>CM077504.1:53626372-54375490 GCA_039654745.1 Houttuynia cordata | reverse complement strand
GACTCAAAGCAACAGAGTGCCCATTTATTCTATATGCTTGATTAAAGGTCAACTGCAGAAGCTACCTTCTCTCGGAGATTAAAGTCCTTGACTATTACTGGTCAAACATCTTCAACCGACCAAACTGTCCAAAAACGGGAGCAAGTCCCGAAGAGCGTGGTCTGAACGATCAGAATACCAGTTGATAATTGGAATTCCGTTGTCTACTTGAAATCCAAATGCCTGAAACTAGCAAAAACAAAGATATCAAACAATGTAAAGACTAATCATTTCCAGCTAACATAAATAATAGTATTGTCATTCTTATATACCCAGAAAAAACCATGACGTATTAAGACAAAGTGCTTTCAAGTATCACACTACATTTATGAAATGCAAAAATTAGATGAATGTAGCAAATGATGAGCGAACTGGAAAGCTACTTGTTCTATCTTGTTTCCCTAATAAATTTAGGAAATACAGTATGAAAAGAAAACTAAAAGGGTCAATCGTGGCAATAATTAAAGCATTTTCAGATGTCTTAAGATACAAGGGGCGCCTAATGAAGCACACAGCTTGAATAATTATCACATATCTCAGTCAATTTTGTTTATTTATATGTAGTTAATAACTAAACATGATCTTAGAAGACAAAATATGCTTTTCCTAACTTAAAAAGACATCTGCAACTTCTTAACTCTAACAGATTAGCTATTAACTATCTTTTCCTGTGGGGAGTTAACTATTATAACACGAGCGAAATCACGTCCAAGGACAGACACGTCTTTGAGGTAATTCCCTTCTAAATAAATACAACAAGTCTTTCAGGTAATTTTCTCCTTCGATCCAACAAAGCTTCTCTGCGGTAGGAGAGGAGCAATCACGCCGTCCTATCTCTTGACACAGCCCTTCTTGGAATCAGTCATATTTCAGCAGATTCCCACTGCAAAACGTCAACAGGGCAGCTGCGCATCCTTATCGGCCAATGGGAAAAGGGAACAATTACGCCATCTTTCGGGCCTTTTGGGGCGTGAAAAAATCGGAATATCCATGGTAGATATTTCACTTCCATGGTGACATTCAGGTTTTTTTCACTTTCAGGCTGAAACACATCCCGAGGTGTTTCAGCTCAAAGTGAAAAAAACATGACATGATTAGTGAAATGAAACACCCACTGTCGATGTTTTGCTTTTTATCATACCTCAAACAGCTTTGTATCGGCTGGCGTGGGGAGAAGTTCCTAATTAGGTATGCCTTGCGTACCATGATTTTATGCTCACCACCAAAATGTGATTGACACGAAATCAAGACGTCTTATCACGCCGCCTCGTATTGGCTGACGCGGCCGGGGGACTCTCCCTCGTCTATAGAAAAATTATTAGCTACGCGGCGCGTATGCTCACCACCCAACAGGTGATTGACACGGCTCCCCAACTTGTCATAAGGGCCCACAAGGGACCCACAAATTAGAAGCCGTGTCCACCACCCATTGGTGATGAGCACAACCATCCAGGTACACGTCGCATGCCTAATAACTTCTCTCGTCTATATAAGACCCTTTTGCTACCAACTCTCATTCCCCAGTAGCGCAACTATCTCTTACAATGCACTTTTTCGAAACTCAAGACAACTCAATCCATAGGGAAGGCTCGCATGTCTCACCGTGGCTTTAGGCACCCCGCCTTCAACCCTGTCAACCTAATGGGCGTCATGTCCCCCGAGGAGCTAAGGCAGGAGCTCGATGCTGCTTTTAGAGACTATCAAGTGCACCTCGAACAGGTGCGCACCTCGCAAAAATCGTGGGCAATGAGGCGGCATTTGTTTCTGAAGGAGGACCCTCCTGCCCTGGCTCTAGCCACGCGTCGAATTGACTCCGATGAGCATTGGGTTCGCTACATCATCCCCAGCATGGAGACTTTATGCTGCCAAGAGCCGACCCCCTCTTCACCTATGGGAACGAGCAGCGCATCATGGACCAAGTTGCCAACGGGCTTCTTGTTAGTGCGGGGGCTGAATGCCTCCACCAGCATTAACGGGGCGCATTCCCTCGCGACCCCTATGCCACCAGGATTCCCCCTTACTCTCAGGACGTTGGGCGGAACTTGATGGCATGCATGTTCTTCGACATCGAATACTCCCTCCCCTCTGTTCCTAAGTCCAATCCCAACGTCGCGCATGTTGGGTTCAGAGGCGCAGCAGAAGCGCGAGGGATCGCCCATCGTGATGCTAAATTTTTCCAAATCAGTCCCCTTTTTTATCTCTTTCTCTTGCACACAATATCAAACAAAGAATATATACAAGAAGATATGATGAATAATATGAACAAACACTTATATCATATTACATATATCAAGAATTTAGCGGATTGAATACTACTAACCTCTGGGCCTTTGTGCGCTACGATCAATCCACAAAGAGATATTCACAAGAATAGAGAAGTATGTAAGAGATCACCAAGGACCCAATTGCATGGATGAGAGTCGTTATAGTAATTGAGATAGAGATCTCCTTCTTCCTCGTCGTATAAGATAATAGAACACAAATTACAAATCCCACGAGCCAAGATGAGAGAGAGAGTAAATGCAAGAGGGAGAGAGAGAGAGAGTCATCCAAGCAGAGAGAGAGCCAGCTATCAGGCGTCCCTAAAAAAGTACCGTTCACGTTCTCAACTCCTATTTATTTGGGAGTGTTAGGGATTCCTTAATTCCCTCTAACTTCATCCCAGTAAGTCTCCTAGTGGTTATCTATAACCAACCTCTCCCAATTACTCCTCATAACAGTCCTATTAGGTGTCTCTTCCATCTAGTGTGGACCCCACCGAGCCCATGACAACCTAGCACACTCCACGTGTCCATGCACCACACGAGAGGGCCGACTCCTCGTACAAATAGGTTACATAAATATGGGCCTAACCCATACCTATAACCAACATCCCGCCCATTCGACCCCCACGCAACGCCATCAATACGAACTTTTCATCGCTTTTCTTCCAGGCACTGGCTTCGTCGACAAGGATCAGCTAACATCTCAAGCGTAGGAAGATGACTAACAATCAATTTTCCTCATTGTAGCATGTCAAAGATATAATAGTAATGTACCTCAATGTGCTTTGCTCTGGAACTGATCTCCCCATTATGGAGCGTTGACACAGTTGCCAAATTATCACAATAAATTTGGACAAGAGCATCAGTCTATTGTTCTAGCTGTAATCTAGCTAGAAACTCTTTAATCCACACTACATCGGAAGCTGCTAAACTACATGCAATGAATTTAGCTTCCATAGTAGACTTAATAACGTACTTTTGTTTCTTACTAGCCCACGCTACGGGGCCACCACCAAACATAAATACATAGCCGGCAGTAGATTTTTTGTCATCTTTACAACCAGCATAGTCTGAATCACTATACCCTTCTAATGACAGATTCTGAGCCTGATATGTGAGTATCATATCTTTTGTACCAAAAAGATATCTAAACACCTGCTTAATAGCCTATCAATGTTGCATACTTGGGTTAGCTTGATATTGACTCACAAGGCTTACTACAAAAGCGAAATCAGGTCTAGTACAGTTCATGGCATACATCAAGCTGCCAATATCCTGCGTATATGGCATGGATTTCATCTTTAGATGCTCTTCGTCTGATGAAGATGTCATTTTCTCAGACAAAACTGTCCCTTTATAGATGGGCAAATCTATGCTTCCAACCAATTACACCAAAGCGTTTCAACACACTTTCTATGTATGATTCTTGAGATATACTTAGCTTCCTTACTTTTCTATCTCTTTCAATCTTCATCCCTAGGATGTATGATACTTCGCCCATATCTTTTATTTCAAACTAGGCCTTAAGCCATTCTTTTAGACTGATAATCATACTAGTGTCATTCTCCATCACTAAGATGTCATCTACATATACTGACAATATCATAAATCGACTACCATCTCTTAAAGAGTACACACAATGGTCATAATCATTGGCTACAAAGCCATATTCACTAATCACATAGTGAAAAGTGAAGTATTATTGTCTTGGCTATTGTTTAAGTCCATACAATGATTTAATGAGTTTGCACACCCATTGTTCCTCTCCGAAAACAACAAACCCCTCTTGTTGTTTCACATAAATCTCCTCCTCTAAATCACCATTTGGGAAAATAGTCTTTACATCCATCCGGTGCAACTCTAAATCCAAGTATGACATAATAACCAATAAACACCGTATTGAGATGAATCTAGTCACAAGAGAATATGTCTCCTTAAAGTTTATGCCATGGACTTGGGTGAACCCTTTCGCCACAAGTGTGCTTTATATTCATCTATTGATCCATCAACTTTGAACTTCTTCTTGAAGATCCATTTACAACCAATAGGTTTCCTTTCATTTGGTAAATCAACAATCTCCTAGACTTTGTTCTCTAAGATCGAGTTCATTTCCTATTGAACAGCCTTTTGCCATTCCTTGGAATCTGGACTACTCATAGCCTGCTCAAACGTGATAGGATCATTAAACACCGGTTCATCTATCGTTATTTCATCTTCACTAAACATAGAATAGTAATCCTTCAACATAACTGAAAGTCTACGCTCTCTTGATGCACATGTTTAAACATCCTCATTAGATGTATTTCCTATCACTTCTTCACTACTAGTGATAGAGATTTTTTCTTTTTCTATTTCAAATAATTCCACTCTTTGACTAGGAGCTTTAAGGTCAATATCTTCCTCAAGAAAATAAGCATCCCTAGACTCTATTACCGCCATTGTCCCATCATCATGATGTACTATGAACCGATACATTTTAGAATGATCACAATAATCTATAAAATTACATTTTATGGTCTTAGGATCCAACTTGCTTCTTAGTTGATCAGGCACCCTAACATGGGCCTTTGACCCCCCCCACTCTTAGGTTCAAAAAGTTTGGATGTCGTCCCGTCCATAATTCATATGGGTCAATTTGATCGACTTAGAGGGTACTCGGTTTAGTACATAGACAACAGTGTCTAGTACTTCACCTCAAAACTGGGTTCCTAGTTCATCGTGGTTTAACATGGACTATATGTCCAATAATGTCCTATTACGTCTTTTAACAACTCCATTCTGTTGAGGGGTATAAGGAAGTGTATATTAATGAACTATTCCTTGGTTAGTACAATAGTCCTTGAACAAATCAGTGTACTCTACACCTCTGTCTGTTCTAAGTACTTTAATTTTTCGTCCTAATTGGTTTTCAACTTTAGCCTTAAATTCCTTGAATTTTTCTAAGGCATTGGACTTCCTTGCCAAAAGATAAATATACCCATACCTTGAATAGTCATCTATGAATGTAATAAAGTACGACATTTCCCTTTGAGTCTTGACGCTTATAGGCCCGCAAATATCTGAGTGAATGACCTCTAAAAGGTCTATGGCTCGTTGACTTTTGGGAAAAGGTAGCCTAGTCATTTTACCTGAAATGCAATCTTCACAAATGCGCAAATCATCACCAATTTTAGGTAATAAACCACTACCCGACATGTGGTGTAATTTTCTAATATTCACATGACATAGGCGAAGGAGCCATAATAATGCATCATCATAAGAAACACAAGCCAAATACTCAGAACTAATCCTATCATTAAACTCAGCAACAAAGTCATTAGTTACATCAAGTTTGAATAAACCTTCAATCAAAGAAGCAGTAAATAAAATATTGTTCTTCTTTCCCACAGTCCCCTTGTCACCTTTGAACATAACTTCAAATCCCCTTTGAGTCAACAGAAGGACTAAAATCAGGTTCTTTCTAATAGCTGCTGCTCCTCATCAGTAAGAACTAAAGTGTTTCCCCCAAAGAGGAATACGAATAGAACCGAGTCCATCTAGCGTGACCCATTTTCAATACCAGATTAAAGGACCAAGGCCCATGTGGGCATGGGGTCCTAGAATTGGGCATGGGGCCCTGCAGTCATGCCCACATGGGCCTTGGTCCTTTAATCTGGTATTGAAAATAGGTCACCAAAATATTTCCCAATAGAACCAATCCCAAGCACATCATAATAAGTATTATTTCCCATATAAATTTTGTGCGCTCTGGGATTTATTCCTTTTATATCAACAAACGACTCCTTGGTCATGGCCACATGTCGTGTTGCAGCCGAGTCTAGCCACCATTCTTTCGTATTAGTGTTCACAATCAAAGCATCTGAAATCATGCATATAATGTCCTTTCCCCCACCTTGTTGTTTCTTCTTCTCATTACCCTGTGGGCCATTAGGACAACTCTTGTTAAAATGGCCCATTTGGCCACAAGTAAAGCAAACTCTTTTTTTCTTGTTCTTACCCTTGTCACCTCCCTGAAATTTAGGCTTCTTTCCATTTTTTTTGAAATACTTCTTCGAGAGGCCAGCATAAGATCCACCATTTTTGTTGCCAACATGATGAGCAAGATTGGTAGATGCATTAGAGGCTCTTACATGGTCTTGTCTTTTTTCCTCTAAGCCCAGCTTGGCAGTAAGTTCATCCAAAGTGAGTTTCTTATCACTAAAGTTCAGTGCTACTACAACATGTTCCCATGATGGAGAAAGACTAGCTAAGATTGTAGATACTTGGTCCCCTAGAGAAATATTATCACCAAGCATCTTCAACTCACTAGAAATAATAGACATGACATTTATGTGTTCAAGCATATTTTTGCCTTCCTCCATCCTCATGTTAGAATAGCGAGTGTGTAACAACCTGATATGAGCCTCAGTATGCTCTCCATACCTTCTCATGATAGCCCCATACATTTCTTTTGCAGTGGTATGTTTTTTAAAAAATAGTTCAATATGTGGCTCCATGAATGTTAACATCGTGGTCCTTGCTCTAACATCCCCCAGCTTGAACTTCTCATACTCTTTCTTTTGAGCGGTAGAAGAATTTTCGTTCAGAAGTTCAACTACTTGGTCCAAGAGATGGGCCAAGTCCTCAAGAAACAGGATATACTGAATGCTCCTCTTCCAGGTGACAAAGTTTGTGGCATTCAACTTTTTAGTTTTGGCCAGCACACTGGAGACAATTCGAGGTGCCATTGCAACTCTTTTTGAAAACACAAGTGGAGCAACAAGATAAAGATCTTTGTAAATCACTACCATCAATGAAACAGGACAGTTAGAGTCAAAGGCAAAGTTTGAATCACTAATAACAACAATCAGTCTTTAATTGTTGATGTGGCACAAATACTGCTTCAAACTCAAAAAGATTTTTCAAATTTTACCAGTGCGATCGATCACAACATACAGGCGATTGATCGCTGCAGATTTTGCAATATTACAGTAAAAACGATCGATCACTTTCTCAAGCTATCGATCATGTACTTTATATTAAAAGTTCCAGTACATTTGATCAATCGCTCCCTCAAGTGATCGATCGCGTAATTTTTAAAAAATGAACGATCCAGTAGATGTGACCGATCATTCACACAAATGATTGATCTCGTCTTCACTTACGATCGATCGTTCACCCATGTGATCGATCGCTGCTTCAATATCGATCTTTACAGTATTTATGATCGATCGCAAATTGGGTGATCGATCGCGTCACTTTTAATGAAACTTCCAGTACTTACGATCTATTGATAACAATGGTGATCGATCGTTTACTGGTTTTTCTTCTCGCTTTTTAACATGGTGTGATCGATCGCGTGCCAAAATTTCGACCGATCAAATTGATTGCTCAGAATTCCAAAAGAATATCAATTAGCGTATTAGGAATTCTAGCATCGCAACGTATCAGGGCTTTGATACCACTGTTTGGTTCAGAGGCGCAGTAGAAGCGTGAGGGATCGCCCCTCATGATGCCAAATTTTTCCAAATTAGTCCCCTTTTTTATCTCTTTCTCTTGCACACAATATCAAACAAAGAATATACAAGAAGATATGAGCAATAATATGAACAAACACTTATATCATATTACATATATCAAGAATTTAGCGGATTGAATACTACTAACCTCTGGGCCTTTGTGCCCTACGATCAATCCACAAAAATATACTCACAAGAATAGAGAAGTATGTCAGAGATCACCAAAGACCCAACTGCATGGATGAGAGTCGCTATTCTCCTTGAGATAGAGATCTCCTTCTTCCTCGTCGTATAAGATAATAGAACACAAATTACAAATCCCACGAGCCAAGATGAGAGAGAGTAAACGCAAGAGGGAGAGAGAGCCAGCCGTCGGTGTCCCCAAAAAAGTATTGTTCATGTTCTCAACTCCTCCTATTTATTTGGGAGAGTTAGGGATTCCTTAATTCCCTCTAACTCCATCCTAGTAACTCTCCTAGTGGTTTTCTATAACCACCCTCTCCCAATTACTCCTCGTAACAGTCCTATTAGGTGTTTCTTCCATCTAGTGTGGACCCCACTGGGGCCACGGGAACCTAGCACACTCCACGTGTCCATGCACCACACGAGAGAGCTGACTCCTTGTACAAATATGTTACATAAATATGGGCCTAATCCATACCTATAAACAACAGCCCGCCCATTCGACCCCCTACGCGACGCCATCAATATGGACTTTTCATCACTTTTCTTCCAAGCACTGGCTTTTCAGACATGGGCGAACTCGAATTCACCAAGCTCAGCACCGGTGCCAAAAAGGCCTTCCGTCACTTCGCTCTCGCAACTCCCCACCTCGACGTCGGGGCCTTCCTGAGGGATTACGACATTGTCGCCTTCGGCTCGACGCTTATTCTGCTTGAGAAACCGGACATTGAGGTCGTTCGCCACAGTACCGGTACGGATCGAGTCCCTGTTCGCAACCATGGGACGCTGGAGCCAGTCACAACTAGTGGCTTTGGACATGTCAACAAGGTTGAGGTAGCAAACATTGGTTGAATTTTAGCATAAGCAAGAATTATACGAATCCTTGCTTGGATAGTTTCGCACTTAGGTGCGCATAAGTACGACTTTCATTTGTATTCCCACATTTTTTTTGTTTCTGTCTTATGCTAGGGGTTGGCGGTCTATATTAGGCTTAGCTTTCCCTCGGAGTTGCGATTGTTTGTAGTGTTCAGTTTTTTTATCTTTGACTTCGCTTGTTCTGTCGTTGCCCGTATGTAGCTTGAAATGAAATCCCTTCCGCTCCTTAAAAAATAACGTGTTTGTTGTGCAAATGTATCAATCATTTTTTCAAAGGATGTGTATGTCAGTGTTGTATGGGAAGTGATGTAGAAATATCATTTTCTTTTTTCAAATGGCCAATTCCAGATGAGTCAAGCGTTCCAACTTAGGGTTAGGGTTAGGATATAGAGCGATGTAACTGCCGCCCCGCCACGGGGCACTAGGGTTAGGGTTTAGGGTCAGCCCAGGCACATCTAGGATAGGACCTTATGGCGATTGCAACGGCCAAATTCCATATGAGTCAAGCGTTCCAACTTAGGGTTAGGGTTAAGATACCTACCTCCCCCCCAATATGATTACCCATATTACCCGATTAGGGCTGGTAAACGAGCTCAGAGCTCGCTGAACCAGCCCAGCCCGAGCCCATTTAACCATAAATGGTCAGGCTATTAACGGGCCCACCCAAAGTGAGCTGATCTCGAGCTCCACCTAGGGCCCAATAACAGCCCGTGAACCTTCTAAACTCTACGTCGATCTCGTCAAGGATGGGATGTCTCTTCGGAGCAAAAGGGGCCGACCATAGCTCATGTCATTCAGAGTCACACGCCAGCACCGACGTCAAGGTGGCCAGAGAGAGCACCGAACGCTGCTGCTCTAGGTGATTGACATCATGCCACGAGGTGACGACCCCCTAAGCGCCGCCCGGCTGAGGTTCTTCCACCACATCTCTGACTCTCTCCATGCCGCTTACGTCTCCATCTCCAACGAGGACGCGGATCTTGTCTCCTCCGACCGCGTCCAGCTCGGCTAGTTCGTGTACGTCTCTCACCTCGATTCCACCGATCATGTCCCGGTGCTTCTGTGGATAGCCCATGAACTGCAAAATAGTCTTCAACTCCTCTGTTTTTCTCTGTTTTATGGACTGCAAAACAGTCCTCTTCATCCCAAAATCAGACCTTTCCCAAATCAGTGGGTAGCTGGTCGACGGGGCAGAGGTGGGTTTCGAAGAAACAGAAGTTGCGGAACCTCAAGAACTCGAACTCCGTGGAGGAAGCCAAAGAAGCAGAAGCACTAGGTCCTCCACCTCCATCTCCTTCCTCGACCTTTTTGGTATCTTTGGGTGGTGGCTGCTCCTCTTCATCGCGCCACCGTTGCTTCGAATGGCCGCTGTTGTCGCCGTCGAATGGCCGTTGTTCCTCGCCTATGGCCACCATTGCTCCCGAGCTCGAGCCCACCATCATCGTCTATCTCAAGACCTCTTCTCTCCTTGCGATCGGCTCCTTCATCTGCAACAGTGCACCTCGCCTATGGCTGTCAAGCCAGAACCATGCCGTCGAGCTGTTCGCCGTCATCGCTTCAGTCCACCATCGAGCTCGAGCAGTCGACTCTCTGTCGTCTCCACGAGCTCCCGACTAGTGCTCTGGCTAGACAAAACACCTGAGTAGCCCAACAGACTGATGGCAAGAGTAGTTCGGGTTGTTTTATTTTCCTGAGTAAACACCTTAGTAGCCCAACAGAACTAATGAAGCCCAATAAACGCCCAATAAGTAGCCTGTGACTGTTTATATGATAACGGGCTGTGACCATTAATGTTTAGCAGGCTCGGGCTATTGATGAACAATTGCGGGCTGCCCGAGCCCGGCTCGTTTAGCAGTGCTATACCCGACCATAGAAACCTCGTAAGTTGTAAAGCCACACAATCCAAAACCGTATCACCAATGGTTAAGTTTGGTTTTGTCCAAGAGGCTGTTAAGTGTATAGCAAGCTTTCTATAAATTAGGGCCACATAATCATAGATGAAAACAAAACAACGTAATCATCTGTGAAGCTACACCGCCTGTGATCACGAGTCAACTATTAATTGGTCCAGTCCAACAAGGTAAACTTCCAAGAAGATTCTTGTTTTCTGTTTTGGTGGAAAATATCCGTACAGCCTGCCCACCGGGCATCCTTGCCTTGTGCAGTCCTCCTAACGCCAGCTGAGGGGGAGGGGCCCAGTCCCATAGAAGGCGAGCTCCATTGGTTGAGGGCCCAGCGTTTGATTGGATGGAAACAGAGAACGTGGTGCACTGAGGCAGTGAAAATCTCCCATTTTGGCATTGAGTTGGGGATCTTTCTGATATTTTGTGTAAATATAAGTACATAATGAGTTTCTGAAATCATGCATACGGGAGATTCTGACATCTGATATCTTTATTGTTTGGGTCCACTAGACGCACTGAGTAGTTTATGCTTTTCATGGGTCAACCTTTAAAGGTGATTGTTGCTCTAAAACTTCTGTGAAAATTTGAGATCACGTAAGTTTCCTATATATTTTTAGGAATCAAGTAGCTTCCTAACGAAGAAATTTGTATCTTATGATCTTTCTATTTAAATATAGAATTAATTATATAATAATATAGAATTGTGACATTGTACTACCCAAATGCTAATTTTCTGTCTCCTATCCTATTGTATGATTTAAACTCTCTCTCACGCGCCTTGTTACAAAGTTTCCCTATTTTTTAATACTCCCTCTATTCTAAAATACTGTGTACATTTGAAAAAAAATATAATTTTTATTAAACCATGCATGGGCCCTACAAGGAAGTCACGTGCCTCGCTCGCAGACTCTATTTTTTTTGGGTAAATCGCGTGCAGGCTCCATTGCACAGCATCTTCATCTGTTCCCAGTTGCTATTTACCAACAGCTTGCCGGAGCAGCTTCCGATTTGGGATCTTCCGCTGCCCCACTGGCCACCTCCATCGCCTCTCCCCTGCCGCCCTCCGCCAGCTCACCAACGAGCATGCTGCCCTCCTCAACCAGCTCCCTGACGCCATCGTCTGCCTCCGCAAGCTCCTCATGCTCTCCAACACCGCACGCCTCCGCCTCGAGCACATTCGCATTGCACATTCCAACCTCGGCCTGCCGGAGTTGATAGAGCCCAATGAGTTGTATTTGGCAAGAAGAAGGTTGGCACAGTTGATTATGTTAGTCCGAGGAAGGTGAGGATGGATGAGGGGCTGATGCATTTCAGGAGTAGTAGGAAAGCGGAGGAGAGCATTGCTGATGCACGGAAGAGATTCGCGGCTTATGATGATGAGTAAGGGACTCAGGGTTTGGGAAGTCACGCGATTAGATGAAATGTACATAGTATTTTAGAACAGTAAAAAATTCTAAATTTACACAGTATTTTGGAAAGGAGGGAGTACATGCCGACTCTAGGGACAAATAATTGGGTACAACCGGCGTCACCTTTTAATAATTTCTCTACTTTATAGAATATAGAATTTAGCTCGTCCCATCCATATAATTCAAAAGTAGTGGAGCCAATGTATATTACCACCCACCACCCAATCTTCCCGCACGTTACCTCCCCAGCCTGTCCGAAAGGTCCTTAAGACTTTCTTTTCCACTAAAATAGATGAGCTGAACTTCGCAGAAAAGATGGCAATTGGCCCTTGTCCACAGAGATGTTGGATTTAAAGCAAAGGAGAGGAAGGAAGAGAAGCAGAAGCAGTGTTGGCCATCCCCTTGGTCACTGACATGGCGGAGACGGCGGTGACCATTCTAATCGAGTTGCTGTGGCCGCTGCTCATCGAAGAGGTCAAGCTGATCAAGGGGGCCAAGAAGGGGGTGGCTACAATCCAGCAAGAGCTGGAGATGATCCGAGCTTTCCTCCGCGATGCCGACAAACGACAGCTCCGCGATGAAGCGGTGAAGGTGTGGGTTAAGCAGGTCCGAGAGGAGGCCTACGACATCGAAGACTCTGTCGACAAGTTCATCTATCAGATGTGGCGGCCCGACAGGCATGCCGCCTTCTTCTTCTTCCGGCAGCAGTTGGCACGGCGTCAGATCGCCTCCAAGGTCCAAGACTATCAGTCTCGGCTAAAAAATATATCTGAGAGAGCCAAGTCCTTTGGTCTTCGTATTCCTGGAAGCGGTGGCGACGGACAAAGCTCTCATCGAGGTGCTAGGTTGACCTCCCTCTTCATCGAGGAGTCACAAGTGGTCGGAATCGAGAAGCCACGGGAGGACCTGATCCGGCAACTTCTTGTCCAAGAATCAAAGCCCTTGGTGATCTCCGTCACGGGGATGGCCGGCATCGGCAAGAGTACTCTTGTCCGGAAGGTTTGTGAGGACAAAGAAGTGAAGAAACAATTTGAATGCCGAGCTTGGGTCACTGTGTCGAAGACCTTCCGGCTGAGGAAGATCCTGAAGACCATGATCAAGCAGCTCAAGATGCGGGAGCAGCAGCTAATCGCGCATGAGGAGAAGAAGTTGATGGTGGCCGGGGAGGACGAGGCACGGCTGGTGGAAACAATGAGGAAGTATCTGCAGAAAAAGAGGTACTTAATTGTTTTAGATGATGTTTGGACTGAGAATGATTGGGAATCCATCAAATGTGCCTTCCCTGAAAATGGTTTCCAAAGTAACATAATAGTTACAACAAGAAATACCAAAGTTGCTTCTTATTGTTCTAATTCTGATGAGTATGTTCATAAGCTAGAGCCAATGCCTAAGGAAGAAGCATGGACTCTCTTTTGCAAGAAAGCATTTGGGGCTGAGACTGGAGATGGTTGCCCTTTGGATTTAGAAGGTACGTCAAGAAGTATGGTTGAGGTGTGTGGTGGTTTGCCTTTGGCAATTGTTGCAATTGGGGGTGTCCTGTCTACGAAAACAAAAACCTTGCCAGAATGGGAAAGGGTAAATCGTTGTCTAAAGTCGGAATTAGAAGCCAATCAAAGCTTAGAACCCATGAAGGAAATCCTTTGGCTGAGTTACGATGATCTTCCATACCATCTGAAACCTTGCTTCTTGTATTTTGGTATGCTCCCCGTGGATTCTTCAATTAAAAGATCTAAAATCACTCGCCTTTGGATTGCCGAGGGATTCGTCACACCCATAAGTAACAAGAGTTTTGAAGAGATTGCAGAGGGATATCTGAATGAACTTGTTCAGCGAAATTTAGTTCAGGCGTTGAAGTTCGATTGCTTTGGGAGGGTTCATAGGTGTCGAATCCATGACATTATGTATGAGCTAGTACTACAAAAATGCAGAGAACAAAATTTCCATGTTACATGGTCTCAAGATAGCTCTAGGATGGATGAAAAAATCCGACGGTTAGTGGTCTTCAATACTGGAAATATTCTTTTGGACAGTCCTAACCTTTTTCATCTGCGTTCGTTGCTCTTATTGGCCAGCAATGAAGTTCCTTTGTCCCCTAGATTCAGAAACTTGAAGGTGTTGCACCTTAAAAAGGTACCATTGCAATCATTTCCATCTGAGATCCTGAACCTTTTTCATCTTAAGTATCTACATCTCAGAAAAACAAACATTAAGGAGCTCCCTAAATCCATTTGGAAGCTCCAAAACTTGCTAACTTTAGATCTCAAAAGAACTCCGATTTCGGTACTGCCTAGAGAAATTGTTAATCTAAAAAATTTGCGCCATTTACTAGTTTACGAACAAATGTACCTTGGTGTGGAGATACCGGAGAAGATGGGAAATTTAACAACTTTGCAGAAGCTGGCACATGTGAACATCACAGGGGGAAATGATCAGCTTGCAGAGTTAAGCAACTTGACCCAGCTGAAGAGGCTATGTATTACAAAATTAGAACCTGGTGATGGGGAGGCCCTTTGTGACTCCATCAGGAATATGTCCCAATTGGAATCTTTATACTTGTATCCAGGCCATGATGACAAGTTGCTTGAAGTTGAGTCTCTTCCACTTGCTTCTCCCTTTCTTAGGAGCATCAACTTGAGAGGCCAACTGCCAAGGCTACCAGACTCGATTTGTTCGTTTAAGAGCCTTGAGAAGCTGAGACTCAATTTCTCTAAATTGAGGGACGATCCTTTCTACATTCTTCAACATTTGCCCAGTTTGGTGGAACTTAATTTGCATAACGATAGCTATGATGGAGAAGAAATGCGCACAAGAAATGGAGGCTTTCTAAAGCTTAGGAAATTGCATATCCACAACTTTACCAAATTGTGTTTCCTGCTAATAGAACAAGGGGCCATGCCCAACCTTGACTACTTGGAATTTCTGTATTGTGAGAAACTTGAGAGGGTTCCTAGTGGGATTGAACACCTCAAAAACCTCAAGGAATTGTACTTAGGTCTGGTTTCTGAAGAGTGTATGAACAAAGTAAAGAGAGATGAAGGTGAAGATTGGGCGAAAGTGATGCACATCCCACTTATTAGAAAGATCTATCGCGAGAATGGGCAGTTGTACCACATGGATCTCTAAATTTCTGTATCTTCCATTAATGGTTTGACGATTGTCACACACAACACTTACTTTTTTTGTCTTTAAATTCTTGTAAGTTCTTTTCTACTCAATTGAGTATTATTTTAAAATTCAGAAGAAAAATCGTGTAGAATGTTGATGATTTTTTGTGTTTTCGAAAATTGCTGATTTATTCGATAGCAATGCACGAGAAGCAAAGGTTATGGAGACACTGTATTTGATTTGAGTATATGCTCCCTCCATCCAATGAAGCCTGCCTGGATTTCAAATTAGATGGGTACAACGGTTACATGGCTAGCTAGGTTTGCTCTTTCAAGACCAAAAATATTGGGAGGAGATATAGTAGATCTGTTTTTCTATACAGGCCTTAGAGGCCAATAAATTTCACTTTTTTCGATGCAGACGAACTTCATTGGACTGAGGGAGTATATGCTTTCGCGGAAACTTGTGTTGATGAATATTTGAAGAAATATGCTGCCCCAATGAAATAAGCCTTCTCTCATGATGTGTGAAGTTTGGTGTAAAAAAAAATGAAGTTTGGAGTTGTTTCCCTACATCCCATTTAAAGCTGCATTTGACTCAATCCAAGAAGTTGGGTACTTAAAAATTCAACTGTATAGCTGCCTCCCATATTAAAGAGTTGTGGGTCCCACATCCAATAAAAATCACTTCTTTTCCAAATGGAGCTATCAATGACAGGGGTGTTTGATGGGCATCCATCGTCCACATATCTGTCTGCGTTTGTTGGACACCTTTTATTTATCCGTCGTAGACACGGACGCGGACATGGACTTACCATTTCTGTCCGTCCTAATAGGCAGTTGTGGATGCGCACGACAAGTGTTTTTGAGTTTTTTTTCACATTACTTGGCCAATGATCCACGAATTCCATATTACCTAGAATTTCGGACGGAATGCCATATCCCCTCAAAATTATATTTGGAGTACCGAAATGCCCTCCTGCCTTTTCTTAAACCCTTCAACCCTGAGAACCCGCACTGCTCATTCGGCGAGGAGATTTGATGGCAGAGCAATGCCAATGTAGTAGTCAAACACAGCTACAATAGTGTCCTAAGGTCATACAATCGCTTCTTGTCGGCAGAGACAACTTTAGTCGGAGAAGAAGCTAGTTGACATGGAGTGATTTTGCATTCGCATATTGGGTTCTATACGTTACAAAAGTATACAAGTTAAAATCCTTGTTATTTTTTATTAACAAGTACCAGGTTTAAAGAAGGTCGTGTTTTTGCTAAGTATTAAAGAAAGATGAATATCGTGTTTTCGTGACACACGATGATCACTACGGTCATGTAGTTTTACACAATGATCACTACCTACAACATTCATATAGTTAGTTAATTGAGTGCACTATATTAAAATGTAATTTGATAAAAACTTCATTTCTTATCTTATGGGATTGTACTTACTAGTAGTAATGGAAAAAATGGTTGTTTGTTTACACTACGATGAATTATTTAGAATTCCTGATGAGTATGTTGGTGGAAAAGTGAACCTATGACAATTGACACATAGGTGATGTTCTTAGATCTGCTGAGATAAGTTGAAGAAATATTAAGATGCAAGTCTGCAATGGGCAACGTTCTCTCAAATATCCGGTTGCATATGCATCTCTTTATATACCTTATGTTCCGAAGGACAAGGAAGATCTAAAATACGTCTTCAATATTAATAACAAAGCAAGGAGGGATGTCTTGGATTTGTATGTTGAGAGGACTTCTAGTGTGAATAAGGAAAGGATATCACCACCCTATCACCCATCTCAGGGCACATATGATGAGCTGAAGTCATTTGTAGTGGGAGAAAATGTTTCAAAGTTCGTATTTCTAATGGCAAGGTATAAACACATTTCCAATCATGTATTTTTCTAACACGTTTTGGCTTCGTATTATGTTCTCAAGTAAACGCTTTGACTTCGTATCATGTTATTTAGTACACACTTTGGCTTTGTATCATGTTCTCGAGTACACGCTTTGACTTCGAATTATGTTTTGTTTATGTCCTCCATCATATATTTGTTTATATGCTTCCTGTAAATATCTTGTCATCGTGGACACGACTTGTGAACCATACTAACATGACTGTGAGAAATCGTATATTTTTGTATATGCTTTGTTTGTATATCATATTTTTAAATACACAATTTTGTATGATATTTTTAATCCGTTGATGCAGTATGGGAGAAAGTAATAAATTGTTGAAGACATGTACCCGAAGGTTGGAGATGCTAACGTATAAGAGGTAACAATTCAAGAAAAATGAGGACAAGAAGAACTAGCAAAAAAAGAAGTGTGTGACATGCAAAACATATTCAAACTGGCGATAATTGTTTGGATGCGGCTGAAGATAACAATGGAACAAAAGAGTTTGTTGACACTGACGATGCATGGTCTTGGGATGAGTGGTTTTTACCTTTACACTCTTAAGTAAATGAACGAGAGAAGGTACCTATTGAAAGTGAACCGGAACAATTTGATGAGGAAGTAATGTTGAGCAAGCTAGAGATTACAAGTCTCTTCTTGTACTGGGTGCTCAGTTCGAAAGTACGAAACGTTTCAAGAGAACCCTTGCTGATTTTGCAATCAAAAGTAAGTTCAATATGTTGTGGTTGATGAGAACATAGATACATTTGCCGCAAAGTGTAATGAAAATGGGTGCAAATAGTATAAACGGGCTTCAAACAAGTCAGACGGGGTGAGTGGGACAAGGAAAATAGTTGAGCATACATGTGATACAAGGCTGGGTGTGGCAAATCACCCTCTAGCT
The DNA here is from genome assembly GCA_039654745.1 of Houttuynia cordata. Taxonomy (NCBI): domain Eukaryota; kingdom Viridiplantae; phylum Streptophyta; class Magnoliopsida; order Piperales; family Saururaceae; genus Houttuynia; species Houttuynia cordata. The sequence continues at coordinate 54,357,410 of CM077504.1, read as the reverse complement.
TCAAACAATTGGATTACAAGGAAATGTTATGGCCTACATATGATTCAAATAATATCACACCAGATAATATTATTGACTACATTGGGCATCGCAGTCACCTATGATGAAGCATGGCGTGGAAACGAAGTGTTATCCGATTGTCACGCCCCAAATTTCCAGCCCTTGTTAGAGTGCATATCTTTTAAATATGCTGAATACTTGATGTGTCATAGGTAATTGCATTGCCATTCACACAAACATAATGAGAAGTGTGAAATGACAGACTCTCAAATGACAAACTATTTATAAATGAAATCCAAATGAACAATAAGTAATAACCAATTATGTTCTATAATGGTCCAAAAACCATTATTACTAAATCATCAAAATAAACTGTCATTATAAAGTCTAAGCTTTCAACTCTTTTTCTACGAATCCATCTTTAAGTCTAGCTCTCCTGTACGAGCTATCAGCAGTTAAACCTGCATCGCAGGATGAATTAGTATTTCATAGAAATACCCAATAGAATGAAAAACCGCAATAGAACATAAAAAGATAATTCATGGATAATACAATCAGCAAAAGTAGTTTTAAAATGAACTGCAATATTTTGCAAAGTAATTGAAAGAGATGATTCATCATTAATGTCAAGAAACTCAAACATCCAAATGAAACAATCAGACTCTATAACTATTGATAATGCTAAGAGTGAGTGAATTTCTGCTATGAGATCATTGCCACTAGCAAGTAGACAACATACTTGTAACGACCCTCACAGCTGTTTGATCGTTTAAAATTAAATCCTTGCAAGTGCACAAGGCAATTGTACTACAGCGAGTATTAAAGGGTTGTCGAACCTCACGGACGGACTAATATTTTACCAAATTCAAGTGAAAGAAAAGTTTATTTGAATTAATCTAGAGAAAGCAATAAAATTTAACTACTTTAAAATGGATTTTAACTAATATGGAGAAGATACCAAAGCAGAGAATCCACCACTAGACATGCAATTACTACTCTCAATTATTATTACGCTCAAATTGACATGATATGGTAACTTGTGTTCATGGTCAGACACACAAATCACAATGAATTCACTCACGTTCTTGGTCGGACACGAGAGTTCATCCATTATAAATTATTGTAGCTAATTCTATCCTTGGTCGGGCATAGAATCATCATTTGGGCTAATGATCCTATCCTTGGTCGGGCATAGAATTAACACCAGCCTACTTTTAGCTAAGCATAGGAATTAAAAGGATCTAATTTCATGCATATCAATCAAGTCTATGGTCAAGCACTCAAAAAAAACTCATGAAATAGCATTAAGCATAATCATATCAACTGTATTAAATAAAACAATCAAGAGTAATAACACAAATCTAGGGCTTCATCTATGCCTTGGATGCAAATTTAGCCAGCCATCGGACGAGGAGAACACTGCTGATTCGTTGGCGTCATTGTTTACTATTCACCAGAAAACACTGTTCACGGGTTACTGTAGCAAAAATCACTGTTCATCACACAGGGCACTATTCATCATCTTCCTCAGTTCACCCGTGCATTGTAGCAGTTGCAGAATTCACCCAAAATCGCAGCTTTCTTCCCTCCTCCGGCCTACATCTTCTCCCTCTTTCTCTTTCGACCAAAATACTACAGGAATCTGGTCTGTTTCTTCCTCCTACGCTCCATTTTTTCGGCGACTTTTTTCTCCGTTAAAGCTCTGAAATTTCTCTCTGTTTTTCGCTGTTTATATAGACCTTAGCCAATTCAGCCATTCCAATTTGGACCCCAATTCCGGCCTTAATCGATTCCTAATCCAAGTTGAAATCGAATCGGAACCCATGTTTCTAATTTTAATATATTTTTCTTCCGATTGAACACGACTGCCGATCTTTTCCGCCATCGCCGTCTTCGCCGTCGTCCACGCCGCCAGTCTCCTTCGCCAGCCTCACCGCCGGTCTCTGTCGCCGTCTTCTTCCCCTTCACCGGTGCTCGAGCAGAGCTCGAGCACCTCTGTTCTGTTTCTGGACGAAAGGCCCGAGCTTTGACTCGGGCCGGTTTTTCCTTTTTTTTTTCTTTTTCTTTTAACTGAATCAGACCGGACTTTGAACCGTTGAACTGGCTCATATTTCTTTTCTCTTTTTTTTTTATTAAACAAAAACCCGTTGTATCAATCTCATCCATCCAATCTCATCTTGACGGTTCTTCTCTTTAATTGTGCCTCTTTCACGTGCGATATTTCCAATGATCATAACTTTTTGCTCAGAACTCCGAATTACGAACAGTCAGTGGCATTGGAAAGCTGACTTCGTGTACTTTAAATGAAGCTTAAATCAGTCCCATCAGAGACACGCAATCGAAGTTATTAATATTCAATCATTAGAGTCGCGTTTCATCCTATTTCTGCGTCTTGCTCTTGTTTTCTATAAAAACCAAAAACTATATTAAAGTAGTAGAAATTCTAATCAAACACTAGCATAAACATAAGTTTAGAAGATAATAAAATGCATATTTCATGTATAGATCACACCCCCAAACCTAGATTTTGCTAATCCCTAGCAAACAAAGCAAAACAAAACAAAATAAAATCAAAGAAAACAACTAAAGGAACTAATGCATAAAAGTAAACACCACTTTCGTAGGGAACATGATTGCGTTGAGCGTATGCAACAAGCCGTTAAACCTCTAGGTGGCCCTAGCAGGACGATTGTTGTCTCGTGAGGGTTTGCAGCCATGCTACCCACAAACATGTATTTATTAATCTAATTAATCCTAAGTGGAAAAACAAAGCAAAAATAAAACATTGCAAAACACACAACCCTATTATCCCGACAAATGCAAAATACAATGCTTAAGAGAATTAACCACATGTACTTGGTTCATAATCAACAGGAATATAGAAGCCCTCAAGTAAGTGATTTTATTCAACACTTTCATCTTGGAAATTTCTGCTCAAATATAATATAGCGTGATAATATAGATAGTAAAAAGTGTAGAACATTGTAGCAATACATTCTAAATTTTTGTTTTATACAGATCCAATGTTACCCATTAACCAAAGAACATCAGAATCTACATAGTCATCGTAATCTTTAGGTTCATGATAGCACAAATCTGCGCGCTTCCTTCGGGTCCAACATTCTAGATTTGAGAGGATAATACACCATAGACTTTTTTTTAGGACTATGTAAGGCTTGACTTCAAGATGCTTAGTTTAGCAATGACTCAGGCCAATGACTCCTAGCCAGTTGGCTTAGGGCATTAGGTTTTAAGAGACCGCTTCGGGCCCGAGCATCAGCTTAAGTTAATCCTATAAAGTCAAGCAGCCCCTTTTCTTTCATTTTGTTTTCATTTTTGTTTTCATTTTCATTTTTAGCACATATTTTTCAGCACATCTTTATTTTGTCAAGGCTGTATTATACTATCAACCTATTTCCGGTTCCAATCCCTTGCCATAGCCAAGTGAATGGTCTATCATGATCTTTTAAGCTCAACAGATAACTACACATCATCCAATGACTATGACTAAAGACATCCCACTGAAGATTAGTATTCAACAAATTTCTAGATGGTATTACTTTATGTACTAGTGTGTGTGAGTGAGTTTTCTTAGTTCAAGCACTTGTTCCAAGAGGACTGTAATAGAAAGGTATGCTCAGTTAAGTGTATCTATCCTCCAGTATACTTACTCACACTTCCAATGTAAATTAATCTCTTAAGAATTATAACATGCATTATTATGGGATAAACTATCAAAACTTAAGAAAAAGTACTAATAAACAACCTAAAAACTAATCAAATTTTATGATTTTTTAATTTTTTATTTTTTTTAATACAAGTAATATTCCCTCTCCCAAACCTATTATGAACACTGTCCTCAATGTGAACAAAATATAGCACGACAATGAGTATATAACAAAGAAAATCAGATAAAGGAGAGAATACACCTGAATACGTGGGTTGCCTCCCACCAAGCGGAGCCATGATCATTCTGTAATTGCCGGATCATCCAAGTAAACAATCATCACATCAATATCTGTCACAGCCTCGAGATATGGTTTCAATCAGTGACCATTGACTTTGAATGTATTCCCATCCTTTGGATTATAAATCTCAACCGCTCCATGAGAGTAGACTTGTTTCACAATGTAAGGGCCATACCACCGAGAACGAAGTTTCCCAGGAAATAAGTGTAGCCGCGAATTATAGAGTAACACTTTCTGATCAGGCTGAAAAGATTTCCTGGAAACATCTTGTCATGTACAGCCTTGGTCCTCATCTTGTAGAGTTTGGCATTCTCATATGCATCAAAACGCATCTCCTCTAACTCACTCAGTTGAAGTTTTCGCTGCTCACCGGCTTTATCCATATCAAAGTTGTAGGCCTTAATAGCCCAATAAGCTCGGTGTTCCAACTCAACAGGTAAATGGCAAGCTTTACCATATACCAATCTATAGGGAGACATGCCAATAGGTGTCTTGAATGATGTCCGGTAGGCCCATAATGCATCATTCAGTCTCAAGGACCAATCCTTTCTATCGCGGCAAACCGTCTTCTCTAGAATCTGCTTGATTTGGCGGTTGGAGACCTCCACTTGGCCACTCGTCTGAGGATGATATGGTGTGGCAACTTTGTGGGTGACAGAGTATTTCTTGAGAAGAGCTTCAAAAGACCTATTACAAAAATGAGAACCACCGTCACTAGTAATAGCTCGAGGAGTTCCAAACTTGCTAAAAATGTTAGATTTCAGAAAGTCCAGCACAACTTTTTGGTCATTGGTCCTAGTGGCAACAACTTCAATCCACTTAGACACATAATCCACAACAAAAAGAATATAAGTATGACCAAAAGATAGTGGAAAAGGTCCCATGAAATCGATACCCCATACATCAAATAAATCAAAAATCAAAATAGGTTGTAGGGGCATCATATTCCTTTTAGACAAGGCTCCCAATTTTTGACACCTATCACAAGTTTGACAATAAGCATGGGCGTCTTTAAATAGAGTTGGCAAATAAAAATCACTTTGAAGTACTTTGGCCGCAGTTTTCTTTCCACCGAAGTGTCCACCACAGGCATGAGAGTGACAAAAAGATAGGATGCTATGAAACTCACTCTCAGGGACACATCATCTTATGACTTGGTCAGCACATATCTTAAACAGGTCAGGGTCATCCCAGTAATAATGTTTGACTCGAGAGAAAAATAAGTCTTTATCATGTTTAGATCAAAAGGTTGGGATTTGCCCCACAGCAAGATAATTCACAATATGTGCAAACCAAGGTGGAGATGTAGTGGAGACAGCAAAGAGCTGCTCATCAGGGAATGGATCTCTTAGAGGGTCATGACTATGCAGATCAGGAATAAGAATTCTGGATAGATGATCAGCCACGACATTCTTTCGATTGAACACGGCTGCCGATCTTTTCCGCCGTCGCCGTCTTCACCATTGTCCTCGCCGCCAGTCTCCTTTGCCAGCCTCGCCACCGGTCTCCGTCGCCGTCTTCTTCCCCTTCACCGGCACTCGAGTAGAGCTCGAGCGCCTCTGTTCTGTTTCTAGATGAAATGCCCGAGCTTTGGCTCGGGCCGGTTTTTCCTCTTTTTTTTCTTTTTCTTTTAACTGAATCGGACCGGACTCTGAACCATTGAACCAGTTCATATTTCTTTTCTCTTTTTTTTTCTTTATTAAACAAAAACCCGTTGTATCGATCTCATCCATCCAATCTCATCTTGACGGTTCTTCTCTTTAATTGTGCCTCTTTCGCGTGCGATAATTCCAATGATCATAACTTTTTGCTCAGAACTCCGAATTGCGAATAGTCAGTGGCATTGGAAAGTTGACTTCGTGTACTTTAACATGAAGCTTAAATCAGTCCCATCAGATATATGCAATCGAAGTTATTAATATTCAATCATTAGAGTCGCGTTTCATCCTATTTCTGCGTCTTGCTCTTGTTTTCTACAAAAACCAAAAACTATATTAAAGTAGTAGAAATTCTAATCAAACACTAGCATAAACATAAGTTTAGAAGATAATAAACTGCATATTTCATGTATAGATCACTGTCCTCTGAAGCAACACCTGCCAGGGCAGGTGTCATTACTATTGGAGACTCAGCGTGCTGCCATCCATTTGAGTTCTACTCCTCGTCTGAGTAGTGCTAGGAAATAGGAAAGCAGTGGCTTCTTACTTCTATAAACTCTGTTGTGGTAACAAACAGACGACGTGAATTGATGAAGGAAGGCTTGCGTTCTAGCATTTAATGAAGCTTGTCATAAGGTTTATGGAGAAGAACTTCGAGATTCAACAGCAAGGAGGAGCGGCTATGAAGTCTGCGAAGACTGAGCTGGAGCCCAAGTTAGGCAATACGTACCCAGAGTGCTGCAAGAGCTTCCCGACGGAAAAGTTAGGCAATTGGGACGTAGTACTCCTCTTCACCCCGATCGCTCCCGAGAGGAGCTATCATGCAATCAACCCACCCAAATCCGCCACCATCATTGTCAAGAAAAGCAAATGGCAAATGGTTTCAAACTCTAGCAGGTGGAGTGAATCTGGCATCACGATGGAAAGGCCTGTAGATGGGCGCGGGCGATATGGTATGTCAGAAAGCCTCATGTCGCTATATCAGCGCCCTTTGAATCCAGGCGTGGGTGTTGGATTGGGCACCTCAAAGATGGTGAGGCTCATGGAAGATGACGATCAAGATGAAGAGGAGTACTACGACAACGATGGGCGATTCAGCTTGGACATTTGCGATGGAGATACCGAGGCGAGGAGAGGAAGTCCGATGACGCCATTCTTCTGGTGAACGGTGGATAGACCCCAGCGCGCGCCTGAGGTCAGATCTCGTACCCAGTCATCATTTTCTTATGTCTTTATGTTTTATCTGTATTTTTGCGAATGGAGGCGATGATGACGCCGACGGAAACACCACCGCCCATCTCCGTCGTTATCTGCCCGGACCACGGCATGTGAGGAAGAGGACGAAGAAGGGATAGCATAGGCCAAAAATGGCCCACGAGGCTCTAGGGTGACGGCGGAGCCGCTGCCGACCTAGAAAACTGCCAACTTGGTGGCGAGCCATCGCGACAGAGGTCGCCGTCGCTCGAGCCACCAAGTGGTTCAAGGCGGAATGGAGGAGAGGCGAGACTACCGGGCGATGGGGCCCAACGGCAGCAGCCGTGACGGCGACCCACTGCCGGAGAAGCTAGTCCGGTGACGGCAGGCAAAGCCTCCAGCCGCTTGGAACTGGTCAAACATCTGTGAGGAAGACAAATTCAAGGGTGAACCAGTCTGGCAGTGAACCGAGCCAGATATTAACAGTTAACCAAATCCGGATTATAACCCCTGTTCTGATTTGAACTGTCGGTGGACATCTACCATCAGTTAGAACAGTTTACAACTGATGGTTAAACCTGATCGTCTGTGTATTATATTACAGTTGGGTACATACAGAGCCAGTATGGTACATAGGCTCAGTTTTAGTATTTTGGCCTTTTTTGACAAATGATTTCAAGCCCAAATTGGTGTATTAGTTTTATGTGCTTTACGTTAATGTAATTATGGGCATTTGTACCTAATTTTTTGTTGTAATGATTGATGGTTGAAGACTTTGATGATAAGGAAAACCCGACTAATAAACCTAGATGGTTTAGAGACTTAATTATTTTATAAAGATAATCATTTTATGCAGTTGGGATCACTTAGCTCCGGCATTGGAAACCATGTGACATGGCTATGATGATCATATGTGGATCAGCTATTACAGTGCAGAGATATTGATGAGATTTGATTGAAACTGTCTGTCATGTAGGAATGACATTAAGTGAGTTTGTCTGTATGGGACAAAGATTTAATGAATAGAACATGAATTTGGGAAGTAATAAAAGACTTTGCTTGAAAGATTAATAAAAGAATCAAGTGGAACTCTGTAATAGGCTGCATAAAATGTTAATACAAATCTTATTTACTTTAATGCTGATGATTGTGTTATGATATCCAACTGAGTATTTTTATACTCAGCATCTGCTCGTGATACATGTTCTTTAGTAGAAGACTATTCACGTAGCATCTGATGGTAGACGATCGAGAGTGAGGATGACTTGACAGCTTCAAAGTAGACATCAGTCTTCATTATTTTGTAGTGTATTTTGAGATTGATGACAGACTTGCACATTGAGGACTTGCATTGGTTTAATCGACTTTGCATCAATAATCTTATATTTATATATAGTTTTTGTTTCCATATTTGTGAACCCCAGTTATCATGGCCTAGATGCTTAGTCGACAAATTTCAACTAATGATTTATCACATGGAGGAATAATCTTCTGATTTTCTGCTACTACTCTGATTTAACAAAGGTTTTAAAAATATGGGTCATGACAATACCCATTCACCACTAGGGGTCCTCGATAAGGACCCTGCCATGATTCTAGGACATGGGCCCAATTGGTGTTCATGGACACACTGGGCGGAGACTGTGTGGGTCTTCCATGATGCCTAACAATCTAAAAAATGCATGTGGTGCATCGATAAAGTAGGGATACGATAATCCCAAATATAAATACAGAGACCTCACAGGATCAGTGTTTCTGTCATTGCTGATTGAGCATATTATGATTTCTATTAGAGATACACTAATCTCTCAAGAGACTTCAATCGAGTATTTCATAATACAACTACAGAGATACACCAATCCCTGAGTAGACTTCAATCGAGTATTTCATAATGCAAACTACAGTGATACGCCAATACCTGAGGGGACTTCAATCGAGTATTTTATAATGCAAAAATATAGAGATACGCCAATCCCTAAGAAATTCAGCTTTCTGGATAGAACTATCATAAACATTCCAAGCAAAATAGAAGCATTACATGTAATTGCATTAAGTAAGGAACCCCAGAAAATATATAAGGATTGTTGTTCATTGTGGTTTTAATAGAGATAGAAGACTTGAATCTCATATTGGTGTTCAAGGTGTATAGAAAATTACAGAAAGTTGATGAAACAATATGTTATAAACCTAAAGATAGGTTCATAATATGAAGACTCATAGCTATTATATTTTTAATAGATAATAGTGTTTCTCAGTTATGTTACTAAGTTAAGATTTTACACATTCATTGGTCATGGTGTTTAGAAAAGCTGACAATACTTATAGGATTTTTAGTACTATTGAATTCTAATTATAAGCCATATGTAATTAATTGAAAATATATCAGCATGGTAGAACTAATTTGGTATTAGTAGATTAAGGCCTCATAAAGGGTTGGTAGAGTATTTGGAATAAATAGACTATAGATATGTAAATCGACATAGATAGGCTTCTTTTATAAACTTTATATGATACTTTTATAACACCTTAGCATAGATAATTAATAGTTATAGTATTCATCATATGATATATAATTATAGGAAGGGAATGACACATGATTGAACATAGGAATCTAGTCGATACATTGGGCTACTACGAACATTATCTTGTAGAATTTAAGAATATAGAATCTGTCCAAAACAAAAAGGGTGGAAAGACACGCCTCCCGAGAATAATACAGACAATTTTTGGACTGGAGAAAATTAATAGAGATAACCCTGCAAGTCTAGAACATAACGCAACTAATGACATATTTTTCTGGAATTAATCATGGATTATTTCGTACATGGTGTTAGTGCAGAAATCAGTCTGGCTAAGAATGAAAAACTATTTCGAGATTGACTGTAATGGTTAGTAAAACCCAAGATGTTTAACAATGTTATAACCTTGATTAAATAAGTCTTAAATTAGGAATTCGGACTTTTAAAAGTGAATATCAAAGTTGCACTTGAAGATGGCAGTAACAAAGGAAAGACAAACACAAATTAGGGTTCTTCCTTAAAACAATACATGCAATAGAGACACGAATCATGTAAGCAATCGCAATCGAGTACTACAATTTTAACATGACAACAATGCATATAATTCAAGCAAAGTCAAAAGAGTATAACCATGAATAAGGATCAATTCAACATTAGTAGGAACACGCAAGTATCTAACTTTAAATGCAAGAAAATTTAGGCATTGTAAAATAATAGGACCATAGAAGGAATTGTATAAAAACATCCTGCCTCAAACCGTTCGTCGATATGTTCTCGCTTCACCTTAATTTCAACATCCTATGCACCTCCTTTGTCGCCTCTTCAAGTCGGCCAGCAAGAGATAAGGAGGAGAGAGAAGAAAAAATAAGGGTCGAGAGAGAGAAAAAGAAGAGAGAGGGGGTTGGCAATTTGGAGAAAGAGAGAGAGTTGCGGAAAAAGATAACCGGCTTCTCTATTAATAGAGGATGCCCGACTACCCCCAATTGAAGTCTTACTCCAATTTATAACTCTTCATCTTTATCTCATTTGAAGTCTATCTGTATCTTGTAAGTTTATAACTACAAGGATTATCCAAAACTAATCCTGATGCCCAGAGGGAGTCCTAGCCCAGTAGCTTTCCTTCTTTAACTGGAATGTAATCTCCTTATCCTATTTGAGTTAAACTTAATTATTATGAGCCAATTAGGAGCTTTCCTATTCATATTGATATTCACCTTCAATCAAGTCTATCTATTAGTGACAAGCTGATTAATAACAAATCTCGGCGCCCAATAGAGTCCTAGCCTACAAGGTTTCTTTTTCCATCGTCCATCTAATTCTTCTTCGTAAACCTACTCCAACTCAAAGTATATCATGAAGGAGATTGAGTCAATCCACTTCTCTGTAACTCATCTTGGCCCCATACTTTTCCTCTAGCTGATTGGACTCCCAGCATTATGAGAAGTCCTATTCTAGATTAACACTTGGTGATATCCTTCACCATTCCTATTTCAAGTAGGACTCTACAATCTTATCTTTACACATTTATCCATGGGTCGAGACATATCTCCAGCGCCAAACATTCTTCTAGATGTTTACTCCTAGCTTTTGAGGAATCTAGTTTTAAGCTAACCCACTGTGCAATTCTACTCCATTCCTACTCCAAGTAAGAATATACAAATTCTTTAAACTTATCTATGCATCTCATCTCTGGCCCAAACATTTCTCCAACGCCAAGCTCAGTCTACGAGACTCCTAATTCTGATGGAAACTAGTCTAGATTAGCCCATCGTGTTACACTCTGTCTAATCCTACTTCAATTAAGAATATATCTTCCCTTGAAATTTGTATTCTTTAATAATCTTCTTATTTAACCTTGGCGCCAGAGCTAACCCAGGCCCATGCACAGCTCTGTACCTGACCCTGGCGCCAGGCCCACTGCTAGGTTGGACACTCGGAATCCTAGTTTGAAAATGGAAATCAGTTCTAGTTACTTCATTAAATCATATTCCTACCAACCATCATATCTATCCAACACTTACCAGAGTCCAATCAATTATGGTTTCACAGTTCAAGATGCCAACAATTATACTTTTGTTAAATTTTTTTTTAGAAAATTTGAGGTTGTCACACCGAGTTACTCGATGGCAACCCAGATGATTCTTATCAAATTTTGCTTGCATACGACAACGAATTAGAAAGGGCAAATCTAGGAACCATAGTGATGGCGGAAAGATCTGTGATCTACTTGAAATAGAGTTAGGCGGTTGCATTTTTAGATATATGTTTTAGATGTTTGGGTTGGTTGCAAGAGCTTTCAAACAATCACTTAGACATATATTAACTGTTGATGGAACATTCTCAAAAGGTAAATATCCTCGACAGCTATTGATGGCTACAACCGTTGATGGTAATCAATAGATGGTGTGTATTACATATGTAGTTGTTGAGAAGGAGTCAAATGATACATGGTATGCATATCGTATATGCAAAAACATGATCATTGGTTCAATGCATGTTTCATGACACGCTTAGGGTTCAATGTTTATATGCTTCATGTTTTTACCAAAAAATCAGGTGCTCAAGAACACAACTTTGCAAAAAATCTTGTATATAAAAACAAGAGAGAGTGTGTACATAAATACACGAGTTTATGTAAATCATTTACTCGTGCACACAATTAGACAAGGATATCATTCATTTCTTAAGATGATTATTTTATCGCATTTTATTAATTTTCAAGACATGGTTCTGTCATGGCCCATATTTTTAAAACTATTTTTAAATCAGAGTAGTAGCGGAAAATCAGAGGATTATTCCTCTATGCGATAAATCATTAGTTCAAAATTTTCGACTAAGCATCTAGGCTGTGATAACTGGGGTTCACAAATATGGATACAAAACCATACATATATATAGTATTACAAGATGCAAAGTCGATTAAACCAACGCAAGTCCTCTAAGTGCAAGTATGTCATTGATCGTTTAAAATTAAAACCCTTGCAAGTGCACAAGGCAATTGTACTACAGTGAGTATTAAAGGGTTGTCGAACCTCAGGGACGGTGAATACTTTACTAAACTCAAGAGAAGAAAAAGATGTAGTTTAATTAATTCTAAAGAAAGCAATGAACTTTATCTAATCTAACTAAGATTTAATCAATATGGAGAATTATCAAGGCAATGAATCCACCACTAAACATGCAATTACTACTCTCAATTATTATTAAGCATACATTGACATGATATTGTAATTCATGTTCTTGATCGGACACACGAATTACTAATGAATTCACTAACATTCTTGATCGGACATGAAAGTTCATCCACTATTGTGTAATCAATCCTATCCTTGATCGGGCATAGAATCAATCATTGCTCTATTATAATGCAATTAATCTTATCCTTGATCGGGCATAAAATCAATCACAATATCTAATTTCATTCATAATCAATCAAGTCTATGATCAAGCACTTAAAAGAATACTCATGAAATCGCATTAAGCATGAATCATAATCAACTTTATAGAATTAAACTATCAAGAGTAGCAATACACATCTAGGGCTTCATCAAGCCTTGACAAGAAATATAGTTACACATAGAAAGAGAGAAAAGAAAAGCCTGTTTATGTAGATCCATCGTCATGAATCCTTCTTCTTCTTTGCTCCAAAAGACTCTCTCTTGCTCCTTTCTAGCCTCCAATAAAGCTCTAAATTCTCCAAGGGTTGGTCTCTAGTCTACTTTTTAATGCCTAAAATGTTCCTTCATAAGGCCTATTTATAATAGTGAAGGAAAACCACGAAGTCCCCTTCCAAATCCGAGTCGAAATATGTCAAAATTGCATTTTCTGTATATGGCGATCGATCGGCACTATTCACCGATCGATCGGTAATGTTCATGACAAATTTTCAGTAGATACGATCGATCAAACGGCGACGATTGATATCAAAAATTTCGATTTTTTTCCTCAGGCGATCGATCGCCTCATTTAGCCGATCGATTGGTTACTATTCATCTTGCAGCATTATTTTCCAATAGTCATAACTTTTTGCTCCGAACTACGAATTATGCGTGGTTGGTGGCGTTGGAAATCTGACTTCTTGAAATTTAACATGAGACTTAAATCAGTCTAATCAGAAATATACACACGAAGTTATGAAGGTTTAACTATTAAAGTCTTATTTCACCATATTTTTGCATCTTTGCTCTCATTTTCCTACAAAACCAAAAACTATATTAAAGTAGAAATAATTCTAATCAAACACTAGCATAAATATAAGTTTAGAAGATAATAAAATATATATTTCATGTGTAGATTAGTCATCCATCTTAAAATACACTAGAAAATAGTTGACGCTCACGCCTTATAACAAGGTCTAGAACAAACCCGATAGTGAAGAAGTACTATGCAGTTTCCTGAACGTCCTCACGGCTAAGCCACCAAATCCTCGAGTGCTGTGTGAAATCAATCTTTCACAGCAGCACCTACATCACATAAGGATGCTGAGTATAAAAATACTCAGTGGGATACCATAACACAGTCATCAATATTACAAAAAAATAGGATTTACATTAACATATTATGCAACCTATTATAAGATTCCACTTGAATTTTTATTAATCTTTCAAGCAAAGTCTTTTATTGCTTCCCAAGTTCAAGTTCAATAATTAAGTTTTTGTCCCATATAGACAGACTCACTGAATGTCATACCTACATGACAGACAGCATGAAAACACCATGATTATCACTCCGGTTAATACCGGTAATAGCATACAATTCAGAACTGCTGGCTTAGTAGCTCAACAGATAGTCTGACCTTTGACTTAATAGTCATTCGGTCGCATGATCGAAAGTCCCTCACACTCATACTCTGACTCCCAATCCTAAGGGCATTTTAATCATTATCTTGATTAGGTTCTTCCCAACCCTCAAGCTTAGCCCTTAGTCATCATTTTATTATCTTTTATAAAATGATTAAGTCTCTAAACCATCTAGGTTTATTAGTCGGGTTTTCCTTATCATTTAGTCCTCAGCTATCAATCAGCATAAAATGAGGGACAAATGCCCTTAATGCAGTAACATCAAACACATAAAAATAATACGCCAATTAAGGCTTTAAATCATTTATCAAACAGCCCAAAATCACTAAAAGGAGCCTATGTACCATACTGGCTCTGTATGTATCATACTGTACAGAAATACACAGACGGTCGAGTTCGACCGTCAGCTGTAATCAATTCTAACTGTCAGTGGATGTCCACTGGCAGTTCAAATCTAATCCAGTTTGTGAACCGGGTCTATTTCTTGGATCGGAATCGGTCTGAGTGTGAACTGGGTTTGCTCTAGGCATGAACCGGGTTTGGCATGGACCGAACCGGGTTTATTGGACTAGTTCGGTCCATCCTGTCCTTGAACCAACCCGGTCATCTTCTTCATGAAGACGACTAGTTGGGTCATCCGTGGGTAGCGGCCGTCACGACGGCCGTCGTTGTGACGCCGTTGTTTGGCCGACACACCCTCCTCCTCATTCTCTTTTCTGCTATTCCATAATCCTCTGGCTTTCCTCTGTCTGGCGGCTCGAGCGACAATGGCCCTCGCCGCCGCTGTCATCGCCTCCGTCAGCGGAAGGAAAAAAAATAAAACTTGATAAAAGGGTATGGGATCCTACCTTGCATGTTGTCGAGTCACCATCAGCCTGAGGTTGTCGAGGTCGTCGGAGGTTGCCAGAGTCGTAGAGGTCGTTGGATGTTGTTGAACACAAGAGGTTCGCCATCGTCGCTTGAGATAGCCGGAGGTCGCCTCAGCTCCAACCAGCATCAACTACGTTAGATGGCCTCCTTCGAACAGAGCAGCTGGATTTGTCAACTCCCCAGCTAGCTGCTGATCTTCAAATTACACCTGGCCATTCCTGCGGCCAGGTGTTACAGGTTCCTCCTCTTACTTCAGTAACATCTATTTGAGGAGCCACCAACAACATAAGACATCATTGTTTCAGATATAAAGAAGGGCCTTTGGAGTGCAGTAGACAAAGTTTTTCTAGATCCATATCATGGGTTTTGCCTTTGTCATATAGCAACAAATATCCGTCTCAGATACAAAGACAAATACCTTAAAGAAACTATTGTTTAGAGTAGTTGAAAAATTCAAAAGATCAGATTTTGATAAGGTGATGCAACAAATTAAAGATCACAATGAAGATGCATATAACTACATCTACAAGATTAGATACAAGCACTGGGCTAATGTTGAATTTCCCTGTAGAAGATATGCTACTCTCACGTGACACAGATATGAGAATGCAAATAACATGTTCTTGAATGCTAGGAGTTGATCAATCACACTGTTAATCATGCAAACGCATGCCACATCCACTACTTACTTTGAGAAGCATCCATATGAAGGCCAACAACTAACAACTCTCATAACCAAATATGCTCATAAAATCTTAAGCGATAGGAGGGATATGGTGGCAATTGTACGAGTGTTGCCCATCTCTTTGCACGAATTCCAAGTCAACTCGCACCATCACGTGGTAAGTTAAACCAACATATCATGTACTCGAACGTACGATAAACTATTTTGTTGTGTTGTGAAGAACAAGACTTCTGTAAATATCGTGTACTCGCTCACACAATCATCAGTACATTCGTGTTATCAAGAACACAACTTCTCCATTAAGCACTATAGTATTGTTCTTTGCGTATTTTCGGATACACGATTTTAGTAACATGTCATATTATTTTGAACATGGCCAACAAGATGCGGTGAATATACTTAAGAAAACTCGTACATGTAGAGACTTTCAAAGCATTATTCACAACTTACAATGAGTCTGCTTTGCTGTTTTGCCGACATTAGACATGCATCAATGGGAGAAAACTAGGGTACTTCCTACAAGATAACACCTATTCACGTCCCAGTTCTACGTAGGCGAAAGCGTCATGTCCTCAAGCAAATGACTTAAGCAAGCAAATTTATGAATTCGATATACTCTGCCAGGGATATACTCCTAAAAAAATAATATACTCTGCTGGTATAAGTTAGTATATGGCATTCCTTATCATATCGCCTAATTTAAGTGACTTAAGTGATCTACACATGAAATATGCATTTTATTATCTCCTAAACTTATGTTTCTGCTAGTGTTTGATTAGAATAAATGCTACTTTAATATAGTTTTTGGTTTTTGCAGGAAACGAGAGTAATACACATAAACGAGGTAAAAAGTAACTCAAATGGTTAAATCATCATAACTTCGTGTACAAATCTCAGATTGGACTAATTCTTTAAAGATTAAGAAGTCAGCTTTCCAACTCCGCCAACCACACGCAATTCGGAGTTTGGAGCAAAAAGTTATAGCTATTTGAAATTTATGAACAGTAACTACGATCGATCGGCTATCAATGTGATCGATCGCCAAAGCCGCAAAAGCAGTGTATTGAAGGAAACGATCGATCGGACCTCAAAACGATCGATCGTATCTACTGGAATTTTTGATCCATGCAAGACAGTAACTATGATTGATCGGCAATACGGAGCGATCGATCGCCATGTGTGTAAAACCGAAATAAGACCTATTTCGACTCGAATTTTGAAGGGGACTTCGTGGTTTCTCTTCAAACTTATAAATAGGCCTTATGGGAGAACGTTTTGGGCTATCTTGGAACCCTTATTGAATCTAGAGCTAAATTGGAGGCTAGAGCAAAGGAGAGAAGAAGATGAAGAACATGATGATGATTTCTCTTCCAATGCGAGGCTAAAACACTTTTCCAAGGCGTAGATGAAGCCCAATAATCTGGTTGTGTAGTTTTTTTTCTCTCATCTTATGTTTTTACTCTAGTTGGTGTATGAATTTTATTGTGTAATCATTGTTAATTTATTAAAGGTTTGTTCTTTGCACTCGAGAGAGACAAGAGTGAATTCTTGGAATTTTCAATCCGAAGAATACTTGCGTATCCGAGGGGAACGTGAGTAGACTGAGGGGTTAAATATCAATAAAGTTTCATTGGTTTATAATTGAGAGAGATGGATCATAATTTCATGTTTTAATTATTTTATATATTGCGTCCGAGAGAATAGCACTATATTTTGAGTTGACAAGTGTATGTCCGAGAGGAATATGCTAGCCAATTGGAAATCTTTATTCAAAAGAGAGAGAGTGAGAGAGAAACGATACGCTAGTTTATTGTGGTAGATTCGAAGCCTTGGTCTTCTCCACATTGATTAATTTTCACTTCGTTTAGTTAAAAGTTCATTGCTTTCTTAGTCTAGAATCAACACTGTTGCTTTCTTTTGAATTTGGTAAAATATTAATCCATCCTTGAGGTTCGACAACCCTATCTATACTCGCCGTAGTACAATTGCCTTGTGCACTTGCAAGGGTTTAATTTTAAACGATTAAGTTTTTGGCGCTGTTGCCGGGGACGGCACAATAGTTTACTAAATTCATAGCATAGTTAGTTTTAGAGTAGTCTAGTTTAATTTACATTTCTTTTCAGTAGCTTAATTACTTTCTTCTTCTTTTGCAGGATTAAGAGAGGACGCTGATTCTCGTCATCGTTTGAAGGGCCATCCCTTCCCACTGTTTGCACTCTCTTAACCCTCTTTTAGAGTAAATTTTGGTGCTTGATGTTTTTCATTTTCTTTGTGGGATTGCATGACGTGCTAGTTGTCACTATTAGGTTGCTAGTTGTCGCTATCTAGGATTGATGTTTGCTAGTTGCTAGTTGTCGCTATCTAGGATTGATACTTGCTAGTTCCCTGAACCCCGACTTGGCCTTTGACCCTGATCCTGAGCGACTCTATAGAATTTGTAGAACTCCTAGCAAATCAATCCCTGAAATTCATCCAATGGCGGACAACATGAACCTTGGGGGTGGGAATGGCCTAAATCAGAATCTACTAATGCCCCATGCCCGTACCTACAAGACTACTACCGTCCCACTGCCTACACCTCCCCCTCCTGTATCCTACTGCCTGCAACCATGGCTAATTTTAAAATTAAGCTCAACATCATCGAGATGCTGCCCACTTACCATGGCCAACTCAATGAGAACCCCTATAGGCATCTTCAAAATTTCCTGGAGGTTAACACAACCTTTAAACTCACACTGTCTGATAATCAGGTGCGTCTTAGGTTGTTTCCATTCACTTTAAAAGACAGGGCTAAGGAATGGCTATACTCCCTTGCACACAAACTCCATTTCCACTTGGGAGGAACTTCAGGCTGAATTCCTAAAGAAATATTTTCCTGTAGGGCAGACCAACAAAATCTGAAATGAAATTATCACCTTTACCCAACTACCCAATGAACAATTCCATGAAAGCTGGGAGGGGATGACAATCCCTACTACGGTCCTGTCCCCACCATGATGTGCCCAAGTGGCAATTAGTGCAGCGATTTCATGAGGGTGTGTGCGATCAGTACAAGACCCTAATTGACGCATCTTGTGGAGGCACATTCATGAAGAAAACTCCAGATGATGCTTGGGATCTACTAGAGGACCTGAGCAAAAACTCTTTACACAGTGCTACCCTCTATAGATCTGAAGGTCATATGCCTGGCAGGAGTACCTCAAGGGGAGGCATGTATGATGTTAAAGCTACCACGAACCTAGAACACCAAGTGACATCCCTTACTGAGAGGTTTGACAGGTTTTTCTCACAGACTCCACCTTATACCCCAACCTCTCAAGATGCCTGTGCCATCTGTGCCAGCCCTATGCATACCATTGTTGACTGCCCCTCTGCTTCCCAGTATCCAGATATTGTATAGGAGCATGTCAACCTTGCACAAACCTATCCTAGAGCCAATAACCCTTACTCAAATACCTACAACCCGGGGTGGTGAAATCATCCCAATTTTGCCTGGAAATAACCTAACCAGGGGCCCACTTTCAATCAGGCCGCAAGACAAGAATTCCAAAACCCACCTCAGTCTTACCAATCAGTCACAGCTCCCCCATTTGGCCAAACCAATAAGAAACCATCCCTAGAAGATCAAATAAGCCAAATGCTAGCCACCCAATCTACTCTCCTCTCAGCTTTTAATGCGATGGAAGCCAAGCTGGATACTAAGATAGAAACTAAACACAGAGAGCTGACAGGTGGTGATCTAAGAACCCAGGCCCAACTAGTCCACTCCCATACACAATCCATTGCCAAAATAGAAACACAATTAGGACAGCTGGCCCAATCTATGAACCGTAGGGAAGTAGGAACCTTGCCCAGCCAACCACAGCAGAACCCTAGAGGCCAGTTCGCGGTTGAAGGTTCCCATTATTCAAATGAGCAGGTGCAAGCCGTTACTACCCTAAGAAATGGTAAATAAGTTGACAATCAGGTTAGGAACCCATCCCTGGGTATTGCGAGTGAAACAACTTCCCCAGATAAAGCTACAGCACCCACTCCTACCATGCCTGATCCTGTTACTCTCCCTCAGCAAAAGGAAGCCCCTACAGAACCCACCAATGAAAAATCCTATATCCCTAGAGCTCCTTTCCCTCAATGCCTCAACCAACCCTCCCCGTTTAGTAAGTCCCACAAACGAATGGAGGAAATGTTAGAGGTGTTCAAACAGGTTAAGATCAACCTTCCCCTCTTAGATGCCATCAAACAAGTACCTGCCTATGCCAAACCTTCTATAGACCTCTCTGTGTGCATGCATTGCATAAACCTGGAGGACCAAGCCAAACCTTCTAGGGAGGGGCAGCAATGGTTGAACCCTCACATGAGAGAAGTGGTGATGAAAGAGGTCGTGAAACTCTTAGACGCTGGCATCATATATCCTATCTCCGACAGCGAGTGGGTGAGTCCCATCCAAGTTGTACCTAACAAGTCGGGATTAACTGTGAAACCAAACTCTGAGGGTGAGCTAGTGCCTGTGGGAGAGACCACGGGATGTGCATTGACAATAGGAAGCTGAACTCTAACACCCGTAAAGACAATTTCCCTCTTCTATTCATTGACCAAATCCTCGAGAAACTAGCGGGCCAAGAGTTTTATTGCTTTTTAGATGGGTACTCAGGATATAATCAAGTGCCGGTCTTTTCAGGGGATCAGGAGAAGACAACTATTACATGTCCATTCGGTACATTTGCATACCGTAGGATGCCTTTTTGTCTTTCCAATGCCCCTGCTACATTTCAGCGCTGTATGATGTCAATCTTTTCTGATATGATTGATAAATTTTTGGAAGTTTTTATGGATGATTTCTCTGTCTTTGGCCCTTATTTTGATGATTGCTTACACAATCTTACTTTAGTTTTAAAACGCTGTGAGGAAACAAACTTAGTGTTAAGTTGGGAAAAGAGTCATTTCATGGTTCAACAGGGGATTGTACTTGGACAAGTTATATCAAAAAGGGTATAGAGGTTGACAAGGCCAAGGTTGACCTGATTGCTAATTTACCACCACCTACATCAGTTAAGCAAATAGGGTCTTTCCTTGGCCATGCAAGGTTTTATCCTTGATTCATCAAAGATTTTAGCAAGATATCACGTCCATTATGTCACCTCCTCGGTCAGGATGTGCAATTTGAATTTGATGAGTCGTGCAAAGAAGCATTTACCACATTAAAAACCCTCCTCTCTAGCTCCCCCATCATTAAGCCCCCTGACTATACACTGCCCTTCGAAATAATGTGTGACACATCTAATTTTGCTGTAGGGACAGTGTTAGGTGAACACATCAATAAAATTCCTCATGTTATATACTATGCTAGCAATACACTCACTGATGCTCAATTGAATTATACTACTACAGAAAAAGAGTTGCTTGCTGTTGTGTTTGCATTAGATAAGTTCAGGTCATATCTTTTGGGGAGTAAGATCATTATTTTCTCTGATCATGCAGCCTTGCGGTACCTTCTTTCTAAGAAGGATGCCAAGCCAAGGCTGATTCGTTGGATCTTACTCCTGCAAAAATTTAACTTTGAAATTAAAGATAAAAAGGGTTCTGAGAATGTCGTGGCTGATCATCTATCCAGAATTCCTATTCCTGGTCTGCATAGCCATAACCCTCTAAGGGATTCATTCCCTGATGAGCAGCTCTTTGCTATCTCCACTACATCTTCACCTTAGTTTGCACATATTGTGAATTATCTTGCTGTGGGTCAAATCTCAACCTTTTGGTCTAAACATGATAAAGACTTATTTTTCTCTCGAGTCAAACATTACTATTGGGATGACCCTGACTTGTTTAAGATATGTGCTGATCAAGTCATAAGACGATGTGTCCCTGAGATTGAGTTTCATAGCATCCTATCTTTTTATCACTCTCATGCCTGTGGTGGACACTTCGGTGGAAAGAAAATTGCGGCCAAAGTACTTCAAAACGGTTTTTATTGGCCAACTCTATTTAAAGACGCCCATGCTTATTGTCAATCTCGGAAGAGGTGTCAAAAGCTAGGAGCTTTGTCTAAAAGGAATATGATGCCCCTACAACCCATATTGATTGTTGAAATGTTTGATGTATGGGGTATCGATTTTATGGGACCTTTTCTGCCATCTTTTGTTCATGCATATATTCTTGTAGCTGTGGATTACGTGTCTAAGTGGATTGAAGTTGTTGCCACTAGGACAATGATCATAAAGTTGTGCTGGAATTTTTGAAATCTAACATTTTTAGCAGGTTTGGAACTCCTCGTGCTATTATTAGTGACGGCGGTTCTCATTTTTGTAACAGGTCTTTTGAGGTTCTTCTCAAGAAATACTCTGTCACCCACAAGGTTGCCACACCATATCATCCTCAGATGAGTGGCGAAGTGGAGGTCTCTAATCGCCAAATCAAGCAGATTCTGGAGAAGACGGTTCGCCCCGATAGAAAGGATTGGTCTTTGAGACTTAATGATGCATTATGGGCCTATCAGATAGCTTTCAAGACCCCGATTGGCATGTTTCTTTATAGATTGGTATATGGTAAAGCTTGCCATTTACGTATTGAGTTGGAACACTGGGCTTATTGGGCTATTAAGGCCTACAACTTTGATCTGGATAAAGCCGGTGAGTAGCGAAAACTCCAACTGAGTGAATTAGAGGAGATGCGCTTTGATGCATATGAGAATGCCAAACTCTACAAGATGAGGACTAAAGCCGTACATGACAAGATGATATTTAGAAAGTCCTTTCAGCCTGATAAGAAAGTGTTACTCTACAACTCTAGGCTCCACATATTTCTTGGGAAGCTCTGGTCTCGGTGGTCTGGGCCTTTTATTGTCCAAGAAGTATTTCCACATGGTGCTGTTGAGATCCAAAATCCAAAAGATGGGAGTACATTCAAAGTTAATGGCCACCGTCTCAAACCCTATCTCGAGGCTGCTGGTGACCTGGATGATGGACTAGTGTATTTAATTGATCCGATAATTATAGAATGATCGTGGCTTAGTCTGGCTGAAGACGTTAAACTTAGGGCTTGGTGGGAGGCAACCCACGTATTCAGGTATATTCTTTCCCTTTCTTATTTTCTTTGTTATATGATCATTGTCATTTTTTTATATTGTGTTCACATTGAGGACAATGTTCATAATAGGTTTGGGGGAGGGAATATTAGTTGCTTATATAAAAAAATCAGAAAAAAAAACCATAAAAATTTGATTAGTTTTTAGGTTGTTTTTTAGTAATTTTTCTTAGGTTTTGATAGTTTATCTCGTGATAATGCATGTTACAATTCTTAGGAGATTAATTTACATTAGAAGTGTGAGTAAATATACTAGAGGATAGATACACTTAATTGAGCATATCTTTCTGTTACAGTCCTCTTGGAACAGGTGCTTGAGCAAAGAAAACTCACTCACACACATTAGTACATAAAGTAATGCCATCTAGAGATTTGTTGAATGCTAATTTATAGTGGGATCACTTTGGTCATAGTTATTAGATGATGTGTAGTTATCTGTTGAGCTTAAAAGATCATGATAGACCATTTACTTGGCTATGGCAAGGGATTGGAACCGGAAATAGGTTGAGAGTATAATACAACCTGGGCGAAATAAATATGTGCTTGAAAATATGTGTGCTAAAAATGAAATGCGAAAAAATGAAAGAAAGGGGCTGCTTGACTTTATAGGATTAACTTAGGCTGATGCTCGGGCCCGAAGCGGTCTACTTAAAACCTAATACCCTAAGCCAAATTGGTTGGGAATCATTGGCCTAAGCCATTGCTAAACCTAAGCATCTTGAAGTCAGGCCTTACACAGTCCTAGCGAAAGAAAGAAAAAAAAAGTCTATGGTGTATTATCCTCTCAAATCTAGAATGTTGGACCCGAATGAGGCGCGCAGAACTGTGCTCTCATGAACCTAAAGATTACGATGACTATGTAGATTCTGATGTTCTTTGGTTAATGGGTAACACTGGATTTGTATAAAACAGAAATTTAGAATGTATTGCTACAATATTCTACACTTTACTATTTAAAGTATCATGCAATATTATATTGAGCAGAAATTTCCAAGATGAAAGTGTGGGATAAAACCACTTACTTGAGGGCTTCTATATTCCTATTGATTATGAACCAAGTACATGTGGTTGATTTTCTTAAGCATTGCAGTTTACATTTATCGGGATAATAGGTTTGTGTGTTTTGTAATATTTTATTTTTATTATATTTCTTCACTTAGGTTAATTAGATTAATAAATACATATTTGTGGGTAGCATGGCTGCAAACCCTCACGAGACAAAACTCGTCCTACTAGGGACACCTAGAGGTTTAATGGTTTATTGCATAAGCTCAATGCAATCGTGTTTCCTATGAAAGTGGTGTTTATTTTTATGCATTAGTTCCTTAGTTTGTTTGATTTTATTTTGTTTTGTTTTGCTAGGGACTAGCCAAATCTAGGTTTGGGGGTGTGATCTACACATGAAATATGCATTTTATTATCTCCTAAACTTATGTTTCTGCTAGTGTTTGATTAGAATAAATGCTGCTACTTTAATATAGTTTTTAGTTTTTGTAGGAAACGAGAGTAATACACAGAAATAAGGTGAAAAGTAACTCAAATAGTTAAATCCTCATAACTTCGTGTACAAATCTCAGATTGGACTGATTCAAGCTTCATGTTAAATATCAAGAAGTCATCTTTCCAACGCCATCAACCATGCGCAATTCGGAGTTCAGAGCGAAAAGTTATAGCCATTTGAAATTCATGAACAGTAACTACGATCGATTGGCTATCAATGCGATCGATCGCCAGAGCCGTAAAAGCAGTGTATTGAAGGAAACGATCGATCGGACCTCAAAATGATCGATCGTATCTACTGGAATTTTTGATCCGTGCAAGACAGTAACTACGATCGATCGGCAATACGGAGCGATCGATCGCCGTGTGCAGAAAATCGAAATAAGACCTATTTCGACTCGGATTTGGAAGGGGACTTCGTGGTTTCTCTTCAAACTTATAAATAGGCCTTATGGAAGAACGTTTTGGGCTATCTTAGAACCGTTGAAGAATCTAGAACTAAATTGGAGGCTGGAGCAAAGGAGAGAAGAAGATGAAGAACACGATGGTGATTTCTCTTCCAATGTGAGGCTAAATACTTTTTCAAGGCATAGATAAAGCCTAATAATCTGGTTGTGTAGTTTCTTTTCTCTCATCTTATGTTTTTACTCTAGTTGGTGTATGAATTTTATTGTGTAAACATTGTTAATTTATTGAAGGTTTGTTCTTTGTACTCGAGAGAGACAAGAGTGAATTCTTGGGAGTTTCAATCCGAAGAATACTTGCGTATCCAAGAGGAACGTGAGTAGACTGAGGTGTTAAATATCAATAAAGTTTCATTGGTTTATACTCGAGAGAGATAGATCACAATTCTATGTTTTAATTGTTTTATGTGTTACGTCCGAGAGGAGAGCACTATATTTTGAGTTGACAAGTGTATGTCCGAGAGGAATATGCTAGCCAATTGGAAATCTTTATTCAAAAGACAGAGAGAAACGATTCACTAGTTTATTGTGGTGGATTCGAAGCCTTGGTCTTCTCCACATTGATTAATTTTCACTTAGTTTAGTTAAAAGTTCATTGCTTTATTAGTCTAGAATCAACACTGTTGCTTTCTTTTAAATTTGGTAAAATATTAATCCGTTCCTGAGGTTCGACAACCCTATCTATACTCGCCGTAGTACAATTGCCTTGTGCAACCCTATCTATACTCGCCGTAGTACTTGCAAGGGTTTAATTTTAAATGATCATTAAGCAAGCAAATTTATGAATTTGATATATTTCTGAATGGCATGACTTCCAAAAAATGAGAACGGATATAAGCCTATGCTGTTATCATTCCTCTGTTTAAGCAGTTTAAAGAAACCATCAATCACCTGCATATATCCTCGAAAAACAATGGTTCAGTCGTAGTAATGAAAACATGACGCTACAAATATCGTTTACTCCAACACATGATTTAAGCAATAGTCGTGTACTCAAACACATGACTATACAAAAATCATGTGAAGTGATACACATGATAAATGAGAGAGACAAAAGTAAGTACATGAGATAGGATTTTTGTCGTTTGTACAAGACTGAGGTAGTCCCTACCAATTAGTGTATCAAGAGGATATTTCTCCCTTGGGTGAATCATCCACTTCAAAATTGTCTATCATCAATTTCGTTTAAAACTTCAAATTCGAAGCAGATCTTCATATCCAAATAATAGTTGGGAAGCTTTTCAATAGGATTGGGACGTTCTATATATGATTCAATGTCCAATATATCTACCCTAAAGTGGCCTCCTTTTTCCACATTATTCTCTTTTGCCACTGCTTTCAAATCTGAAATAACTTTAGCAATGAGGGCAGGAGGTTGCTCAACGTCCAAAACGGTTTCTTCTAAGTCCTTATTTTCTCTCTCAGATTCTTCTCCAAAGAAAAACCATGCTCGCAAACTCGTCTGGGTGGATCATAAAGGTTGGAATATCAAGCTCATCTGTTTTTATCAGATGCTTCTCTGCCTGCACTTCAATAGGTTCCTCCACTCTTGATTGTGCCTTGTTCACCTCCACCCCCATGTCCGTGGGCATCTCAACTTCTTTTGCCTACTCCTTAATAGGTTCATCCACTTCTAATTATGCCTTGTTGACTTTGCTTGCCTTAACTAAACATCTCCTATTTCCTTTGGGTACATGGACAGAAGGTGGGGTCAAAGTTGCATGGGATTGGGATATGTGCTGTCGTCAACTTCCTCAATAATTCGTTTAAAAAAGGATTCAATGTTCTTCACTTGCCTTTGAGTCAACTTACAATGCACATTCTCATTAACATAGGCACGCTTCATTCCTATAAAGGGAAATATTGTTTGAATACAAATACGATGATCACGATGTCGTATGCTCAAACACACGATGACCAACGCATTAAGTTCAGAAGTCGTATGTGTGAACATACGATAATAGACAATTGTATTTGTGAACATACAATTATATACCAAAAATCGTATATGCGTAGAGACAATTGTCTATTATCATGTGTGCGTGCATACAATTTTACCACCCATCGTATACAACCATTTTATTGAACAGGCTACCTCGTTTGGCAAGTTTCTTCGTTCGGATTGCACCCAGTGGTATCAATGATGATTGGGCTGAAATAGGCAATGACTTTCGGGGCGTGGTTGGAGTAAGTGGTATTGGCTTATCCTTCTTGAACGGTGCCGGATCCTTGTATAGCTTCGGGGTCATCTAGGGTGGTCTTTGATCCGTCATAGGCTTTTGAAGGGCTTCTGCTACTTCTTATCCTTTTCCTCACGCAGTGGAGCCTTCTTTGGGTTTTCTTTCCTGCTTTTCTCCTCACGCAGTGGAGCCTTCTTTGGGTTTTCTTTCCTGCTTTTCTGGGGCTACTTGCTATCTTTTGTGGGTGGCAGATAGGTTAACTACAACAAAAATTGCCTTTAGCGACGGCAAAATCCGTCGCTGAAAGTGCCTTTTCGTGGTAATTTCCTTTATTACGACGGACACATTCTGTCGATAAATCCATCGATAATACCCGTGCCCCTATTGCACAAAAGCGACGGATGAAAGTCAATCGTCGCTATTTGTATTTAGCGACGGACATCAAACAGTCTCTAAAGATGTTCCACCACGCTATAGTTTCTGTCGCCAATTGTTTTGCCGACAGAAAGATCACTGTCACTAAAGATTTTTCACCACGGTATATTTTCTGTCGCACCCTTGTTTTTCCGACAGAAAGATCACTGTCGCTAAAAATGTTTTTGTTTTGCCGACAGAAAGGTAACCGTCGTTAGAGATTTTCTGCGACAGTGTTGAACCGTAGTAAAAACCAGATCCCTGATTCGATAAATGTAGCGACAGACAGATTTTGTCGTTGATGATTATAAATAAATACCTTTAGCGACGGTTCTCATCTGTCGCAAGATCAAAAAAATACAACAAAACGTGAATAAATTATTTGGCACCTGATAACCACTGCAATAGAATTTTTAATAAACATACTCAAACATAATTTGCACCTTGTTTAAGAAAGTCATATACAAAATATGTAAGAGTTGTATACATTGAGTTAATTAATATGTGGAATCCTCTATTTATGAAAATGGATTTACAAAAATTACATAATATTGACCGTCAGCACAACTTGAAGTTTTCTCTTGCAAGGTTGTCGACTTCGACAGTCAGCACAACTTAAACGAGTTCCTTGGTAGGTTGTAGTCTTTCATGTATTCACAAAATGCATGAATCCCATAGTTGTCTCCAAAATATTAACCGTTGAGCAATTTAAGCCACCTAATGACATTAAACACAATAAGTACATAATTAGGCTAAGGGACAACATGATGAAGGGGTAATCGGGCATATAATTTTGGTTTAGAGTTCACAATTTACTTAGATAATTTAAGAAAATTTTCAAATGTTTACCTTTTGATAGAGTCATGTGAATGCCACCATTCATCTAAGTGGAATCTATAAAGTAGAAGAATTGAAATCAAGAATAGTTAAGACAATTTCATGCAAGAAAAAATAATCCCCAATATTTCTTACCAAGGACTATGTCGCTGCTCCCTCATGAAAGCCATCAGCTCCCTAAGTTCGTTTTCTCGTTCATCCAAGCATTTTTCAAAATCCTTTCTATAATCATTAAGCATACTGCGGGCTTCAAAAGCTTCCCTCTCTGCAATCTCAGCCCTATGAGTAGCCTCATTGAATTGTGCAAACAACTTCGCTTTTGATGAAGATGGAGGAGCCACCTCACCATGTACAAGACCTCGGACATAACCCTTTTGACAACCCAACAGTTTAGAGGCTATCTCATTGTCAGTATCATTTTGTGTAGACGCATCTACACTTGGTGCTTGTGCCTTCCTTCGTTTTAAGATCATTTTGTCCTACAATTAAAGCTAATTAATTGTAAGACAAGTTTAAGACTCCCCATGCTAAGCCTCATATGATACAAGAACATTACCTGTGTCACATGAACGGGCTTGTGAATCCTCGGAGGACTCCCCATGCTCAGCCTGTGGCACCATCAAGTTTCCCATATTGCCTCCAGGAGCCATACCTATAGCAAATCTAATTGAAATAAATTCTATACAAAGCAAATCCTTTACATATTCTAAAAAATTAGTACAAAAAAGAAACAAGCTATGCATTGCTGAATTTCTTGGCTTAAACTTCTGTCATGAGAAACTGTATTTCATAAACAGACCATGATAAAATGCAATATCAGATCGATAGGCAAAACATTACTATAAGTGAATCCTTTACATATTCTAAAAAATTAGTACAAAAAAGAAACAGGCTATGCATTGCTGAATTTCTTGGCTTAAACTTCTGTCATGAGAAACTGTATTTCATAAGCAGACCCTGATAAAATACAATATCAGATCGATGGGTAAAACATTACTATAAGTGAATCCTTTACATATTCTAAAAAATTAGTACAAAAAAGAAACAGGCTATGCATTGCTGAATTTCTTGGCTTAAACTTATATCATGAGAAACTGTATTTCATAAACAGATCAACTCTGATAAAATACGATATCAGATCGATGGGTAAAACTTCTGGCATGAGAAACTGTATTTCATAAACAGACCCTGATAAAATGCAATATCAGATCAATGGGTAAAACATTACTATAAGTGAATCATTTACATATTCTAAAAAATTAGTACAAAAAAGAAACAGGCTATGCATTGCTGAATTTCTTGGCTTAAACTTCTGTCATGAGAAACTGTATTTCATAAACAGACCCTGCTAAAATACGATACCCTTTTGATTAGTAAACAAAAGGCGCAAAACAAAGAGGTGGGCAGAACCATGTCTAGAAACAGAGAGGTGATAAACAATCTTCTCTCAATACCTCCATGCATCAACAACACAGAAAGATAGTAGTAATAGCAATAAAAAGCTTCTGGAATAAATTTAAGATCAGAAAATACTTGTGCCCTTGTTGAAATTCAAAGCTTTCTACTTGTAGACAATTCTCTGCCAGCAACCCTTCAACCAAATCTTTCAACTTTAGATTTCTCCTCTTCTCTACGTCTATTGGACTCTAATCCCAGCTACACCCACTCCCCCTTTTTGCTCCATTCAGAGAAAGGGCGGATGAGAATAGGGGAGCTCGATCGGGACAGATTTGAGAGAATGGGGGAGCTCGATCTATACAGATTTGAGATGAGAAAGGGGTAGATGAGAAGGAGAGCTCGATCGGGAAAGATGCAAGTAGACTGAGGGAGGGGGGGCCAACCATGGAATACCAGCTCGCCGATATATCGGCGATATATCACCGATATATCGGTATCGGACACAAACCGATACACCGATACCAATAAATATCGAAATTTTGAATTTTTCCAAATATCGCCGATATATCGGTTTCGGACCGATATATTGGTCTTTTTTGAAAAAAAAAATTATTTAAAAAAAAAAAAATTTTTTGGGGAAAAAAAAACTTTAATGTTTGCTTTCTATCCTAATATGCATATTTTGAAATCTATTCTTTGTTTAAATTAGTACAACTCATTTTAGAAGTTAGATTGTGAAAATATATGGTAAAAACTAGTTTTTGACGACCGATATTTTTTTACACAATATCTCCGATATTTCGTCTCTTAGGCCGACCGATATTTTACCGATATCCGATACGACATTCCATGGGGCCAACTACAGGGAAATATATTGGGGGGAAAGTTGCCGCGCAATGGATTTATGGGGCTGCGGCAAAAATATGACGTGAGAGATTGGGGCAACGATAAAGCATATTTATATGCATAGTGAAGGACATATTTGAAAGAACGTATACAAGATGGTAGCCGTCAGATTTGTAGACCCATATGCATTAGATGTTCTCCACCTTCATATGCACGTTCTGGTCATGTCTTACTTCTGTTTTGGGCGGCGGCGGCGGCGGTGGTGGTGCGACAAGAGGGCAGTGAGAGGTGATGACTGATGAGGTGACGAGGATAAAATTTTCAGGTTGATGCTCATTCGAATGAGAATCACTATTTTCACCTCTTTCACGAGTGATTTGCTGATTTCTTTTCAGTTTTCACTCTCAGGAGTGAAAATCCTCCATTTCAGTTTCCAAACGCACCCGGGCCGGATAGGTAAAAATTTTCAACTTTCTCCGTCAATAACACCTATCAGCTCAATCAGTATTATCTAAACACTTTTCAGCATTTTCAGCACCTTTCAGCTTGAAAATTTTCACTCAATCAATATCTAAGGTCCAGGGGCTGAATGCGGATGGGTGGATACAACCAGAAAATCCACCGTTAACCCCATTCAGCTGATCCTAAGGTATATCAACAACATCAAAGGGTCAAAGTTGCCATATCAAGTCAAAGACAATGATTGGGCGATTTTTTAAAGGGGAAATAATATAATAAATCATCAAAAAAAATATTATAAAAATAGCACACTGTAGCAAATATTTGCAAAACAGGGTATCTGGTGCCCGCGTAGCACGAATGCCTACGTGGCTTTTTTTTTAAAACTAACTCAAAAGGCGTCCATTCAACCGACGCCTCTATTAAGGCATTCGTTGAACCGATGCCTTTCACTACCTTCATCGTTTTTTGTCCAATTTTGAAAGAGCAATCACTTCAACGATGCATATCTCTCTGATCTATTTTCGCCCATTTTTTTAATTTTTCATTATTTTTAGTGCTCTTTCTTGTCAATATGATATCACAAAGATGTTGAGCCATCGCATGCTATTTATAAAAAAAATACCACAAAAACCACGATAAATAGCATGTGATGGCTCAACATCTTTGTGATATTATAATGAACAGAAAAAGCACTAAAAATAAGAAAGAATAAAAAAAAGAGTGAAAACGGATAAAAAATGAGATAGATATGCATCGTTGAAATTTGTCCCACCAAAATAGCTCAAAATAAATTTGTCCCATTTTAAAGGGGCGATAACTTCAACGATGCATATCTCTCTCATTTCTGATCCGTTTTTACCCATTTTTTCTTCATTCTTCATTATTTTTAGTGCTCTTTTTAGTCATTATGTTATTAAAAAGATGTTGAGCCATCGCATATTATTTATTGAAAAAAATACCATAAAAACTACGATAAATAGCATGTGATGGTTCAACATCTTTGTGATATCATATTGATTAGAAAGAGCACTAAAAATAATGAAGAATGAAAAAAATGGGCGAAAATGGATAAGAGATGAGAGAGATATGCATCGTTGAAGTGATTGCTCCTTTAAAATGGGACAAAAAATAATGAAGGTAGTTGAAAGAGGTGTCGGTTGAATGAACGCCTTTCTCTTTTAACCCAGACGCCTTTTGAGTTAGTTTTAAAAAAAAAGCCACGTAGGCGCCCGTGCCATGCAGGCGCCTGCATGGCTTGTCAGATGCCCTGTTTTGCAAATATTTGCTACAGTGTGTCATTTTCATAATTTTTTTTGATGATTTATTATATTATTTCCCCTTTTTTTAATTGAAATATTTTAGTCAATAAAAATGGATCATATTCAACTAAACGAAGGAAAACGTTCCTCGACAAGGTTTGTCCACGGAGGGTGACTCAGGACCTAAGATCAAGCCAAAAGGCGTAGTTGATGGACAACAAATGTATTTCATCGTAAGATTATGCGTACTGATAGAGTTGATCGGGAAGTCGATTGAGTCAATCATGCAATTATATAACTTTTTAAGTCACGATGGAATCTGACTCAGAAATGTAGTGAGTGACCCCGAGTCGGGGAGTTTTTGGAGTCAAAATGGAATTTCAAAACTATGGAAGAAACTAGTTCTATCAGTAGATGGCTGTATATGCTCCCTCACGACCAAAAACCCATCAGAGGGTGGGGGAGACACTATTTTTGCACGAGCTTTAGAGTTCGATAAATTTCACTCATTACAAATGCAAACATGTTGGGAACTAATTTTACTCTTACAATAGATACATTATTTGCAGCATCCAGTTGAGAAGTTCACTATACTTTCCCATACTATAATTTGTTTTATCTCTACTGTAGCCAGCACATTGCTCACCTGCACTAGAACCAACTAACAATACATGCCTCGCCTTCGATCCATACTTATAACCATAGTTACCCTGTTTTTTTATCCCATATTTTTTGGAACCTCTTAAGCAAAATGTGGTCAACCATATTGCTTAGAACAAGTGCCATCATTCCCAAAGAATATCCACAACTTAAATTGGCACAGTCTGCAGCATAAAGAGGCAAGATGGGTTGCTTCACACGACATGCGGACTCCTGCTTATGTGGCCCTGTTACAGTGACACTGAATGCACAATTGGCAGTTGCTTACAGATTGCTAGTTAAAAATTCAAGCCATAAGCAGCTCCAAAGATTTCTGCACCAGTTAGGACCTACAAAAATTGAAATAGGTAGGTTATTTGTGGAGAGTAAATGTCAGATATTCACCTTCTTAATGACAATAAATTACATGGTCGATCTCAGACTCACATATGCAAAAGACCTCTTGTATGAATGCCAAAAATCCTTTTGTTCTCTTGTATGAATGCCAAAAGACCTTTTGTTCTCTTGTATGAATGCCAAAAGACCTTATTCTCTGGAAAAATAAGCAATATCAAACTATCCTTAGTGTATGTAAAAGAACTTACCATGAGGTCATTTTCTTGAGCTTACAAGAAATGCCAATATTTCTTCTTTCCTTTTTTGGACTAGAGCAGAAGCACTATTGAAAGAAGGATATGTAGCATGTGTCAGATTTATCTGTATGTTTATATTATTGATAGTATTTTGCTGCCAATATCATGTAGCAGAATGAGCATAATCATCATATGCAAGAATGAAACTCCAGTGGCAGCAACAAGAATGGGGAAGTAATTACTAACGAGAAATAAACTCAAGAGACTCAAATATATTTGAACATCCAAGAGATCACATTGTTTCATCAGCCCATCAAAATGTACATTTGAGACTCAACTTTATCAATCACAAATATATTACTCTTTTTTCTAATGTATGCTTATTTGGAGGCCATTAATCTGGTTGCTACCTCATCTTGATAAAAGACCACCACCCTCTTTATTTTTAAGCTGATGTGGCAATCAACGATTGGAAGAGTGTTACTACATCAGCTATAAAGATGCTTAAAGATGTCTAGTTCACTTGTGGAAAATGGATGTCTGGAAATGAGTATGTCATGTTCATGTATATTATGCAGGTGTAGAGATGTTACATGCAAGTGAGAGATTACTCGGAACGACTCAAGAGTTCTGAACAAGAACTCCAGGTATTTACTGCTTTACTTTTATCTATCTTGGCAACTTCTCTAAAGCAGTTATTATGAGCATGTCATGTCAAGAGCTTATTCGTTTCTAGGAAGTCTGTTAGAAATTAAAGAAAGCTGCAATCAATGAAATTTGGCTGTATTAGCTATATCATGCCACAAGTACTTGGAAACCATAAACATGTATGGTAAACTCAGGTGATGCATAATGACAACGTCAAGCTGCTAATTCATTCAAGACGACCATGAACCTATAATAAACTCAGGTGAAATAAACTAAACAAAAGCAACATCAATAGTGGAAACTGGAATTCCTAATATTAATATGTGCAGAAGATTTATTAAAGCATACTCAAACATAAGCAAATATTGCAGAACAAAACTTATTACAGCTAATGTAGGCATATTTGGAGTCATGCACCTTGCGGGTGAGGGATGCAAAGCTATAGCTCAAGAATCAATGACATCAAGAAATGCATGACATCGAGAAACCAAAAAAATAATAATCAATTTTACCAAGAGTATGAACAATTCTGAATATTCTTCACAAAAACATTAATGGACTGGCATGGGAGAAGAAATACCAATACACTCTGAACTATATTTATGCTTGGCTCTTCTGCTAAAGAGCCTCCCTGCACCTGTATTGGGATTCATGGGGTGTTGGTTCCATGGCCATGGAAGCCCCCCCCCTTTCTCTTCGTCCTCTCTAGTTGAGTCCGGTGGAGGACGGTCTTTGGAGTTTGCTATGGTTGGATGAGGGGCAAAAGTGGGGGAAATGGTGGAACAATCTTTAGTGGGTTGAGAAAAGCATAGATCATTTTCCTATGCTTTCTTAAGAAACTGAGGGCAGAGGGTTGATCTCAGACTCACAGATGCAAGAAATCAAAACCTTTCTTTAGAAACTGAGGGGAGGGTCGATCTCAGACTCAGAGAAGCAAGAAATCAAAAGGGCATTTTAATAAAAATGAGTAACCAAAGGGGGCAAATGGAAGAGCAAAAAATCATTAAAAATAACGATATTTTCAAGGAAGGCAACATGGCGATGGTTTTTTTAACCACAACTAAAAAACCGTAGATACTGTATATTACCGACGGATCTTTTAACGACGGCAAATAAAACAGCGGATATTAACTACTATTATTGGCAGTTTACTTTCCGTCGTAAAAAACTGTCGTAAATGCTATATCTTTATCCACGGATCCTTTTCTGTCGCTAAAAGGTATATGTATCCACGGTTCTTTTAGCGACAGAAATAAAACCGTCGCTAAAGCCCATTTTGTTGTAGTGGTTGGACAATACCAAATTTGCCTCAATAAGAGACTCCTTCACTCTACCTAGAGCATCCACAAGAGGACATGCTCTCCAACCAGCTTTAGGAAAATGCATTGGTTTGTCCATACTGACGTCAATTAGGCTATTCATAGCATGAAGTAGCCCAAGCAACCCAATCGTTGGATGAGCAACCTCCTCCACCCTCTTCCGCAATGTAGAAGGAAGACTGAAGTGCATCTTCATCCTCCTCTCTCACTAAGTATCTGTTGAAGCATGCATCTCTGCACCAGTAAGAAGCTCGACCTCTTTATCCAGTGGGGTGATCACATCGACTAGTTCTTCGGTAACATTCAACCTCTTGAATAAATTTACATAATATGCCCAAAAACGATGACTTTTAGTCGCCCCTTTCTTCCCTTCCTTATGTAGATGACCTAGTCCGAGCCATCTTCTGCGTCTAGGCCTACAAGGACCCATAATGGAGTGAAAGATCGTATTGTGTTCAAAGAACTATATTACAAGTAAAACACATTATGGTAAAAAATCGATAGCATGTATATTAGATAACACGATACAATAATAATTGTATTAGCGCATACACAATTCTACGCTAACATGATAAATTCTAATCGTGTTAAAAAACATGAATCATCGTGTAGTAGAATAAGAGTACTACGTATCGTGTGTGAGAAGATAACAAGATTAATAAAGATGGTCGTGTTTCCAAAGGCCACAACCTTACAATTGATGCACAAAGAGTTGTTAACAAAACTACTTGTAACATGTATGTTGCTCTAGCAAGATAACCTCCAATGCCCTTATCTCCCTTAGCTTTATCTTCTAACATGGAGAATGTGCATGATATCCTAGTCACAACCATTTTCTGAATAACTTGGGCCAATTATAATTTCCCAAATTTGACAGGTCATCAATATAATCAACGAGTTTTGGATGCACTGTTCTAGTGCTTTCAGTAAATAATATAATGCATAACATATGTGGTATGACTAACCGTACAATGCCCTTAGTAGGAAGTTCAATCTCTCATCTTTCTAGTTGTAATAGAATCTCTTTAAAATACCATTTATCGGGCTTCCTCTCGGAGAAATACTCTTTGTAAAATCCTCCTTCCGCATGGAGCGCCTTACTATCCACGCCTAGAAAGCTTACTTTTTTGATAGATGCTTGCAACCTAGTGATGAGGCCAACCTCTTACACTTGGAATCATAACCATCTGTCCTTATGTTGAACAACTTTTCCGTATCATCCCAATCTTCCAACACAGCAAGGAGGTTTCTCAACACCACTACCTCCATGCATTTGAATATGTAGTCAAAGCCAGTGTCATTTAGTCCTTGGCTGCAGTCAAGGTAGGCTTGTAACACTCTGCGAAATAGATCCAGGGCCACAGGAAAACAATGTGTCTTCACACATGGTCATGGTACATATTTCTTTTTAATTGGGGTAGCCTTTTGCAGCTCATTTTATTCATGATTTTTCTAGTTCGTTACAAACTCCTCCTTGTTCTCGTCCATTGATCTATCTGTTATGGCATATATCTATCAGTTTACTTAACCACATGTATATGTTAGACTAAAAGGCATACTTTAAGAATAGAGTATACACATAAACATGATAACTCCCAACATCGTGTAACAAAAAATGCGACAAGTTTAGTTAATCATTCACTATCGTATGTTTAGTAACACGACCATATATATACACCTATCGCATGTTATGATACATGACTATTGTATTAATGTTCGATCAGAGTCATGTTCTTCAAAACATGACTCGCATTGTACGACGTTTAACCCCAAAATTCATACACACGACGTTAAACCCTAGATTATGTCTTCATATACACGATGTTAAACTATAGACCGCAATCCAAATTTGTTTACAATTACCCCAAAATTCAAAAGGATTTTAAGCTTACCAGATAAAGGAATAGACTTTCGGGATTGCTGGTTTATATGGTTACAAAACCCTTAGATGAATTCGCTCTACTTTTGCCTGCCACAAAACACTAGTATGTCATTTTGCAATAGCAGAGATGATGCCGACGATACAATGCAAAGAAAAATGGCTGGTAACACGATTCAGTAGACAAACCCTAAACTTTAACCACCTCATTCCATGGCAAATGTGCTCTCTTCACCTGAAAGTTCCTTCCGTTACTTCACTGCTCAGCCAACTTTGCTGATCCTTCTCTCCGCCGCTAAGCCAATGGTCCCCCACTCCTCCTTGTATCTCCTTCTAATGGACTGTCGTTCTACTAGATTGCTCACCGGGTGGTCGCAAGGGTTGGTAGTGGGGCGCTATTGAAGGGTCATGTTCCTTCGTGCACAACCTTTTGTGTTCTCAAATGCCTAAAACCCTGAGGGGCGGGAGGGCATTTTGGGTATGCTAAGTCCCATTTCCATGTGAAGTGGGATTCCGGCGGAAAGTCCACGTAATTTGGAAATCCTGTCTCATTGGCAAGGTGATGTGAAAAAAGCTTGTGTTTTTCGGATAAGTTATCCATGTCCGCCAATATTATTCGTTTACGCCACTTATTTTATCATTTACCCTACTCAATTTAACTTTAACTACTGAGAAGTTAGATGTGTGAAATTATTTTTAATTCTAATAGCTTCATTAATTTAAGTGTTATTAACTTTATATATGGGTCCTTTAAAATGTTTTGTTATCTTATGTGAGGAAAAAAAATTATTATATAGAGTGGAGACTATAACTTGTTCTTTTCCTTATAACGAGGAGTATCCCATTACTTAGAAGTTTACAAGTTCTTGCATAAGGCATCTTAGCTGCAAATCAACTTCGGTTTTTTATTGATTTCATAACTAACAAGTGCTAATCCTGCCTACGTTACACTTGTTGAATCTTGTGGAGAAGGTCAGGTGGGTGAATCCTGTGCCATAGTTTATGAAAATTGTAAAACATATATAATCATTGAGATCAACATCTAAGTGACATAAAATACTCGCTTTGTCCCATCATAATAGTCTGATTTCGTTTGTCCAAACTATTCCTTGGTCCACTAAACCAGTTCAAACATCAACTGAAACAAGTTCAGTTATCTAGGGCATTGCATTGCGGCAAATGCAAATAGCTACCTCCCACCAAGTTACCAGAAATTGACCATGTAAAAGCAATCCCATGTCTAACCTGTCATATGCACTCTAGACAACTTTTATTACATGTCTTTAAATGCTCAAGTAGGTGTATATATCTTCGTGTTTCTATTTGGAAACAATAGTATATCACCACCTCGACTTTTGGATATAAATTCAGAATCAAGAAAGTATACAAAAATCCATGACCAGCAAGGACAAGCGACTACGAATATCTTTCTCTAGTACCATACAACCTCATGTGCTATACAATATGCTATAAACAATATGCTAACCTTATGTATAAAAACTTACATGATCATGCGACTCAGAATCACGAACAAAACAGAGAGAATCAAGATGAGAAATCCCATCCAACTTGATACAAACTAATGGAAAAAGAACTATTTGGAACGTTGTAATTGTAGCCAATCTTTTATTGTTGAACGAAGAGCATGGTTGAGAATGAGATCCTTGTGGGTGAGCTTGAGATTGGTCATGGGGGAGGTATTGTGGCCTCCATCAAGCCAGCCCTTGATAGCCTCCCCGGCCCTCATATGTAAACTTAGTACAAGAGAACAAAGTGAGGGGCAATTCCAGTAACAAATCGAAATATAAGATTAGAACTTTGTATGTCTTAGTATACTCCCAGGGGTGCAATTGCTTCAAGACATTGATGTTTTTGAAATAATGTCTTAAAATATTTTGATACGTAGATACATGTATATGTGTATGTATATGCTCCATTTAGATTGTGTTGAGACTTAAGGTCGTCTTGACAAATAGCTTTAGAGCCAAAGTGTGAGCAATTTTTTTTCTTTCCTTAAACCCAAGTCTGAGTTGGTGGCATGTGGGAGTCTATAAAAGTATCAGAATTTTGTTTCACAAGCAAAGATTGTTGGATATAGGCGATTTCTCAGTTTGCAATAGATATAATGTCTTATTTGCATGTGGGAGTCTGAAAAAGAGTATTTAACATATATTTCCACAATCTAACATTGAGATGTTTTAGGCACCCTTTGGTTCGTGAAAAATCCAAAACATTTATAGTGAAAAATCTACTTTCACTGTAGATTTCCGGATTTATTTCCACTTTCATTTTCACTGTAGATATCCGGTTAAAAGAGTGTTTAACCGAAGTTTTGGATTTTTCACGAACCAAACTGCCCCTTAATACTTACCTCGGACTAATAAGGATGGATTATGATAGTAATTAATAGTAGCCAACACTTTGACTTCATTGTTGAATAAATGGTTTTCAACAAGTATTTTTCCAATGTAAATGCATATAAAGTACTCCCTCAATTTAGAAATAGAGGGAGAACGGGAAAAACTTGGTTAGTTTAATAACACTAACCACATTTGACAAATCCTCCCTCTATTTCTGAATGGAGGGAATAGTACTTTTACAAAGCAAGTGACTTGGGAATTTCCACATGATTTAGGAGTTCCCACACATTATGCGACCATTATTTGAGCACCTGATTTCAAAAAACACTCCCTCGATCCAATGAAGCTTTGTTTTATTGTACGGTAGCCCATTCTCAAATGCAGACATGCTTCATTGGATGGAGTTTCCCCCCTGCATTGCCCTCTTATAGATATTATAAGATTAATTTTCCATGCATAAAAATACTACTCCCTCCATCCTGAAGTACATGCTTCATCTAGATAATATGCTTATCTTAAAATACATGCCACATCGGTAGAACTTTCACAACACTCTTATGTCATATTAGAAGAGTCTCACCACATTCTCGTATATATATTTCTTAAAAATATTCTTTTATAACATGTAGTAGGTATTATTTTAAGATAGTGGAAGTACTATATATATTTTTTTAAAATGGGGGTAAGTACTATATTATTTGGACGTACCTGAAATATAGGACAAATGAAGTAAGTGGGAACCCGGTTCAATTCAGGAGAACCGTAAGTGGGAACCCGGTTCAATTCAGGAGAACCGATTCAAGTCAGTGCAGCAGAGCTGGCCCATCATCGGTTCAAGAACCCTCCAGACCTCTGACTCAAGATCAGGCCTCTCCCTCCGGTTCATCTCGCAGCACCTCAGCCCCAGGCATGCTAGCTGCCGTGCCAGCACAAATGGCCAGTCCCCCGCCGTCTCATCCAAAATCCGGTCAAGCCGCCCACCTTCAACTGCCTTCTTCACTTCCTTGGTGATCCTCAAAGCCGGCAGCCCGGTGAGGACCCTTAGAATTACGACCCCGAAAGAATACACGTCTGATTTTGGAGTAAGAACTCCAGTTTGCATGAACTCTGGATCAATGTACGAAATTGTACCCCTTGGTTGCTCCGTCATCCAGCATTGGGTGGTGGTTTCACACCCGGTTGAATAGCCGATAGCATTGGCTTCTCGACGCATTAGCCGTGAAATGCCGAAGTCACCGAGCTTTGCGACGTAGTTGGCATCGAGGAGGATGTTGTCTGGCTTGAGGTCACCGTGGACGATACCGTGAGGTTGGACGGAGTGGAGGAAGACCAGGGCGGAGCAGACTTCATAAAGGATGCGAGTTCGGATCTGCCATGAGAGTGGTGGAGAGTTGTGCTTGCATAGAAGCCGGTCCTCCAGACTTCCATTGTGGAGGTACTCGTAGATCAGTGCCTTGGCCTCCGGGCAGGTGCCAATTAGGGTAACCAGATTTGGGTGCCGAACCCAAGTCAAAATCTCCATCTGTAATCCGGTTCAAATTGAAAAAGCAAAACAGCATCAAGAGATTTAAAAGTAACGGCTCTAGCAAAAGAAAACCATACTCCCTTTGGTCACTTTTAATAGATAAAGTTGATTTTCAAATGAACTCTGCACCTATTAAAAGGAGGGAGTAAAAGTTAGGAATTCTAGCGTGTTAAGTAGAGGCCTAAGATATCACATAGCAAAAGAAAGATAGTTCCCTCTTTTGCTATGTGATATGTAAGGCTTCTATGTAACAGGCTAGGGTTGCTCAAAAAAACAAAAAGACTAGGGTCAGGCTAGATGCGAACAAGAAAGTACTATATACGTTTTTGTTTTTAAATGCGTAGGAATCCCAAACAACATTCAAGCAATTTTGAAGTAGATAAGAAAACGTGTTTCAGTTTAGTGTTATGAAGGATCAACTGCCCTTAGGACTGAACAAAACACGTTGATTTAAAAAATACTCCAACCTTCTATATTAATAGCTCCATTTGGAAAAATAGTGATTTTTATTGAATGTTGGGACCCACAACTAAGAGAACGGAAAGCTTGAATTATGTAATATATGTAACCAACCACTATAATTAAGTTGTATGAAGCCATTAACATGTGAGCAAACGATTTTCCAAATAGAGCTATTAATATGGGACGGATGTAGTATATAAATTAGGGCTGAGAATCGGGTTGGGTCGGGTAAAATAGGGTCGGGTCGTCCTTTACCCTATCTAAATAGGGTCGGGTAATTACCCGACCCTATTCATTAGTAGGTCGAGAATGGCCGACACTAACTCTACTTCAGTCGGGTAGGGTCTAACCCTACTTTTAAAAAAATAAAAAATAATAAGTACTTTTATTTGCTAATCTAGTATTTAAAAAGTCAAAATTGACCTTTATTTGACTAAATTTTAATATAGATAAGGTTAATATAAGGTTTTTGGTGATTTAGAAATACAATTATCTTTGAAAATTAGATTATTCAATATTAAACGTATATTATAATATTTTATAATAGATATATCGGGTTGGGGTCGGGTTGTGCGGGTAATTCGGGTAATTACCCTGCCCGGGCCTATTTTAAATAAGGTAAAATTTTCAAACCCGTGCCCGACGACCCTATTTTGCAATAGGGTCGGGTCGGTCGGGTAATTTTAGGGTCAGGTAGGTTTTTTCGAGCCCTAATATAAATGCCTTCCTCACCTCTTGTTGAAATTCAGACCGACCTTGGCTGCTCGCTGGATTTAATATCTTGATGGCCACAG
This sequence comes from Houttuynia cordata, assembly GCA_039654745.1. Taxonomy (NCBI): domain Eukaryota; kingdom Viridiplantae; phylum Streptophyta; class Magnoliopsida; order Piperales; family Saururaceae; genus Houttuynia; species Houttuynia cordata. The sequence goes on along the minus strand of CM077504.1, from coordinate 54,315,058 downwards.
GAGTATGTCTTAGTAGCCCTTTGTAGACACTCCCATACCCTCCTTCACCAATCTTGAATGATGCATCAAGCCCTTGGGTGGCTTTTTCAATCTCCAAGTAAGAGAACTGTGAGAAGGCCTCCGGACCCAATGAGCTCGAATGATCCTCCTCAATCATCCTATGGAGACCATATGCACTTCTCAATGCCTCCTCCTTTTCCCTCTCACAAACTTCAAGATCATGCTTAAGTGCTTTTAGGTTATTTGTAGCTTCAGGCAGACTCCCTATCAACTTCCTTATGATTTGGCTGGAATCAGCAACCTCCCTTTCAATTGATGATTGCCAAGCTCTGGAGCATTGGAGCTCCTCCATGGCTTGTTTGAGCTGAGTTCTCATGCTTTCAAGCTTAAGCATTTCCTGCGAGAACATTTCTTCCACTTCCTTCCTTTGCTTAAGCTCGTTTTGATATGCTGCCTCTGCTTGTTTCACCTGTGTCGATGGAATTATACTTATCACATTGTCAACTCTTTATATGGACTCCTATAGATGAAATAAAATTTCCCAATAGCTTAAGTTGCTAGGCAATGGGCTCTTATTAAGGTTTAGTAATAGCTTAACACTCCTTCCCAAGCATCCATCAAATCTTAGTACGTGGAGCAGAGTAGAAATGTGCATCTGAACATACATGGTGGAAATTGAGGAAAATATGCCCTGGTACACAATTGAAGAAAACTGCTTCCCGCGAGATTTGAACCCAAGTCCTCGGCTTTGATACCATGTGAAATGATCATTGATTCCCAATAGCTTAAGCTATTAGGAAACAAGATACTAATAAGTTTATTCTATAACCTCAAAACTACTGACATTTTACAGTCCAGTTGGAATAAAATCAAATACATTAGTGCTCTTTTCATAATTAGAAACAAAAACATGTTATTAATGAGCTTCTTTATGGTAAAATGTTTTTATGAATTTAATTTGATATCAAATCACAAGAAACAAGATTAATTTGTTGATAATGTGTCTTGCTGATTTTGACACTCAGAGCCTCTCTCAATGTGAATGACACTTTGTAATTTTGGCATGCACTTTAGGGAAGTTGTTTCTTAAATTTGGTATCATAAGAAAGAAAAACATTATAAACATGTATTCTTAAGATGTTTCCAAACCTGCTCAGTATCTTTGGGCATACTTTGTTTTTAATTTATTTTAATTTGAAGACCGAACATAATTTTAAGAATAAGCTTCGTTATTATTTCATAAGAAATTTGCAAGGTTTTTTGGCTTGAGGTTTCACCCTTCGGATGAGTGGGAGATCTTGAAGGTAGGAAAGTAAGGTGTCCTCGTGAATGCCTCTATCCTATCCCCCATACTTGCCCATTTCTGTCATAATGGTTTCCCATACTACACCTTAACCACCTGGTAGTGGGATGCCATGGAAACATCCATCCTTCCCCTCTATAGCTCAGGGTGTGCGTCTCCTTAAAGTAGAGAGAGATAAAATTACGAGTTAAGTGGATTTGGATAGCTATTCATCAAAGGTTTTCCGTAAGTCACCTTGGGAAGCAAAGGGTGGATGGAGTTCCGCAGGTTCTTGGACAGGAGTTCGCTCGAGGTGGAGCTCTACAACATACCGATCGGATCGAGTTGGACGCACTTACGTGAATTAAGCGCGGTATATGTTACAAAGGAATAGGGTCTCAGGAACAAATACCGCGCTTGATTCACGTAGGTGCGTCCTACTCGATCTGATCAAAACGTTGTAGAGCTCCATCTCAAGCGAACTCCTTCCCGTGGTTACAAGAACCGCCGGACTTCCTCCAGCAGTTGCATCCCAAAGTGACCGATGGAAAACATTTTGATAAATAGCTAGCCAAATCTACTTAACTCGTGGTCTTATCTCTCTCTACTTTAAAGAGATGCACACCTGAGCTATATTTAGGGGAAGCCTTATATAGAGGGGAAGGGTGATCTGTTTTCATGGCATTCCACTACCCGGTGGTTTAAGGTGTAGTATGGGAAACTATTAAGACATAAATGGGCGGGTATGCGGGATAGGGATAGATGCATCCATGAATTTTCTAGCTTCCAACAAAATCAAACCCACTGAGTTGGTGAATCCTCACCGAGTGAAGCTTTATCTCTGTGCACATTAGCGCACATGCGGCATCTATGTGTACGCCTGTTGCTCTAATGGATACACCCGGATTTCCATGATCCACCATGACCAGTCAAGCTCCAATAGTGAATTTGATCACAATAAATAGTGGTTTGAACAACAACCTTTCGTATGGTGTCCAGAGCAAGCTTTTCAACAGAGCGGCGCTTGACTGATTCCTCATATGCTTCTCGCCTACACTTCTCAGCATCTAATATGGCTTGCTGCAGTTGCTCGAACAACTGATCATCCAATTTTTCACCCTCCTAATAAAGTTTGAACTCTCAATTAGCATCATCATAATCATCATTGACCATATGTTGAGCATTATGGATGTTCTAAAAAATTACAACATACTTTCTGATAAACTGAAGGAGATGACCCAAAACCTTCTTGAACATGAGTGTCATTTACTTGACTCGGCAAACCTCTTTCGTTGCTCTCCATGTCAACTTCACTTGTAGTTCTGGCGGTTTCATCGCTAGACCCTGTTGAATTGGATGGTGGTCTGGCTGATAAGATGGGCCTCATCATATCACCCAAATGACCCACAGAAGACATTGGACTTCTTGCCCTTGTCCCCAGGGCTTGAACTGCTGATATGTTGTTCCTCATCTCTGAACTGGACCGAAATAGAATATGAGGGGAAGGACTAGGGGATTGCAGTATTAGCTCATTGCTGGCGCCTACTGTACTTGATCTGGGTAAGATGGGAGAGGAAGTGGTAGAGTTTGTTGTGGTCACTGGTGATGGGGGAGTCACATAAACCCCTGAACCATCTAAGCTGGCCACCCTGCACATTGTAATTTAAGGAAATGATTAAGCAAGAAAATGAATTCAATATAGTACTCCCTCTTTTGTAGAGCTGGCATGAAGATTACTGTGGATTTTGGGAGTATTAGCCATATCGATAACCTGGCCATCCCAGATTATTTGAGGGATTCAAATGGAACATTTTTCTGGCTAGTACTAGGTTATAAACCAATTGGAGCTTGTGAAATTTTGTTTTACTTCTAAGTGTTTACTAGCCCGAGTTTAAGTGTTGAACTCAATACACGGTTATTAAGAGATTTTCATTTGCAAAATGTACACAATTGGGTGAGCTGTAATAATCCCTCCGTCCAAATATCTGTCTGTCTACATTAGATTTAGTTCATTTTGGTTTTCTAGTGAGGGCAGATATTTTTGGACGGTGGGTGTATCTGATATCTTCTATGTTAGCAGCTAGAAGCTTGACAGGCGGTAATGTTATCCAATACCTGGTGCACACAAGTTTGCCGTCACAGATAAACCATATATTGCACGTAAGAGGTGCTTCTTTGCTCACCACAGTTGCTTTCTTGGACTTAGGCACCCTCATTTTCCTGCATTTAGAATTTCAAACATCTATTAAATGAAACATTAACCATGTCAGTGTTTTTAATCTTTTGCAAATCCAAAACTAATCTCATGGTGGTAATATTTCCGGACGGACGGAATAGTTGTGAAGGTAGAATTTTACATAGGCTGAGAATGCAATGAACGACCTTTTTGTTAAACAAGAGGATTATGAGTCTTTAAGACCTTATGAGAAGGGGCATGACAACAGCTGCTTATTTTTGTGCGTAATTTAAGGCAACCAGCCTTTTAGAGCATCATATCCCACGGTTAACATTGGCACTAGGTAAGCCAGCATACTCCTTCCGTCCAATATTACTTGGCTGGATTAGAAAATCAAAAGGAATTAAAAACAGTTTATTTTGGTTTTCTAAGACGAAAGGAGTATAATCCTTCTGGTTGGCCAATAGAGTGGGGATTCAAACTTCGAAATCTCAGTTTATCGAGGAATGATCATGGCCATCCTACCAACAACGCATTGGTTAAGACCCGTGAATCGTTGGAAAGTCCATTTGTTATCAACTACGTTGAATCAATCATCCACTATGGTATATATCAAAATTCATCCACTATGGTATAATCACCGAAGTAATTTGCCAATATGATTTTAGTTCTACGTGCAGTAATCTCGAACCAATCCCTCGTTGAACTAACTCATCGAACTATTTGTTGCATATAAGAAAGTTGGGTGGAAAGTCACTGCAAACACTGTTTGTTTGTTGCAGCCATGCAGCGAACGCCAAACACTGAAATGGCCCTTACTTTGAGTAGTGTATTTGATTTACTTGAACGATAATTAATTTGATTTTGTGAGATTGAACTTACTTTGAGTAGTGTTTATCAGCCGCTGCCCCCATCACAAGCATCGTGATCCCATGTTGCTTCACTAGTTCCAAAATTCCTCGTTCTACCTCTTCCATCTCAATAACGATGTTCTCCGATTCAACCTAAGACAATATAATGCCCATAAATCATGAAGATCCTAGTCATCCAAATTCTTATTGGCATTTAGACAGGATAAGGATAATCAATAAACACCGACCCCCCCGCCCAAAAAAAAAAAGACGATATATCAAACTAAAGCATTATGTTCCCATGATAGTTGATTAAAATGTAATCAGCAACTTAACAAATGTAATATGTCAAAATCAATGAGGAAAATTAAGGAGAATACATACCCCACCCCTGGCACAAATTCGACGGTACTCATCAAGGCTTTCTTGCATCTTTTTCCTTTCCTGTGCCCTGTATGTCTGCACTTGGCTAGGCTTTAGCCTGTCGGCAGGAAATCTCGCCATTGCTGGCCAAAATGAAAAAGAAAATTACGCAAATAGACAAATCATTAAATATTTGATTATATTCAGAAATAATGGAGAAACTAAACACTTCTTTTAAGAAAAACGTAAATAATTCAGTTTCTTAGTTTATGTACACCCTCCGTCCGCAATTATTAACATCATAAGGTTTTAGTTCATTTTGAAAAATCTTATGGTGATAATAATTCAGGGTGGAGAGAGTATGCTGTAATAGTAGAAAACAGATGGTGTAAATTAAATGCTACAAATTAAATTATCCATATTAACAAAAATAAAATTATTTTTACAAAAGTTTAAGTAATTAGTAGCTAGGTTTAATTATTTTGTAGTATACTAGTCAAACTACACCACGTGCGAATAGAACTGCACACTTTATTCTTGACCATGGATTATTATATATTTCTATTGGTACCCGTACTCCTAACTGCTTAAAAGTGTGATCTAATCATTAATATTATTATTAGTCCTTTAATGGGGAAACTAGATTGAATTGGTTACTTAATTACTTACTTATTAGGATAACGATTACTTACTAAGAAGATGACAAATAAAGGGTATCTTGGGGAACTCATTTGAAATTATCTGTTCCACCCCTCTTGCTTTTAATAGTAGTACATATTGGAAATAAAAAAAATCAAATGATAGGATAAAGAGTCTGTTTGGATATTTACTCTTTTCACTATTGAGCTTTTTCAATGACTGATGTACTATTGTTAAATGGAAAAGTTATTATGTACGTGTGACCGACAGCGAACGTCAATAGAGTGTGTGTCCGGGATAATCCAAACCTATTATCCCCTACCGGATCACAATCTTACAACCTGCAATGCCCCAATGCACACTCATACGTGAGCCGGCGCATATAGACTGGACTTTCGTAATATATAAGGCATATAATGGTAGAACGCGGCTATTTGGACCCGAAGAATCTGGTCTTTTGTTATTTCTGCACCCTATGAATAATAATGAGAATTTCTCACCCCAATTTTCCTAGTAACAACCTGAATATTTTTTTATCAGGTCCCGTCACAGTTCTATATTCTGTTGGAGATTAATCCCCAAAACCCTCTGCCCATAAAGCCCCATTCACAATTTTTTACTCATTTATTACGTGGAGTAATCCCCATCCCGATTCTATAATATATTGGCGAGTCGTCCCCAAAACCCTTTACTCAGAAACACACCCCCCCCCCCCCCCCCCTCCTCCTCTTAGTTCTTGTTGACTCCCTTATTGACAGAGAGTGAACTACTAGAGATGAGGACGCCAAATGCTGGAGAAGATGACTCGTGCCGTCAACATGATGTTGGCCCACCTCCACCACCCCTTCATCTTTTTGCTCCTTGCTTCTTTTCTTTCTTCTCATTTCTTTCTCTTCACTTTCTCCATGTTCTTTTTCGAAGGCAGCCCACGACAAGCCATCATCTCGCGCAACCATCACCATAAATGTCCACAGCCAAAAAGGCGGCACCTTTGGCCGTGTCGCGGCCAGCCAAAGAGAAAGAAACAAATAGATAAGAGAAGAAGGAAGGGGATGAGCAAGAAGATGAGGAGGAGGAAGAGAAAGAAAAGAATAGTTGCTGGCGCCTGCTACCATCGGACTGTCAGGGACTTTGTTTGAGAAGGTGTTTTGGGGTATTAGGGGAGAGAAAATTAATGGGAGAAAGATGGGGTTTAGGAGCAATAAAAAAAAGATAGGGAGATGGTGGGGCATTAGGGGGACATATGAGTTTATCGGGGTCCAAATATTCCAATTCATAATGGTACCAAAGATAAACTTTTTTCTTTGGCGAGCCCTAAATCTAACTTACGTGTGGGAATCATCCGTGCCGGCTGGTGGACGTGGAGGATTCCGATCTTCTTCATGCCAGCATTCTTCACAGCCCAGGCCACCGTCGCCTTGTGCTCCCTCATCTCCTTCCCCACTGCTACAAACACCCTCTCCTCCGCCACGACTTCGTACGGAATCAACGGTGATGTCATCTCCTCAATGATCTCCCGTTGGATGTTGCTGCCAGCCGCCATCGCGGACCTCGCCATTTCCAATATTGCCTGGTGTCTTTCTCCAACAGCATCGAGCTGAAGAACCGGCAGCGAGCTCACCAAAGCCATGGATAATAATATGCAGAAGAGCGGAAGGCTTTTACTAATAGTAACTCTTACTTCAACTTGTTGACCAAAAGCTAGTCCTGCAAAAAGAATTCACAAACAAATTAGAAGGTAATATAAGCAGTAGATGAAAGAAATGGGAAGTGAAGATACAATACTTAATAATCTAATCTGTATGAAGAAAATTAAGAAGAAAATTTTCTAGTAATTATCATTAAGAAAGCAATTGAGATTCCAAGAAAACTAAGAAGAAATGTTTACACAACATCAAATCATGTAAATAAAAATGTTCTCGCTTAAATTCGAAATACCCATTAACCATTAATATATATTCTCTTCTCTGTTTTTCCTGTTGAAAAACAAGTTGTTGATTTGGAAGTAAGTGGTCAACCAAGAGCAAAAAAGGCAGATGAATTCACCAAATTCTTTAAAATTCTTGTGCTTCTAACATAAACCAGTATAATTTGACATGAAACTTACAAAGCTGAAGTTTATGAAGTTGCCAGCGTGACCATTTTGAATCTCCAAAAGCATGAAGTCAGGCGCAGGAGAGTAAATTCAGTGGTTAAATGTGAGTTTACTTACCTTCATGTCTGGCTTATGGGCAGCTCAGTATAAAGACCTTTCTCTTCTGATTTTCAGCGAAAAGGCATTTGCTTTCTGGGAAACGCCGGATCAAACTTTACTCGAAAGTAGGCTTTCGTCTGTAGCGAATCGCCATAGAAATAGACGAGTCACCTCTCGGAGGAACCTGCACACACTTACAGTCCGGATCTGCTGGTGTTTCATTAGTCGTCGATCATACAAAATCGACAGTACACACCATAATGTGCACTCAGTCAAAACCACGTCTTTTGACCGAACACACACGTATGGGACCTACACAACCCAGCTCTTTCCGGGAAGTTATATGTCCTTTTAACATTATGAAAAAGTCTAGCGACGTGATCTGATGCCAGCCATATAGCTGACTGCACTTCAACAGTGGCAAGACCGACTCTAATAGTATATCCTCCAGGAAAAAATTAGAGCCCGGGCTTATGCGCGTCTGCCCAGGGGATTGAGATCGGACAGGGCGGGTAGTGGTTCAACTCTGATTGCCCCTGTATTAAAGCCTACTGCAGGATCGAAATCAGACTGCCTAGATCACCACCACTCACGCTAACGCGCGTGAGCCACAACATATAGAAACAGGCTTCCACCCTCCAAGGCTATCAAAGCAAGGAAAATGGCAATATGTGCCATGCTACGAGCGGTCGGATCATGATCCGATCTTGATCTATCGGCGTGTGTTAATCGAATCATCGGTCTGCCCGGTATATTAACGCACGTCACTGGATCGGAATTGGACGGCTCACACTCAGATTTTTAATTAAAGGAGTCCATCTAGCTTGGTCTTTTATTAATCTGGTATTGAAAATGGGTGACGGTAGATGGACTCGATGACAAAGGCATCTGTCCAACAGTACGGAGCATCTGTGAGTGGGATATTCTCCACCGGATTCCGTCTCTTGCCTTGCTTTTCACGCCGTCAAGTGCTGATGTGAAACTAAGCACCGGCAGAGCAACCGACAATATGAACTGTAGTCTGACATACAAGAAACGGACTCGGCTCCATCTCGGCTCATGGAGACAACTTCTGCCTCTTTTAATAGTTACAGTCTGTTTCAAATGAAGTTTTTTTTTTATATTTGAACTAATTTTTTTAGTTCATTTGAAAAAAAACCTGTATCTATTAAAAGTTTTTGGCCGAAGTTTTATTTCATGTTTTACTTGTTAATGTAGCTCCATGCAGCTTGTGTTTGTACTTTCCAAACACAAAACATTAACCCCTTTATCCCATTTTAGTAGTCTCATTTCATAAAGTAAATTTGGCCCATATTAATTAGTGACCTTCCTTGGATAACAATTGTTGCAGACATAAGCCCACTTGAAGGTGATCCAGTCAAAGTCAGAGTCTATAATGAAGCATGTGACGGCTGAAGAGTCCAACGAAGAAGAGTTCGTCTAGCTTCACCAATTTTTATCACCAGCATCACATCACCATAAATTGAAGGACCCACCTGAAATTTAGGTAAAGTTGTAATTTTTTCTTTTATTCAGTCAGTTCTTCTTTTCTCTCGAGGACATGGCAAGCCCTCATTGATGTGATGTGATGTTGGTGATAAAAATTGGTGAGGCTAGACGAACTCAGAAAGAATGGAGATTTAATTAATAATTTTTCCTCCGTTTAGGTCTGCATGTATCTTAGGCTTTAAGTCTATTGATATTCTAGGATAAGGTTAGATTTTGTTGTTATTCACAATAGTGCCCTAAGGGCTTTATCATGTATTGACGGCATCATTGGTATCATAGAGTAGTTTGTTATATTCTTAAGGCAATATTGAGGAGCATAAGAGAGTTTTCCTATTTATACCCTCGATACCATTGTTTCTCGTGCGTTAGAGACGGGTTCTTGAAGAAGGTTTCGATGTCTATAGCCAGATTCTTATGGTACATGTTTTAATATTTCCATTGCATCAACAATTCCTTCAAAATAGTATATAGTTAATATGGATCGGATAGTATTAGTATGGTAAAATTAAATTTGATAATATGGATGGGATACTTATTGAAAATTGTATGCATATAATTTTCTACTTTTTCCCAATTGGGAACACAATAAATACTACTTGCATGTGAATCTATCGTTGGAAGATGCAGTAAATATATTGCTAATCCATTTTTCAAACGCTCAAGACTTTGGGAAACAACAATTTATCTAACATGGTATCATAGCCCAAGTTGTGGGTTCTAGTCCCCTCTCTACCTTTTATGAGGCTTTAATATATTAATACAAATTAGTTCTACCATGCTTATGTGTTTTCAATTAATTACATATGGCTTAATATTAGAATTCAGTAGTACTAAAAATCCTATAAATATTATCAACTTTTCTAAAACGATGATCGATAAATGTGTAAAGCCTTAAATTAGTAACATACACGTATACGAGCAACTGATAAACACTATTATCTATTAAAAATATAATAGCTATGAGTTGTAATGTCATGAACCGGTCTTTCGGTTTAGAATATATTGTATCATCAACTTTTTGTCTTTTCTATACACCTTGAACACCAATTTTAGATTCAAGTCTTCTATATCTCTTAAAGTCACGATGAGCAGCATTCGTTATATCTTTTATGGGGTTTCTTACTTCATACAATTACATATAATGCTTCTGTGTTTGCTTGAATGCTTCTGGTAGTTCAATCCAAAAAGTCAGAATTCTCAGGGATTGGTGTATCTCTGTAGTTTTGCATTATAAAATACTCGATTCGAGTTTCCTCAGGGATTGACATATCTCTATACTTTTGCATTATGAAATACTTGATTCAAGTCTCCTCAGGGATTGACGTATATTTGTAGTTTGCATTATAAAATACTAGATTGAAGTCCTAAGAGATTAGTGTATCTCTAATGGAAATCATAGTATGCTCAATAAGCTATGTCAGAGACATTGATGTTGCAAGATCTCTGTATTTATATTTGGGATTAGTGTATCCCTGCTTAATCAAGGAACCACATGCATTTTTTAGATTGTTAGGCATCATGGAAGCTCTACACAGTCTCTGTCCATTGTGTTCATGAACATCGATGGGGCCCATGTCCTAGACTCATGGCAGGGTTCTTATCGAGGACCCCTAGTGGCGAAAGGGTATGCTATCTGATTGCGGGCTGCAAGAGCTCGTAAGAGCGATTCGAAATGGAGGTATTGATAAGAAGAAAGCCCCGACACTGGAGAGGTTCAAAAGGGCTACACCAGCATTTACTGGGGAGGATAACCCAGAGATGGCCGAAATGTGGTTAACTAAAGTAGAGAAATTGTTTACGGGATTCAAGGTTCCTGTGACTGAATGGGTTACCTTCGCCATATTCTTATCGCTGGAGAAGCGGTATTCTGTTGGGAATCCTTTGAAGAAACAATTTTTCTAAAGAACAAGAAATTACTTGGGAGGCTTTTAGGCAGGTGTTCAACGTGAAATATTTTCCTTCACATGCTCAGAGGAGGAAGGAAAAAGAGTTCCTTGAGTTGGAACAAGGATCGATGACAGTACTGCAATATGAAACTAAGTTCATACAGCTACAAAGGTTTGCACCTCATGCGTGTCCAACGGAATTGCAAAGGGTTAAAGGATGGACTGCGAGTGAAATTATTAACAGCTCAACTAACTTCAGTGGTTAAAACAGTTGAGCTGGCTTCTATTCTAGAGGAGGATTATAAGAGAATGCAAGAGAAGAAGGCGAGCTTGACCAAAGACAATCACTTCAAGCGGCCCAACAACGAAAGTCTTGGAGGTGATAATACGAATGACAATAGACCCTTCAAGCAGTCAAGACAGCAATAGTACCCTCAAAACTTGCAGAATCGATAAGCCCAACAGGTCAATCAAAATGGGAACAAGTGCCGATCTTGTGGCCGACAATATCACCTTGGGAAGCCATGTCCATGTGAAGAGAGGAAGTGTTGCACATGTAACAAGATAGGACATATCTCGAGCTACTGTCCAAACAAGTAGAGGATGAATAAGGCTGAACCGAACAAGAAGACTCGAGCCCGAGTCTTTGCTATGATTTGGAGGACATGAGAGCTTCGAACGAGGATACTGAAGATATTCCTCATAGCCGTGATAGACATGCTAGAGCCTTGAATGACCCGGGAGTTCTATTGCAACACTAGAGTATCTAGTTAGCATCCATGTTGTATTTAGGGATAGGATCTTGATTGTTGAATTGATATTATTTGATTTGCTTGATTTTTTTCTTATCTTAGGCGAGTGTACATTGCATAAGAAGAGAGCACATCTTGGAAAACTAGGAAAATATATATATATATATATATAAATTATTTGAGACAATCTTACCCAGATTTATTTAGTAATTAGCTTGTTTCATTTCGAGGACAAAATGCCCAATAAGGAGGGGAGGATGTGACGATCGTAAATTTTGTAAAAAAAAATATTTAAATAAAAGTATAATTGTTGGCATCTTGAACTGAGAAACCATAATTGTTTAGACTCTCGTAAGTGTTGGATAGATAAGATGGTTGGTAATTATCTTAGAGTCCTACTTGAATTAGGAATATGATTTAATGAAGTAACTAGAACTGGTTTCTATTTTCAAACTAGGGTTTTGAGTCTCCAATCTGGCGCTCGAATTGTGCCTCGCACCAAGGTCTGGTGCAGAGCCGTGCTTGGCGCCAAGGTTAGGTCTGGCACAAGAAGAAGATTGTAGAATAATAAAATTTTCAAGGGAAGATATATTCCTAATTGAAGTAGAATTAGGCGAAGTGTAACATGATGGACTAACGTAGACCAGTTTCCATCAGAATTAAGAGTCTGGTTGACTGAGCCTGGCGCTAGAAATATGTCTGGCACCATAGATGAGATGCATGGATAAGTTTGAAGAATTCATATATTCCTACTTGGATTAGGAATGGAGTAGTGTTGCACAGTGGGTTAATTTAAAACTAGATTCCTTAAAAACTAGGAGTCTGAACATCTAGAAGAATGTTTGGAGCTGGAGGTATTCCTAACGCTAGGGATAAGTGTGCAAAAGATAAGATTGTAGAGTCCTACTTGAATTAGAAATGGTGAAGGATAGCACTAAGTGTTAATCTAGAACAGGTCTCCTCAGAAAGCTGGGAGTCTGATCGGCTAGAGGATAAGTCTGGCACCAAGATGAGTTACAGAGAAGTACTCAATCTCCTACATGATATACTTCGAGTTGGAGTAGGATTAGGAAGAGGAGTCAAATGGACAATGGGAAAATAAACCATGCATGCTAGGACTCTGTTGGGCGCCAGGGATTTGTTACAGATAAGCTTGTTGGTAATAGATAGACATGATTGAAGATGAAGATTGATATGAATAGGAAAGCTCCTGATTGGCTCATGATAGTTAACCTTAACTCAAATAGGATAAGGAGATTACATTCCAGTAAAAGAAGGAAACCTAGTAGGCTAGGACTCTCTCTGGGTGACAAGATTAGTTTCAGAGAATCATTATAGATATAAACTTACCAAATATGGATAGACTTCAAACGGGATAAGGACGAAGAGTTAGCAATTGGAGTAGGACTCCAATTGGGGGTGGTTGGGCGTCCTCTGTAAATAGAGGAGTCGGCTTCCTCTTTTTCTACAACTCTCTGTCTCTTTCTCCAAATTGTTGATCCCCTCTATCTTCTCTTTTCTCTCTCTCTCTCTCTCCCCCTATTTTTTTCTTTTCTCTCGTTCTTCTCTCTTGCTAGCCAACTTGAAGAGGCGACGAATGAGGTGCATAGGACGTTGGAATTAAGGCGATGCAAGAAGATATCAACGAACGGTTTGAGGTTGGATGTTTTTATGCAATTCTTTCTATGGTCCCGTTCTTCTATAATGCTTAGATTTTCTTACATTTGAAGTCAGATACTTGCGTATTCCTACTGATGTTGAATTGAATCTTATTCATGTTTATACTCTTGTGACTTTGCTTGAATTATATACATTGTTGTCATGTTAAAATTGTAGTAATCGATTGCGATCACTTACATGATTCGTATTTCTATTACATGTATTGTGTTAAGAAAGAACCCTAATTTGTGTTTGTCTTGTTGTTGTCATCTTCAAGTGCAACTTTGCTGCTCAGTTTTAGAAGTCATGATTCCTAAAGTTAAGACTTATTTAATCAAGGTTATAACATTGTTAAACATCTAAGGTTTTACTAAGCATTACAATTAGTCTCGGAATAATTTTTCATTCTTGGTCAGACTGATTTCTGCACCTACACCATAAAAATACATAAAAATAATCCATAATTAATTCCATAAAAATCATAAAAATACATCATAAGCTGTGTTATGTTATGGACTTTGATATCCACAAAATATACACATTTTTATATGCCTTTCTACCTATATGTTAGTCATAATTTTAGTTGAAAGTAAGGATTATTAATGGTTATTCATGTTAGGTGAGTAATTAGAAGATTAATAACTAAATGCGCTTAATTGATTAATTTAGATGCGTTAATTGGTTTTAATGGATTTAATATTTATGATGCGTCTAAATTATATTTAACTTTATTTATGTAGGCATAAGAGTTTCAAATGCAGATCGTCAAGAGTGAATGTGCACCAAACCGTTTCTGTTCTGAGATCGAAGATCCAATGGTGGAGATCGTTACAAGGGGTTTTAGCCTAATGAAAAGATAAAAGACTGGTTCAGCGGTTCAAGGATTCGGTTTGGTTTTAAACAAAAAAAAGAAAGATAGCCCGAGCTGAAGCTCGGGCGTCTGTTTCAGAAACAGAGCCTGGTGGAGATGATCGGATAGGTCCGAGTTGGGAGGCGGCGAGCTTGACGGCGACGACAGCTCAGCAAGATCGGCAATGGATCGTGGCAAGGATGACAGAGAATCGAAAGAAAACAGAACGCCGGAAGAGTCGTGCTGAACTCGGAAACCCGATTTCAAACTCGATTTCAAAAGCATATTCACGATTGATTTGGAATCGTGTTCAATATGGGAAGTCACGAATCGGACACTCGATTTGGGATAGACTTGGAAGGCCTATAAAACACGGAGCTTTTCTCAGAAAAAAAACAAAACTTGACAGAGTGAAAGCTGCCGGAGAACAGAGCTTTCTGGTGTGGTTTTTGGCCGGATTCTGGTGGGATCGAGGCCGGAGGAAGGGAAGAAGAAGGAAGGAGAAGAAAAGCCTCAATTTTGCACTGATTTTCACTTGCTACAGTGACGTTTTGAATTGCTACAGTAACCGGCTTATCGAGGAAGACAAGTGAATAGTGCCGGTGCTACAGTACCATGAACAGTGATCGGTGAACAATGTTCCTGCAAATGACTTCAACGAATCAGGCTTATTCTTTCCTTTTATCCATGTCTAGCTAATTTTATTGTATTGAGACTAGATAAAGCCCTGCTGAATTGTTTGACTCTCGATGTTTATTTATAATTCTAAAGTAGTCAATTTTATTCCATGTGCTTAATAAATTTTGCTATGATTATTATGTTTATCGAGAGAGAGTAGATTAATTGTTAGTAAAATTAAACTAAGGGTTTGCTAATGTTCGAGAGGTCTTAGCGAATTCCGAGGTACTATTTGAATAAAAATTACGTTTTTATATTTGATCTTTGCTCGAGAGAGGGAGATTAATTAAGTTAGATTTATTTGTTTAGTTGCATATTCGAGAGGGCTGCACATATTACGATTATTCGTGACTTCGAGAGGGGCATGGATAATTGATCACTTGGAATTGTACGGGTTAACGGAGATGAAAGCTATTGAGTTAGGGTGGATTTGATGTCTTAGTATACTTCTCATTAGATTATTTTCTTCGCATAAATTTTCTTGCTTTGTTAAAAATTAGAGCTTTTCATTCTGTTATAATTGTTACGTAAAATTCAAATATTTCATTAGAATTAAGTTAATCAACCAAGTCCTTTGGGTTCGACCTCGTTACCACTAGTCTATACGTAGTCTCGTGCGATTGCGAGTAAATAGTTAAAAATTCAATCAATCAGACTTACAGGGCTATCTCTAGTAATTTTCTCCAGTCTGTCTATAAACTGTCTGAATTATTCTCAGGAGGCATGTCTTTCCACCCCTTTTGTTCTGGATAGATTCTATATTCTTGAATTCTACTGATCTAGATAATGTTTGTAACCCAATATGTAAACTAAACCCCTATGTTCAATTATGTGTCATCCCATCCTATATTTATGTATCATGTGATGAATAGTATAACAACTCAAGATTTGGTTAAACAACGGTTATCTAACAACCAAGGAAGATGTAGAAAAAGACCTTCTCTGAGAGAAGCAACAGCCCATATTCAGGCATATTAGTCCTCATATATCGACACCCGGGTGTTTGAATTGATCTTCATGATCAAAAGAGACTCGCATAATTGACTCAAATTAATTTCATAAGCTTAATTATTCAAATTTGTAGGGTTCATTTGCAGCTACGGCTCACCATATGGTTTTTTAAAATTAACTAAAATTAGTTCAGTTTGAAAAACCTTATGTCAATAATAACTCCGGACAGATGGAGTAATTTATGATCTGATCTCAGCTTCCAAGCCAAAGGCGTGGTTCAAGCCTGAGCCGCTGCTTCGAGCTATATGGTTCAAATACTTTACTAATCCAAGAAAACGAAAAGATTTGCATGTCCTTTTCCCTTTGCTTGACCGCAATCATATGGACTCCCTCCATCCCACTTTAAAAGTCCCATTTATTTATTTTTTCAAATGATTCTTAATCCAATGGGAATATTAATATAGAATGGAAGGAGTATATACTCCAAAAAGTTTGAATAAGGACTTCATTATCCGTTTATATGGACTTGACGGTAGTTATACCTACCAGTTCAAGACAACGTCACATAGATATATACGTTCGAGAAATACTAAACAAGACGACAAGCTATAATTACATAATTGGGGACTAGGTTATTGAAGATTCCAAACTTAACTTTATATGGCCAGAAATGGTTGTCGATTTCTGAACATTTAGTTAAAAAAACTCTTAGTTTTCTGATTGATGTAACTATCGTTTAGTATCATTTTTTCCTCAACATTTGGATGCGCACAAATTTCTATGTGCTTATTCTAATAGCTGTTGGAAGATAAAAGATGTCAACCTCATTTTTTAGCAGTTTCTCCTGCACATATTTTACTCCCACCGTCCAAAAATATGTATCCTCATCTTTAGGATGCATTTGTGCATCTTCTTATTGATGTGTGCTTAAAATCCATTTATGTTAAACCCCCAAATGGCAGGCATTATTTGTATCAGATATTTTCCCTCCTTTTCCATGTAAAATCAAACAGCTGAGTTATGTGATTGTGTAAAATTCTTGAAGTTGATAACTTATCATCTTCAAGTTATAGGTGCCAAACACGACACGTGGATCAAAAATGGCAGTTGCCCATGTTCACTACTTCCAATTGCCCCATTCTATAAAGCTGAAAGGAAAGTTCTATAACTTTGTCATTTGGTTTTTCCATGTTGGCTTCGACTTTTCGCTTAGCAACAAACAGATAAGACTGTTATCAACCAATGTATTTTAGCTTTCTTGTTTTGCATAGCGAGGATATCAGTCATCCATTGTAGATACTCCATATATTGGTAAGAATTGTGGGGATGGACACCCGTTCAAAATTTTGATCGTCAACAATCAAAAGAAAAAAAAATTGATCGTCGGCACCTTTACTGGCCCCAGCGATCAAAACGGCCGTGTTGGGTCATCCGAGCATGGAGGACTCAATACCAGCCTTGAACGTCTGTTTTCCTATCAAAACCGTTCAAGTCTATTAGTAAAAAATTTAGTAAAAAGCCTATTTGTATATTATTAGAGGGACAAGCAAGCTTGTAGCAAAAAAGGAAAAAAAAGTCGTTCTTTAAACCCCAAACGATCAACTTCTTGAAATGAATAACTGAAGGGTAAGTTTTCATGACGAAGGGTTTCTCATAGCAGCAAGCTTCTTTACCTGGCTCTGATCCAATAAAGAAAGCTTTGTTACTACATAATGACTGGTAGCATCAAAGAACAATTTAATCGTTATGTGTAGAGTGAAATTGTACGTGTCCCTATGAAATATGGAAAATAATCACTTAGCCCCTATGACTTAACCCTTATGACCTATTGACTTATGAAAGGAAACAATTATACCCCTCCTTTCATGAAGGCGGAGGTGGCACCACCACTAGACTGCCAAAACCGTCCCCAACTGCAAGACTGCATCGACTACGCTTTCCTCATGATCGATGGCCAAAAAGAGGCATAACAAATGTTAGGGAATTGCTTAATCAGTTTAATTAAACTGCTAAAATGAATGTCTGTTGATTCTCAGTGAGAATCCTATTTTGGTTTGAGACGTCCTAAATTTGGGTATTATTTAACTTTTTTTAGGTAATTATTGCTCTTTCCGTCCAATAAAGCCTGTATGCATTTGAAAATTAATTAAATTTATTGGACTTTAGGCCCGTACAAAAAAACAGCGTTCAGTCAGCCATGGAATGATAGACCCGTGTTTTCTCAAATGCGGAGGAAGTATTTTTCCTTTTTGAGGATGGTTTCTATGCTTATAAAACAAGTATAAGTTTCTTCATCTACCTCTCTACACATAACAATAATTCTGTAGCGGTATTGTACACGATTATAAAACTGTTCTTCGATGCTACCAGTCATTATGTAGTAACAAAGCTTTCTTTATTGGATCAGAGCCAGGTAAAGAAGCTTGCTGCTATGAGAAACCCTTCGTCATGAAAACTTACCGTTCAGTTATGCATTTCAAACAGAGTCCACTATGCCTATGCTTTCTATCCACTCTCAAATATATTAGGTAACACATATATAAACATTCTTTGATTACTTATATAATTACTAGAGTAATTACTTATCAAAAGAATAATTTTACCTACGTAACAGGAATAAGATGATCGCTTTTATACAAGGGTTACTGTTTCTTACTTATCAAATTTCTTTTGGGGGCAAACAAATATTCAATTTAAAAAGAAACCCCCAGTGGCCCAGATAATAGACAGCAGAAATCAGCAGTTTAAATAGTTAAAATGCATTCCAGTAGCCACATAATCAGGAAACTACAATGCGTACGAGGCTCATGGTGTGCACCATTACCATATCAAAAGTTTCCATGCAACCAAGAGCATCCAATAGGGTGTCACTGCAAACACTTTTCAGCACAAAAAACTTCTTACTTGTCTCATTAAGTATGAAGTTGCCTGACAGGGCCGTTCATGGAAAGTTGGATCCTCACATTAATGAAACATTAATGGCTCTCTGGTAACCTGCAGTTTGTAGCACATAAACCACTATAACTTCTCACTAAAAAATCAGAAACCATTACAAGCATCAATCAGTACTCATTAGCTAAAAATATCCAATCCCAACAATTAATATGGGACAGAGGGAGTAGCAAAGAAAAAGAGAAAACTGGACATACTTTCATATTAAGTTTAGGAACTTTTTTTCCACTTCCCAAAAAAACAAAAACTAGTGACACCTTGTAGACAGTCCTAATAAGAATAGAGAAAGGCTGAGGAGAACATGGACCATGTGAGAGAGTGAAGAGATAAAACTAAACCGCTGAGTGCATAACTGGCAAATGATATTTAATGGTAGATCAAAATTCATGAAGCTGGATCAAAAGTACCAATAAAGGGTCGGTGATGATGCTTATAGTAAAAAGATGACACCTTGTGGCCAGCCCTAATAAGAATAGAGAAAGGCTGAGGAGAACATGGACCATGCCAGAGAGTGAAGAGATAAAACTAAACTGCTGAGTGCGTAACTGGCAAATGACCATGGTAGATAAAAAATTCATGTAGCTGATCAAAGGTACCAATATAGGGTTGGTGATGATGCTTATAGTAAAAAGATCCCAGAAAGCAATAAAATCTTTTATTTTATTGTGATTCCAGTATTTCTAAGTAATCACTTCGGAGGGTTGCGTCAGGAAGGGCATCCGGCGTAACAACTTGCCACTATGTCTCTTTGTATGGATTTTGTACCACTTTGATTCCGATTAGAGTCAAACGCGGTATATAATCCATGCCGCCTACCCCAGATAGCTGGGATAAGGCGTATGATGATGATGATGATGATGAAATAAAAATTTTGGGTAAATTTTTCTGCCAATCGATCCCAATTAATAACATAATAACAATGATTCACTAAATGTAATTCCAAGTAAAACAAGAAACAGAGAGCAGATCAATATGGTGTTAGCATTGAATACTCTTTTCACTCACATCCTGGAAAGATGTCACCTGTCAGGAATATTATTGAACTTAAGACTAAATCTGCGGTGTCAAATAGGAAGTGTATCAAAGCACAGAATTATAAAAAAAAAAGTGTATCAAAGCACAGTTCATAAATCCATACCGCCATGGAAATTCGCTGGTGTCTATTCCAGCCTGATGAAGTTCATCCACATACTGCAATGCTTCTCGACACTCTTCCCTATCATCAAAGAACTCTTTCTTGTCACCCTCTATTTGGAACGTTTCATGACCTTTCCCAGCAACTACCTGAAAAAATAACGAATTATTATTATTATCTATAGGTTTTAAAATTTGCACTGGCAATTAATGCCAAATAATAGTCTTGTTCTGCAACAGTATAAGCAAAAGATACATAGAGGGGGGTGTGTGTGTGGGAGTCTGAGAGATAGAGAGAGAGATGAAGATGTTAATTGGCATGATCTTTTTATGACAGAAACAATATTCATTTTATTGTAAGAAAAGTGATGGAGAATGTGACATAGAAAAGAATGGCATGAGACGAAATATTTTATTTTGGTGAAGGCATTACCAAGATGTATTGAGAAAAGAGCGTGACCTTATTATCTCAGAAACAACACTTCCTTTGCGGTAGAAAAGTCATGGAAAATAAAAACCAAAAAGAATGGGATGAGAGGAGGAAAAATGTCTTCTTAGTAGTAAAGCTATCACCATTCAAGACAAAAGACAAAGACTCCTTTCCTTGAGGACTAAGGAAACAATGATTATGCTCTTGAATATTATACCTCTTGAATATTTTGAGAAATGATCAGGAATCTGGATGGCAAAATAATACTTGAAGATTAAAAGTGTATATAGAGGTAAAGTAGCTTACTACACAATCACCCTCCTCTCCCATAGCTACAGCCGCCCTCACTGCCACTCGTCTAATGTCATGAAGGAAAAGCCTGTGACCATTTGGAAGAGGTGGATAGTAATCATTTTCCCCATGTTTTAAGTAATCTTGCATGGTCCATCCAACACCCGCCAGCATGTCATCCAATATATCCACTGACAAAATATAATTGAGACTACGTTAGATTTATAACAAAAGTATCCCCAAGATAGGTAACACGACAATACAAACATAACAAAAAATAAACTGTTTAGAAAGAAATTTTTTATTCACGTTATTACTTGAAGGACTCTGGCTACAACTTTCATCTACGTACATGGGTCTTCATTCTTTGGATTGTCGGATGTCAACATAACCACATCGCTTTTGTCAGTAGCTATTTTGGTCATCAGTGGCCTCTTTCCTCTGTCACTCTCACCAGCGCATCCAAAGACTTCATTATAGAAGAAAAGAGAGTCAGATATGGTGAATTTAGCACAATACCTCTGGATGAAGTAAATTACAAGACAATCTATGCCTGCAAAAGAGTCTCCTCTCATCTCCAGAAATGCTTTTTTTTCATTGAGGATAGTGCTATAATATAATCCTGTCAAGTGCCTTTGCCAATATAGTAAAGGGCTTGATACATGTTTTATTGTGTCTTAGGTTTGATCCCTCATGGTCCAAAGTAGTATCTCAAGTTCTACTAACCCTTAACGACTATAGCTTCTATTGAGATAGAAAAACAAATCTTCGAGCCGGTTGGGCATTATTAACTTAGAAAAATGATTTAAAAAACATGAAAACAAATTCAGGCCTCAGCTGCAATGGATGAGATCATGAATGAAGAGCTTGAAATGAATGAACCATAGCAAAGAAAAAGCTTTTGAGGAAGAAGGATAAAATTAAATTTCTATGTGTAAAAACTGTATGAGACTTTTGTCAAATAACACAGCTATTATCTATTTCTCTTTCATGATAGATGGAAAACCCTTTCACAACCATTTCCCTTACTACAACAATGAAAGACAGTTTTATGATGAGTAGAATCCTTTCATTTGGTAGCTCATAAAAGCATTCATCTAAACAATAATTGTCATTCTTGGTACAATTTTTGGCATCTATGAAGAATTTTTTACAAGTCAATAAATTTAAATGCTTTCAATAAAGAGACCACACTTGCCTGTGTATCATTAATCTCAGTCACAAGCAGCTACAGCTTTCCATGGAAGAAACGTAAAGAAAAAAGGTAACATCTCTATAATGATTAGCCACCTAACCATTGATATCTGGTTTATAAATTTCGACTAAAGTATTTTATTTTGAACTCTTCCTTGAACAAAAAAATTAAGGACTTAACTTTTCTTTACATAAATTTACCTGTTATAATTCTTCGGGGACCCAGCTCCCTAACAGCATCAAGTACTCTTGACAAAGCATCCGGAGTATGAGCAAAATCCACAACCACCCCAAAGGCTTGTTCTTCATCTATCAGCTCGAATCTTCCAGGGACCCCATCCACCTCTTCAATCCCTCTTACAATATCCTCTAACGGGACTCCAACAGCAATTCCAATTGACACAGCAGCAAGGATGTTATAAATGTTGTGCCTTCCAAGCAACCCCGATGAGATTTCTAGTATCCCTTTTGGTGTATTGACCAATACTTGTGTCTCAAACAAAGATAACTCAAACTTTAGAGGGTGCACATCTGCGTTCTTATTTTCCATCGCAAATGTGACCACTGCCACGTTTGGATTCCCTTGTGCAGCAAAAAAGGGAGCGTTTGGATCATCAATGTTAACAATCTTTCGATGCCTATCAGGGTCCACCATTTTTGCAAACAGCTTTGCTTTAGCTTCTCTGTAATCGTCAAAAGATTTGTGAAAATCCAAATGATCCCGCGTCAGGTTAGTAAAAACCGCAATATCAAAATCAATCTCATCACATCGCCCAAGAGCCAAACCATGAGAAGATGCCTCCATGACAACAGCCTCAGTCCCATTGTGCAGCATCTTTGCCATCAACTTCTGGACCATCACTGCATCAGGAGTTGTGTGTGGCGCCATTTCCAACTGATTATCCCCATGAATATAGTAAGCCACAGTGCTCAACATTCCAGTCCTCAGAGCCATAGCTTCATACATGCTTTTCACCAAATATGAAGTTGTCGTCTTCCCATTTGTTCCAGTGATCCCAATCACGGCCATGTTCCTGGATGGATGTTTATAAAAAGATGCTGCCAGTATCGGAAGCACTGCATTAGTATCCTCAACTATCACCAATGCTTTGCATCCTAAAGTCTCATCGATGTTAATTTCTTTACTCGCCACTACAGCAACAGCGCCGCGCTTGTCAGCTTCACTCAAATACAAATGCCCATCTGTTTTCATCCCCACACAGCAAACAAACAGATCACCACTATTTACCTCCCTAGAATCATGCTGAATTCCAGTAATAACCACATCTATATTGCCGTAAACCGTTACGGGCACCACCCTGCTCTCGTCCAAGAGCTCAGCCAATGTCATCCTAAATTTGGGTTCTACAACTCTAAACTTGGTTTTCCCTATACTATCAAAATCAAGATCGAAAGACGACGGAGAACCGGATATCAAATTTGGGTCATTTACCTCATCTTCCGCATCTGTGTCTCCATCAGTGACAACACTGAGCCCCTGTAGCTCATTTATCTCCTCCAAATCCACCACTTCCTCTTGTGAAAGCTCATCGATCCCGCCCGCCTCGTCGACTGCCGCCACCTCGGAATTGGGCTTGAGCAGCCCCTGCTTGACAAACTCCTGCCTTTTAAGCGAAATTGCGCGGTCAATCTCCCCAAAGAGGTCGTCTCCGGCATTTCCAGAAGACGCAGGGTTCTGGGTCGGATCGGAGTCGACGGTGAGGGCGGAGAGGAAGATGGACTGGTCCTTCTTGAACTGCTCTTCCTGGAGCTTGCGGGCGCGGGAGGCCTGGCGGTGGATTTGCTGGAACTTGGAGATTCCATGGGCGGTGTCCTCCGGGGCCTCTGGAGGATCGTCGTCGGCCGGGTTGGGGTAGTACTTGCCGTCGGGGCCGATGGCCGAGAGACGGCCGGCGGTGGTGGTGGCGGAAAGGAGGGACCTTTGGCGAGGTGGAGGGAGGAAATGGGAAGAGTGGAGGCGGGAGGAAGATGGGCGGGGGAAGGGCGGGAGGAGGGTGAGAGATGACATGAAATTGATGGTAAGCGAGTGAGAGAGAGAGAGAGAGAGGTTTTGGAGGGGTTTCAGATAATGTGCAAGGAGAGGCCTCAATCTTGGAACTCTGGGAAATATGAGCATTCGCGCAGACACTAACGAAACTATTTGGGAATAAATTCCACTTGGTGGCGGCTGTTTGGTTTTTTATTATTGTAGGAAAGGTAAAAAAAATTTATAAAAATAACGAGTTTGTTTGGAGGGGGCCATTTGTTTCCATAATTCCATTTCCTTTATACCTCATTTAGGCCCCGTTTGGTGGCATTAAAAAAAGTTAGATTGTTTTAGAATTTAATATTTTTTTAGAAAATGGAGATTTTTTAAAAGAATTTAGCTTCAATTCTTTCTATGGTCTTTATTATAATTCAAAAAAAAAAGACAGAAACATTTATAAAAAAATGCAGTTTCATAGGTTTTTTTTTAATATCCCTGTCTTTTTGTAAAAATTATAAATCCTATCACCGAATCTTAAATTCTTTCCTAGAAGTAGATTCTTCCCAACCAAATACTTAAAATGAAAACCTAACTTCATCTCTAAAATCTAGATTTCCTACTCCTAAAAGCCCTAACCAAACAAACTCTTAGTATGCAAAGAGTTTTTTAGGATGTTCTATAAAGAATTCTTTGGGAGGTTCATTTAGAAACCCTTTAAGGATAAAATCTATCTTCTTTACCTTAAGGGCCCATTTGGGGCGGGCATGAATAATCAAAAACATCAATGTTGAAAAATCCTCCTAGTTAATTAAAAAATCCTCCTGGTTAGTAGTATCTGAGGTGTTTCAGCTGGTTAGTGGATTATCCCAAAAATCTACTAACCAGCTGGATTTTTAGAAGTAGATGGAGCTGATTTTTCACGATCCAAACGGCCTCTTATTCTCATTTAAAATCCATCTGACATATAAATGTCCTATGAGGATATTGACATCATAAAAGTAAAATGCCCTTTAAATGATATTTTACTATGTGAATGTAATTCATTAAGGAAATATGCTTCCCAAGCGGGTTTTCTCGTGAGAAATGGTCTTGAATGATGTGAAAAATGACCACCCAAACAACCCCTCCATATGTGTCTGTGCCACACGTTCATGAATCAAGATTATCTGAACCGCAGGGTTTGAATATGAGGGCTAGTGATGAATCAAACCTAGCTGGCCCTGTAAACATGCCTGCCACCCGATACAAATTTGAGTCCCATATCTTCATGACTGAGTTTGTTCACGTAGGATATTGTGAACACCGGTGAGTGTGATTTTTATGGCAGGCTTGGAGATGAAGTATGCAGTAGTTTTAAATTCTAATTAATCCACCTATTTGATTAATCTACTAAGAAGTAAAAATTGTAAGTAAACAAGCACAAGTAACACAAGCAATTTTTTATGTGGAAACCCTACTGGGAAAAAATCACACGACTTTGACAGTCGATTAGCAAATAAAGTATAGAGTAATAATTCCAAGACTCTATAACATCACCAATCTAGTCACTCAACCTTTTGACCTGACTATCTGAATGGCTACTAGAAAGTACTCCTCGAATGTATACGACCTAAACCCCACGAAGCCTCCTCCATGATCCTATTAGGGCATATGTTATTTTGCCCATTAGTAATGTCAATTTAATGACTTATTATGTAGCATGAAGGAATGGTGTATGGACCACTTCAACTCAAGATGAAGTCGTCAAGATTGGAAGACGGAGCCCACTCCAAAGATAGAAGAATAATAAGATGGAAGCACATCTTCAAAGACAGCCCATTTTAAGACAAGTTCGAAGAAGAAGAAGCACACCACCAAAATGGAAGAAGCCCATCTCAAAGAAACCATGCAACAAGTCCAAAGAAAGGCCCACTCTAAAGGGAGGTTACTAGTATCTCCTAGAAAGCCCATCACAAACCCTTGCAAGCCCCCCCCCCCCCCCCCCCCCCGGAATCATTTAAATTTGGCTCATAAAAGAAAAGGGTCTCTAAGGATGAATAGGAAATGATACCCTAAAGCCCACCCAGGCCAAAAACACTTTAAGGCCCATTCTACAAATTAGGCAAGATTCCATGGGCTAAGAAAATACTAAGGGTGCGTTTGGCAACATGGATTTAGACATGTGATTTTAAGAATCACGTGATTTGTCTAAATCCTACGTTTGGCAACTCCTTTTTTGGTACGATTTGATTTTACCTCAATCTCTCACTCCAAATGACGTGATTCTGATTATAATATGAAAGAGGGTCGCCAAAAATGACAGGGCCGACCCTCTTATTTGCCAAATCACATGAGATTCTTTCCTCTTCTCTTCCCCCTTCAGCTCAATGAAAGCCTCTGGGTCGTCAGTTAGACCCAACGGGTCGAAGCTGCCACCGGGGTAGACCGGGTCGGTCACCTCACCGAGCGGCTCGTTGGCAATTTTGTAGCCCTCGACAACGCCCATCAGAATGACCTGGCAAGCCCAGATGGCGAGGATACTCTGAGCGTGGACCAAGCTCGGGTTGCCCAGGTAGTCCAGCCCACCCTCGTTGAAGATTTGGCATCTGGCCTTGAATAAGACGGCCTCACTGAACTTGACACCATTGTGGACGAGGAGCTCCGGGAAGATGTAGGCGAGTGTGCCAAGCATGGCCCACTGGCAGTGGATGACCTCTAGCTCCCTATTCTTGGCAAAGGTCTTGGGGTCAGCCGACAACCCAGCATTGTCCCAGACATAGTCACCAGGGAACTCACTGGTCAAATAGGACGGGGCCTCCCCGGAGAATGGGCCGAGGTACTTTACACGATCAGGGCTGTACCAGGGGCTTGAGACCGGGGCAAGCTTGGAAGTCTTCCTCATGGTGACTTGGCCTCGCCGAGGACGTCAGAGGAGGAGTGGCCCAGCTTGAGGGCGGTGTCGGCCAGTGAGGGGGAAGACAAAGCCATTGTATCCATCAGATGTCTCTCTTCCTTACTTGTGTTTACACCAGCAACTAGATATAGCAGGAAGAAGTGTGTGGGCTCTGAGTAGGAGCAGAAGGGGTCTCCGTTTATATATAGGGTGCGTTTGGAAGTAAAAAAAAAAAAAAGGGTGAAAATTATCATTGGTGAAAATTTTCAACGCTAATTGGTGACTTGGAAGTAGACAATTTTTGACGTCAGTGGGTCACATAAACTAGATGCCCTCCATAGAAGGTGGAGGATCCTAATTTTGCAGCATCCGGAATGAGATTCTTTGCTCCTCTCCCATCATTCTCTCCTTTGCAGTCCACTTCTCCTGTGCCCCGCCCGATGGCTGGTCGGATGATCCCTGTATTTTGAGGCACAACGGCAACACCTTCACCCCACCTCTCACATCATGTTTTCCTCTTGCCAGCGACTTTATTTTGTCGCTCACCCAATGGATGGTCAGCGGCTATCGTGTCATCAATTACACGATCGGGTTGCCCATCGTGTAATTGATTATACGATAGTCCGGCACGTATCATGAATAGATTACGTGATAGCCTCGATTGCGTTTCATCGATTACGTGATAACCTAGCCAATCATGTTATCGATTATACGATAGCGGAGTGTATTCGATTACTCGAAAGCCTTGCTCATCGTCTAATCAATTACACAATATACAGCTATTGGTGTGTTCCGCTATCGTGGAATCGATTACTCAATAGAAGTGCTCATCATCCAACCGATTACACGATAGAAGTGCTCTATCGTGTAATTGGGATGTCGAAAGCGGTTATACATTATCCAATTACACATTATCCACCTCATTGCATGTTCTGCATTCGTATAATTGATTACTCGATAGCGGTTTTCATCGTGTAATCGAAAAACTCGATAGCGGAGCTTTTTATTAATCGAATACATGACCACTACGTCGATTGGTGACATTATGCATGTGTGCCGTATAACCTTCATCATGTCAATATGCATGCGTGCCGTGTAATTCAACGAATGTGTCAGTATGCATGCCTGCCTATCACCCTCGATGGCAAATTTCTGAAAATGCACTCGCCTTCACAATAGTATTTACACATATTTCCATCACTTGAACACCATCGTGCATCTACGAAAGAGGGTTAGGGTTTGCTCCTACATGATTGGAGAATCGTGGTTCGCCATTGCCGGCAGAGGAATCAGGCTCCTCGACAATTTAAAGCTGGATAGCCAACATCAGGGTTTCGGGTTCTCTTGGAGCTGCCCATTCCTCCAAAGACACTGCCACCCCACTGGTAAGAATTTTACAAAACAGACCTTTTGTTTCTTCATTGGTACATTTTTGTTATAGCGTTTGATTTCATGTGTCTGATTGCATGATTGCCTTCTCATATCGTGTCACTTACACACGATGCTGCTCATATCGTCAACTAATATGAAACCCGACTCTCATATTCCAGAACAGATGAATCCACCACCTTCTTCCACCCAAGAGAGGAGCTCTTCGCAAACCCCAGGACATATAATGCTCGGCCATGCCTTCGCACCCAGTGTACATCAAGTGCTCTCACGAAGTCTCTCCAAGTTGCAGAGCGTTACCCACAGTGCATGGACCGATTGCAAAATATGGCTTCTCACATCATATTCAAATGCTAAGAGGTAGTTGTCGCTAGAAATTTGCTTGATGTCTTGGTGGAATTTTGGGATGAGCATCTTATGGTGTTTAACATCAAGGGGAGGAGGTTATCCTTCACTGAGAAGGATGTTGCCCTCATCACTGAGTTGCGGGCATCTGGTGAGTCTGTGATGTGGAAATCTCCTATCGGTAAACTCCTGGCCCTAGAAGGTGCATTCTACCGTAAGTTTTCTCCATGAGGAAACCGGAGAAGCAATATATTGAAGACCTACTCAATAAATGTCTGAGGTGGTAGCAGATGTTCCAAAAGATTATATAGTTCGGTTGATCATCCTACACATGTTCTCGACCGCGCTCTTCCCACAATCGACCAGATCTGTCCAAAAAATGCTTGTTTCCAAGCTGTCACAAGCATCCAGAGGTTTACGCTTTAGATCTGCCAGAGAGACGACTAGCGGTGGGACTCTGGTAGGAACCGTGTATGTAGTATAGGTAATTCGTAGATCCCTATATTCAGCTTATAGTGTAATTGATTACTCGATGGCTGTGGATATCATCACATCGATTACTCGATATGCACCTCTATTGTATAATCGATTACTCGATGGCAGTGGATATTGTCCCCTCGATTATATGATAGGCAACTCTATGGTATAATTGATTACTCGATGGTTATGGTGTAATTGATTACTCTATCGTGATGTCGATTACACGGTAGGCACCTCTACCGTGTATTCGGTGTTCTCATGCAGTATATATACATATATATATACCATAGAGTTGCCTTCATTGCCTGATGATTTCTATTTCATGATGCAGATATGGTTCTTCGAGCACACAAATCTGTTCCACTCCACCATGGGTCCATGTAGTCCAAGAGTGAGAAGGTCGCCCGGATCTAGGGTGCTGGTTGTTGAAGCAAATAAGGGCATCAAATTACATCGCCGATTTCGACCATATTACGTTCACCTATTTGAGAAGTTGGATGTCCAAATAGACGTAGTGGATGTCATATCCCCACTATCAGAAGAGTCATATCTCATCCCCCAACATCAACCTCATACTCCGTCATCACCGAGGACAAGGACGCTGTCAACTATCCCCCATCATGTCACATCCTTGCAGGGTGTTCTTGATGATATTAATTCCCTCCTTAATGTCGCCATCGAACAGAGCGAATTCATGGAAACTCAAGGCTTCAGAGTCCCTCAGATAATTGAGGGTATTCAAAAAACGAAGGAGAAGAACCACTCAGTGAGGGTACTAGTTGACAACTTGGGAACTGAAGTACCACAACATTCCCGGCAACCACCCAAGAAGGTTCATAAGCCTGTGATTGTCGGCCGAAAGCTACCATACCCCCAACGCGGTGAGTCGAGTGGGATGAAGTCCACAACAACTGAGTAGCTAGAACCCATTGCTCAGTCACCCTGTGCGGAGGCAGAGTCATGGGTACTTTCAGAGTACCCAAATGGATCAGCAGGTTGAAGTGCCGCTCACGGATCTATCACAATAGGCTGAGCCAGTGAGGCCCCAAAGGGACCAGCAGGTTGATGTGCCGCCCATGGATTTGTCACCCCGGGCTGAGGCAGCGAGGCCTCCAACGGAATCAACTATATCTCCGCCTCTTCCTTCTCGGCACAAGATTACAGCCCACAAGACAATAAAAGTAGGTAATATCACTATCAATTGCCCGATCTATTAACCAGATATATGCCTATTGTGTACTCAATTACACAATAGATGTGTCGATCGTATAATTGATTACACGATAGATATGTCTATCGTATAATCGATTGTACGATAGAGGTGCCTATCGTGAAATCGATTTCCCTCATTGCCTTTCTCTTATTTTAGATAGGCCAAAGATGACTCGCGACGAAGGTGAGCCTGATTCAGGTATACCAAAGTTTACGCATGGGAAGGCTAAAATTATCCAGAGATTTTTGACAAAGTTACGCGAGGAAGTTGAAGAAGAACCGACACTTCTGCCTTCCCACCTAGTCCTCCCATGTTGAAAGGAAAAAAGGCGATTACTGAAGGCCTTCCAGGTTCGATAGACCGCTTGAGCAGCTGTGGCACCTGATGATACCGGTCCGTCTGAAGAGGCACATTAGAAAGGGAAAGGCGCATGTAGTCGAGGCTGAAACACCTGAAGTTTGTCAGACTAAACAAGTATCCACCGACTACTTGGGTATTAAGATATGCTTCGAAATGGCTGTGTTGTTGCCTACAGATCGAAAGACAATTGTGCACTAGATGAAGCACCCAAGGCAGAAGTATCCAGCAAAGACACTCGCTGATGCATGCTACTTAAGTTTGCTGCAAACATCCAAAATCTCTTACACAGTAAGCACACATGCCGGGGTATTTTGAAGAGCATTTCTCTTATTGGAATACCTCCTAAATATTCAAATACATGCAGGTCATTGATGAGTTCTTCAAACTGCTATGGATGATGCAAGCTAGGAACAAGTAGGGTTGTTTGCAGACAGCCGTGTACGCGGGGTCGTCTGTGTCCAAGGTGTCCGTGGCCATGTCCGCACCGAGGAGGAGATGTCTGAGGACCACGGCTACGGCCAAGGGTCCTCGAGCAGCCATCTGTCCGAGGACCGAGGGCAAAAGAGAGGAGGGTGGCGGGGGAGCAGGGGATGAAGAGGAGGATGGCGGGGGACGAAGAGGACGATGGCGGGGAAGCTGGGGTGTGCTGCGTAGCTCATTGTTTTTTCAGCCTGTTGAAAAGCCATTGCTTGCTTGTTGCTTGCATTGCAGGCTGGGTTGGAAACTCTTCCTTCTCCAAGCCTAGCTCACCTTTCAAATCAAGGTATGAACTTGGCCCCCTGTGGCATCGAAGAAAAGATTTTTGTGCCTGCCCATGCTTTCCCACGTCTCTTTCCCTCAATCGGTGGGTGTCTCCCCTAGTGATCCAGGAATGAATGGCTTGAATCAATCTAAACTTCTTCTTTCTAGGAACGATTAGATCCAGTCACCCCACCCTCGAAAAGGAGAAACCTATCTTTCCCAGCCAGGTCGAATTCGAAAGAGCAGAGGATGGAGAGGCGAGGGGGGGGGAGCGGGGGTGGAGACTGGAGAGGAGAGGAGGGCGACTGGACCTCGACCTGCAAAACAGAGGGGCCGAATTGTAAAAATCCAAGCTTTCATGCAAAAAAAGGAGGAAGAAAGAGGGGTGGCAGGCAGAAAAGGAGGCGGTGAGCAAGTGGAAACCAAAGGAGGGGAGAGGGAGAGGGAGAGGGAGGGCCATGTCTGACGAACACGGCCACAGCCAAACTTGTGGCGGATAAATTTTAACGGCCACGGACACGGATGACTTCTATCCGAAGTCCGGTCTATCTACGAACAGCCCTAGGAACAAGGATGTATTGATGCATCCATACTGCTTCTTTGGCCAAATCTTAGTTGGTAAATTTATTGAATGTGTAAGTGTGCTACCCTTATTGTTAGGCTATGCTTTGGGCAATCAACTATATACTTCTCAGCTTTTTATTATTATTTTGTAGGAGTTCATGCCCGGCAAGGATAATACACGGCTGGCACGTAAGTTGGTAGATGACCTGATGAGGGGCATTGATCGCGATATGTCTTATGCTTTATTCCCAATCCATACGGGCACCCATTATTGCTTGTTGATTCTACATTTCACCACCTTATGGTAGCAATTCTACAATCCTCTATCCGGGAATCCAGCAATGCACCCACACCATAAGGTGACTGCTCAAAATGTAGTGGACTGCTTGAATGATCTCCTCGAAACCCATTTCAACATTAGGGGAGCTCGGCGCTGGAAGACGTCCCAAATAAGGTATGCACCCTTCCAACAGAATTTCGTAGACTGCGGAATCTACATAATGATGTATGCAGCTCAAATGGCATCAGGGGTGTTCAAACTAGTGTTTGATTAGACGGTCATAACAATGCCTTTTCGGCCTATAATCACGGCAGTTCTGCTAAGGGGAAATATAGGGAGGGAATTTGACGATGTAGCATCCACTGGTTTATAGGTCATTTCATTGGCTGCAAAATGATCTTAGTCTACTTGGTTTATGCAAAGTGATTGCAGTGTACACAGTATGTTTGTAAGTAATATAATTATAGACATTCATTTATATAATCAGAGATTCATGCATAAAAGTGCAATAGATTACTCGATATAGGTGCTCTATCGCGATTATGCATGTCCTGTACCTATATCGTGCAATAGATTACTCGATAGAAGTGCTCTATCACGACCTCAATTAGGCGATGTACATGTGCTATACCTATATCGTGCAATCGATTACTCGATAGAAGTGCTCTATCACGACCTTACGGTGACGATACACATGTGATGTACCTATATCGTGCAATCGATCACTCGATAGAAGTGCTCTATCACAACCCCAATTAGGCAATACACATGTCCTTTACCTCTATCTTGGACTAGATTACTCGATTGAGGTGCTATATCGTGCAATCCATTACACGATATGGACAATGTACATATCATCCTGGGATAGTTTATCTAACGAAAACACGGATTGGAGTTGATTACTCATGGAATATGGCTTATTAACAGGCGTCCACAATGAATAAGAGAAAATTAATAACAGTTTGGTTCACATGAGGTAGTAGTAATTGGACAACATTACCAATGACGATGTTACTGACGTGCAGGTGGATCAGGAGGCATATTAAGGGAGTTCCCAATCTCATCCCGGATTCGATCTCGCAGCCACACCATTAATCCATCATCTGGCCCCGGCCATTCTCCGGTATCTCTACCACTAATAGAAGGATCATTATCATTAGTTGGTTGTACCAACACTCGGAATGCTTCATCTATTTCGTAATTGGGCAGCAACCAATCTCTCATATCT
The DNA here is from genome assembly GCA_039654745.1 of Houttuynia cordata. Classification (NCBI taxonomy): domain Eukaryota; kingdom Viridiplantae; phylum Streptophyta; class Magnoliopsida; order Piperales; family Saururaceae; genus Houttuynia; species Houttuynia cordata. Next base: position 54,281,808 of record CM077504.1, on the reverse strand, counting down.
GGCACTATTGTGTTGCTCGTGAATAAAGTTATGCAACGCGGCACAAGCATACATAAACTTTGCTTGCATCTCAATTGGATAAGAGGGCATATTTTCCAGAATGTGCCAACATTTTTTGAATGCCCCAAATGCCCTCTCAACTATATTTTGTAGAGACGCATGTATGTAATTGTATATCTCATGCCTTCCGGTCAGCCGTCGTTGTTGGAAAGAAGCAACATGATACCTGCGACCTTGACCCTTGTAAGGAGCGAGGAACCCTACCTTGTTCGTATATCTTGCATCAACCACGTAATACTTGCCCAAAGGTGGTCGTGGGAAACTAGATTCTTCATCTTCTAAGACGGAGTCGAGAATTCTCTTATCATGGGCAGACCCCTCCCACCCCGTCACGACATAAGTAAAACGCATGCTAAAATCATACACACACATGACATTTTGTGTAGTCACCTTTTGTTTACCCCTATATGTGTTTGAGATATCAGACTTCACCTTTGCCATGACATGTGTGCCATCTGTCGCCCCCACGCAATCCTTGAAAAAATGGATAGTATATTCTATTATTCCGAATGTAAGATGGCACATGCTCGAGTGGAACCATGGGGCATATTCAAGCATGTAACCATTGCTCTAATGTGGTGTACACCTTATACACATACCTATGTATGGTCTCTTATGAGTGGGAAAATTCATGCCCCAACTTACAAACTGACGTACCGTGACCCAAGAGTTGACAAAAAATCATGAGTTGCTACTCAATAGATGCTCCTTGACTATCTTCCAGACCGGATGCTCTAGCATGTCTATATAATTCAACAAACGACTGTTTGTTCATTCGTCAGACGTCCCTACACATTCGATCATTCGTAACATTATATAACATGTCACCTATTAACTCCACTCCCCTATGGTGATGTGGGTAAACAACATTACGAGGAGGAGGGTTTGAATAATGTTCCATAGCTATGACATACTGGTTAATTATTACAGCATCCTCATTATCATCGCCAAAATACATCCACCTCTACAAAAGGAAAATAACGCAATGAACTATAATGCTGATTGACTAATATTCTAATGTTAAGGGGGAAGCTGATTTGCTTACCCGAGTGCCCATTGTTTCCCATCTATGAAATGAGAAAAATATGCTGTTGTGTAATCAATTACACGATGGGGGTGGATAGTGTCACTACGATGATACGATAGCCTCTAATCAGGTGGTTGTGAGGGAGAAGAGAGAACATGATATATATATATTATATATATATGTATATATAAGCACAATCGGAGTCACATGCAATTGGACTGTTAAATGTTTGATCAGAGGAGTCACATGCATAATAGTTCAGTAATCAGATCGTCACATTTCTAATACTTGTAAGGATAAGCAAAAGGTTCACTACACACAGGTATCATATGTAGTAGCTACACAAAGAAACAACAGTCGTAAAAACAGCACTAGGACTATCAAGCATCAAGTGAGAAGAGTCAGACGAAATGCAATAATAGTTCTGAAATGACATACTCACACGTAGAATAGTAGTCAAGACAAGAAAATAGTTCACCACACGCAGGAGTCAAATGAATAAAGTAGCTCAAATCTTATACAACAGTCGTAAAAGCACATGTTTCATCAAATAAATAGTTCCCTACGGACTAGATGGGGGGGTGTCTTCCCATCCCACAGGTTCTTCAACCACTCCTCAACAAGTTTCGCATCATCTTTGAGGTGCAGCCATATGTGTCTATTAAGCTCACTCGAGAATAATGATATTGTATAACTATACATTAGGTTAGTGACATCATATCTAGGGAGGTGGCATAGTAGACGCAAAGATCTATCGATTTTGTCACTCTCTGCCTGCTTCTCTGCAAGTTTCGCCGCAGATAGCATATGATCATGCTTCTCAGCAAGCGCATTTCTTGCCAACATAGCATCAGACAGTGACTGGAAGCCAGTTGATAATTTGGAGGAGTAAGTCTTCCTCTTCGAAGTCTTACGCTTGTCAATAGGGGTAGGAGGGGTAGGCCTGAGGGGATCAGTGTGAGCATGTGGAGGCATCTGTATGAGAGTTTACAAAGCAGGAGAGTCGGTATTTGGAGGTACCTACACACAAGAAGCCGAATAATAAATGTCAACAAAATGTAAGACAACTACAAATATATATCGATTACAAGATACAAGCTGATGATGGTATAACATTATAAAGTGTTCATGTATGTGCACCTGGGATATGTTGCAAGTAGGATGTACTGAGGGGCTAGGGCTGAAGGGGCTTGCTTGGATATCCTCAGCAAGGATATTGGAGAATGATTGATGGTATGTGTTATCTCCAATAGCCTCTCCCAAGTACTGATCAAATTCATTGGGATGCTTCCTAGGCCGATCCTCATCTGTACCGTGTGAACTATCCGACGGCAGCTCTGCACTGGGGAGCGTCCTTTTCGGTAGACGTCCATCATAAGTATTATGCCCAGTAGCATGGTTGCCATCAAATATTATCGGCAATAAACCCTCCATCTCTTCGGTGTATCCCCAAGACTTCAATCTCATGGCCTTCGGGTGTTCTGTGGCAGAAGGAGAGAGAGAAGTTTGGCAAGGAAAAATCTTGGGTTCGAATTTCAAGCAATTGAAGCTAATAGTACCGAAAGAATGTCATACGATATGCACCTGTCTAAAAATCTTCCAAAAATCAAGATTACCGGAGGTGTATATTTGTGTTGCTTCATTATACCCACAACCAGTGTAATCTGACATCCACTTTCATGCATTGTAGAGGTACCTAGTCTTGTCATAGTGACTGCATATTTTTTCTGCATTCACAATTATACCCTTCTGCTCCAACTCTTGGCTTACATATTCGTAGCCTCCGGATTGAAGACCCTTACCCCTTCGAAATCCCGCCATAAGTGCTTCTGCATACGAATTGATAAATGCATAGTGTTGTTCCTTGTTCCACTCAACCTGTTTGACGTACTTTCCTTTCTTGCCTGGGCTTTTCATCTATTCCACACAATAAGAAGCATATGGGAGTGAAAGATGTGGACTTACGCGAAAGCATGACACTACAATTAGACGATAGTCTATGATTATATGATAGAGGTGTCTAACCGTTAATCGATTACACGATATCGCAGTCTAATGTGTAATCGACTACATGATCGAAGTGCATACCTTGTAATTGATTACACGAACGCGGAGGCTATCGAGTAATCACTCTTATTGGAAATTGAATAATCAATTACACGATAGAAGTGGGTACCGTGGACTCGATTACACGTTCGCGCAGGCTATTATATACTCATGATAACCCTAGAAATATGCGTAATCGATTACTCAAAGATGTGTGTACCGTGTACTTGATAACACGATCGTGCCGGCTATTGTATAAGAACGATAACCCTGGAAAATGAGTAATCGATTATACTATAGAGGTGTGAACCATGTACTCTATTACACGATCGTGCAGGCTATCGAGTAATCACAATAACCAAGGAAATTGAGTAATTGATTAGAGATGATAGAGTACACGGTACCCACCTCTATCATGTAATCAATTACACGTTAGACTGGGATATCGTGTAATCAAGAAGTAGGATGTAATGAGTGAAAATAGAAGATAATAAACAGTCAAATTCCAAAAAAAACAAGCATATTGACAGAAAATCGTCAAAAAACGAAGATGCATCCGATAGATATTCATTCATATTCACAGAAAATGATGAGTAATATGCCATGACATCGCACAACTGCGGATTCATGCTAACATGTACATGAAACATATGGAGGGAGAAAACATACGCTCACACATTCAAATTCAAAATTCAAAATTCAAAATCAAGGCCTTTTCTTACCAGCACATCAATAAGAAGGGACAACGGTCGTCGACGACGGTAGGGCGGGGAAGCTGGCGCCAGATATAGCGACGCGGTGGTCAACGTACGAGTGGCAACTCAGGCGGGGGGGGGTGGGGGGGGGGGGGAGATTGAAGTGGCAGCAAGAGTTGCTAGGAGGTGGACAAGGGTTTATTGGGGGGAGTCGCGTGCTTACCTGAGGGCGGTTGGAGGAGCACGTGAGTGATGGCGGCTGGGATGAGAGGGGGGATCGATGAATGGGAATGAAAGGGGAAAAAAACCCTAAAAAGAGAGGAAACAGGGGTAGGCCATCATTTTTCGTCAGGCTGATTCTCACTCGAGGGAGAATCAGCCTTCCAGGGGTGAAAGGTGACAATTTATCACCTTTCACCGTCAACACCCACTTTTCAGTCTTTCAGCTGCCAAACACAAACAGGTGATAGGTGACAATTATCCACCTATCACCCTTTCAGCTTCCAAACACTTTTCACCCTGATAGGTGATAATTTTCTCTTTTTCAGGCCTGAAAGATGGGTTTTTCAGCTTCCAAACGCACCCATAGTTAACACTCAAGATGGACGCTTTACCACCAAGCAATTTCAACTAATTAGATTTCATCATCGGTGTGGATTGGCCTAGTTTAGCTATGCAATATGATGATTGGATGCATGGTTGGGCTACCCAATCTCTTGACGAAACGAAGCCCCATATGGCTACGGGTGATATTTTTCATATCTTTCTTACAATGCGGCTCATACTGGATTATGAGGGGATAATAAACTTGCAGTAAGCATCAATTGAAGAATCAAATCTCCATTGAATTCCATGTTCCCAGACGATGGTGTGATTCTCTTAATCCTAGTTTTAAAATCACATGTACCTATCATTTAAAATCAAATCTCCAAATCAATGAATCACACCAAATCAAATGACATGATTCCAAGAATCACACCATCAAAATCCAAATCAAGGTTTCCAAATGCACCATCAATTCATGACTTCATTTTCATCGAATTGAAGCCTTCATGAATTGAACCCCCCCCCCCCCCCCCCCCCCGCCGCTCTTGTTCAATTTGGCGAAATTGACAAGTCTTTCACTTTGGCGAAATTGATATGCAATACCTTACCCACCTTTTTGGGTAAAAAACACCACTAAGGCTCTTGAGCTCTAGTTACTTTCGATTTATCATTAGATCATTGCTCCAAGAGTGCATAGTCCTCTACTTCCGGATTACTTTGATTTATCAAGTGGCCAAATTGAAGAGATGATGTGTCAGTGGATTCTTTCTTCCCACAAATGTTAGCATTGGATGATCCATTAGTGCACTGGAAAGAAGAAAAAGGTTCCTCATGGCCATCGGTTCCTAGTCCTTTAGGACATCCTTAGAGAGAGTCAATTCCTTGTTTAAAAAGTCTACAAAATTTGGACCATCATTAAGGCAAAAATTTTATATATGTTAATTTAATGACATTGTACTACGTTGGGATATGTATGCAAAATGTTGGGGTAAATGAAGCGATTGGGGTATGAGTAGAAAAGGGGGTGTGTGTAGAGAATGAAAGTGAGGCCCATCTCTCCACCATATAAAGTGAACTCAAGATGGCAAAGCTCTTCCGAAGAAGAAGGCCTACTTCAAAGATTGAGTGTACAACTCAAAGAAAGAAGTTCATTGAAAGTCCAACTTAAAGCTAGAAGACATTTCAAGGCTCAAAAGCTTGAACATCTTCTAATCATGCAACCCAACACATGAAAGTACATATTAAGGCCCACCTCTCTAGGTGTTAATCATATAGCTAATGGATCCCTATGATGAGCCCTAGGAAGCACGGATACAAATACGGCGACATTATATGGACATGAGGACACGCCATTTAACCAAAAAGTAGGATACGACATGGCTAATAAATATTATTTATATAAATTTTAAATATATTTTTGGTATTATATTACCACATTTTTCCTCTTAAACCTTGTAAAAATTACAATTACAGGTAATGCAAATGCAATAAAAAAAATATATTTTATGTCAGATACAACAGGACATGCATGCGGCCGTGTCGCTCCCATGTCCAATACGTATCTGATACAAATACGACATCGATTTTGCCGTATCTATGCTTCCTAGAGAGCCCAAAACATAATATTAAAGGCCCAAATAGAAGACACATGGAAAGACCGATAGCTAATATACACCTAAGGCCACTTAAAAAAATCATCTAGACTCATTTTAAGCTTAGGAAAAAGATAAAATGGTATGAGAGTAAATATGGAAACCAAGGTGACCTAAGATGGCCCAAAGTGACTTCTCCCACAAGGAAAGTCCTCCATACAAGGCTCTACATGTTGATTCCCCCTAATCAACTAAAGTTGCCAACATTGCCCTTCATGTTGATTCATCCCAAACAACATGAAAATCCATGATATACTACCATCAATATGAAAAGCCAAAAATATCCTTCATGTTGATTCACCCCTATTAAGATGAAATTCCCAAGAGGTCCATCACAAGTTCCTATAAATAGGCCCTTCACCTCACCTCTTGGGCATGACTCTTCACCATCTCTTTTTAGATTAAATGCTAATGCTTCTTTGAAGCACATATCAAAGAGAGTACATTTCTCAATGTTAAAAAACGAGTCTTAGCTCAAGGATGCACTAACCTTTTCCTAGGTTCATTTTGTTCCACAAAGTGACCATATAATAAAAGCTTTAGCGCCGGTGGATTCTACTCTTCCTTATATGATTCCATTGGTTGCCCATGATCATAGAAGAGTGAATATGTTCCATTTAGCCCTAAGTTTCTTAGTATTTTAGGATCTATCCTTAGATAAACATAAATCCCTTGGTCAAAAAGCCTCTGCAAACTTCGGAGCATCAATATCAAATATCCAAGGGTGGACAAGGGCAACCATTAGCTTCACACTAGTTCAAGCTCTGGGTAGGATTTCTCGTATCCTCCCAAAGAATGTAAGTACTCTAACCTCTTCTCCTTGTTCGAGTAAGCACTCTAATTCTCTTCCTTTCTTATCCTAGTGTGTGGAGTAGACCAAGGGGTAGAAACACCTAGTTGAGAGAGATGAGTCCTTGAGACCCAAGTGAGTGTGAATTCATTCACTATACAAATGCCGAACCATGCAAAACCGGTAGGAGTATGACATTTTTGGTGAACTAAATCCCCTAAAATAATGTATTACCCGAAGCTCCTTGGATTATGTGATTCGATAGTGGATGTAAACCGTTTAAGCATGTGGTTTGGAGGTGAACTACTATAAATCATTGTGTTTGTCAATGTGTACTTGTCATGTTTTACTTAGCACACTCACATCCACATCACTCAAGTCTCTCTATTACACCATTTTGCAATTCACTTTGCATGCTATATTGTGAATGCCTTGATAATGATGCTATATTGTGAATGCCTTGATAATGAGGTATTAATTCTTCCATTTGATTGTCATTGTCATTTTCTAGGCCATTTAAAAACTAAACAAAAATTAACATGAGACAGAAATTGAAGTGAACTGTTCGATACATGAAAACAAACACATGCACTCAGATCTACTATGAGAATTATTGATTGAGTTGCTAGGAAATGAAATCACAGTTTAGTAATAGCATATACCTCCTGATGAGTGCACTATAGTGAGTCAAATTATTTTTCTAGCTAGTTAAAAAAAAGATATTCAGTAAGTACAAAGAGAGATGAATATTCAGTGAGTAGTCACAAATGCTATCAACTCCTTCATGAATTTTTTTTATACAACTCCGTCATGAAGGTTACTGTAACCTAGGGAAGACTTGTGAAAAAAATTACCACCTTCATTTTACATTATTAACCCATTTATTTCCATAGAAGTTCCTACATTTTTTATCCTTCAGCTTTCAGATAAAGAAGATTTTCATGTTGTATTAATTCATAAAAAAATAAAAGTTTGTACCTAAAGATAAAGTAGATTCTGATACTTGGTGCAACAAGCAAAGTGCAATTGGATAAAAAAACAAGCAAAGTGCAAACTAAGGAAATGAAGTAGTGGTTACGTAATGTCGATTGTCAAAGGAACCTTGCTGTCTGGTAGTTGCTTTCAACATAACATGTGCCTAACTTTTTCAAAACAAATTAATTAAAGGAGTGTTTACCAAATTAATTCTCTCGTTTTCTTTTTTGTCTGCCAGCAATCCTAGATTATGATTGGACAAGAAGTGTACAAAATTATACTCCCATGTAGTACAATATTGGGTGGAATATATGCCAATACCATATGGAACCCATCAATGAAAGTTCAGTGACTAGAAACTAAACTTGCAGTGTCTTTGATTAGAAAATGAAATCTTATATAAGGAGTCCTTCATTTTACCACTTTCATTTTACATTATTAACCTATTTACTTCCATAGAAGTTCCTACATTTTTTCAAATAAAGAAGATTTTCATCCTAGAGGTTCTATCTTTGGAACCTGGCCATGAGTCTAGGATGCTAGTCTCATTAGTGCTTATGGCACAATGATAGAGACTGCAAGACCTTCCGTAATATCTCACAATCTAAAACGTAAGTATATGCCTCACTTTGGGTGGGAACTAGCTAGGTTCCATAAAATCGGAGATCACTCTGGATCTAGCAATGGCTCTCGAGCATACTATGATTCCACCTCCGAGAGACACTCGTAAGGTCTCTAGTGGAGAAACAGTCAACATACATCTGAGCAATATTCTCATAATAGAGGTCACAACACTCTAGAATTCAATGTATTATTTCCAACGACTGACTCACCAAAGGAATATCTCTATCAGCATACGAATCACTAAAAGAGTATCAAGGAGATTTCAATATCTCTATTAACATACGACTCACCAAATGAGTATCAAAGAGATGGAACAATCCAAAACTTAATTGAGTTAGAAAACATTGTCTAGATTTCAAGAATCAAGACTTTGAACGATGAAAAGTGATGATTCGGATTCCAATTGGAAACACGAATTGAGTCAATACTACAAGTGCGGCGCACAAGACTTGTTGAATATCAAACCACCCTTCATTAGCCCATGATACTAAGTGTTATTACATAGTTCATTCTACTGGAATAGTTAATGAAAAGTCTTGTCTAATATATATGAAGTTCATAGTAGACTTCTCATTTTAGCATAGGCTTTTGTATTAATAAGGTTTTAATAACTTTTACCATAATTACAATGTTCTATTTTTGCTTAATAGTAGACTTCTGATGATTCTCAGTGTTCGCATATATTGAATTTGACTCTAAAATTTTTAGTGTAATTATCCCTATGAGTCTAGTTTCTAACCCAATAGACGCATATTTTTTTGATTTTTTTATAATTCGTTACATGCATTTTAGTATAGGTCATTAGTGCAAAAATAGTTCTGGCTGAGATCCTTAATCCTAGTTCTATTCGAGTAATGAGTATGATTACTCTCTAATCCACCAACTAATGCATTATATACATAATTATCTCACATTTAATACACATTCCAGAACCTTATTAGGTTTGAGTTGTAGTAATTTTCAAGGATTAGGGTGTCTATTCACTATCTTTATTTGATTATACACACATACCCCTTCGAATAGATGTAATAGATGAATTAACAACTAATTTGGGACAGATCAAGACTAATGGTCAAATAACTGACTTTGACCATGTGACACCTTTGACTGAATCAGTAGCTTCATGGCATGTGTACGAGTGGTGTCTCTTATTAATTTGTCTATCTTGGTATGGAATTATGATACGAATCATTCCCTAAAACATCTAAGCTATACACTTTCCATAAGATATCAACGGATCACGACAATATAATATGGACAACAAACTTTAAAATCAATATGATAGAAAAATGTCATCACAACATATTAGATTTTCCATCCTTAGGCTAGCATGTGTATCTAATTAGAATTTGAAACACCAATGTTCATACAATCGAGCATATATCACTTCATACAATCAATAATTCAAGATGATGGAACTTTGCCATTAACTCCAATGAAGAAGCTATATTTATTAATCGAAATATCATCATAAGAATCACTCATATCAAATATGGAATTCAAATTCAAAAACAAAGGGAAAAAATCATCCTACCTTATTTGAATGCAGTATCTTCTCACTTCCTTGCGAAAGCCTTTGCTTCCTCTACGCAACGCCACCCTTAACACTTTAATTGGACAAATCCTTGGATGTGAAAGGAGAGAGGAAGGGTGCTGGTTTGGTGGAGAAGAAGAGACAAAAACCAAAGAGCACTCACAAGGGGTGGTCGGCCAAGTGGAAGGGTCGGCCCCCTCTTTATTGTGTTTTTATACTTAGGTTTCCTACTCCTTCTAGGAACCACTTTCCCTCTTTTGACTCACACCCCATCCAATCACAGCACTCCAACTAAGCCTTCTCTAAATATGCTAAGGACATCCCTTCCTATTGTGTTTCAAATCAATTAGGATTCGAGATCAATTCTAGAATCAAATCCTTTAATTGATTCTATCTACCTGATTAGGAAACTGCCTAATCTCTCTAAATCTTTTGGACGTTCCCTCCAATTTGATTTTTTTTCTTCTGATTGGTTGATCATGATCTTAGGGATATTCTCTCCTCTTCCATGATTGGCTCTCATAATTACCACTAACCGATTTAGTTAGTTTCTTGATTTACTATCGGTTACACTCCGTAATTACTGCCAGTTAATACAATCTTTCCTTTTTGTCCATGATCTTCTCTAACCACCAAGATTTATTCCAACACGTCCCACATGACACATAATAAGGTGTCCCTCTCTATGACATCCATGTGTCCTGGTGCTCTAGTACGTTTGGCATCAGGCACGTGCCTCATGCTCTGATACATCCAACGTTTCTACATACGTGATACACTACATCTCGTATGTACCACGCGTCTTAACTACCTCGTCTCATTCACACATGTCCTATCATGTGTCTCGTTTCCACCCTGGCACCTGACCCCACGACCTTGCGTCAGGTGACTGATCTACACATGAAATATGTACTTTATTATCTCTTAAACTTATATTTATGTTAGTATTTAGATTAGATTTAGTGATACTTTAATATAGTTTTTGGTTTTTGTGGGAAACAAGAGTAAGACGCAAAAATGAGATGAAAAGTTATTCAAATGATTTAATCTTCATAACTTCATGTGCATATCTCTAATTGGACTGATTAAAGCTTCATGTTAAAGTTCAAGAAATCAGCTTTCGAACGCCACTGACCGAGTGCAATTCGGAGTTCGGGGTAAAAAGTTATGACTAGTTGAATATTATGAACAGTACTTACGATTGATCGGCATTTCATACACGATCGATCGCCATAACCGAAAAATAGTGTTATCAAAGGCAACGATCTATCGGCACTAAAATGATCGATCGTATCTACTGGAGTTTTTTATTTTGAGCAATACAGTAAAAATGATCGATCAGGAATAAAATGATCGATCGAGAGGTGAGATAAAACAGACGATCGGTGCGACAAAGTAGAAATTAACGAAGGGAAATGATCGATCGGCAAGTGATCGATCGGCTATACGGAGTGATCGATCGGTTTGTGCAGCAAAACCTAAATCAAGCCTCTTTCGACTCGGATTTGGAAGGGGACTTCGGGGTTTCTCTTCAAACATATAAATAGGCCTTAAGGGAGAATATTTTGGAGGATCTTCAGTAGAATTAGAGGCTAGAGAAGAGCAAAGAAGAAGGAGTCTTTTGGAGCAAAAGAAGAAGAAGGATTCATGCTAATGGATCTATATAAAGAGGCTTTTCTTTTCTCTCTTCCTATGTGTAACTAAATTCCTTGTCAACACTAGATGAAGCCCTAGATTTGTATTTACTAATCTTGATTGTTTAATTTAGTGAAAGTTGATAATGATTTTTCTATGCTTAATGAAATTTTATAGTTATTCCTCTTAAGTGCTTTAATCGAGACTTAATGAATGATTAATGGAATTTGATCTTGATATTTCCTGTGTCTAGATAATAACAGGATTATGATTCATTCTATGCCCGGCCAAGGATAGAGTTAATTATATTAATTTATAGTAGACGAACTTTTCGTGTCTTGCCAAGAATGTGTAGTCCATTCATTGATAATTTGTGTGTCCGGCCAAGAACATAAATTACCGTATCATATCAATTTGTGGAAATAATAATTAAGAGTAATAATTGCATGTTTAGTGGTGGATTCGACTCTTTGATATTCTCATCACTATGATTTTTTATTAAAGTTTATTTCTTTAGTTAATTAAATCATTAAAATTCAATCTTTTCATTAGAATTAGGTTAATCTTCCAGGTCCTTTGGGTTCGACCTCGTTTCTACTAGTCTATACGTAGTTTTGTGCGATTGCGAGTAAAAAGAGTTAAAAATACAATCAATCAATTGGTGCCGTTGCCGGGGACTTGGTAACGGTTTGATTTAATTCTAATTAGTTAGACTTTTTTTCATAAGATTTTAATATCTGATTTCTTGTCTTTGTAGGAGTCAAAGTGAGAGGCATCAAGAACGCGTGGATTTCTCGCCAACGTGGAAAGGCCATCATTTCCCCTCGTTTGCATCCTTTACCTCTTTTTTCAATTGAATTTGGGTGTTGCGTGTTTTTCTTTTTATTTCTGTGACCGCATGCAATGCTAGTTGTCGCTATCTAGGACTGGTTTTGTGTTTCTTTGTTTACATATTAGTTTATGCAAAGGCATAGGTCATTGGGTGAAGACTTAGAATAGAAGCCTTTGACGGTGAAATTGAGAAAACCTTTAGACAAAATCAAAGAGGCCAATTAAGTATCACCAACCCCTTGCTTGAAATGTAGAAGAAAATATGAAAACTCTAAAAGAATATTACACTCCTAATGCCTATATATCTCTATCATGCATTCGGGCACCGGTTGCAATAGCTGGTAATTTTGATATTAAGCCCATTTTATGGGTGAAATCACGAAGATCCATATAGGCATGTGGATGAATTCCTAGAAATCTGCATAACTTTTAAACTGAACAATCTTACAGACGATGAATAAGATTGAGACTATTCCCATTCTCCCTTAAGGATAAGGCTAAAGAATGGCTCTACTCTCTTGAACCCGAATCCATTACCTCTTGGGCGAAAATGCAACAAGAGTTCGTAAAGAAATATTTTCCTATAGGTAAAAGAAACCAAATGAGAGATGCCATCACTACCTTTACCCAACAGCCGACTAAGCAGTTCCATGAGAGCTGGGATAGACTCAAGGACCTCCTTAGGAAGTGTCCTCATCATGATGTACCTAGATGGCAGTTAGTGCAGCGATTTTATAGAGGGTTGACGGATTAGAACCGTCATATTGTATATGTTTTGTGTGGAGGCACTTTCCTGTTAAAAAATGAAAATGAAGCGTGGAAACTATTTAAATACTTGAGCAAAAATTCGTTGCAACATACGATGTCCAATAAGAGTTTAAATGAATCTTCTTCATCTACCCACTCTAAAGGTGGTATGTATAAAGTGAAACAAGCAGATGATCTTTCTAACCAAGTTGCATCATTATCTAGAAAGATAAATCAAATCTTGAGCCTGAAGTCACAAACTCCTGACACACTCAAGAAGCATGCGTTCTATGTTTAAGTCCCTTGGATTATATCCTAGAGTGCCCATCTGCCCCACAATTACCAGAGCTTGTTCAGAAACATGTTCATGCTGCCTAAACTTATGCTCGAACATGCAATGATCCATTCTCGAACACATATGACCCGGGGTGGAGGAATCACCCCAATTTTTCCTGGTGTCCCTAGAATCAAGGTGTTCCTTTTAATCCACCCCAAAGAGCCAATTTTCAAAACAAGTCACAAAGTTTTCAACAAACTACTATGCCTGCCCAATTTTCACAACCCTCTAGAAATTCAGAATTTGAGGACAAAGTCTTGTCTGCTCTACAGAGTATTCAAGCCCAGGCACAATTACAAGCTCAACTTGTGCATTCTCATACTCAATCTATAGCTAAATTAGAATCTCATATCGGCCAATTAGCTAATTCAATGAGTAAGAGAGAAGAGGGTTGGTTACCTAGTCAACCAATGAATAACCCAAAGGGTCAGTTTATGTTTGAACAATAAACTACTTCCAATGAACATGTGCAAGCTATAACAACCCTGCGGAGTGGGAAACAAATTGAAAACCAGGATGACACTGATGTGAGAGAAGATAAGGATTAGGAAAAAATAAGCAATCCAGAGAATGATGAATCATCCAAAGCAGAAGAAAATTATTTCTCATTTTGAGTCTTCTTTAGGAACCGAGTCTAAGGCCAATCATGAGGTACCTTATGTACCCCGTGCTCAATTTCCTTAGTGCTTAGACATGTCTTCCCCTTTCAAAAAAAATTAATCTTCCACTCCTAGAAGCCATACAACAAGTACCTGCCTATGCAAAGTTTCTCAAAGACTTGTGCACAAAAAAGCAGTAAGTCTAGGACTCGCATTTCTAAGAACGTCTTTCTTACTGAGCAAGTCAGTTCCATTATGAAACACGACGCTCCACCAAAATTCAAAGACCCTAGCACACCTACCATTTCATGTGTCATTGGTGACCATATCATTCACAGGGCTCTTTTAGATTTAGTCAACCTATTACCCTACTTAGTATATGAGAAATTAAGTTTGGGGAACTTGCAACCAACATCGGCTACTCTGCAGTTGGCCGATAGATCTATTAGAAAATCCCGAGGTCTTCTCGAAGATGTTTTAGTTGGGGTAGAGAAATTTTTCTTTCCAGTCGACTTCTTGGTCTTGGACATGGAACCTGTGTTTAATGCTTCTCACACCATTCCAGTCATTTTAGGCAGCCTTTCTTAGCGACGGCCAATGCGTGTATCCAATGTCGATCTGGAATGATGGAGATGTCTTTTGGAAATATGAAGATTAAACTTAATGTGTTCCAAGCTTCAAACCAAGGAGCAACTGAAAAGTGAGCAAGAGTGTTCTCTCGTTGATGAACTTGATGACCTTATGGAAGAGACACTCTTGAATGAGCTCATGTCTGACGCTCAATATCCTATTCTACTCTATTTAGGGATAGAGGATTTTGACATAGAACTACTCATTGAAGAAATTCATGCGATGTCAGCCTCTCCTCCTAATCATGACTATTTTCCTTATAAAAATAGAGTAGAGCCTTTACCAATATCTCCCAGTCCATTACTCCAACCTTCCATTGAGTCTCCTCCTCAACTTGAGTTGAAGCCACTTTCAAGTTCCCTCAAGTACGATTTTCTAGGTCCTAATGATACTCTCCCCATCATTATTTCATCTAGCTTGTCTAGCAGCCAGGAGAGTCAATTGCTTAGGATTCCAGTTCAGCATAGGAGAGCCATAGGGTGGACTGTTGCTGATTTAAGAGGCATTGACCCTTCCGTTTGTATACACCGAATTCATTTAGTGGAGGATGCCAAACCTTCAAGAGAAAATCAGCGGAGATTGAATTCCAACATGAGGGATGTGGTCAAGAAAGAGATTGTGAAATTGCTAAATGCCGGTATCATATACCCCATTTCTGATAGTGAGTGGGTCAGCCCGATACAAGTTGTGCCTAAAAAGTCTGGCATCACTATGAAGCAAAATTCTGATGGAGAGTTAGTCCCAACTCGTGAAACTACTGGGTGGAGAGTGTGTATTGATTATAAAAATTAAACACAAAAACGAGAAAAGACCACTTTCCATTACCATTCATTCAGGAAATCTTAGAGAAACTAGCAGGTCAACAATTCTATTATTTTCTTGATGGTTACTCTAGATATAATCAAGTCCCAGTGTTTCCGACAGATCAAGAGAAGACTACTTTTACTTGTCCCTTCGGTACCTTTGCTTATCGAAGAATACCTTTTGGCTATGTAATGCACTTGCCATCTTTCAACGGTGCATGCTAGCCATCTTCTCTGATATGGTAGACAAATTTCTAGAAGTGTTTATGGATGATTTCTCTGTATTTAGTCTATCATTTGATGATTGTCTACAAAACCTATCATTAGTGCTCAAGCATTGTGAAGAGAAAAATCTTGTCTTGAGCTAGGAAAAGAGCCATTTCATGGTTCAAGAGGGAATTATTTTGAGACATGTAGTCTAAAAGAGGTGAATTGAAGTCGATAAAGCCAAGGTTGATCTCATCACTAACTTGCCACCACCATCTTCGGTGAAACAAATTAGATCGTTCCTTGGTCATCCAAGATTTTATAGGCGGTTCATTAAAGACTTGAGTAAGATTGCTCGTCCCTTGAGCAATCTACTAGCCCAAGATGTGTCTTTTGTGTTTGATGTTGCATGTAGGCAAGCTTTTGACACTCTTAGTACTTTATTGTCTACTGCACCTATCATTCAGCCCTTGACTACTCTCTTCCATTTGAAATAATGTGTTATGCCTCAGACTATACCATTGGTGCTATCCAAGGCCAGAGAGTGAATAAGGTTCTCATGTCATATACTATGCTAGTAAAACCCTCTCTGATGCTCAATTGAATTACACTACTACAGAAAATAAACTTCTAGCTGTAGTTTATGCCCTGGATAATTTCGATCCTACTTGAAATTATCATTTCTCTGATCATGGGCATTGAAACATCTCTTGTCCAAGAAAGACACTAAGCCTCGATTGATTGGATGGATTTTGCTCTTACAAGAATTTAATTATGAAATCCTAGACAAGAAAGGTGTTGAAAATGTGGTAGCCGATCATCTCTCTAGAATCCTTGTTGAAACATCTCATGATGAGGAGCCACTACATGATTCTTAGCCTGATGAACAATTATTTTCCATTTCTCATATTAAAATCCCTTGGCTTGCCAACATTGTGAATTACCTTGCTATAAGTCAGATTCCATCCCATTGGAACAAACACGACAAAGATCTATTCTTTTTTAAAGATAAATCTTTCTTTTGGAATGATCCGTTCCTATTTAAAATATGTTCAGACCAGGTGATTCGATGGTGTGTGCCTGAGAATGAGATTAATAGCATTTTACATTCTTGTCATTCTCATGCATGCGGGGGACATTTTGGGGGAAAGAAAACTATTGTCAAGATTTTGTAGGGTGGATTTTAGTGTCCAAACTTATTTAAGAATGCTCATGAGTTCTGCAAAACTTATTTAAAGATTTTGTTGCTACTTAAATTATTACAACATATTAATTAAAACTGTCAAATAAAACAAGCATCAAATCCAGGCACACACTGGCCAACATTAATAAAGTTCTAGCAAAAGAGATAAAGTAAATAAAAGCAATTCTTCAAAAATGTCCTCCACGCATCTGCTCCACCTTTCGTGCCGCAAAGTCCTGACTACTGATCCTTAAAGCCTGCATCAGTGGATGCATGATTATTTCATAGAAATACCCAGTAGGATGTAAAAAGCCACCAGGAAGATAAAATAGGATATGAAGAATAAGTCACTGATCGTTTAAATATAAACCCTTGCAAGTGCACAAGCCAATTATACTACAGTGAGTATTAAAGGGTTGTCGAACCTCAGGGACGGATGAATAATCTTACCAAATTCAAGTGAAAGAAAGTTGCAATTTTTAATTTAATCTAAGAAAGCAGTAAACTTTAACTAATTAAACAAATATGGAGAAGTGCCTAGGCTTCGAATCCACCACAAAATAAACTAGTTTATCGTCTCTCTCTTTCTTTTGAATAAATTCCTAATTGGCTAGCATATTCTTCTCGGACATATACTTGTCAATTAAAACATGGAACTGTGATCTATCTCTCTCGAGCATAAATCAATGAAATCTTATTCCTTTATAACACCTTAGTCTACTTACGTTCCTCTCGGACACGCAAATATTCTTCAGATTGAAACTCACAGGTATTCACTCTAGCCTCTCTCGAGCACATAGAATAAACCTCAATAAATTAACAGTAATTCTATAATAAGATCCATACACCAATTAAGGTAAAAATTGAGATGAAAGAAAGAAAATTATACAACCAATTTATTCGGGTTTCATCTACGCCTTAGACAAGGAATTTAGCCAGCCATCTGACGAGGAGAACGCTGCTGAATCATCGGAGTCATTATTCACTATTCACCAAAAATACTATTCAAAATCACTGTAGCATCACTGTACAAAGTACTATTCACAGTGTACTATTCATCGCCTTCTCCGAATCGCAGTGGGTACTGTTCACTGTTACTGTTCACAAAAACAAAATCAGTTCTCTTCTCCCTTTTTCTCCTTCTCCCCTCCGGCCAACTGCTTCCTCTTCCCCCTCCTTTTCCGCCAAAAGCACGCCGGAAAGCCTCTGTCTTCCGACGAGAAAAACTCTGTCTTTCCCGGCCTGTTTCAGCTCCAAAGCTCTCCTTTTCCTCCAAAGATCACCTGTTTTTATAGACGGCCAAAACCACAAATCCGAAATCGAGTATCCAATTCCAATTTGAAGTCGAAGCGAGCCCAAATCCGGCACTTTCCAAATCAAGGCCGACTTTTTTTTGCTTTCCCGATTGAGCACGCTGTTTGCCTTGCCGTCACCGTACTTCATCGACGTCTTCGTCATGATCGATCGAGCCACCCTCGCTGTCCACCGTCATCCTTCATCGGTAGCCTCGCTGTCAGCCACTGTTCCACCACCGGACCATCCTCGAGCTCGAGCTCGAGCTCTGTCTGGAACGAAAGGCCCGAGCTTTGGCTCGGGTCAGGTCTTTTTTTTACTGAACCGAACCAGACCGGAACGGAACCGGTTCAATTCTATTCTTTTTTTTCTTTATTAAACGAAAATCCATTATATCGATCTCATCCATCCGATCTCATCTTGATGGTTCTTCTTTTTACTCACGTCTCTTTCGCGTGCTATATTTCCAATGACCATAACTTTTTGCTCAAAACTCCGAATTGTGAACGGTCAGTGGCGTTGGAAAGCTGACTTCTTGTAATTTAACATGAAACTTAAATCAGTCCCATCAAAGATATATAATCGAAGTAATTAAGGTTAACCATTAGAGTCATGTTTCACTGCAATTCTGCATCTTGCTTTTCTTTCCTACAAAAACCAGAAACTATATTAAAGTAGTAGTAATTCTAATCAAACACAAGCATAAACATGAGTTTAGGAGATAATAAAATACATATTTCATGTGTAAATCAGTCACTCAGATAAATAAGGATATGTACTCTCTGAACAGAATGGTCAAATAATAACAGTCCCAAAACACAAATGTAGGGAAGAATAATCTCAATATGACTCCAAATAAATATCGGTCTAAGGAGATAATAGTCATAATACCAAAGGCTCCAAGCATCCATAGGGCAAGGAGTTACAATTTTTGCTCGCTGAATTTATAGATCGCAAAAGGTAAAATATATACCAGAACATCCTAGAGGTTCTCTTTTTGGAACCCGGCCACGCGTCTAGGCATGCTGACTCCATCTGTATTTACAGACATGATGAGCGGAGACTGAAGACCTTCCGTAATGTCAACCAGTCTAAAACGTACGTATGTGCCTCCCTTCGAGTAGCAAGGAATCAAAATTCCATAAATATCGAGGACCTCGCAAGATCTAGCAATGGCTCGTAATACTATGAGTCCACCTCGGAGAGATCCTCGCAAGGCCTCTATTGGAGAAATAGGTCAATGTCAAACTGAACAATGATTCAACAAAAACAAAGGTCTCAACTTTCTGAGAACAGGTTAACTCTTACCACAATGACTTACTCATGGAGTATGAAATAGAATCTCAAAGTCTCTTGATAATATATAATTCACTCTCTAGGGTATGATAAATAATTGCTCTCAATAGCACAAAGTTCATCCTAAGAACACAATTTAGATTTCAAAGTTTGGCCAATAGATAACTCACTGTAGGAGTATGAATTTCACTCATCAATCACACATCATGCATCATAGCTTTACCTTTGATAAGAACATCTCTAGGTTTGGAGTTGCATTATTTTTAATATCAAGATAGCTTTTTAGGAAGGTTTGATCTCCAATGGGATATTCAAACCGACTCCACGCTGTACAAAGGAAACAATGATTACCTTGACCCCAAGGTACACTGACTCATCTCAAAGTCTTAATATTTTGAACTCCCTTACTTACTGCAATAGTACTTAAGAGGTCTTACTATATTTTATTAGTATTATTCAGATCAGATTACATCATATCATAAATATTAGTACTCATTAGTGCTTTAAAACCCTAATTCCAGTAAACTATTTTATATTGTACAACCCACTTACGACTGACCCTACCATCAACACAGAAGGACTTTGTTTTACAGAAGATATTCCTATGAGTCTAGTTTATAACCCCACTAACGGTGTATTTTTTGGATTTTAGTTCATTTAGTTATGATTTTTATACTGAGCACTGTCAGCGCAGGAACAGTCCTGGTCGAGAAGGCATTACTTGCTTATAATAAGTAATCTCATATTAATACTCATTAATCATAGTAATATAACCTTAATACCCTTAATTATTCCCCTCCTAGAGTAATTCTAGACTCTGGTATATTCTGAAATTTAATGAATTCATGACTTTAATTGTTGTTAAGGCCTTAAGTTAGACTCAAGGCATAACCCTTGCACTAATTAAGCTTTTAATATCATTAATACATCTCTTAACCATATTGGACGATGAAAACAAAACATTACAGAATAAAGAAGTGAACTTTATGACCTCCCACGTTCAAAAGACATGACCATATAGATATTTCCATCAAAGATAAGTATATATGCACTAACACATGCATGAAACAAGATATCGCAACAAGGATACTCTTACTTGATAAACAACAAGGAATCTTTCATGAATCAAACACTAACACAACCTCTACTACTGAGATAACATTAATAGGATCATCAAATAATCATGCTAAGAATGAAGCAAAAGGATTCAATTCAGATTGGTTAGGAAAAACCATCCTACCACTTAGATGTATGCGAAATCCACCTCCACGCGTAGCTCCTTCGCTCTTCTCCACGACGATGCCTTTACTCCTTTGTTCCAACGTGAGATATGGGTGAAAGAAGAGATGGAAGGCTGCTGGAGTTTATGGGAAAAAATAAGGAAAGGCAAAGGTTTGCACAAGTCGTCCAAGTGCTTGGTGTGCAATAGGCATGGCTGGCCTCCTCTATGGCTTATATAGCCAATGCCTCCTTCAACTAGGATATCTCCTATTTAGATCCTTTTTAATCCTAAATCCCAACTTACCAATGAAAAGCCTTCTACAAATAGATCAAGACGTCCAGCAATAGAGATCTTCTAATTTGTTAGGATTTCAATCTATTTAGTTAAGATATTACCTTATTAAGACCACTCCTACTACAACTAGGAAACTACCAAATCTGAGCCAACCAATTGGACGCCCCCTTGCACATGACGTCCCCTTCTTATTGGCTGATACAAGATGCTCTAATCACTTTCTTTTAATTAATATTTATCTTCATAATTATCTCAACTAAAAAGATAACCTTCTGATTTACCGTAGTACTTACCTTATCCACCACGATTAGGTAAACCCGTAGATTTGCACCAAGATTCACTCCAATCAACTCGAGATCACTCCAACCATCTGAAGATCATCTTATGACAAGTCACCCACGTTCATAAGTCACCCTTGGGCCAGTACACGTGGTTCAGTGCCCAGGTCCTGCGTCTTAACTTGAGTCATATGCGCACATGACTCTAGCATCCCGCAGTTGCACTACTCGTTACACTAACACGTGTACGTCACGAACCACACATCAAAACCAAATTTAATTTACTAATTAAGGATGATCCACTGAACACATGCCCTGGTGCCTGGCCCCACTCCTAGCGTCAGGTGTTCTCAGACCCTGGCGCCAAGACCAACCCTCACGTCCTAGTTTTCTACCACTATTAGTCATGCGATTAACGAATCAAACCACATCATAAAAGTCAAGTAACACATCAAAGCACATAGCACAACCAGAAATCACATCAGGAAATAAAACTTTCCTATTTTAGAACAGTTTCCTAAAATAGAAATTTTTAGTTAACGTACCAATTTTCGGGTGTTACATAGGATCTATCTCTCGACGAGATATGATGCCTCTCCAATCCATTCTAGTAGTAGAATTGTTTGATGTTTGGGGAACTGACTTCATGAGACCCTTTCCACAATCCTTTGGGTACCTTTACATGCTGGTTGCAGTTGACTATGTTTCTAAATGGATTGAAGTAATTGCAACTAAGACAAATGATCATAAGGTTGTGGTAAAATTTCTGAAAGATAACATATTTTGTCGTTTTGGGACCCCACGACCCATAATCATACATTCCAAACATATGAAATCATATGACATAACATGAATCCAATTAGGCAGCTAAATTTTCCTAATTTAGGCAAGTTTCCTAAAATAGCAGTTTAGCCAAATATACTGATTTTTCGGGTGTTACACCTTTTAGCTCCGTGTTTCCTTTTAGGCATTCTAAGAGGTAGTAAGTGACTTTGTGTAGGGCATTTCTTCTTGGTCTTTCAAGTCTTAGGCCTTTGAGATCTTCTTTTTGGGCTTTAGGTTTTGGGCTTCCTTATTTGAGTAAGCTTTCTTCTTTGAGGCGGTCTTGTCTTCACTTGGCACATTCAACTTGTGAGGTGATGGGTTTGTCTTGCGATGACTCATATTTCCATCTCTACACATACCCCAATCACTATTCATACCCCAATTCTTATTTATGCCCCATACAATGTTTGCACACCCCATTTCCTACACATAGCCCCTTCATTGTTCTGATCATTCAAATTTGTCATAATATTTATGAAAAAAATATGCCTTAATAGTAGCAACACCTAAAATTAGGGTGCACAGAGCACTCTGCAGTGGTTTTTATGCGGCCACAAAATGCATGGTGATAGTGAGCAAGGGCGGTTTCATTAAATGTTTACGCCATACATACAATATGATAGCGCATTATATACACACTTTATTACCCTAAAACCTTAATTTTCTAGCCCCAATTATGTGTTATGTAGGTTAGTTTGTAATTATTTAGGCTAATCGAAGATGTAAGAGTTGATACTTTATCTTGGTTAAATTGGGATAATTGTTAAGTAGGACATGTTTCATGAACACACTAAAAAAGCTAGCCTATGAATACTTTATCGTGGTTAAATCAAGGAATTCTATATCGCCGAAATTTCGCCGATATATCGATTTCGGGCCCCACCCGAGAAATCGAAATGGTAAAATATCGTTTTTTAAAAAATTTATAATATCGGCGAAATTTCGGTTTCGGACCGAAATTTCGCTATTTCAAAAAAAAAACATTTTAAAAAAAAAAATTTGGAAAAAAAATTTTTTTTTTTAAAAAAAAGGGAAAAAATAACAACTTTTCCCTTGTTTCTAATCCTAATATGCATTTTTATGCATATTTTGAAATCTATGCTTTATCTAAATTAATATAACTCATTTTTTGTGAAAATATATGATAAAAATTAATTTTTAACTACCGAAATATCTCCGAAATTTTATCTCTTAGGCCGACCGATATTTTACCGAAATCCGATACGGAATTCCTTGGGTTAAATAGGGATAATTGTTAAGTAGGACATGTTTCATGAACACACTAAAAAAGCTAGCCTATGAATACTTTATCTTGGTTAAATAGGGATAATTGTTAAATAGGACTTGTTAAGTAGGACATGACCTATGAACATTGTTGTTTTGCATATTAGACATATCATAAAACTGCGTGGACAACTTTTCTAAAGTGAAACGGATATCAGAATGAATATGGGCGTGGTCGGAATCTGGTTCGATATATGGGCCTTAAGCGGATTTGGGCCATTTTCTTGGACAGATTTGTCCAGAATGCTGAAAACATGGAAAATTGCAGAATCAAAGCCTGAAACAGGGTTAATCGACGGAGCCGAGATTTTGTTACCCATTCAAAGATGAAGAGAAAGGGTATTTACAATCCTAGTTTGATGTCTCATTTGGCTAGGTTAGAATTAGAGATGAACAGTGACGGGAGATTTGAGTCCACCATTAATGGTAGAGTTGGAAGCTCCGAGGGAGGTGATGAAGATTGAGTTGGGGTTGAAGCTTGTGAACCCGATGAACTGACCAAGGAGATGAAGAAGTTAGTTGAGGAAGGAACGAAGCAAAAAGAAAAAGAAACAAGCTGAGAGTCCGACGTGAAAACAAAATATGAAGTGGGCCCAACACTGGACCCACTCGTTAGGCCAATTACAGGCCACCTTCAAAATCAGAAACGCATGAAGAAGGGGGATTAAAGATTAGTTATTTTTATAACTACTCAAAATTTACGTCATCCTAAAAAATAGTTCCGACAAAATTGGGATCTGACTGTAGAATTGATGTATTTAAAAATGGTTGTCTTGGAGTGTTTTTTATATGAAAAGATAGATAATTCGCATTTGAGTGTACCATATTATCATGGTTAAACTTGGATTAAAAAATTACAAATGGACCTGCTTTACCCTTGGCTTCCGAACAAATACCTTAATTAATTACGTGCATTGCTTATAGCTAGTTCTTATTTGATTGTACCAAATTTTAAAAAATGGTACAATTTTATCTAGAAAGAAGCATGCGAGGGAAGAAGTAGGTGTAGCAAAAAAAAGTCATTTCCTGCATAGAAAGAAGCATACGAGGGTAAAGTTGGCGGAGTAAAAAATGGCCGTCCTATGTTTGCGTTTTTAATATAGAAAGTTGTAAGAGAGTAAAATTGGCATAGTGAAAAAATGGTCGTCCTACATATGCATTTTTTATATAGGAAGAGATGGATCTTACCAATTTTATAGCACATAATTATAGTTTTCGTTTCTGATAAGGATGGAAAATCTAATTAATGTTGTGGCCCTTCTAAAGTCCTCTTCATCGATCAAGGAAAGGTCCTCCAACATGTACGCCCTTTCCTCCTACTTCCTGACCAAGCTGGCAATGGAGCTTCCCATGGAGCTCATCCTTCCAGCGGTCTTCGGCGTTGTATCCTACTGGGTGGCCAGTCTCCGGCCAGATGTCTGCTCATTGCTACTAACCATGGCTCTACTACTAGGCTATGTTCTAGTGGCGCAAGGGCTGGGGCGGCGATAATGAACGTGATGTAAGCGATGTCGGTGGTGGTGCTCACAATGTTGGGCTTCTCGCCCACCGGTGGATTCTACGTGCGCACGGTGCCTATGGGCATTCAATTGGTTAAGTACACTTCTTTCACGTTCTATTGTTACAGACTGATGATCATGGTGCAGTCTTCCGACCTCCATCTCCTCTTGATGTGGCTCTTCTTTTCCCACACAAATAGACATTCTAGAGGGAGTCCCTAGTCACTCCTTCCTCCAAGATGGAACACCTGCCCGACATAGAGTGACACAACGTCGAGATCATGTCTATTGGACTTCTTTTCTATATTGCGACAAAAGATTTATAGACATATTGAAAATTGTGTTGAACGTTTTCGTCATTTTTGTGAAAAGGAATATCCTCATCATCCTCCTTTCATAATGTTGCATGGGGGGAAAGTGGTCAAACATTGCAGTGTATTAAAAAAAAATAGAGATTGCAACTATGCAGGTTTTTTCATGATTAATTAATTATTATGTACTTAACTAGGACTAATGGGTGGTTCTCACGATTGAGGCAGAGGACAATTCTTTATCCTTGTACGATGCCCAGATCAAACAAACTCTAATGGCTGGAAGTTTAGATTCTCATAACTCTTAATTGGCATCTTCTTGTAACTTTCCTGGAAAGGACCAAACAGATCAAAGAAGCTTCTTCCCTGCAATGACGTCAAAATTTTTTAAATAATGACTACAAAGCTTTCTAACTATTTTCTTCATAATTTTTATATAGTGGATAGAAAACTGTTTTCATAATGCCTACTAGAATGACAAAAAGAAAATTTGGATAAGGAACAAGACATTAAATTTGATAAAAAGTATTAGTGTTCAATGCTAAAAATGTAGAAGTTATAGGGAAATGGCAGTTCTTCCCTTTCCTAACGAGTACAAGGATATGAATGATAATCCCTACATGACCAAAATCTGGGTTGGACTATCATGCTCACATAAAACTTAGATCCCTAGTTTAAGTAATCACGATGAACCTCTCATACTGCTACTGATCATTCATTTCATAAAAAAAATGTAATTAATAACAATATCATGAACTTGTTGGCGTTTAGGCTAAAGCTCTTTAACTACAATTTTCTATATACATGTTCTTTTTATCACACAGATTGTTGCAAAAATGTGCCTCATTTTTAAATTAGTTAGGTGGGAGGAAGAGGTAATAATCCATCTTATTACATGGGAGGAGGAATTAACAAAATCGGCAAATGATTGTAGTGTGCATCAAAATGTTACTCCCTCTGGTCACTTTTAATTGAGACCGTCACGTAATTGTTCAATTTTATTGAGATTTGGGGTCCATAGTAAAAGCTTAGTCTTTCTGATCGAGCGAGTAACCTTTTCAAGCGAGCGAATGCCTTTCATCGCAGAGGCCTCTCTACCTTCACCTCGTCCTTCGGTTGTTACTGGGGAACAATTATTGACAATTAGGGAACGTATCATCTATTTTGTATGCATATTTTTTGCTAATTGTTTAGAGTAAAAGTGGCCAGATGGTAGTAGTTACGAGCTCGTGCATTTTCACGTGCACTTTAAATAGTGCTATTGAATTTAATTAATTTTTTCATTATTAATTGATTATTATATAATTAACTAGGACTAATAGGTGGTTCTCATGATTGGCTAGGCTGGATTTGGATTTTGGTTGAACCCAGATGGAATTCTGCCTTGTAGTTGGAGCCGGCACAGGCGGCAGAAATTGATTGAGGAAGAGGGCAATTATTTATCCTTGTGCGACACCCACATCAAACAAACTCTAATGGCTGGAAGTTTGGATTCTTATAGCTCTTTTGTCCTCTTCACGTAACTTGCCTTGAAAGGACCAAAAAGATCAAAGAAGCTTCTTCCCTGCATTGGGTTTTGAACCTGTAAGCAGGTTGTCCCTCCTTTCTCACATCCAGCATCATTTGCTGGTTCTTTGCAAAACCCTGCCATTCCTGCTTATATATATATACCTCCCAGACCATATCTTCTGTGCCCAAACGAGCTATATTCCTTTTCCTCTTTCCCCTATCTATACAGCATTTCCTCATTATGCTCTTTCAGCTCCCCCTCCCAATTCATTCTGTTGGGCTTCCAGGTACTGCAGAGGCCCTTTCCAGATAAAAAACAAAACAAAACAGAAAAACAGAGTTACTTCCGTACCCAAATCTCCAAAAGATCTGGACTCTGAAACTTGGAGAAGAATTGAGCGAGGCTAAAGTTAGAGATGGCAGAGATTGCAGTGATCAATCTACTCATAGAGTTAACTCCAATCCTCCTCGAAGAGCTGCAATTGTTGAGTGGGGTGCGTGAGAAACTTGATGACATCAAAGATGACTTGGAAAGCATGAGAGCTTTCCTGATGGATGCAGATCGAAGGCAAGATACAGATGAAGGGGTGAAAGTTTGGGTGAAACAAGTGAGAGAATTAGCTGATGATGTAGAAGATGCAGTGGACAAGTTCCTGTTCACCAAGGGACGGCCTCATAGGCTGCCAATTCTTGGTCTTATCCCCAGTAGCTTGCGCTATCTGAGAGAGCTGATAGCTCGTCGTCGACTTTCTGTCAACATTCGAAGCCTTCTGATTCGTCTTGAAGCTATTTCAAGGAGAAGACAAAGTTTTTCTTTCTCCCCAAGAGCTGTTGATATGAATTCTCCAAGAGCTGGTGACATATATTCAAACGGTCTTAACCTTCAAATGACTTCTCTCTTCGCTGAAGAATCGCAGCTCGTTGGTATCCAAAAACGAAGAGATCGATTGGTTGAGAAGCTGTTGCAAGATGAACCAAAGCGTGTGGTGATCTCTGTGGTTGGAATGGGCGGTCTCGGCAAAACTACACTTGTTCGTAAAGTCTACGAAGATCGACGATTAGAGGTGCGCTTTGATTGCTTTTCTTGGATTACAGTTTCTACGTCCTTTAGAATAGAAGACCTCTTAAGAGGAATGCTCAAAGATTTCTTCAGAGTAAGAGGTAATGTCACTGAAGAAATCAGTCTAATGAATGCTGCACAACTAGTTTCGAAGCTAAGGAACTATCTAAAGAAGAAAATCTATCTTGCTGTTTTAGATGACATATGGACTATAGAACATTGGGAATTGATAAAGTGTGCATTACCTGAAAATGAAAAAGGAAGTAGGATTATTGTCACTACTCGTTCTGCAGATGTTGCAGATTTTTGCTCTCTGTCTCCTAAAAATGTCCACAACTTGCAACCTTTATCAAAAAGAGGCGTGGACACTATTCTGCAAGAAAACATTTGCCTCTGACACACCCGGAAGTTGTCCTTCTGAATTAGAGCAAACATCTCAATCCATTCTGAGAACCCGTGGTGGCATGCCATTGGCAATTGTGACAATAGGTGGGCTTCTGTCAACAAAGAGAAAGACTTTGGTGGAATGGGACAGAGTGCGACGTAGCCTTAGTGCAGAATTAGAACATGGTGACAGACTGAACAGTTTGAAGAGGATATTGGGCCTCAGTTATGATGATCTTCCTTACCATGTCAAGTCTTGTTTTTTATATTTCGCTGTTTTCCCGGAAGATTACATTGTATCCCGAGCTAAGCTGATCCGGCAATGGATAGCAGAAGGATTCATTAGTCCATTGGACGGTATGAGTTTAGAAGAGGTTTCTGAAACCAAACTCGATGAGCTTGTTCGACGAAACCTGGTCCAGGTTGTGAGTTCAGATTCTTATGGACGGGTCGAAAGGTGCCAAGTTCATGATTTAATGCATTGGTTGATTCTTTCAAAATCGAAGGAACAAAACTTCATTATTTTGGAACAAGACAAGGTACAAATACATGATCGAGTTCGTCGCTTGTCAGTCCACACTGGACATAGTTTTCCTGAGAATGGAAGATTAACCCGCCTTCG
The DNA here is from genome assembly GCA_039654745.1 of Houttuynia cordata. Lineage (NCBI taxonomy): Eukaryota > Viridiplantae > Streptophyta > Magnoliopsida > Piperales > Saururaceae > Houttuynia > Houttuynia cordata. The sequence continues at coordinate 54,253,010 of CM077504.1, read as the reverse complement.
ATCTCTGTATGTATTTGGACCAAGAGAAAAGCTCATGCTTTCAAAGTTCAAAATGTTGAAGGTGTTAAACCTCATTGGGGTTCCTTTAGATGAAATTCCTAGTGCACTTTTTAACTTGTTCCATTTGAGGCATTTAAATTTGAGAAGAACTAAAATATATTTGATCCCGGAGTCCATAAGAAAGCTGAAAAACTTGCAGACCCTTGATATCAAATACACAAACGTACGGGACTTGCCACAAGGAATATTGAACCTTCAGCACATTCAACACTTACTGGCACTATGCCCTCAATATGGAGTGAAGATGCCTGCAAGTATTGGTTCTTTAAACTCGTTTCAAAAGCTATATTGCCTGGAGTTGGATGGTGAAGATCAAGCTAAAGAATTGGGGAAGTTGACACAACTAAGGACTCTGAGCATTTCTGGAATAGAACAACAACATATGATGGCCTTGTCTGTTTCCACAGGGAAAATGTGGCACCTCCAATCCCTTTTCATCGGGACCAAAAATGAATTTGAGCCAGAGGAAGTGCAAACTTTGCTCACTTCACCCTTCCTAAGATGCTTTAAATTGTATGGTCGCATTAAGAAATTGCCAGACATGCTTGGCTCACTTGAGAATCTCGTTAAGATTAAATTGGGACATTGTGGATTAACTGATGACCCTTTCAAAGTTTTACAGTTTCTGCCTAGCTTATTAGACCTGCGCCTTCGAGCTACTTACGATGGAGAGAAGCTATCATGCGATGGTGGAGGCTTTCAAAAGCTGAAAATATTGGTAATTAGAGGTTTTTCTCAGCTGCGCTTTGTGAACATAGACGAAGGAGCTCTGCCTAACCTGGCAAGCTTGACTATCAGGGATTGCGACTTTCTTAAAAATGTCCCGATTGGGATTGAGAACTTAGCTTCTCTTAATGAGCTTGATCTTATTAATATATCTAATATTTTTTTGGAGAGAATAAGAATGGGAGGACATGACTGGGATAGGGTTAAACACATTCCAGTAATTAGGATTTGGCATGGGGATGATGGCGCTTGGCATCGTGAAGACATTGAAACTCCGATGCTGGAAGGAAGAGCTGTGCGTATTCCAATTACTCCAGAGTGGCGCATTTTCGGAGATAACGTAGTACCCACCGTCGGAACACCGCCAAGAAGGGCACCATAGTCCATTTCTTATTGGTGCCTGTTTTCATCTCTGTTCCAAATTATGATTGTATTGATGCTTGAGTGTTCCTAACTTCAATATTTTTGTCCATTTTATTTACGATAATCCATTCGAAAAAAATCTTGATTCAGAACTCACAATAGGCGAAGCTCAAGATCAGTCAAGCAAGTGGATGTCAGTCCAGTGACTGGTAAATAGCTGTGTAAAAGAATAAAGAAAAAGAGATGTCTAACACCTTGGGAGTTGGTCATGCATCTTTTGGTGTGGAATCGTGATCTTCATGTAGGGATTTGAGAAATTATTATGTATACGCATAAGCGTACGGGAATGCCGTACTCAACACCAACTATTATGTTGATTCTGGACTGTTTTCAAAAAGGGTCCACAAAATGGGATTAGTACCATCCACCGGTTGGTGGTGAGCGTCCCGTACGCTTTGTATATTTGACAATTATCCTTTACATTTTGTCAATGAACAGATATAACCATTCCATCCTCATTTGCAACAAATTTTCTTCTTTTATGTGCCTAGTATCCATCTTCATCCTTGTTAATTTGAGGATTCCTTGTGGATTCAAGAATTTTTCTGGGCAACTCATCTCGATGGTTATGATCAGATGTGAGCGCACTTAGCCATTTTCCTGTGAGTGCCCAATCATAGGCCGCCGTCTATGAAAATGTGTGAAAACATGCAATTACTCGGAATGTAGTTTTCACACATTTTAGTCTTTTATCCAAGCCTATGCTATTAATCTATTTATTTGTATAGGGGACATTAGATGACATAGTTATTGGTAATTAATAGGTAATGTGTCTCTTATCTACAGTGGCCCTATTACATTATTCTGTAGGTATCTCTTTAATTGCAACCAATTATTAATTTAAAGTCAAACAAATGCTTCTAAGAATACAACTTATGATAATATAAAAAATATAACATATGAGAATTGAGACATAATATATCCCTTCGTCAAGTACTAATTGTTTAGATTAGAAAATCAAACTGTTGAGGCATTAAAGCTCGAGGAACTTCTAAGTGGAAAATGTTTGAAACGAGAGATTACTCTACACAGGCAAGTGATACACGTTGGATCTTGCACTATGAAACATTGATGATTTTGATATCACTATTCCTTTCTATTATTGATGTGCATGGGATTATTTTAGGGTGAGCAGTTCACCACACTCTCGTTTAGCCAGCCTATCCCACTATGCGTGGACGGTAGACATCCATCGTCTGTGTTAAAGGGGGTAACCTGGCTGAGGGGGGGCGGGGGACTAAAACCCATTATTTTGGAAAATGCGTCCAGCTCATATCAAAGGGCTAAAATAATAAGTTGTTGGAAAAATGCAATCTTTTGATTACATACCCATTATTTTAGAAACTGCTTCAAGCTCATATCAAAGGGCTAAAATAATAAGTTGTTGGAAAATGCAATCTTTTGATTAGATACCCATTATTTTAGAAAATGCTTCAAGCTCATATCAAAGGGCTAAAATAATAAGTTGTTGGAAAAATGCAATCTTTTGATTACATACCCATTATTTTAGAAAATGCTTCAAGCTCATATCAAAGGGCTAAAATAATAAGTTGTTGGAAAAATGCAATCTTTTGATTACATACCCATTAATTTAGAAAATGCTTCAAGCTCATATCAAAGGGCTACAATAATAAGTTGTTGGAAAAATGCAATCTTTTGATTACATACCCATTATTTTAGAAAATGCTTCAAGCTCATATCAAAGGGCTAAAATAATAAGTTGTTGGAAAAATGCAATCTTTTGATTTTGCATTTACAGGGATTTAGTCGTTCCAGTTTTTACAATTCTTGATTTATTGAAGTAAAGAATTTAGAATATATATACCAAATTCGTCCATTTGAACTATTAACTTAAAAAAAATAGAAAAATCAAAACTGTACTACTAGAATCCCATGTATGACATGTATCATGTTGCATGTATTGTCACGGCCCGTATTTTAAAATCAATATTAAATCAGAGTAATAGCGAAAAATTAGAGGATTATTCTCCATGCAATAAATTATTAGTTGAAATTTACCGACTATGCATCTAAGCCGTGATAACTGGGGTTCAAATATATGGATACAAAAACCATATATAAATATAATATTACATATGCAAAGTCGAGTAAACCAACGCAAGTCCTCCAAGTGCAAGTCTGCCATCCATCTCAAAATACATTAGAATATAAAGGAGACTGATGCCTACTTTGAAGTTGTCAAATCATCCTCACTCACGATCGTCTACCACCAGATGCTACGTGAAGACAGTATTCTAATAAAGAACCTGCATCACGAGTGGATGTTGAGTATAAAAATACTCGGTGGGATATCGTAACACAATCATCAGCATTTCAAAAGTCAATAGTTGTATAAACATTTTATGCAACCTATTATAGAGTTATATTTGATTCTTTTATTAATCGTTCAAGCAAAGTCTTTTATTGCTTCTAATGTTCATATTCAATAATTAAGTCTTTGTCCCATATAGATAGACTCACTGAATGTCATTACTACATGACATACAACACGAAAACATTGTGATTATTACTCCGGTACTACCGGTAATTACGGCCCGCCCTGAATCCAGGATGCTAACGCCTCAAATGTGCACAATAAACCACCTAGCATCAATAGCTATGGGGTACACCAGAGCTTCTACCAAAGGGAAGATGCAAATGCTCTCTCTAAAATCCATACAGAAGATGCAAATAGCACAAGCCTGACCAATAGAAGGTGGTCCTCATGAGGTACCACTGACACAGAGCTTCTACCATAGGGAAGATGTAGAAAAGAAGTGCAAAGCTTCCACTATAAGGAAAATGCAAAATAGCCTAAGCCCAACCAATGACAAATAGTTCCAATTACCACTCAATACCCTCTGCACTGTGATAGTTGATCCAAATATGATCATCACATCCATGTCGCATGGTTTCCAATGTCGAAGCTAAGTGGTCTCAACTGCATTAACTGCACTTAGGATAACCACTACCCCTTCCGGTCACGTGGAAAAAGGCCCTCTATGGCCGTGAGAATATTCTCATGTGGCAACCCACTCTCACCCTCACGCTGATGCATCGTAGCTTACCCTTCTTTGCCTTCAGACTCAACATGCTCCAACTATGAAACTCCTCATGTCCTAAGTCACTTCCACTCAAGACCTAATTCACAATCCCAAAGACATTTTAGTCTTTATCTTGATTAGGTTCTTCCCAACCATCATGCTTAGCCTTAAATATCATCATTTTATTATCTTCATAAAATGATTATGTCTCTAAACCTCATAAGTTTATTAGTTGGGTTTTTCTTATCATCAAAGTCATCAACTATCAGTCAGATCAACATAAAGTCAGGGACAAAAGCCCCAAAAATATAGCAACATAAAATACATAAAGATACTACACCAACTGGGCTTGAAATCATCGGTCAAAAAGCCCAAAATGATACAAATGAGTCCATGTACTATGGTAACTCTATATGTACCCAATTGTATCATAATACACAGATGACCAGGTTCAACCGTCAGTTGTAAACAATTCATTCCAGTTTACAACTAGCTCATTCCTGACACATGCTAACTGTACATAGCACATCCCAATAGCTTAATCTTTTCTACCCATCCCGATATAACCCATCTATCAATAATGCCCTCAAGAGCAGCCAACTCATGTGGAAATCAGACTCTTATCAACTCACTCCTCTAAAGTCTCTAAACCCTTCTCCCAGCCACGTACAGGGTCCTTTCGGTCTGACAAGGGCTTCTGCACCCCAGTGTTAACAAACTAGCGGTCTGCCATGAATGACCATTTAGTCTAAGGGGCCAGTTGAATGGTGATGATTTTTCACGCCTCAAACGGCCCCTAAATGCTTGCAAGCTCTTGTGCGGTTTGTGAGATTACCCATCTATCAATTGTACTAGATGCCAAGAGCTCAGAGGCCGGCCTTGTGAAAAACCTTCCCTAGTGTCATGTGGAAAATTAAGAGTCACTTTGGCGCTAGGGCTATAAACGGCATTTGGATGTCCATGTCTATCCGTCCATCCGTCTGTTTTATAGCCCAAACGGACACAAAAAACCATCTATCACGGCTACGGGAGCGGTCACATACAGTTTTTTTTTGTCCGATATCTAAAAGGCTGCAGACAGATGGTGTCCACGTCCAGAGTCGCCCAGCCCGTCCTTATATAAAGCTAAAAATTAGGGTTTCGGGCCTTCAACTCCTCTCCTTTGGCTTCACTGTTGGCGGCAGGCGGCTGGTCAAGTGAAGAATCTCCTTTGCTGATTCTTTTGCCAATTCGCCACCGCTCAAAGCTCGCCCCTTTTTCTTCTCCTCTCCCAGTACCCACCTCAAATGTATTCTTTTTGCTTCCCTTTTCACTCTATTCTGCTCCTCCATTTGTTTTTTGTTACAAAATTTTGATGTGCAATTCCATTTCCTATGAGTTTTGGATGTACTTTAGTGAAGAGGTTCATTTCCTGTTTTTCGTATGCAACTTTGCTCATTGGATTATTGGAAGCACTTACTGTGAACTGGCAACTCTTCATTTTGGTGTGTTTTTTCTTAGTGATTGAATACAGAGAACTGTTGCATAAAGTTGTGTACTTGGAACTTGAACTGCCTTTCGCAAGTCCTATTTCTCTTATCTCTGCTTAAGTAATCTCATTTTGTATCTCATTTTGCGTGCTTGAGCAATCCCGAGCCATTCAATATTCATGCTCGAATTGTTGCACAACTGAATCTAATGCTGTAATTAGGCTGTTCGACAATAATCTCTATCCAATTAGAAGAGTTAAATTTGAACACTTGTTTTTGTGAGCCATATGTCATTTGTGTCATATGGTAGGTATGGATGACGTTCACATACCTCTACTCAGGGTTAGTGAAGAATTATTGACTGCTTATTTGATATTTAGTGTGTCTTGCGAAGAAAGGAAAGTGAAAATTGGGATCTTTCGCGTTGGTCAGTCTTGCAATGGCTGTTTTCTATGCATTGATTTTTAATGTGTCTTTGTCATTTATTTTATTTTGTCTTCATCTTAATGTGTAGTGTAATAATAGCATCTTTACATTCTTTTGTTATGTAGTGATCATGTCTGAATCTAGAGGCAAGGCAGTTATTAATGAAATTGAAAATATGGATGTTGAATCATCTGATGTGCCACTTAGTGTTGTTCCATCGACAAACTCATATGATGTACTACCAAGTGTTGGAGAGGGAAAAAAGTCAGCTGGTGCATCACTTCCCACTCAGAAACAAGAAAAGAAATTAGCTTCTATATATTGGCAACATTGTAGTAGGGAATAGGATAAAGATGGAAATTCATGGACTATATGCAAGTATTGTTTTAAACCTTTACCAGGAGATATAGCAAAGGTAGGCATCAATCATATGAAAAGACACTTAGAACATTGTTTTAAATATAATCAAGAAAGGAGGAAATCTGAAAAGAGGGCAGCAAATTATTAAATTGGGTGCGATAAAAACAAAAGGCACTTGTTCTATTGAGGCATACAGTTTTGACCAGGAAAAAAGCACAAAAGACCTAGCTGAGGCTATTATCATACATGAGTACCCATTTTCAATAGTTAATCACCAAGGATTTAGAAAATTTGTGCGGGGCTTACGACCATAGTTTAAGTTTATATCTCGTCAGACTATTACGAAGGAATGCAAGAAAGTTTATGGGGGAGAATTGAATAATATTTATGAGGACTTGGGAAAGAATGAGAGTAGAGTTACCATTACAAGTGATATTTGGTGTTCTTGCCAAATTATTGATTACCTTGTAATGATAGCTCATTATATTGACAATGAATGGAGGTTGCAAAAGTGGATACTTAATTTTGCCAAACTTGAAAGCCGATACACAGGTGAACGTATAGCAGCCATTCTATATGAAAAGTGCATTGAGTGGAATATTGATAGAAAATTGTGTTGTCTTGTTTTAGACAATTGCACTGCAAATTATGTCGCATCACAGAAGTTCAAAAGTAGCATTTCTTTTAAGAGATCTCTATTGTTGGATCTTGATTCTATATGAAAAGTGCATTGAATGGAATATTGATTTTTTCATATTCGTTGTTGCACACACATTCTTAATTTGATTGCTCAGGATGGTTTAGAAATCGTTGTTGATGTTGTGCATAATATACGTGAAAGTGCTAGATATTTTAGATCCTCAACTCAAAGGACACAAAGTTCTATAAGCATGTGATCATTTAAATATAAACCCTTGCAAGTGCACAAGGCAATTGTACTACAATGAGTATTAGGGTTGTCGAACCTCAGGGACAGATTAATATTTTACCAAATTCAAAAGAAAGAAGTAGTGTTGATTCTAGACTAAGAAAGCAATGAACTTTAAACTAAATGACTGGGATTCAATCAATATGGAGAATATCAAAGCAGAGAATCCACCACTAGACATGCAATTACTACTCTCAATTATTATTAAGCATGAATTGACATGATATGGTAATTCGTGTTCTTGATCGGATACACGAATTATTAATGAATTCACTAACGTTCTTGATCGAACAAGAAAGTTCATCCACTATTGTGTAATCAATCCTATCCTTGATCGGGCATAGAATCAATCACAACTCTATTATAATGCAATTAATCTTATCCTTGATCGGACATAAAATCAATCACAATATCTAATTCCATTCATAATCAATCAAGTCTATGATCAAGCACTCAATGAATACTCATGAAATTGCATTAAGCATGAATCATAATCAATTTTATAAAATTAAACTATCAAGAGTAGTAATACACATCTAGGGCTTCATCAAGCCTTGACAAGGAATTTCGTTACACATAGAAAGAGAGAAAAGAAAAGCCTGTTTATGTGGATCCATCGTCATGAATCCTTCTTCTTCTTTGCTCCAAAAGGCTCATTCTTCTTCCTCCTCTAGCCTCCAATAAAGCTCAAAAGTCTATTCTCTGGGTCCTCAAAACGTTCTCCCATAAGGCCTATTTATAAGAGTGAAGGAAAACCACGAAGTTCCCTTCCAAATCCGAGTCGAAATAGGTCTTATTTTAGTTTTCCGCACATGGCGATCAATCGCTCCGTATTGCCAATCGTTCGCTTCCCGATCGATCATAATTCCTTCGTTATTTTCCTTAGATCGATCGTATGATACCGATAGATCATAGTTACTATCTTGCGTGGATCAAAAATTCCAGTAGATACAATCGACGCCGTATGATACCGATCGATCGTAGTTACTGTCTTGCATGGATAAAAAATTCTAGTAGATACGATCGATCGTTTTGGTGCCGATCGATCATTTTCTTCAATAATACTATTTTGCGGCTCAGGCAATCGATCGCGTTGAATGGCCGATCGATCGTAGTTACTGTTCATAAACTTCAAATGGGTATAACTTTCTGCTCCGAACTTCGAATTATGTGTGGTTGGTGGCATTGGAAAGCTGACTTCTTAATATTAAACATGAAGCTTGAATCAGTCCCATCAGATATGTGCATATAAAATTATGATGATTTAACCATTAAAGTCCATTTTTACCTCATTTTTGTGTATTACTCTTGTTTCCTACAAAAACCAAAAACTATATTAAAGTAGTAGTAATTCTAATCAAACACTAGCATCAACATAAGTTTATGAGATAATAAAATGTATATTTCATGTATAGATCAGCATGCTCAACAACTTAATGTACCAAAGAAAAAGTTGATTCTTGATTGTGTTACAAGATGGAACTCTATATTCAAGATGATTGAAATTGCATTACAATTTAAGGATGTTTTAAATCGTGTAGCATCTTTAGATCCTTGCTATATTAATTACCCCCTCTAATGAGGATTGGGGAAGTATGAGAATGATAAAGGATTATTTGAAGGTGTTTTATGGTTTGACTGTGCTTTTCTCTGGCTCCACATATCCTACTTCAATTTTTTTTGGAAAAATTTGTGAGCTGAAAGTAAAACTTGATATGTAGTGCGAAAATGAGAGTATTTTTATGCAGTAATGGTAAAGAAAATGAAAGCTAAGTTTGATAAATATTAGAAGGCTAATTTGATCTTAGCTATAGCTTGTATGTTAGATCCAAGGTTCAAAATGAAACCTATTGACATGTATTTTCTAAAATTTTATAAATTAGAATTTGTTCCACTTAAAATTCTAGAAGTCCATGGTTTGCTATTAAGGTTGTATGATGAGTATGCTTTAGAAGTTAATGGCTCAAGTGACAATGGTGATGGTAGAGCTGGGATTAGGCAGTCATCTCAAAGTGGTGAAAAGATTGGTTGTTCAACTAATGAATGAGATCACGATAATGCTTTTATGAGTAGGCTGGACAAGTACATAGAAAAGACTTCAAGAAATGAGCAGTCAAAGGTAGAGTATGATTTATATTTAGAAGAAAATGTAGTGAAAGGTTAAAATATTGGTTCTTTTGATGTCTGATTGGTGGAAAAAGAATGTTTCAAGGTTTCCGATTCTCTCAAAAATTGCTAGAGACATTTTGGCCATTCCAGTATCCACTGTGGCATCAGAGTCAACTTTTAGTACATGTGGAAGAACCATTAGTCAATATAGGAGTTTCATTACTTCAGAAATAGCACAAAGCTTAATATGTTCACAAGACTGGTTGAGGACTAAGTATGAAGGTAAACTTTTCTTTCTTTAAGATGAAACATTATATATTTTTTGTGATACTTTATTTATATCCTTCAATATTTTGTTTGCATATTCGGAGGGAGATGGTGTTATTTCCTCAAGCATATTTGATATTACTCTAGAACAAGAAGATGAAACTGAAACTATAGACATAGCTTGATGATGTCAATTGGATTGCCCACTATGTTGTAGGATTGCTCTCTTTAATTTCAATGAGATTACATGAAGTTGGTTATATGTGTAACTTAGAATTGATAATAGTTTATTACATAATATTAACTTGCTATATTTCTTTTCCTTATTGTAGGTTGAATGCTAAGGGATGAAGAATAGGAGTAATCTATTTTCTACATTTTGGTTGTCATCTTCTTTCGAGTATTGCTAGAAGAAATATTAGGAGCACACCTTTCCTAACATTGATGACATTTTGTCAGCCAATTTGGACAATGAATATTTATTTTTTGCATACACTAATGTAGATTTTTATTATTGTGCAGATGTGTCCTGAGTGCACATAAACACTCTCAATTCAATGTAAGATAGAATTTTGCTACTTTTTCTATGAATTTAGTTAAACAGATTTTTGCAAAAGCTACAACTATATTTAATTTTACATGATATTTACTTGATACTATATTTTCACTGTCCTTTCGTTATCCTGGAGTAGTCAAGAGTGCTTATGAGGTAATCATTTGCTAAAGATGATTATCCTGAGCATGAGCATGCGTCCCTTGGAGAGCTTTATCAGGGAAAGGTAATGCCTTTTTTCTGTATAGATTCAAGAAATTTATCTTTTTAGTTATGAATCATTTGTCGCATTGATGCCTTTTGTTTTCTATTTAGATGGAAGAGTTGCGTGCTGAGGGTAAGCAACAATCTGAAACAACTGGAACAATCTCACGTGGCAGAGGAGTGTCAGCCTTTGACTTTTCTCCTTTGGTAATCATTTGCTAATTTTTTTTGCAATGTTCATGGATTATAGATTGTTATCTACATTTAACAATTGATCAGTATCTTATAGAAAAATTGTGAATCTCACCCGACAATGAATCTAGGAACCATTTCTTATATTGTTATACAAAGAAATGATTTATGTGTAACATGTACTATTTGTTCTTTTTTTTGGCACGAACATAAATTGTTCTTTTGACCTTAAGAGAATTGGATGAGCCGGTGATTCTGGTGAATAATGACGGACACTTTTGTTGCCAATTTCTATTGGAATAATGTGAAATTTTCTATATCGTTCTTTTACTTTTAATATGCAGTTTTACTAAGAGTTGTAATATTCTGCAGTAACCATTCCGACCTTACTACACTGTCTACCATGGCAATTGTACCTGTAGATTTGAACGCATATATCCTTAAGGTTGGTTCAGAACTTCTTTAGAATAATTGCAGCAGTAATGTATCTGGGTAATTCAAATTTATAATGCATTTTTTGTGTTCAATAGTGCAACGCTTTTTGCTTTAATTACTGTTCAGGCCATTTTGGTTGTGACTTTTTCCTCTAGATGCACTTGCAGTTTAAAATATATGATATGATATGGTTTATTAGTTTAACTAATTTTTCTTTTAATTTTGACACAGATGGAACTTGACTTGGCCTTCTTTGCAAAAGTTTTAGGAAACAACTATGCAATGCTAAAGTTCTTTGCTGCTTCTAAATCTTGGCATGAAGGAATAAACTCCATCTTTTGGAATGAGAAAATGGGCCAGTGGCTTGATTACTGGACAACGAGTGACAACAATTGCCCGGTGAACATGATGAGAACTTTGACATATCTTCTCTGTGATTTCGTTAAACTACATATTTACTTACTCTATTCTGATTATCTTAATTAACATGATGTTCATAAATGGCAAGAGCATAACCAGAACCAAAATAATTATGCCTCAAATTTTGTTCTTTTGTAGATTGAGTCGTTCCATTCAGGTGTGTATTTTGAAATCTTTAGCATGTATATATGTCAATTTAATTGACTGTATCTTGAAGTTGCACGAGAAACTGGTGACTTTCATGCAAGTGTGCTCCATGATGTAGTCAGTCTACTATCTCTCTCATGCAGTGTATTGTTCAAATATTCTCTTTGAGTTGCCAAATATTGCAGGTCACATCTCTCTTTGAGTTGTTCTTTTCAGGTTATAGGAATCGCTTTCGCTTGTCATCGTCTTCGAGCAGATTACTTGTCCTGGTCATCGTGCATGAAAACACTTGTCTTCTCCAGGTTGGGCTGCAGCTAAAGCATCATCACAAAATGGTGAAGCCATGGTTGTTGAATCCATAAGATTGTTTAAAGCTTCCCTTTATCAGATATCATTTTTCGGTCTGGTACAATTTTTTGTGTAATGACTGTATCAAATTCAGTTGTGACTATTTCAATGTTTCTCATCACAGTTTTTGCGGTTTATAATCTCTTTAAATGATGGTTATTCTATTTTTTTTCTTTTGCCCAAGTTAGATCAATTGAGTCAATGTGCTTGCAATAGAACAATGCAACAATAAAATAAAGTAGTGCAACATTTATCTTTTCAGACAACATACTGTACATAGTGTCCTCTGTTTGAGCTGTACATGGAAGATGTGACTAGGTTCATTGATACAAAATTCTTGGAGTTGATTCTTAAAAATCTCTTAACCAGGAGGGAATCCCATTTATACCTGTAACACCCGAAAAATTAGTAAGTATTTTAAAACCCAAATTTGACCCTCTTAATGTTTAATTTGGTCATATTTTCCCTTATAGAAATTAAAGTTGGTGAGAAGAGCTTTCCAACGCCACCTATTATGCGCAATTTACAGTTCGGAGTGAAAAGATATGAGAAATTGAATTTTGATTAAACGTGACAGCGATCGATCGCCATAGGAGCCGATCAGTAGTGTTTGATAAAATCCTAGAAATACAAAAGACGAACCCACAGATGCAGAAATTATTGGACAAGATGGATTTTGGAAAAGGAGCAGATGGAAGTATTCGATTCCGAGGAAGATTGGTAGTACCTAAAGACATAGAATTAAGACAGGAAATTCTGTGTGAAGCACATCACTCTCAGTATAATATTCATCCTGGAGGTACGAAGATGTATCAAGATTTGAAGAGGACGGTTTGGTGGAATGGGATGAAAAGAGATATTGGCAAGTTTGTATCGAGATGCTTGACTTGTCAACAAGTAAAGGCTGAACATTAAAGACCGGCTGGAATGTGGTAACCGCTGGAAATTCCACAGTGGAAATGGGAGCACGTTACAATGGATTTTGTTGTGGCATTGCCAAAGACTCAAAGACAGCGAAATGCGATTTGGGTTATAGTGGATCGACTCACAAAGTCAGCACACTTTCTTCCGATTAGATGGAAACAAAACCCGGAAAGCTTGGCAGAATTATACATCAGAGAAATTGTCAGGTTACATGGTATGCCGTTATCTATTGTGTCTGACCGAGACCCTCGGTTTACATCAAGAACATGGAAGAGTATACAAGAGACGTTGGGAACCAAGTTAAACTTTAGTACAGCATTTCATCCTCAAAGTGATGGACAATCAGAACGCATGATTCAAACCTTGGAAGACATGCTAAGAGCCTGTGCGATTGACTGGAAAGGTAATTGGGATGATCATTTACCATTGATAGAGTTTGTATATAATAATAGTTATCATTCGAGTATCGGAATGGCACCATTTGAAGCACTATATGGAAGACCATGTAGATCCCCTATATGTTGGACAGACGTTGGAGAGAATCAAGTGTTGAAATCAGAATTGGTGCAATACTGTGCAGAAAAGGTAAGACAGATCAGACAGAGACTACAAACGGCTCAAAGTCGCCAAAAGAATTACACGGACAATAGATGGAGAGAGTTGGAGTTTCAAGAAGGAGACCATGTATTTTTGAAAGTATCACCTTCAAAAGGAATTATGAGATTTGGTAAGAAAGGAAAGTTGAGTCCGAGGTTCGTTGGACCATTTGAAATTTTGGAGCGAGTTGGGCCAGTTGCATATCGGTTGGCTTTACCGCCACAGTTGGACGAGGTAGATAATACTTTCCATATCTCCATGCTGAGGAAGTATGTGCTAGACCCATCACATGTTTTGGATTTCGCAACGATGGAGTTAGAAGCAGATTTGACATTTCCAGTAAAACCTGTTAAAATATTGGACAGAAAAGATCAAGTACTTAGATGAAAGACAATTCCTTTGGTGAAAGTTTTGTGGCAAAACCAGCTAACTGAGGAAAAGACTTGGGAAACAGAAAGTGAAATGAGGAAATCCTACCCTTACCTTTTTGAAGATTGAGTGACGGCATTTCGAGGACGAAATGTTCTTTTTAGGAGGGGAGGATGTAACACCCGAAAAATTAGTAAGTATTTTAAAACGTAAATTTGACCCTCTTAATGTTTGATTTGGTAGTATTTTCCCTTATGGAAATTAAAGTTGGTGAGAAGAGCTTTCCAACGCCACCTATTATGCGCGATTTAGAGTTCGGAGTGAAAAGATAAGAGAAATTAAATTTTGATTAAACATGACAGCGATCGATCGCCATAGGAGCCGATCGATCGGCAAGCTAAACCGATCGACGCCTTATCAAAATGATCGATCGTAGTTACTGTGATTTGCGAATGTTTTGTTTCGCGTAAAGCGATCGATCGGCAGTAATGGCGATCGATCGGCTGAAACGTGGTAGTGTAAAATAGCGCATACAACGATCGATCGCCGTATAGCCGATCGTTCGCCGGTTGCGGTTTTGCGATTTCTAGCTTATCTTTGGGGTGGATTTGCTTGAGAAAGATACTAAATCCCAATTGGACTTATTTTGCAAGTCTCTAGGAGGATTGTGAAGCCTTCCCATTGGTTGAAAGTGTCCATGATTTGGAAGATTAGTTTAAGAATAGATTCTCCCCCAACTCTATATAAACACTAGAGAATTGGCTTGTGCTAACCCTAGAACGTCCAGAGACTTTTCCCTTCTCCTTCCCAAGTTCACCCATCTCCTTGGAGGCTTATTCTTGTGGGAGTTTGTGAGAGCTTGGAGCGGGAGCTTTGGAAAGAGCGGAAGAGACGAGTAACGCGTAGAAAGGCGAGATCTTTGGAGGATTAAGTAGGATAGTTTTTCCCCTCTTCTCTCTTTTGATTATATATATTTTTGACAAGTGTTTTGATTCAACACCTTAGTTATTGTTTAGATTCTTGCGAGATGAATGAGTTGTGTCTTTAATTCTATGCGTAGTGCATCACAAATCATATGTGCATTCATGTTTCACTTCTAGATGGGAATTCGCATCTAAAGTCTAATGCTTTATTAATTTTTCAGAGACTAGAAGTTCTGATATTGTTTAGTTGATCATGATCCACGTTGAGTTTGTGCCTTTAAGGTGTGTCTTACATTAATTGTCTTGTTTGGGGTGTATTAATGATTACAAACTATGTTATATATAGAAGAACACAAGAAAGGAGTGAACTTTAGTAATTCTAGATATTTGTAGGTTCTGAAATTGGTCTAGGAGGGGAGCATATGGTCTTTTATTGATGTATTATTAATTATAATGTGATATTAAGTAAGATAATCAAGTTTAATTAAGAGTCCTAATCTCGGCCAGAACTGTTTCTGTGCTGGCAGTCAGTAGTAAATAATTCATAACTAATTTACATAAAATCAGAAAAATATAAAATCAGTGGTGTTAGAAACTAGACTCCCGAGGGTATTATCAGTAAAAATTTCAGAAATTAAGTCTAACTGTACAGAGCACAGTAGCCGTTGGAAGAGGACTGTTGTGCAGGAGATACTGAGTTGAATCTGAGTGAAAATACTAAGTATACAAATAACATCATGTAATATCATATGATAAGGATTAATATGTCAATACCAGTAATTGGACTATATACTTATGGAATATCACAGTAAGAATTGGGTTAGATGTAATTCAATTATGAGGGATAATCTTTTGAACAAGTGATTCATAACTATCTATTTTAAAAGCGTTGATGTCGGTTTGATATTCTACTTGGAATTCAAATCATCTAAGATCCTTGATTTCTTATCTCTGATATTTGGATTATAAACTCTAATGCGAATGAGGAATTCCTATCTAGGGCTGAGCATAAAAGGTACGTATTGATTGCATGGTACTCCTTGTGTGAGTTGTCATTATTCGAAGTGTTTGGGTTGTCTTGTTATTCTATGCTACTCCAATGAGTGAGTTATGTGTTGACCAGAGACTTTGATGCTTCTATCCATACTCCATGAGAGAGTCTATTCTGGTCAGAGATACCTTATGATCTTAGAGTGTTGTGACCTCTATTCCTTTGAGATATTGTTCATATTGATTACATGATTGTTTCTTCCACTGGAGACCTTGCGAGACTCTCCCCATGGTGGTTTCATAGTATGCTCAATTAAGCCATTGCTAGATCTTGCGAGGTCACTTATATTTATGAAATTGCGATTTCATACTGCCCGAAGGGAGGCACCATACGTACGTTAGATTGTGGACATTACGGAAGGTCCTCAGTCTCCGCCCATCGTGTTCGTAAGCACTAGTGGGGCCAGCATCCTAGACGCATGGCAGGGTTCCAAAGAGAGGACCCCTAGGGTGGTTCTGGTATATTATCTTAGTCACTTGCGAGCGACCTGTTCAGCGAACAGAAATTGTAACTCCTTTCACTTTAGATGTCTGGAGCCTTTGTTATGATTGTTATCCTCTCCTTACTCATATGTGTAGTAGGAGCCTTATTGATGTTTTTCCTATACTTGCGAGTTGGAATTGTTGTTGACTAACCTTGCAGGTGTATAGACCTCGGTTCAGTTCAGATGTCGTGAGATGTTCACCATCCCTTGTTATCCTTATTCTCTTCATACTGCTTGTTTTAATTCAGTGGGTTTTTCCATCCTACTGAGTGTTTCTATGAAATACTCATGCATCCTCTGATGCAGGCACAAACGAAAAGTGAGAATCAGGAAGTGCAATAGTTGAATGGCGGATTGCAGGCGCCGAGAAGAGAGTAAAGACGATTTAGTTATTTGCTTTGTTTTTATTGATGCTTATGACATTATTGGCAATTGTGTGCCATAGACTTATAGGTTTATTTTATTTAACTTTCTTAAATGGATTATTATTAAGTAAATTCATTTCATAGTATTCATTGATGTCTATTATTGTATTACACTGATTGCGGGCATAATCGGTTACATGTCCTTTTGAGATGATTGTAATCGGTTGGAAAATTGACTGTTCGGTCCCGTGCCCAGGATCTCTACCTCAAATTGTATCTTATTAGTTGTCTTCCGCACTCCGATCGAGGTATAGGATTTCGGGGAGTGACAATACCTATGGCCGAATTAAAAAATGAATATTATCTTTTTTAAGCTTCTATGGAAGGAATACCTTTTACTTCATAATGTCCGTGTCCGTCACGGACACATGTGGACGGACACCTAGAGGTGTCTGCAAAGACGAACACTTACTTTTAGAGTGAGCGGAAGGCTACAGACCTAGTTTGTCCCCATCCGTTTACACCCCTATTTGGCGCACATGCTTCTTGAGAGGAATGATTACCTCAGTCTGCCATGCTGCACTTGAAGATTTATCGGTTTTTTGGTAGTCTCACTCATAGACTAAACCTAGTAAACAACCATCACGGTTATAGATTATCCCATAGTCTAATTGATCATCCCTACCCAGGGTATCTAATCACATAAAACTCATAGTCTACAACTCGGTCCACATCCCATCTCATGAACCTTTTATGGTTTAAACTATTGGATCTAACCCACAGCATAACCCAATCTCATTAGATTATTTTTACGACCATGTGGCGGGAGATGGCACAAGAATTTGACAAAGGAAAATATTGACAAAAGAGCTAGCACACAAAACCTCCCCACCACCGAGAGAGAGTTTTCATTCAACACTGTGGTAAAACTAAAAGTACAAAGATGTTCTCTCAGAAATTCCCTGAAATACAAGCATTCATACCCAAATCATTTATCAAGCTTGAGCGTAAACAAGCCGTATGCCTCAAGCCTCGTAACTTTCAAACCTTATAGAAACATATGAGAGGATAAAATATAAAGTGGAACAGGGAATAAGACCCCATTGGAGCCAAATGAAGATGTGGAAAACCTGCCATAGAGCCTCTTTGTCTTGAGTAACAAGCTATCGTAAGGGAAACCTATCATGAAATGGTTTTCATTCACCTTTTGACTGACCATGGGAGATAGATCTCCACTATCACCTGAATGATCCCTCTCCGCAAAAGGCATCGTGCCTCGCACTAGGATGCTAAGGAGGGGGGTTAGAAGGCAAGTGAGGTGGATTTGTATGCAATTCATCAGTTACAGACTCCAAGGACCTCCTGGGCAGGTAAGTTTGCGGAAGTTGACTACTATTGCACGATCAGTTTACCGATTAGTGGGATACTTTGAGCCCAATGCTACAGAATAACTCCAAGAGGAATTCACTGGAGCACTTTGACACATGAATCACTAGGAGAAAGAAAGAATGGAGAACTGAGTCCGCACATTACTCACGAGTTTGGGATTTATCAAATGATGATATTTAGACCATGGATTTTCTGATTTTGAAACTTTGGAGCATAGGATTTAGTTTTAGTTTTCCATTATGAGATGTAGTTTATTAACTAGCCATTACATTTACTTTTACAAGTTTGGATCATGGAATGTCGTATCGGATATCGGTAAAATATCGGTCGGCCAAAGAGACGAAATATCGGAGATATTGTGTAAAAAAATATCGGTAGTCAAAAACTAGTTTTTACCGTATTTTTTCACAATCTAACTTCTAAAATGAGTTATACTAATTTAAACAAAGATTAAATTTCAAAATATGCATATTAGGATAGAAAACAAACATGAAAGGTTTTTTTTTCAAAAAAATAAAAATAAAAATTTTTTTTTTAAAAAAATAAATTTTTAATTCAAAAAATACCGATATATCGGTCCGAGACCGATATATCGTCGATATTTGGAATTTTTTTAAAAATCGATATTAATTGGTAAAGAATAAGAACTAAAAACCTATAGCGCCATACCTCACTGTCTGCATCATAAGTGTGCTGATGGGGTAGGAATAGAGGTGGCAACGGGCTGGTGGCTCTTGTGGGCTAAGGCGGTGCCGAGGTGCAGTGCCTCATGCCCGGCCGCGGTCTTGACATGGTCCAGCCTGGCCTGGGACTGAGGGCCTGCACAGTCTAGCCCGCGGCCCGGTGAGGATCCCAAATTCCCAATTAATGGCTCTTTTTTAGCGTCGATTGATCACCCAGGCCTACTGTCCGTGACAATGGGTGATGCAATCGATCGCCAATTCAACAACTTAAAAAATAAAGAGTTGTTTTTAGCTGTTGGATGGGCAACCAACCGCCCGGATGAAAACAACTTATTTATTTGATTAAAATAAATTTATAGAATTAGGGGTGTTACATGGGTGAATCCTAACAATCTTTCCCTGAAATGTCTATGTATTAGGGGCTGTTTGGATAGTGAAAGAGTAATGAATGTGAAATCAAATTCAGGTGAAAAAATTCATTGACTTTCATGATGAATGTGAAATTCGTTTGGATAGTGAAATTTTTAAGATGAATATAATTGGTCATGTGTTTGGATAGTAAATGTGATACAGTAAGTAATTTTTTACATTTTGACCATTTTACCCCTGCATGACCTCTTTTCTACACTCCGTCCGACATTAGTAATACCATATAATTTTTCAAAATGGATTAATTTTAGTTTAATTTGGAAAACTAAATTTTGGTACAAATTTGGGATGGAGGGAATACTGTTCATGAATCATGATGAGGGCAGAATTGTATTTTCGCAGATGAATTGAATTCACTTTCAGGTGAAAGTCCTCATGAGGACTTTCACCTGAAAGTGCTCTTTCACCCTGAATTTGTTCTTTCAGGTGAATTTTTTAATTCACCTGAAATTCACTACACAAACCTGTTTCACCCTCTTTCAGGTGAAAGAGGGCTGAATTGACAGTGAATTCAGCCCTCTTTCACTATCCAAACAGCCCCTTAGTATTACTTTAGCACTGATATTTCTATGTGCTCTTTAGGCACCCATGTATCATGGTCACTGAGGTTTGATCAGAGTGCCAAGTCAGGCTAGACGAGCTGGGGTCGAACCTCAAGACAGCACCAACAAAAGAGCTCCCGCTCCCGCCAAAATTTCCCAACTGCTCTTCCGGGTTGAACCCCTCTGAAATTTTGACTGGCAGCTCGATGAGTCCTTCTCCCTTTCCTCATCTTCCACGGATTTCCCTTTCTGGGTCGGATCCCTGGTTGCATGGGAGATGCCACAGATGCCCCCGGTCACCACCTCCGGAGCCTCCGAGGACGGAGACACAGACCTCTCTATTGCCGTAAAATACCAAGTTGAAGCCATTCAGACCTCCTACAATGGGTTACAGTCTAAAATCACTGCCTTGGAAGATTCCTTAGCTGTTCTGCAGAGAGACAAGGATTGCCTTCTGCAGCGAAATCTTAGTCTCGGCAAGAGCCTTGACGAAGTCCAAAGCGAACGAGACGCGTTGTGTGCCGATTTGGCGGTGGCAAAGGGGAGGGAGGATGAGCTGGTTAGGCAGAGAGATGAGGAGTTCAGGGAGAAATTGGCATTTCAAATTGAGGCTCAGATGGCTAAGAGTCAGATGTTGGAGTTATGTGAAGAGAAGAATAAAAGGTTTAAATCCTTGTTTGTGCTTTTCGATATGCTCAAACCCGTCAAGGAGTGTTTGATGAGAATTGCAGATAAGGTTGATGAGGAAAGGGCAGAAGCTTTGGTCAAAGAAGATGAAACTGAAGAAGAGATTGAATTTGAATCGGATGGAGAATTTAAGAGATATTTGTCGCAGATACGGCATGTGCAGAAGCTTGCGGAGATGGCTGAGTCACAGGTTTTAAGGTATGAAGAGAGGAGAAGCAAGGAGAAGAAGCAGCTGGAGAATAGCATTGTGAGCTTGACAGAAGAGAACAGGGATGTCACCAGCTTGTTGAGGATTGCTATAGCGGAGAAGGAGGTGGCGGAGAAGACAATAGTGAGGCTGAAAGGGGGTGGGGAGCAAAAGAGGGTGGCATTGCTGCAGTTTGCTGAGAAGGGGCTGCAGAAGGTTGGGTTTGGGTTCATGATGGGTGCTTCCACTGGTGATTTGCCGGAGAATGCTGGCGATAGACTGGAGAGTACTAATAGCAGTGACTGCGAGGAGGAAGTCGTCAGTTTGGTATTTGTCCCTCTGCTTCTTGTGCTTGCAGTTTGATTCTTTAGAACCCCTTCATACTTCTACTTGTGGTGGTAGACCAAAACATTGTGACACATGAATTTATTTGGGAGCCAGGCTTAATTACTGCTTGTTGAATTTAGGATATCCCTCTTGGTCAGTTTACTCATGACAAAGTCATTTTACCATTTTCTCGCTAGATTAGTTGAAGTATTTTATTTCTGGAGGAGCGTTGCTTCATTGGTTGGTTCATTGATATTCAGGTGATGTTAAATTCGAACAATGATGACTGTGATAAAAACAACTTAAGCCAAAGGAAACATATTTGTATTCTGTATTTTTAATCTGTCACATACCACAATGCTGAAGGATTTCAACATAGTAACAAAAATGACTGTGAAGTGCCGGTCAAGAACATAATTTGTCTGGACTTCCCTTTTTGCTATTCAATAGCATCTTTGAGCTAACAACTCTTTGCAATTTCCTGCTGTGGTAATTACTTCAGTAATATTTCTTGTCATTACATGTCAATGGTCTAGTTCAACTTTGCAAACTGAAAAAAAAATGTCATTGTAATTTTGTCAGCTTTAGGAAGTTTTCCTAATGATATTTGTAGGAAACAGATTCATACCTTGTTCATTTTCCCAATGATCTCTTTTGAAGTTGCAGAGTTTAGAACTCATTCATCGGGGATCAGCTAAAGTTTTTTCAGTTTATGACTGGCTGTTTTCTGTTTAACTTACATAACTTGCAAATCATATAATGCTGCTAAGGGTTCAATATGATATCCCTAACATCCCCCAATTTTAAATGACCAGGCAACAACAGTAGAGAAGATAATGAAGAATCTCCGACTTGAAATCACTCAATTAAGGCAATCTCTGGAGGAGTCCAGGTAACTTTTAGGTGAAATGATTGGGCATCAGCAAGTGTTGCCTCAGTTACTTTTGATATGAAATTTTGTGCTTAGTTTGATCAATTACATAGCTTAAGTAAATATCAGAAACTCTAAGTGATATTTGACGAGGGTTTCCTGCTTCCCAGATTCAGTTACTTGATAAAATTTTAGTAGAAATTTTTAGTCTTTTAATATTAATTTATTATTATACCAAACTGAAATATAGTTTGCATTGTCAAACTCATTTTTCTTTTCACAAGCACAAGTGAAGGGCGTTTACACATTAAACCAGTGAATGTGCATCTGACTTCTTTAAATTCTTTGCCAATTTACATTGGCAGAGAAAGTTTCTAATATATTGAATGTTCCAACTGCATTATAGTCCTAACTTAAAAAATGTATTCCACTCTGGTTGGAATTTTTGGTATAGACATGAAACCACTCGATATTTCTGCTTCAGAACCATTATCTTTGTCTCTTTTTTTTCTCTCAAACTTGAGTCTCTGATTGTTGGTTAGCCTTAGTCATTAATGAAGAACAGTTATGTTGAGTCCTTTTAATGTTTTATCCAATGACAGGTCAGATTGCGAGCGTCTTCAGTGTCTAACAGAGAAACAAGCTCGGCAGATGTCAGATACCACCCTTTACATAAAAGATTTGGAAGAAAGGGAAGCAATGCTGACTGAAAACGTAAGAACCTTCAATAATTCTTGAAAAGAATACTACTTTTCCTCTTCTTCTGCCTGTCAAGCTTTCTTACTTCCCATCTTGTTGCAATGTCGTTTATCTCAAATTCTTCAATCTTTTATCTCAAATTTCATTATAGATTGAAGAGCTGTTATCAGAATTAACAGAGGCCGAAGAAGATGCAGCTAGATGGAAGGAGGCATGTGAATTGGAGGTGGAAGCTGGAAAATCTGTAATGGAGGAACGTGATAGTGAGGTATGAAATTATGCTTAATGTAACTTCTGGCTTACATTTCTAGGTCTGATGCTATTTGCATTGCTATGAGCCATTAGCTTAACAACTCTCTCATAAAGTTGTCATCATGTGAATCTAAACATATTGTGCCGACTACATATAGTTTTCCATGTATATAGTATTCCATTGACCTTGAATGGAATTTTTATCCTTCAATATATACGACTGCTATGTCTTCCAGATTGCACTTTTGAAGGAAGAGCTGCAAAAGGCCAAGGCCTCTATAGACTTGTTGACCAACAAGTTGAAGCTAAAAGAAGAGCTGGCCAGGGCTGCCATGGCAGCACAAGAAGCTGCCGAGAAATCTCTCTGGCTTGCTGATAGTAGATCAGCGGGGCTTCGAGACCGCATTGAGGAGCTCACAAAGCAGGTAGAGGAAGTGGAGAAGAGAGGTGAGAGGCGGAATCGGAGAAAAGTGAGGTATGTTTGCTGGCCATGGCCAGCACTGCAGATAAATCCAGGTTCTAGGCAGAGGCTGGATGCAAGGAGGAGATATTTACCTGAGATGCAGGCATTACTCCACGCGGACTAGTTCGCTCTCTTTAATGTTGTATCTTTTTTTATGCAGAGGGCAACCTTTTTCTGTACATGGCATATGAGCGTCTCTTATTTCTGGACTTAATTCCTCAATCAAACTTAAATCACAAGTCATGGTGACAAAGAAAAAAAAGGTTTGGTTCTAAAAAGTGCTGGCAATTAACATACGTGAAAGATAAAAAGTAGCAATTTATTGATCACAACTAGTTGTTATGTCTAAATAACTTCCCTAATCAACACTAACAAGAAAAATGAAACTACATCAGCTTAGCTGAACTGGTAACTGTATCAACACTAACAAAAAAAAATGAACTACATCAGCTTAGCTGAATTTGGAAGTGTAAGATTCTATCTTCTTGGTAGCTAAATTGAAATATTTTAAGAGATGTCCTTCATCTTAGTCCCTCCTGTAGATTCTACTGTCTGATGTAAAGACATTTTATGATAGTGTTGCTTCTAAAAATTCAAATTCATCCTTTTCTTCTGCCTTCAGTAAAACTTCAGATTCATCGGTATTTTTCTGCTAGAATGTGTCTTAGTAGAAGCATATTCGCGAACCAAACAAAGACTTTTCGTTAATATATAGGACCCTAGAGTATATAGGGCCCGTTTGGGGCGTGATTATTACAAAAATATCCAGACTGGATATTGGATATCTACTGTAGCATCCATGTGGATTTTTACATCCAGCTGAAACACCTCAGGAGGTGTATCAGCTGGATATATAAAATATCCAGAGGCTACAGTGTAGCAAAACATCCCATCTGGTTGTTTTACTTTTAATCACGCCCCAAACGGCCCTATAATACGCACACCTGATTCAGGGGCTGTTTCGCAATCATTTTAGCCAAGAAAGGATTTGCTTGAAGGTTTATTGTCCAAGTCAATATGCCCCCATCATCCCTTTCCCTATTTTAGGGTTAAGGTAGAAGGGGCCTTTAAGCACTTTTTTTTTTGGAGCTTAATGGGGAGCCAAACAGGCACTCAGAATTTAAATCTAAACTTGAAAATGCTACATAGTGTTTTAGAAACCAGCCCAACCCGGGAGGAACCGTATCCAATCAAATGACATCGGCATTCCAGGACAGTCCTTATTTATGTTCTTCTGGTCCGGAAAATTATTGGCTACGCGCAGCGCAAGGGGGAACAGTGTGTTCATCACCAATAGGTAATGGGCACATCTCCCCTGCTTGTCATGATTGCCATGATGGACCTACAAACAGGGGAGATGTGCCCATCACCCATTGGTGATGAGCACACTGTTCCCATGCGCAGCACGCAACTAATAACTTCTCCCTCTGGTCCCATAGAAATACCTACACCTAACCAGCAATCGGGGTCGAAATCACTAATTCTACACGCCATAACCGCTCAGCTTGCACCACCATGAAGACACAAAATTTGTCTATGAAGACACAAAATTTGCCATAGACATGCCTATGGTTACTTCTGTCCATTATAAAAAATGTATCTGTGCACGGGGAGTGCCATATGGATGAATAGCTTGGTAGATGTTTCTAACATGATGCTCCTGATATGATAATTATTAGGTATGTCACGTATGTGTCACATATAGGAAAGTCATGCTCACCACTAACATGTGAATGACACTGCTTGTCACGAGGGACTTATAAATTGAAAATCGTGTCAATCACCCATCGGTGATGAACACAACCTCTGCATACCTAATAACTTCTCACTCCTGTCATTTCAATATCTCACAACTCTCACTGATATCCTGGGTGGAGGATTCTCATTGGCTTGGTGCACCACAAGCCTGGAAAGCCAGACACACTTCCCATTATGGAACTGCAAATGCAGAAAGCTGTGGATTGCCATGTTGAAATTTGACTTGAAATTAAACAAATTAATCTAAAATGCTGCGATCGATCGGGCAAAATGACGCGATCGATCGTGTTACGATCGACCGTGATAAACACGATCGATAGTATTTACTGGAATAAAAGGATTTGTGTACCGTGATAAAACGGTCGATCGTGTTTTTAGGCTAAATAAGGCGGTAGATCGTAAAGCGATCGATCGGTTTCAAAAACGATCGATCGCATGAGCGGTTACAGAAAAAAAATGGCCGTTTTCTCTGCGGAAAAGCGCGTCTCTTCTTCCAGAAAAGGCCCAAATGCGTTCATCTATATATAGAGAACGATTTTCCACAGAGAAGGGTTACAGAAAACAACAAAATAATTCATTCTTCTTCATTTTGATTCTTGGTCCATCATTGAGCAATAGAATCTCCGCTGATTGAGATCCAGTCAGTTTGAGTTGAAGTGCACATTTAAACTGACGGTGTGGTTCGTTGTATCTCGGGAACGGAACGCGATTTTCGCCTGTGCACGGAGGGCGGCGTATCTGTTTCAAGGACAACGCATAGCGTGCCTCGAACCTGGTTCATTCTTATACTCATTCTAGTAAATTTTTGTGTATATATTTGTCATTTTATGTGCATAATTTAGTAGTATTTCAGCCCTCTTTTATGTGACAATCCCAACAATCTTGAAACAGATACGATTTGTTCTTGTTGATTGAATACTACTGCAATTATGGGTGTTGACAAATCATTGAAGCCTGATAAATTTGATGGAAAGAATTTCATGCGATGGCAAACAAAGATGAAATTTTGGTTGACTCAATTGAACATATTCTATGTTATTTCTGATGTTCATGTGGAAAAAACTGTATCTTCTGAATCTGACAAGACTGCTAGTTCGTCTGAAGTTGGAATTACTAAGCCTGTTGATATTGATAAATTCAAACAAGATGATGAATTATGCCATGGACAAATATTGAGTGTCTTGAGCAATGAGTTATATGATTTGCATGTGAATACTAAATCTGCTAAAGAGCTATGGGATACCCTTGATAAGAAATTTGGAAAGGAGCATGAAGGGGAAGAAAAATATGTTGTAGGCGAGTATTTTGACTACAAGATGGTCGATAACAAATCTGTTAGAGATCAGGTTGTTGAAATACAGAATTTGGTAGCAAAGATCATTGGGAAAGGCATTCCCGTTGACGAGAAGCTCCAAGTTCCGGCGCTTATAGACAAGCTACCACCCTCATGGCAGGATTTCCAAGTTAACTTGAAGCACAAAAGGGACGCAATGTCCGTTGATGATCTTATGGTGGCCATACAAATTGAAGAAAAGCATAGAGGTAAGATGAAAATCTTACAAGGCTCATCTTCTGGGGTTAAAGATAGTGCTCAAGCCAATGTTGTAGAAGGGAAACCAAAGTTTCATGGCAATAAGAAGAACAACAGGAAGTTTAAGAATAAGTCTTTCAAACCTAGTTCAAATATCCATAAGGACAAGAAGTCGAAGGTTTGCTGGGTCTGTGGGAAACCGGGACATTTTGCAAACAAGTGTAAAGAGAAGAAAGGTCAGGACCATAGTCATGGTGGGGCTGCATCTTCTGCTCATGTTAACATGGTTACTTCAGATGACAGGTTAGTATTAACTAATTCTGAAATTAACTTGGCATGTGATTCTACCGATTGGTGGATTGATACAGGGGCAACCGTTCACATCGGTGTTGATGTTTCTTCTTTTTCTTTCTATCAGGAAGTAAAGGATAGGACTGTGACGATGGGGAACTCCTCTGAGGCTAGAGTTTATGGAGTTGGAAATGTGG
Organism: Houttuynia cordata; assembly: GCA_039654745.1. NCBI lineage: Eukaryota > Viridiplantae > Streptophyta > Magnoliopsida > Piperales > Saururaceae > Houttuynia > Houttuynia cordata. The sequence goes on along the minus strand of CM077504.1, from coordinate 54,225,880 downwards.
ACATCCGGTTTACATCGGGGAACACGTTAACTCTTCGTAATGTGTTGCATGTGCCTAGTGTGAGGAAGAACCTTGTTAGTGGAGTACTTCTTAGTAGAGAAGGGTATAAATTAGTGTTTGAGTCAAATAAAGTTGTAATAACTAGACATGGTACTTTTATTGGCAAAGGCTATGTGTGTAATGGCCTCTTTAAACTAAATTTGGTTTCTTGTAATAACTCTTTATTTCAAGTAGATGACTCTTTAGTTTATCATGTTGATTCTTTTGATGTGTGGCATATGAGACTTGGACATGTAAATTTAAATACTATTAAAAGAATGATGAATCTTGATTTGATTCTGAAATTGCATGATGTAACTAGTGATAAATGTGAAATATGTGTTCAAGCAAAACAACCTAGAAAACCTTATAGGTCTATTGATAGGTCTACATGTTTGCTTGAATTAGTTCATTCGGATATATGTGAGTTGAATGGATTAATTACTAGGGGTGGTATGAGATATTTCATTACATTTATTGATGATTATTCTAAATATTGTAATGTTTATTTACTAAAGTCTAAAGATGAGGCTTTTGAGAAGTTTAAGGTCTATAAGATGGAGGTTGAGAATCAAACTGAAAGGCGGATTAAAAGACTAAGGTCTGATCGTGGTGGGGAGTATTGTTCCCTTGAATTTTCCAAATATTGTGAAGATCAAGGAATAATACATGAGACCACAGCGCCTTACTCTCCTCAATCTAATGGAGTGGCAGAAAGAAAGAATAGAACTTTCATTGACATGATTAATTCTATGCTTTCCTCTTCGGGTCTACCGAAAAATTTATGGGGAGAAGCAATTCTTTCTGCTTGTATGATCTTAAACCGTGTACCTCATAAAGGACAAAATACAACTCCCTATGAATTAATGAAAGGAAGAAAACCAAGCTTGAAATTCATTAAGGTTTGGGGATGTCTTGCCAAAGTGAAAATCCCAAACGTGAAAATGGATAAGCTAGGCTCAAAAACATATGATGCAGTATTCATTGGTTATGCACAAAATAGTAGAGCATATCGGTTTTTAGTAATTGGGTCTGATCGGCAGGATTATGCACCTAATACTATTAAGGAGTCCGATGATGCAACATTCTTTGAGAATGTATTTCCTATGAAGGAAAAGAGTAAAGCTGTAGTGTATAAAGAAGATGGTTCATCATCTTCTATTCCAAGAATTGAAGATTCGGATACCAATGTAGAGGTTAGGAGATCTAAAAGAACCAGAATAGAGAAGAATTATGGAGATGACTTTTATACTTATATGGTGGAGAATGGGGATCCTTTGACGTTTAGTGAGGCTATGTCATCTAGTGAATCTTCTTTATGGAAAGAAGCGGTACAGAGTGAGATGGATTCAATTCTTGCACATGGAACGTGGGTTCTAACGAATCTACCTCCAGGGTTTAAACCCATTGGGTGCAAATGAATCTTTAAAAGAAAATATTATCCTGATGGATCCATTGAAAAGTACAAAGCTAGACTAGTAGCTAAAGGGTATAGTCAAAAGGAAGGTCAAGATTTCTTTGACACGTATTCTCCTGTGACCATGATAACTACAATTAGAGTGCTTATTGCATTGGCAGCTCATTATAACCTCGAGATCCATCAAATGGATGTCAAAACAGCATTTTTAAATGGTGAATTGGAGGAGGAAATCTATATGGAGCAGCCTGAAGGTTTTGTAGTTCCAGGTCAAGAAAGAAAAGTATGTAAGTTAATTAAATCTCTCTATGGGTTAAAACAGGCTCCTAAACAATGGCATCAAAAGTTTGATTATGTTCTTCTTTCTAATAATTTTGTTGTATGTACATCGGATAAATGTTTATATTGGAAATCTTTTAACGATAGTTTTGTGATGTTATGTCTGTATGTAGATGATATTTTATTGTTTGGTGATAATGTGGATCATATCAATAAGGTTAAGGGTTTCCTTAACGAGAATTTTGATATGAAAGACTTAGGTCTTGCCAAAGTCATACTGGGCTTAAAGATTGATAGGACTTCTAATGGAATAGTTGTGAGTCAATCACACTATGTGGAGAAGATTCTAAAGAAGTATGGTTACTTCGATAGAAAACCTGTCAGTACGCCGTATGATTCAAGTGTAAGACTAAAGAAAAATCTTGGGGAAAGTGTGTCACAACTCAGATATTCACAGCTGATAGGAAGCTTGAGTTATCTGGCAAACTGCAGTAGACCGGATATATCCTATGCTGTGGGAAGACTAAGTAGATATACTAAGAGCCCTAATGAGTCTCATTGGATTGCCATTGAGAGAGTATTCAGATATCTGAAGGGAAGTGTAAATTTCGGTTTACATTATTCCGGGTTCCCTGCTGTATTAGAAGGATACAGTGATGCTAATTAGGTATCAGATTCTGATGAAACAAAGGCCACGAGTGGTTATGTATTTACACTTGGTGGTGGGGCAGTTGCATGGAAATCTTCCAAGCAAACTGTGATAACAAGATCTACTATGGATGCTGAGTTAGTAGCTCTTGATAAAACTGGAGGAATGGCGGAATGGCTTAGGGATCTATTAATAGATATACCCTGGTTGAATAAACCAATTCCTGGAATTTTGATTCACTGTGATAGCCAATCATCTCTTGATAAGGTTAAGAGTAAGAATCATAATAAGAGGTCTTCCAGGCATATTGAACTAAGGTATAAAATCTTGCGCAAGTTGACTACATCGGGAGTCATTACCTTAAGTTTCATACGATCAGCGGATAACTTGGCTGATTCGTTTACTAAAGGGTTGTCGGCAGGACAAGTCTTTAACTCATCTAGGGGAATGGGGCTTAAAGCATATGATTTAAGTCATCGTTAGTAGCAACCCAATCTCTCTGAGTGGAGATCCCACGAAGAAGATTCAATGGGTAACAACAAGCTAATGCGTGATTTGGAGAGCACTACTATAATAAATGTGTATGCTCGTTCCCGTGTGATGATGAGAGTGCTCTACTGCATATGAAACAGGATGACGAAAGTCTTAATGAGGTCAAGGCTTAATAAGCAGGGTATTGTTATGCAGATTACCCTTGGAGACTGTCACCTATATGAGTGCCACTGAGGTCGCAGTTAACGAGAACGAGGGCTTGTTCTCTAATGTGCAACTCATGAAAAGATACAAGGCGCATGGCCATAAAGCGCTACCCCGATTGATCTCGAAAAGGGAGTTACTCTAACTGTTAGGTTTGTCAAAGCTCTTGCTCAAAGGTTCAAGTTCAAGACTTAGTTCACTTCGAACTTGTGAGAGTGGCGGCCTACCAAACTAGGTGTAGGTTCAAACCCGCAAGGTACCTATCGCCGAAAACTTAGAGTACTGTTGCTCAATGTTTCATTCATGTGTCGTATGCATTTTAGTGTATAGAATGGTTTAATATCAAGTCATGGTGGGGATTGTTGAAATTTGACTTGAAATTAAACAAATTAATCTAAAATGCTGCGATCGATCGGGCAAAATGACGCGATCGATTGTGTTACGATCGACCGTGATAAACACGATCGATCGTATTTACTGGAATAAAAGGATTTGTGTACCGTGATAAAACGGTCGATCGTGTTTTTAGGCTAAATAAGGCGGTAGATCGTAAAGCGATCGATCGGTTTCAAAAACGATCGATCGCATGAGCGGTTACAGAAAAAAAATGGCCGTTTTCTCTGCGGAAAAGCGCGTCTCTTCTTCCAGAAAAGGCCCAAATGCGTTCATCTATATATAGAGAACGATTTTCCACAGAGAAGGGTTACAGAAAACAACAAAATAATTCATTCTTCTTCATTTTGATTCTTGGTCCATCATTGAGCAATAGAATCTCCACTGATTGAGATCCAGTCAGTTTGAGTTGAAGTGCACATTTAAACTGACGGTGTGGTTCGTTGTATCTCGGGAACGGAACGCGATTTTCGCCTGTGCACGGAGGGCGGCGTATCTGTTTCAAGGACAACGCATAGCGTGCCTCGAACCTGGTTCATTCTTATACTCATTCTAGTAAATTTTTGTGTATATATTTGTCATTTTATGTGCATAATTTAGTAGTATTTCAGTCCTCTTTTATGTGACAATCCCAACATGCCATGATCGATGGCGGACACACTTCACACTTGTACTCGCCTGTTCAGTGCCTAACAGCCAGTGTGCCATTGTTCGAAGATCAATGGCGCCTTGGCATGAAAGTGACGTGGTCATTGTACCCTAATATTTCTTGTCCTTCTCTCTAAAACTAAAAAGAGTCCAATTTACATTAGACTTATCTTATACAGCTTACATGGGTCATTTCGAGCTATCAATTTTTGATCCGAAGGTGGATATTAAATCAGAGGTAGCAAAGTGTACATCTTGTAGCCATCATATCAAAGTCCAACAATTCGAAATTACTTGCGCTCAGGTAAGCTGCACGAGACAAGCCTCACTCAAACTTTCCCCAATTATGCTGCATGCGGTCATACACACAAAACGCTACCAACGCATGTGCAACTCTACAGGCCCAAGAAAGAGATCTTGCTGTGAAAAGGATGTCTAGAGCACAGTCAATCACTTATGCAAGGAGATGGAAATCAGCTTCAGCTCCAGATCTCAAATGTAAATTTTCCTTTAGCCAGTAGCATGACCCTTTTTAGTGTACTATGGGACTGTTGGGTAGATCATTTCCCACATCATTTAAGACCATTTAGCAGTAAAACCTGTTTGGGAGGCACATTCATGGCGTGAATTACATTCAAATGGCGAAGTATTATTTAAGGCCATTTAAGGGCTATATCTCATTTACATGTCATGTGAATGTCTTCATGAGGACATTTAAATGTTAAATGAGAATGAGGATGAGAATGGTGAAAATAGACCATGAAACCCTTAAATTGGTTTATAACATGGTTTTAAAAACCGGACCCGCCTGATCGGTTTGACCCAGTTCAACCGGAGCTGGGGAGGTTTTTCGAGCGGCCTCGAGTGGGTAGGCCGGGTCGATTGATCCCTTTTAACCTGCCCGATTGAACCAGGCCGGACCGGCCAGGCGGGTCTGGTTTTTAAAACCATGCACCTGAGGCACAATCGTACCCCCTTCCTCTCAAGTGTTACACACTAATGCAAAGCCATCACAACATCACCTCCTCCTTCCTTCCTCCCGTCCTCTGTTTCCTCTATCCTTCACTCCCCTCCTTTATATATCTCCTCCCTTCCTTCTTCTTCTTCTTCCTCCACCGCCTTTCTTGAATCCTTTCATGGAGCGGTTTTGCGCCTACCCATCTCACTTGCCTCTCCCCCTCCATCTTCCTCTTTTTCGTCTCTTCCATCTTCTTCATCATTTTTCTCTTCTCCAGCTCCAGCTCCAGCTCCAGTTACAGCTTCTTCTAGTTCTTCCCCTCTTCCTGTCACTCATTCCTCAACCGTTTCCATCTTGCTGGGAAAGCTCCTCTCTGTGGTTCTCACCTTCTTATTCGCATCAGGTTGGTTGATTTGTGTAGAATTTGACATTTTAGGCTGAAACATTGGTTCTTTTGCATGCTTTATCTTTGTTTCTTCATTTCTGTTAAAAAAAGTAGACTCTTGTTTCAAACAATTGAAAATTTTCTTGTAATTGAGGTATGGATCATGTTATAATGGCAATTTTGAATGAAATTGCTGCATCCAAATTAAGGTTTAATGGTTGAAATACCATAGCACTTATGTATTATATGAAATTCTAGGTCTAGAGTTTTTCCCCTTTTGAAGTTTTAGCTTGGTGTTGAAATGGTCATGTTTCTTGTTCGTTCAATAACATTGAATTTCTATTGCAGTGGGTTCCTTTATAGGTGCCATGACAGGGGCCTTTGTTGGCCAAGCGATGGAGAGCGGGTTTTTTCGGGGTGCCGGCATTGGGGCATCTCTGGGGCTGTTTTATATCATATTGTATTGATGATGTCAGTAACCGGGTCAACTCGGGTTGACACCTGGTTAGACCTATTCTGCAAGAATTCTGGGTCGATGACCGGTACAGTTTTTAAAACCTTGGTTTATAAATGAACTTCCCAAACAACCCTTTACATCCTAAATGATCTAAAGGAAAATTGAAAAAGGGGCCTCTGAATCAAACTACCCTTTTCATGTTGAAAGGAAAATGAAAAAATCATCAAATGGTCTCCCAAACAGCCCCTATATATTAACCCAGACTGACTCTCACAATAGATAGTCTACGTAATGCCCAAGGGATTGCAAGTCTCGAGGGGGGCGGGATAAGGAGATATGCTCCAAACAAGAGCCATTTTGGAGAAAAAGAAGCGTATACTTTCCTTGAAAGATAGAAAAAGAAGCGTATACTTTCCTTGAAAGATATAAAAAAATGTTTAGTATACCCAATTTCTGGTGCTGTTCTTTAACTAAATTGCCATATCAGAAATCTGTTTTACATATACTCTATGTATGTGCCCAAGTCCATGTTTCTACCTTTCCCTTACTTTTATGATTCACAGTTGCCTGAAGGATTTGTTTGCATGAACAGGTCAGGTTAATGAAGAACTTGAGCATAGAATTTGACTCATGGAAACTTCAGTAAGCAGATTGGGGATGATCCTTGATTCTGTTCAGGGTGATGTTATACAAGTCAATCGATCAGTTAAAAAAGTGATACTGGTGAGTAAGTACTAGAAATCTGTTCCTGAGGGTATTGTAAAGTTAATTGCTAGAGGTGAACATCCTCAGTAGTTTTCCTAAATTATTGGCAAGAGCTTTACTGAACTGCCAGTTCTCAGCCAGCAGGTTGCTAGCTCTTCTTTTAGAACATCTTTTTTTGTTTTTATCAGTGGCATTCATAGCTCAGATTTGTCAACTTGTCATCCGAATGCTGACTCTCTATTGAAAAATGTTTCTCTTCATCAGATTTTTCACAGTTGACTCATTTGTATATTGATGCTTCTCATGGTTGTATTTTGGCATTTTGGGTTTCTAACTTGAACATGTGCCAGTCAATTGAAAGCACTATTGTATTTACGTTCTGGAATCTAAAACTTCTAGTCATTGTGCCAATTAAGTGGCTATGGGAGAAATATAACTCAAATGCATGCAGTCCTGTCATTCTTAAATGAAGTAATTTTCTTATCAAACCTAAAAAGAAGTAGATTGATGAACTCTTGTATTCAGAATGCAAATTTATAATGTTTCATGTTTGTAGATTTTGAACAAGAGACTGACATCGCATATTCGTGATATTTATGTTTAGCTGAAGGCATACAGCAGAAGTTGGCTCTTCATGATAAAACACTTCAGCAAATGGTAAGAAAGTGGTAAATTGTCATTGATGGCTTTCTGATGTTGTAAGATGAGACAAATTTTGGATGGATTAATCAGGTTAAGGGACAAGAAGACATAAAATCAAGATCTGAAGCTGACCATGGGGAAAGCTATCAAGTACCTACTTTTGAGCCACCAAATGTACATGCTTCTGTCCTATTACCGATTAGTCATTGATAGGTTTTCAAGCTCTATTTATGAAAATTCATTGTTTATTCATATTCATCATTGTAGAAGAACGCCCCAAGTGCTGCTCAATCTACAAACAAGAAGTTTGTCAATAAAATGTATGCTCCAACTCTTATGCTGAACTATGTAATCATACTTGTTTTATCATTATTGACTAGTGATGCAGCCCCTTATTGGCATAGTTAAGATTTGGAATCCTTCCAGTTCTGGATATGTAGGCAGCCATTTGTTGGGCCCTAAGTCAGAGGCCTTTTGACCAACTGTAGAGATATTATTATGAGTAGATAATAGCTTATAGATAGCCAATCTAAAACATGAAGAAAAGGGGTAAACATGGCTTCCTAAACTTAAATGGCGCTCATCTTATTTATTATAGTTGTAATTTTTGCTTTTGTTAGATAACAAAGTTTCCCAAAAGCTCAAGCTATTAGGAAACGGAAGTCTTTTTCTTTATATATATATATATATATATATATATATATTTTATATTCTAGCTTCCCCCCTCACATGCAAGCGTCCACCAAGCGGGGCACGTGGAACATAATTGGAGTATAAACACCTCCAACAAGACTAGAATCCAGGACCTCCCATATCCTGGTGCTCCGATACCATGTAAGATAACCGAGTTTCCCAAAAGCTTGAGCTGTTAAGAAACATAAATTTTTTATTTGTATATTTTATATTCTAACATTTTTGATAGGTAAATACTCCATTAGGTGTTATAAGTTTAAATGTAAATTCAGATGCGAGTGTTATCATCTGATTTTTTGGTTACAGCCGGGCCATTTGGGGGGGGGGGGAAGAAAACAGAGGAGGGAGGGAGAGGGGGGTCGTTGCCGGGGCCAGGGGAGGGAGAAGGGATTCCAGGGTGGCCGGGGAGCTGCGAAGGAGGTCGGCGATCCAGGGGAGGTAGCGGGGGGATGGCGATGGGCAAGGTCGAGGAAAGGATCGACCCACTCGGGCAGTGGAGAGGCAAGGGGATTGGGGTCAAAGGCGGCGGCTTTCCGGCTCGAAAGGAGAGAGGGAAGAGGGGGCTGGCCGGGATCAGCGCCGGGGGGAGAAAAACAGTTGGTGGGGGGGGGGGGGGGGGGGGAAGAAAACAGAGGAGGGATGGAGGGGGGTCGTCGCTGGGGCACTGGGGGTGTCAGTCACAACACAATGAGGCATATTTCAAAAGCCATGTCTAGATGCCAAAAATTGAAGCAAATGCCTCACAAATTATTTATCACATAGTAGCCTGATTTGTCCAATCAGTCCAATTAGTTTCTAGAGAAGCCTCTCTAACCCACAAAATGTAAGTATTACTTAGTCATTTTTCATTTGAGAAAACACCCACATGTTTAGGCTGCAATGAAGCTTTATACTTGGGATACTTATTTTCTTTCTTGAAGAAATCCTCCAGTTCAACTAAGGTAATATTTTGATAGGTCACACTGAACTAACATACACTGGCAAAATCCGTATTATTACCTTAACCTGTCTAACTCCCTTTCAAATGTGATTCAAATTAAAGTTTCAAGTATATATATACATAAGCAGAGCAATTTTATTATTGAAAGATAAAACAACAAGATTCAAAGGCTAATTCATAAGCAAACCAAGGCAGTTAAATTATAAAAAAAAAGCAATTGTAGTTCAGCTCAAAACTAAACTTAGATCAGCCTGCAGCTCGAACTAGAACTAACTGGGTGGGGTTTACACTTTGGAAATGTGGTGTTCATCTATTTAGTTATATGTTTCTAAACTCTATATGCATTGGAATTATACAATGCAATTAAACAATAAAGTAAGCCAAGTCAAGCACAAGCTCAACTCAATGTGCTCGAACCTAGGCTCGTTAGCACCCTAGGCATCACCAACACAAGACTTCCTCAGAACACCAAACTGATATGTCTCTAAGCAGATCATCAAATGAAATCTGCATACAAATCCATATTGCACGAAGCGTCCAACATTGTCATCCATTTCAAAATAGTTTCTTGCCTCCATTAGTATAACTAGTGGAGACTATGAGATATGACATGAAGAGTAGAATAAGGTTAAAATATGAATGCAACAGGGACTAACTCTTTCTTGTTGACGAAGGTCTAGCAACACTCTTTACTACACGGTTGATGGTCCAACCAAACTGTGCTCTTTTACAAAGTCTATTCCGAAGCAGTATTATATATTATTTACGAATATAAAGCAATGTTTTAAAACCCGGTTCGGCCATTGACCCGGTTTGATGACCGGGTTGGGCCAACCGGTTTGATCGGGTGGGTCGACCCGGATGACCTTACTCTCTACTTTTGACTCTCATTCTTATATTGCATATTAATACTAATTGTTAAGATTTTAAGAAATATATGTTGAATGCAGGAAAACCAGTCAAGGATAGTTATTGAATAAGATGAGGATACGGATATGAATGATGGTTTATCTATCCTAATTGAAGAAAAGGAGACAGATAGTGAGTGCTACAACCTGCTTTTTATACTAACAGGCAGTTTGCAAGTTCGTTATGTATTTTGTATGGCAGCCGATGCACTGCGCTGTCATAGAAAATATGTGGGCACCCATATAATGGGGGCAGGTGGTACCTCCTGTCCCCTGATTTCAATGGGCTGCGCACAAATTGTACGACCTTGGGCAATGGGTGCAGATCCATCACCCTGCGCCATACATGGGCAGGAACTAACGTGATGTATGACTTACATATAACAGGTATTTTAACAAATATTTCAAACTATCACATGAGCTAACAAATTTCCATATCAAGAGAGTAGGTCGTCAAATTTGGATAATTTTATTTTTTGTAGTATCGCGTCTTGATGGTACTTATTTTTTGAAACATATATTTTCAGTTTTTTTGCTTCATTTATATGTAGAATGCTTGTACTTGATTTACATATTTTCTTCCACCCATAAAAATAATACTGAAAAATCATAATGTCAAGACCCCTGAATTTATCAGTCTTAAAAATAATACTGAAAAATCATAATGTCAAGACCCCTGAATTTATCAGTCTTACTGACAGGAGATGCAAGCAGGATGCCAGAAGAGGTGAAGTAAATAGAGAGGATTCTGAGGAAGGCAAGGAGGAGAAAGAGAAAAACGTGTACTCCTATACTAGTCGGTTGAAGATATGCTAGGAGACATGGGTGGGATTCTTTGGAGCCTTGGATCTCTGTCACTTGTTGCTTGGACACCCCACGCATCACCCATGCATAAACGAAAAAGGATTTAACTCATTTTTCTGGAAGTAAGTTGGCTATTCCTAAAATGCAAAGCCACTAGGCTTTCTTTATTTCTGAATCCAAGCTGAGCCTTATTCCACCATTAGCTCAGTTTACAGTACCAAGTAATTGGTTGGCGCCAGGTTCAATGGCTATTGACAGTGAGTGAGGACAATAAGCGCCAAGTCACTGTTCTTTGGTTATTACATGTTCAAGTTTGTAAAAAAACGTTTTCATTCACTACATAAGTCGGACAGGTTCAAAAGCAATTGAAATGAATCGGTAGGGTCTGAGACCTTGGGATCCGAGGAGAAGGGGAAGTGCAACCAGCCTCATAGAGTATTGTATCCTGCTGTCAATCTCCTCGGTTACCTACGAGGCCTACCAGAGTAAATCGTGATATAATCCATGGTGAGAAGCCAATAGAGTGGGGATTCAAACCCAGGACCTCCTCCGCTTCCGGAGTGTGGACTGTGGTCTCGGCCATCCCACTATTAGCCTATTGGTTTATGGTTCATTATCTAAGTCATATGTGCTGGAAGCTTATGGTTGGGGTACAAGGCTGGAGGTGAAAGATGCTTATGGTTGGGTTCAAGTTTGGAGGTGAAAGAAATGGAGAGCGGATCGGCTGCACGTACGTCCAGAGGATTTACCTCTAGACGTACGCTCATTTGCCGCCGCGTGTCCTCATTTGCCAGTTTGGTTTCTTGTTTTCAAACCAAACCGGCTAACTCTCTTTTGTAAGGGACATGCGGCGGCAAATGAGTATGTGCAGCCATTCCGCTCTCAAAGAAATGTGCATGGCGTATCACAAGTATAGCAGGCCAGACGAGGGGGAAAGAGCGGTATGGAGGAATAAAGGGTGGAGCCATCGCGGGGACAGCTGCACAGGCTAGGCAGCCTCAACACCATAGTTATATACAAATCAAGCAATATGGTGTGGGGGTCCAGGGGTCAAGTGCAGTTCAGCAACAAATCAAAGAAATCAGCCCTAACTGTGGAGCTTTCAGGAATTAGATTGTGCTCCAGTAAAGACCCTTTAGACAACTTATTTGTAGGAACTCTGGAAGTATGGGAACATAAAGACTAATGAAGGCCACTTACGTAAGACTCATGAAGGCTTTGGACATGTTCTAGTATCCACATGTCCTATTGGTCCTTAATTTTCCCATGTTTCTACCTTCTAGGATACTCCCTCGCTCCAATATTACCTGTTTGCATTAGAAAAAGAAAATCAAACTGACTTGAGTCCATTTTGGTTTTCTAATGCAGATGGTAATATTGGACGGAGGGAGTACAGTTTTGACCTGAATGAGGTAAAACCTTATAGGCCTCTTGAGTAGATAACACCATTTCCATCCGTATTGTCATTCCTCCCCTCCCATGTTGGAACTAAACGTATCATTTCATCATAATCATACGGGGTAATACTTTGTATGCTTGCATCAGGCATGCTCACTGCCTAGGGCTGTTCTCAGACAGCCGTGTCCGCAGGGCCTGTGTCTGAGGTGTCCGAGGACCACGGCCGCGGACACAACCAAAGCTCCTCGGACAGCCGTCTGTCCGAGGTCCCAGGAGGAGGGGCGGCGGGGTGGGGGTGGAAGGTGATCTATATATGAAATATACATTTTATTATCTCCTAAATTTATGTTTATGCTAGTGTTTGATTAGAATTACTACTACTTTCATATAGTTTTTGGTTTTTGTAGGAAACAAGTTTAATACACAGAAATGAGGAGAAAAGTAACTCGAATGGTTAAATTATCATAACTTTGTGTACAAATATCGGATTGGACTGATTCAAGCTTCATGTTAAAGTCATGAAGTCAGCTTTCCAACGCCACCAACCACGGGCAATTCGGAGTTTGGGACAGAAAATTATAGCCATTTGAAGTTTATGAACAGTAACTACGATCGATCGGCTATCAATGCGATCGATCGCCAGAGCCGCAAAAGTAATATATTAAAGGAAACGATCGATCAGCACAAAAATAATAGATCGTATCTACTGAAATTTTTCGATCGCGCAAGACAGTAACTACGATCGATCGGTATTATACGGCCTCGATCGACAAAGCGATCGATCGGAGGAAAATAACGAAGGAATTGCGATCGATCGGATAGCGAACGATCGGCAATACGGAGTGATCGATTGCCGTGTGCAGCAAACCGAAATAAGACCTATTTCGACTCCAATTTTGAAGGGGACTTCGTAGTTTCTCTTCACTTTTATAAATAAACCTTATGGGAGAACGTTTTGGGCATTCAACCTTAGAGAATCCAGAGCTAAATTAGAGGCTAGAGCAAAGGAGAGAAGAAGAGAAGAACATGAAGAACACAATGGCGATTTCTCTTCCGATGCGAGGCTAAACACTTTTTCAAGGCGTAGATGAAGCCCAATAATCTGGTTGTGTAGTTTCTTTTCTCTCATCTTATGTTTTTACTCTAGTTGGTGTATGAATTTTATTGTGTAATCACCGTTAATTCAATAAAGATTTGTTCTTTGTACTCGAGATAGACAAGAGTGAATTATTGTGAGTTTTAATCCGAAGAATACTTGCGTATCCAAGAGGAACGTGAGTAGACTGAGGTGTTATATATCAATAAAATTTCATTGGTTTATACTTGAGAAAGATAGATCACAATTCCATGTTTTAATTGTTTTATATGTTACATCCGAGAGGAGAGCGCTATATTTTGAGTTGACAAGTGTATGTCCGAGAGGAATATGCTAGCCAATTGGAAATCTTTATCCAAAAGAGAGAGAGAAACGATACACTAGTTTATTGTAGTGGATTCGAAGCTTTGGTCTTCTCCACATTGATTAAATCTCACTTAGTTTAGTTAAAAGTTCATTGCTTTCTTAGTCTAAAATCAACACTCCTATTTCCTTTTAAATTTGGTAAAATATTAATCTGTCCCTGAGGTTCAACAACCCTTTAATACTCGCCGTAGTACAATTGCCTTGTGTACTTGCAAGGGTTTTAATTTTAAACGATCAGAAGTAGGAGGAGACGCGGGGGGGAGGAGGAGGAGGAAGGAGGGGCCACCCCTGCAAAGTGGGGGTGGGGGGAGGAGGGGGGCGGTCGCGGAGGAGGAGGAGGAGGAGACGCGGGGGGAGGAGGAGGGTCACCAGGGTGGAGGAGGAGGAGGAAGGAGGGGCCGCCCCTACAAAGCGGGGTGGGGGGAGGAGGGGGTAGTCGCGGAGGAGGAGGAGACGCAGGGGGGGGAGGAGGGCACCGCGGTCGTGGAGGAGAAGGTGGCACCGCGGTTGGGTGGAGGGGAGGACGGAGGGGCTGCCCCTGCAAAAAGCTTTTTGTAGGGCGGTGGGGTGGGGTGGGGGGAGGTGGTGGGGTGGGGTGGGGGTGGAGGAGGAGGGAGCGAGAGCGGCAGGTGGAGGAGAAGGAAAGGGGGAGGAAGGTATAAAAAAAAATGTGGTTGTCCGTGTCGGTGTCCACCATACATACAGACACGGACACGGACACGGCTAACATAATAGCAGACAAAAAGCTTTTACGAACATGGACGCAGACAACCTCTGTCCGAGGTTTGTCCGGTCCATGAAGAGCCCTATCACGGCCTGCATGCCATTGCTCCAAGGCGATGCCAGCATGGACTTCCATATCGGCATCGCCGATATGTCGATATCGGGTCCCACCTGTTAAAACGAGACGAGTAAATCTCGGGTTTTTTTATGTTTTCAAATATCGCCGATATATCGGTTTCGCTATTTTCAAAAGAAAAATATTTTCGAAAAAAAATTCAGAATTTTTTTTAAAAAAGATGGAAAAAAGTAACTTTCCTATTTGTTTCCCATCCTAATATGCATATTTTAAAATCTAGGCTTTGTCTAAATTAGTATAACTCATTTTAAAAGTTAGATTGTGAAAATATATGGTAAAAACTAGTTTTTGACCACCGATATTTTTTTATAAATATCTCCGATATTTTGTCTCTTAAGCCGACCGATACAATACCAATATCCGATATTTTGTCTCTTAAGCTGACCGATACAATACCAATATCCACGGAATTTCTTGGATGCCAGTGGCAGGCCGCATGGATATTTGTAGGCCCCTTGTGCACGTACGTAGGCAATTAGTGTAGTTAGCAACAGCACCATTGTGGGAAGCCGGTTTTGTTTGATCTACAATACTTGGTGAACAGTATAAAACATGGTCAGTGTCATGCAACAATGACACCAAGTACAATAGGATGACTTCCATTATTGTATCTAATACTAGAACTTGTAGATAAGTCGTAATCAAGCTCTCGTCTTAGCAAGAAAAATAATAAGGTTCAGGTCACTCTCACCATTGCAATCAACATTGCAGACCATCAACGCTACTAACCATCAGGGACACGTGTGGATCACTTATTTATCTGTCTTATTATCCTTTTGACTTTTAAACAAGTGAACAAATATGGCATCCTACTACAAAATTGATGATTGTAAAATAGAACATAAAGATTTTTTTTCGTTTTTTGTTTTTATGATGAGTACAAAAAAAAAGTTTTACGAGTAGAGCTTGAGAATCTTGAATGCAGATTTGTTTAGTGAACCATCTTGAGGGGTGAGTCTCACGGATTGACACAAGCACAATGGAATTACACTTAATTTTTCAGTGATTATGAATAAGACGCATTTGATAAGTTGTTTAACATGGCAGAAGTACAGGAGAGATATTAGAAAGTTTACAGATTGTTTCGTGACTAGAGGTCAAAGGCTGGCAGGATTATAGTTAAGGTTCAAATTTTTATCACTAAATCAATTCCATTGAATAACGATCTTTTATGATGAAATTTGACTTGATAATATCACTACTATGTAAAACACCCTATACTAGATTAGTGTCTCTATCCTTCTCAATGAGAGTTCTTCCCCAATTATTCTCATCTCTTCTCTCCTTCTCTCCACCATCTAGATTGGTGTTCTTTGATTAAGATTTTTGCACATCAATTCTATGTGTGGGTTCTTTGGAATGCACCAAGGACTCAAGAGAGGTCCGTTGTATCTCTTGTCCAATCGTCGGTGGAGCCTTGCACTAAGGCGGCTAATAATCTTTCAAGGACAGTCTATTTGTGGTGCCTTAGATCGTGTCTTGTTTAGGCTAGTTCTTGTCGATTGATTGTCTTCACCAATTTTTTTAGTAACCTCTCTACACGTTATTTATCTATTAGTAAGTGATTAAATAGATATTTCCCCAACAACTTGAGTGAATATTTTGTATTAGTTATTGGTTATTTGCTATAAGAATGGGTGTAGACAAGAGATTAAAACCAGAGAAATTTGAAGAGAAAGACTTCAAGAGGTGGCAAAACAAAATGAGGTTTTGCCTCACCAATTTGAATATATTCCATGTGATTTTTATTCGGTTGTGGAGAACTCTGAAGAATATGAACCGGTTAGGTCGGCTCGTAGTTCACGTTATAAGAAAGATGGCTAGCTTTGCCATGGCCACATATTAAGTTATTTGAGTGACAAGTTATATCTTTTACACTATAAATTAGCAACCTCTAAACAACTTTGGGATGCTTTGGAGAAAAAATTTGGAAAAGTACATATTGGGGCAGAAAATTATGTGGTTGGAGAATACTTCGACTACAAGACGACGGTTGACAAGTCTGTAACAGATCAAGTTGTTGAGGTTCAAACCACTGTGGTCAAAATAGTTGGGAATTGCTTCCTAATTGATGATAGGCTACAGGTTCCAGCCCGTATTGACAATTTGCCTCCCTCATGGTCGTATTTTCAAATTACCCTTAAGCATAAAAAGAAGATATATCCCTTGATGACCTTATTGTTGTCATTCAAATTGAGGAAAGGCAGGCGTACAATAGGTTGTTGAAATCTATTCTACTTAAGCCAATGGTCTTGCCAACATTGTAAAGGGTAAAACCAAAGGTTGAGGAAAGAAGGGTAACAAGGGAAACAACAACAACAAGAAAAACGACAACAACAATTTCAATAACAACAATGCAAAGATGAAGCCTACTGTAAAGATCTAGAAGGACAAGAAGAAACATGCTTGCTTTGTGTGTGGATCGGTTGCATATCTTGCGAGGAAATATCCTCAAATGAAAGGGGGTGATGACAATGCAGATCAAAAACCTCATGTTAGTAATTTAGATGGTTTTACTTTCAATGCAAATAATTCCAATGTTTTCAATGTGAACAAAAAATAATGTGTGGCATATGAGACTTGTTCATGTGAATGTTAACACTCTCGAGAGAATGATGAGTCTGGATTTGATTCTCAAATATAATCTAGAGGCTCATTTGAGATGTGAGATTTATGTCCAATCTAAATGTCTAGGAAACTATTTAAATCTTATATTATAAACACTTAATCAAAGAACTTTTTATTAATATGAAGAAATCCTACAACGAATCCCTGGTGTATAGGTCAGGGTTTTATTACAAAAGAGTTATAAAACTAAAATCTATCCCAACTCTCCTACGAGTTCTGATCTTCAAAGATACTCATCTAATATCATCAGCGCTGTCGAGGTGGGAGCAAGCCTTAACTCGTGATGCCAGCAAATCTCCCATCCTGTCATATAGGGCCACCTATACCCCATAGACTTAAATCTGTTATATAATATATCCCAAAGCACTGTATCCGTTTTTGCCCGCTTATAAACTGGGTGAAATCTCACTATCGGTTCCTCTATGGCCACATACTCTGGTGACGATCCATCTCTGAACTCTATTCGGCTTTTGGTGTCTGTGGTCCATGTCCATCCACCCATTCTACTGGATAGTCTGCATCTATAAAAGGGTCATATGCAGGTAAAGGCTCTACTTCAGCAACTGGGTTCTGAACTTCTTCTATATCAATCTTTAACTGGTCATCTTTGGTTCCATTACCTATGTCACTTTTCTTCCATTCTTCAAGCCAATGTCTAACATCTTCTTGTTTGTCTTTCTCATAGATTCTGCCGCTTCTTGTTCTAGCTATTTTAAACTTATACAAGAAACGTCATTAGTATAATTCATAGCATAGGCTTCTACTCCAGGTTCCACTTGGTTCTCCTCAGTCTTTCTAATTTCACACACGGTTTACTACATCATTTCATACATTACAATATTATTTTTAAAATTGATGATCTAAAATTCCAAAAGTTCCAATTAAAGAATTTCAGAGCTCCGATACCACTCTGTCACGCCCCAAAATTCTTGACCTCGATTGGAGTGCAGAAGCCTAACAGTAAACCAATCAAAAGTCGAGATAGGAACCTTGGGACGCGACTGAATACTTGATCACTCGGGTCAATTACATCTTCATGAAATAATGTGTCATCGACATCCCCAAGAACTCATAACAAAACTCAGAAATTAAGAACTAAGAAATTCTTCATCCAATTTTAAATAACATTGTCAATGTAGCAAATGATCCCTACTTAAATTATTACAGCAGATTAACTAAACTGTTAAATAAAGCATCAAATCAGGCACACATAGGTCAACACTAATAAAGTTCTAGTAAAAGAAATAAAGAAAATAAAAGTAATTCTTCCAAAAATGTCATTCACGTAACCGCTCCACCTTTTCGAGCTGCAAAGTCCTGTCCTACTGATCCTTAAAGCCTGCATCAAAGGATGCATGAGTATTTCATAGAAATACCTAGTAGGATGTATAAACCCACCAGGTTGACAAAATAGGATATGAAGGATAAGTCACTCGGATAAACAGGAATATGCACTCTCTGAAAAGACCAATCAAAGGTTTACATTACCTGAACAGAAAGGTCAAAATAATAACAGTCCCAAAGCACAAATATAGGGAAGAATAATCTCAATAAGACTCTAAACAAATATCGGTGTAAGGAGATAATGGTCATAATGCCAAAGGCTCCAAGCATCCATAGTGCAAGGAGTTACAATTTCTGCTCACTGAATTTATCGATCGTAAAAGGTAAATATATATATATATATATACTAGAATATCCTAGAGGTTCTCTTTTTGGAACCCGGCTACGCGTCTAGGCATGCTGGCCTCATCTGTGTTTACAGACACGATGAGTGGAGACTGAAGACCTTCCGTAATGTCAACCAGTCTAAAACGTACGTATGTGCCTCTTTTTGGGCGGTAAGGAATCGCAACTCCATAAAATATCGGAGATCTCACAAGATCTAGCAATGGCTCATGAGCATACTATGAGTCCACCTCGGAGAGATCCTCGTAAGGTCTCTAGTGGAGAAATGGGTCAATGTCAAACTGGACAATGATTCAACAAAAGCAAAGGTCTCAACTTTTCTGAGAATAGGGTCACTCTTACCACAATGGCTCACTCATGGAGTATGGAATAGAATATCATGTCTCTCAACAATACATGACTCACTCTCTGGAATATAATATATAATCGCTCTCAGTAGCATAAAGATCATCATAAGAACACAAATGATATTTCAAAGTTAGGCTGATGGATAACTCACTGTAGGAGTATGAATTTCACTCATCGATCACACATCATGCATCATAGCTTTACCTTTGATAAGAACATCTCCAGATTTGGAGTTGTATTATCTTTAATATTAAGATAGCTTTTAGGAATATTTGATCTCCGTTTGGATACTCAAACCAACTCCACGTTGTACAAGGGAGACAATAACAATCTTGACTCAAAGATACACTGTCTCCTCCCAAAGTCTTAAATTTTTGAACTCCCTTACTTACTACAGTAGTCCTTAAGAAGTCTTACCATAATTTATTAGTATTATTTCGATCAGATTACATCATATTATAAGTAATGATACTTATTAGTGCTTTAAAACCCTAATTCCAGTAAACTATTTTATACTTTATAGCCCACTTACGACTGACTCCACCATCAACGCAGAAGTACTCTAACTCTGAAATGTTTATAGAAGATAGTCCTATGAGTCTAGTTTATAACCCCACTAACAGTGTATTTTTCTTATTTTTATATATTTAGTTATGATTTTTTATATTGAACACTGTCGACGCAGGAATAGTCCTGGCCGAGAAGGCATTACTTGCTTATATTAAGTAATCTCGTGTTAATACTCATTAATCATGATAATATGACCTTAATACCCTTAATTACTCCCCTCCTAGAGTAATTCTAGACTATGGCATGTTCTGGAATTTAATAAATTCATGACTTCAACTATTGTTAAGACCTTAAGCTAGACCCAAGGCATAACTCTTGCTCTAATGAAGCTTTTAATATCATTAATACATCCATTAACCATATTGGATGATTAAAACAGAATATTACAGAATAAAGAAGAGAACTTTATAACCTCCCACGTTCAAGAGACATGACCATATTGATATTTCCATCAAAGGTAAGCATATATATACTAACACAAGCATGAAACAAGATATCGCAATAAGGATACTCTTACGCCACGTGGCTCAGTGCCCAGATCCTGCATCTTGGCTTGAGTCCTACGTGCACATGACTCTGGCATCCCGCGGTTGCACTACTCGTTACACTAGCACGCGTGCGTCACGAACCACACATCAAAACCAAATTCAATTTACTAATTAAAGATGATCCACTGAACACATTGGCGCCTGGCCCCACTCCTAGCTCAGGTATTCTTAGACCCTGGAGCTAGGCTAGCCTCAACGCTAGGTTGTGCCCAGTGTCAGGACCAATCCTCGCATCCTGGATTTCCATCACTATTAGTCATGCGATTAAAAAATTCTACCACAACATAAAAGTCAAGTAACACACCAAAGTACATCGCACAACCAGAAATCAGGAAATAAAACTTTCCTATTTTAGACCAGTTTCCTAAAATAGAAACTTTTAGTTAACGTACTAATTTTCCAGGTGTTACATCTAAAAACCTGGATAGATCTCACTGGATTGCCATTGAGGGGGTACTCATCTATCTAAAAGGTACTATCGATATGTTAACATGAGTTTCCTCCTGTAATAAACGGTTATCTGAAAGGTACTATCTCTCATGTATTGTAGACATATCCTTCGAGACTCTCTCCTATATGTGTGTTACTTTTGGTCAGAAGTTGATGAGAATTATAGGACTTGTTCTCTAAAAGATACACTCATGAATTTAGATATTGGCACATAGTTGCATTGCACCACCAGATTGAACTCAATGAGAAGATTATGCTATGTATTTAGTTTACTACAAGTCTTTCCTTAAAGATTCAAGTTCAAGACTATGTTCACTCAGAGCTTAGAGAAATTGAGGTACATCATCTAGAGGGGAGGTTCAAGCCCAGAAAGCACCTCTCATCTAAACCGTAGTATAAATGTTGCCCATCTGGAGTCTAGGATCGTATCTATGTCTTCTTTTCCTATTAAATTATGTGGGAATGCTGAAAATATGATTTAAAAGAAAAGTGGTTTGGCGATCGATTGGCTAAAACCAGCGATCAATCGCCTGTGGTGCCTTTTTTCGATGATTTTGATAGAGAAGTGCTCAATCAATCACTAGTATTGTGCTATCAATCATGGGTCTCTCAGTTTGGGCTGTTTTGCGCATTTTAACCTGCGATCGATTGCCAGTTGAAGGCCAGTCGATCTCCCCTAGTTGGGACGCATCCAAATATGGTTCAACTAGCCATTTTTTGACGTGGACCTTCCTTATTTGGTCTCTAGGATGTGGATTAGTGCTAATCTAACCCAAATAGGGCTCTTCCTTCTCCTTCTTATAAATAAGAGCTCTTCCCCAATTGCTCTCATCTCTTCTCCCCTTCTTTCCACCATCTTCATTGATGTTCTTTGAGTCAAATTTTTGCGCATTGATTCCGTGTGTGGGAAACACACTCAACTTAGGTTTGGGATCGGGTTCTTTGGTGTGCACCAAGACTCGAGAGAGGTCCGTTGTTGTATCTCTTGTTTGATCGCTGGTGGAGCCTTGCACTAGGCGGCAAATAACCGTTCAAGGATAATCCACTGGTGGTGCCTCAGATCGAGTCTTGTTCGGGTGTTATATTTCAAATTTGGAGATACAAAAGAAAGAACTTTATTATTTCTTTGGGCTGGTTCTACCAATTGGTTGTCTATGTTAATTTGTTAGGTAACCTCTATACGTTATTTATTTATTAGTAGGTGACTAAATAAATATCTCCCCAACAAAAGTTAATACGAATTTTCCCTTCAAATTTAAGCACAAAAATTTATTGCTGAAGTCATTGCTTAAGCATACCTCCATGCAAAAACCTTATGTACATACATAAAGCCATACAAAGATTTCTAGCAGGGGTTCAAATGGGTAAACTATTAACCATTTAATTTCCCCGCTCAAGGCATACAAAAGGGTTATGAAAGAAATGTAACTTAACCATCTAGAAAGTTGAGCACTTTTGGAAAAGCTCTTGGCCTTGCCAATAACTGTGGGAGCGGTTAGTTAAAAATATCCAAGTAGATAAGCAAAAGTTTGCATGATGTTTTGTAAGATCTTACTCCCTCTGTCCATAATTATTGTTAACATAAGGTTTTTCAAAATAAACTAAAATTAATTCATTAGGAAAAAATCTTATGTTAATAATAATTCTGAATGGAGGGAGTATTATTTTATACACGTGGGATAATTGATACTTACGCAATAGCTTAAACTTCAAGAAGCTAGGCTGCAAGACTATTTGAGGCAATTTGACTCGGGCTCTGAACAGAGTCAAATAATATACAATACTCAAGATGCTATTTAATTTAGATGTCTAATAACACCAATAATTCATCCCACAATGCAAAAGCATAACCTGTATCCAAAATTCTACTTCTTCATCAAGTAGATAGTACATTCTTATAAAATTCCATAAAAATTAAGAAAATAATACTTGAGCAAGTTTATGTGATTTATATTGTACATAACTTTGAAACGAAGTAATTTAGACAACATACATTAATTTTAGTTACTTGAGTCTTGTGAGGTTTTGGAGTTTGACTTGAGTAGGTTGGTTGAAACAATTATGAACACCTGTTTATTTTTAGTCATTAGAGTCTAACATTGAAAGCTAAGGCTCAACTCGAGTCTAGGAGTTTTTGGAGTCAAAATAGAGTTTTAAATTTGCTATCATTGAATGAAAATAGTTTAAAGTTTTATATCAATTTTTTTAAAAAAAATCCAAATGGTGTGAAACAATAGTTATTAAATGATCTAGGTATGTTAGATTCATTAAAGAAGTAATGTACATCAGATAATAATTTTTAAAAAGATAAAATTTAACCAACAGATTACCTATCTGTCTGCTTAATCATGTTAATCCTGTAATAGAAGCCAATTATGGTTAGTGGAGTTGAAATCAGTTGAATACGTTTAACATAATACTAATAAGTTGATGCAGCAATTAATGACCTTAACCGAACTCTGGCCTATTTGCAGCCCTAGTTCTTATAAAGACGCCCTCCATTTGGAATTATTATTATTAATATAAGGTTTTTCAAAATGAACTAAAATTAGTTTATTTAGTAAAACTTTTTGTTAATAATAATTCCCGATGGAGGGAGTAATATCTTTGAAGACTAAAACTTCGAATACTATGTTTTTTTTCTTTTGAGGGGTTTACTTAGAACTGCATGTCAAATAAGATCAGCTGGTTAGCCAAAATAAATTCTTCTTTAATTACACTCCTATTCATAATTTGCAAGAGTTTGATGTCATGCATGTCTAGCTCTTCATATATCATCATGATTATGTCTTAGTTGAGGTGGTCGCAGCAACATGGATTCCTTTTCCGGTTTGAGAAAAATTTCAGTCAACCTAAATATAAACTACTTAATTAAGTTTGTTATGACATAACCTAAAACTTTCAGCTGTTCATTATAGGATTGTATTTGCCAATCATATTATTCAATGAATCAATCATTTTATTTATGACACTAATTACATAGAATATAAAGATATTGCTCAGCTAGAACTGCTCCATGCATTTAATTAAAAGGTATAACGTGTATATGTTCTTATTATGGGTTCTACTTTGATTAGTCACTGATCTAAAACAAAATGTAAGCAACGGGCTTAGTTCATTGATAAAGGAAATAAAGCTTCGACAAATAAAAAGGCATCAATCAAATGCAACTCTAAAATATAAAAAGGCTGTGGAATTTTCAACAAAACTCATTAGGATGATTGATTAGTGTATTAATGTTGTTTACCTAAACAATGAACAAATGTGGCATTTTCAACTGAATTCATTAAGTTGGTTGGCTAGTTGTTTATAAATGAATTACATTCACAAAAGTCATCCATAGAATAAGGACAACCTGCATCCACCTATAACTCTTCTGCATCGGTTAGTATTGATTAATTACTGCATGTAGAAAAAACTCAGATTACATCAGCCAAAGAACTCAGAGGCAAAGAAGAGCAGTATAACATGTAGAATTAAATGTTTTAGGTTTCCCACTTTGCATGATAAACTTCTAAGTGTTGTGAAAAAATAAAGAGGATTGATTTGTGTGGCCGGAGACGGTCGCCCAAGAAATTAGACAAGAGAAAATAGAAACGACAAAACAAATACAAGCACATGATTTGTGGTTCGGCCAAACCGCCTCACCACCGAGAAAGGATTTTCTTTCCACTATGCCGTAGAACATAAAGTACAATAGCATGCAAGATACAAGATATACACAAGAAATTATTACAGCATAGGACGCCCTAGAATCAACCAATATAGGCCTAACATGCAATCAGACCCCTAGCCTATTTCGCATGCACCCGCACCTGCCTGTAGGGGATCTGGCCGGTCGACCTCTACACAAACTATAAACTCCATAGAGTGTACCAGTCGACCGCCAAACATGACCGGTCGACTGGTCATGCATCTCATGCCCCTTCCTTCTCTTGCATTTTTCTTCTTCCTCTTCCCGTTTCCCTTTCCCTTCTTCCATGCCTTTGAGTTCAAGGCATAACACCCAACACCAAGGACCACCACTGCTAGATTAGTGCAAACGAGTATTATAAACCAATGACTTGGTCATTAAGATGCAAACTTTCTTTCTTGCTTTATTTTCTTTTGAGTAACATTTTTCTTGTTAAGGGGCTGTTGGCTCCCCTTTGATTACTAAAGATGCTTTAGTTTTTTAAATACAAAGTGTCCTGCTTTAGAGTTTGAGTGGAAGACAAATAGAGAGAATCCTAGGTTAGAAGTTAGAACTTCAAATCCTTGAGTAGGAAATTCAAAAGAGGGAAACAAAGTCACTCAGCCATCTCTGTCTCTGGCCACCTTCTACCCATTAGTCAAATAAAGATAAGACCCCATCAGGTTTGCATAGGTTGGGACTCTTATGAGTTATGATGGATGCTTACTCATGTCACCCTCCCATATCAAACTTTTCCAACATGAACAACCCTCTTTCAGTCATGCATTTCACTTATGGGAAGGCATGTGACTGGCACGTGAAGGAGTGGAAAGAAATGATCGGGTAGTGCTGGGTACTTCTGAAAGCCAATATGATATGAATTTCCTGGCATGCTTAAGGATTTGACAGATTGCAGGCTTTCATAATGATAATTTTTCTAGAAGAGCCATAAGAATTCATCTTCTAATTGAACTTTTCTTCTTACTCTTTCCTGTCACTTTTAATATATAAATTTAGTTCATTAATTTGAAAAAACTGTATCTATCAAGAGTGACCGGAGAGAAACCCCTGTTTGTATGAGGGTTGCATGAGCTGACGTTCCTCGAGCCATTGGATTTCAATCGGACGACAGACATCATTTCAGGTGGCAGATAAATCACCCCCCCCCCCCCCCCCCCCCCCACCTTGCACTGTCGGATCAAAATCAAATGGCTCTTAGGTAATTGTGCTCATGCAGACGTGCAGGAGCCATATCTCAGACGTGCGGAGTATGAGGCCAATCTTTTTTATCGTTGGATTCCAATCCGATGGTGAGTATCAAATAAATGGGTAAGTGAGTGT
Source organism: Houttuynia cordata (assembly GCA_039654745.1). Lineage (NCBI taxonomy): Eukaryota > Viridiplantae > Streptophyta > Magnoliopsida > Piperales > Saururaceae > Houttuynia > Houttuynia cordata. The sequence continues at coordinate 54,200,301 of CM077504.1, read as the reverse complement.
GTCAAATCAGTAAGTGTGTGATGTGAATTCCTTATAAACGTACGTAGCCATTAGATCAAGATCCAACGGCTACAAATTAAATTGGTATTATAGAAGCTATATGAGAGCGATCTCATTTAAACTTTTCCCTATATATATATATATATATATATATATATATATATATATACACACACGAAAGGCTATAATCAAGCTTTTTGTTCATCTTATTCTTCTATTTATAATACTCTTAATGTTCCATATCAATTGTCCCATTTGGTTTTTGAAAATAAACTAATAGAATCAGTTCATTTGCAAAAACCAAATGAGATAGGAATGGACGGAGTGACACGTTACCTGCATAAAAAGTAACAATTCATATGCTTAAGGAAATAACAGATTGGTTTCACACAATAGATTTTCTAATAGAGTCTTATCAGTTCATCTTCGTCTTTATCATTTTTTTCTTTCTCTTTTCTTTCTTTTTTTATTTAGCAGATGTGAAAGGCTACTCTTATCTGCCATTTGTAAATTCATTTGATACTATTTTTAAGATATTTTTTTAATAGGTAAGGTACCTAAATTATCTGGTTTCATCTAAAATTGTTTTATTAACTTTTATTTTCATTGTATGCACCCATACTTTTTAGAATTTAATATAATTCTTGTCCCGCCAAAAAAAAGTGTTGTTGTTATCCTAATTGACATTCCAATGATTTGGACCCACACAACCAATCTAAGGTAGGGTCCAAATCTCTTAAAAATACAGCTCTCTATATTTAAGTATATATGTATAGCAGGTAAGTGTGCAAATATGTGTAAAGTGTGCATTTCAAGATCAATTATAGGTTACATGAGCCTCTATAACTAATCCATAAGCAATCCCAATCAAGCTCACGCCTCTATTATATTTGGATCGGACCCCATCCACCAACTTTGCATGTCTGATACCCTAACCACCACCAGAACATATTCCTCACTTGCACCTGTTGATCATATATGTGACCACTCAAATCACTAACCACAGACATGTGTCCATGGTCAGCTTAATTTGGCATGGGTGACATTGAAAATCAGGCAACAAGCATGGCTTGAAATTGGTTGTTCCATTTATTGAATAGGGTTTTTTTCCTCCTTTTCCTCCTTGTTTGGTGACAAGGTTAGGAACCCCAAAGGACAGATGGTAAACCTAAAAGTAACACATGAGGGCTGAAGAGGGTCATCATGTTGAGGTGGTGGTGGGTGGGATATGAAAGCAATAGAAATGAGTGCTCGATGTGGGCATGGGAGTGTCTCCCACTATATCCATCAAACTGTTCATACCGTTTCTATAGCCATTTTCTCTATATTTGAATTATCTTGGGAGACAAGCAAAACTTTTTAATGAAAGCTGAAACTGTTGAATGGCATCAAGTAAAGTATCTGTAAAGAGGGTGGTGAGTCCACTTTTTAGATGAACTGCTAAACAATTGTGTGTGTCACCATCATGCTAGAGCAAGTAACTTACACATGGTAAATTGGTAATGAATGGAACTCCCAATCGATATTACCTTTTTTTGTTGAAATAAATCGATATACCTTGACAATGAATGTTACCGTATTAAACCCCCCCCCCCCCCCCCCCCCCCCCAACACACACACACACACAAACAGAGAGATATTAAGCCTACTTTGTCATGCTTCAATGGAGTAGTTACTGATGAGTAGTTGTTAAATTTGGTTTGCATCTTTATATTTTAGTTCAAGCTCCACCGTTGTGTCTCAATATGCCGGTCCCATATAGACAGCCGGCTATAAAATTATAACAATCTCTATATCTCGTATTTTAGTTAAATTAGAAGCGTACTATGAGCAATATTTACTTCCTAACATGTTATGTACCACCTCCATCCCATATTAATAGCTCCATTTGGCTCAATTTAAGTTGCTTTTTTATCTGAAATGGAGAAAAATAATCATAACCAATATAATCTAGTGCAACTAATGAATAAAACGTGCTGAATTGCATGCATGAAATTTGCCTAACCCACAATTCTTATTTTGATATTCAATTTGCATGGCTCATGGTTTGATGCTCTAATTAAGAACCTATGTTTTGCAATGGGTGGCCGGTCAATGCTGTTATACTATATTAACCCAAATATTAATCTTTGATTGTTTGATAACAACGAAAGAACCATCCTCCCCAGTGATGGAGCGTTCATGAAAGAAGAAATGAAGAATCAAGATCATCAAAAACAATTTGTTGGTGATGAACTTGATTATCTATGTTTTGCAATGGGTGGCCGGTCAATACCGTATACTATATTAATCCATATACTAAGCTTTCGTTGTTTGATAACAGACGAAAGAAACATCCTCACCAATGATGGAATGCTCATGAAAGAAGGATCAATACCATCAAAAACAATTTGTTGGTGATGATTATTATATTGACTGTTCATTACTTAACCCTTATCATAATGTCTTCGAGGTGGTAATATAGCATATATGGACCACTTCGCTTACTCATAAATGTCTCCTGGATCTAAGTTAAGCTAAAACCTAATCCCCACATCAACAACTAGATAGAAAATTGCAACCTAATGCTCTACGTCGCATTCGACCCATCATGCATTTGACCCTTCATTGTTTATCTAATCATAAACTCGATACCTATCTTTGGACCCTTAATTAGTTCAGCTTCCTCACTGTGGGAAAAGACAAAAGTTCGATCAACTGACAATTTACCAATCCCTAATCTGCCATCTTTAGAGCTGTTGCACCTAATTTCCATCTCCAAAGCAATTGCAAATATGGAGGTCTGTCACTGTATGTTCCAGTTTAGTTATCCCTCTGTCTTGCAGCCACTGGTAGCTGGGGCCAGATCGTTAGCTCACCACAATTGTAAGCTACAAAGTTCCTCCCCTCTTAAAGACAATCTGTTAGATCCCATGGAGTCCAAATAAAGATGCTTGTTGGTGTCTAGCATCCAATGCCATTCTGTACTAGTTATAAGAAAAGACATTTTGCATGATAGTTGGTAGGAGAAAGTGGTTAACCTGTACACTCAAAGTTAATAATGTCAGTAATTAACCTAGCATTCACATTCTTAAAGAAAAAGCGAAGGACGGGAATACACACCTATGTCTAAACTCTAAACCATTGTTTTAAACACCGGACCGGCTCGGCCTTGAGCGGGTCTAACGAGACATGGTCGACTTTCGGGACCGGCCCGGCCCTTCTAGTTATGTTCTTGGGGTGTCAAACCGTGTTAGAACCCGGTCGAATCCCCCCACCTCACCACCAACCCGGGTCCGTCGTTGGATGATCATTTTTAAAAACACTGGTCCAAACACCTTCTTGATATACATATGACCATGGAAAAACGTCTCGGCGATATATCGCCGATATATCGGTATCGGGCCTAAACCAATACATCGATACCAATTAATATCGATTTTTCAACAAAATCCAAATATCGCCGATATATCGGTATTTTTTGAATTAAAAAATTATTTTTTTAAAAAAAAATCAAATTTTTTTTTTTTTGAAAAAAAAAAACCTTTCATGTTTGTTTTCTATCTTAATAAGCATATTTTGAAATTTATTCTTTGTTTAAATTAGTATAACTCATTTTAGAAGTTAGATTGTGAAAATATACGGTAAAAACTAATTTTTGACTACCGATATTTTTTTACACAATATCTCCGATATATCTCCAATGTATCTCCGATATTTCGTCTCTTTGGCCGACCGATATTTTACCGATATCCGATACGACTTTCCATGCATATGACTACTTGATCTAATCCTAAATTACTCCTTCATGAGATAATCATAACAATTCACTAGAGCAGATCAAGCTGACCAAAAACAGCAGTAATGTCATAATCTTGGCCATCAAATCAATTGATCCAAAAAACAAGCTTTCTCTAAAAAGACTATTCAGTTAGTATTATGTAACAATTAGATATGCAATTAACTGAACCAAATTATGTCCAGCTCTCATTCTATAGTTGCCCAGCTGACCATCTCCATTTTACAGATATGCCACAACCCTCTGCTTCTCTCTTCTAGAGAGAGAGAGAGCATAGAAAAAGCAGAGAGAGAGGAAAAGGCAAAGGCAGGCCACTAACAGGCGTCGGTGGGATAGCGGGAAATGGAGGGGATTGGAGAAGAATAGAAGAAAAAAGATGGAAGAAAATGGCCAGGCTTTCCTTCTGCCGAAAGTGTTGTTCTGCGCCGTGTGGGGGCCTTCTTCTCTACCTTCTTCCACCCCAAAAAGCAGTCACAATTCTTCCTTCCTTTTCCCTTCTCTTCCTCCATTCTTCCCTTCACCTCCTCCTTCTCCTTCCCCATTCTTCATTGGCCGCTGCCCAACTTCTGTAAAGTTCTGCTGACTAAAAACTCCATATCTCATCTTCCAATTCAGCAAAATAAGCAGATTTTCAGACGTATTTGCATCAGAATTCAGGTTTAGGAGCTGAATGCTTTCTTAGTTTTGTTCCTAGCAGTAAAAGCTCCATCAGAATTTAAACACTTCCTCTGTTCTGGCCATCTGAGTCTCTTCACAGAATAAGCAGATTGTCATACTATTTTGAATCAGAATTGAAGTTAGGAGTTGAATGCTTTCTGGGTTTTGTCCATAGCAGTAGAATTCACCCGGAGTGCCACTAGTTCCTCTGCTTTTGTCACTTCCAATTCATAATTCTCATGTTTTTAAAAACATTTGAAGTTTGAGGTGTGTGCAGAAGTTTCCTTTTTTATGTCCTTGACAAAGAAGTCTGAATTTGGTGTCCTGAGGGGACGCAAAGGTGGCTCCAGATAACGAATCCCTCGAGATTTTCATTGAGATTCCTCCCTCCCAAAATAGGCAATTATTTCGTCCATTAAAGAGCCTTGTATCTGAAGGATAGAAGGATCAAATATGTCCTCTGCTGCTCCCCAAAATCGCCTTTGAAGACAAAAAGTTGAAGTATTTTCAAGTTTTCCGACCCAGATATCAAAAGGGTATGGGGAATTTGCCTTGAATTTGAAGAAAAAGCAGAGGATTGAAATCTACAGAATTGCTCTGAGAGAGATTCCTTTCCTCACATCTTTTGGCAAGCTTTGCTCTGCATTTAAGTTTAGAATCCTGCAGAGCTGTCTTTCTCTGCTGCTTTTGGGAGCCTTCTTGTCCTCTGTCTTCTTCATCTCCTTCAACCAAACTTGGGATTGGAGTATTCAGACAGAGATCTTCTTGCAGGTTTTGACAGGTACGGATTGCTTTCTCTCTTCGAACTCTCTCTGTTCAAGTTCAGACTTGTCACGTATCTTTCAGTTCTTGTTGCCGAGTCATGCAAACTCGGCGACTCGGTCTGGGAATCGGCCGCTTCGAGTCACCGGTACGTTTGATTTCTTTGTGTTTTGCTACTGTATCGGCCGATACAGACCTGTTTCGGGTCACATGGCTGCACCGTTAACTTTCAATTATTCAAATTTATAGATGAACTATGATTGTCCATTGGATTTGGGATTCCTTGTTTCTACATTCTGAAATCGGGAATATAATCCCTGTTGGTGGCCAACATAGGGCCCTGGCCCCTGGCCATCACACCAACACCCCCTTGGTATTCTAAAATTGAATTGGCAAATGCGTATATTGGGGTTGATGAGATAAGTAGGTCACCATTCTTGAGAGGAAACAGTGTTTTTGTTTAGTAATAATGAGGGGCATCCGAGTCCGGGGACCAAAATAGGCTCAACGAAAGGGGGCTCTTAAAGCAACGTATCATCAGAAAATAATCCAATGTGGGTGGCCATTGGAGCAGGGTTTTGAACTCGGTGCCCTCCACTTCATGAAGCATGTCCTGGCCCTCCCACCAACACCTTGTTGTAGTGAGGAAATAGTTATTATGTGCTAAACCCGTGCATCTTGAGATGTGAGATCAAGATCTGATGGGCACAGATGAATGGGATTCTTCTTTGAGACTTGATAACCCTCCACCACTAGGCAGGCTTGAGCCCACATCTAGTTGGGCAGTTGGGTCAATAGGGAAAGGCCCAGTTTTGTGAAATGCTGATTGCACTGAAGCTTGGCGCCATTGCTTATTCTGGCTTCACAGCTTTACTTGTTGGAGAAGGTTTCTCATTGAGAGAACACAGTACAGCATGGAACATAATTTTTGTGATCTTGTATTTTGTTCGGAAAAAGTGGAACTTCATATGCAACCTACGCTCTACCTGTTCGTGCAAAAAATAGTTATATATGTCGATAAATGAATAAGGAACATGTTGCCTATATGTTTGCGTATGTGTTAGATGGTAATCCTTGATTCATCCGGTTTTCCGTTTAAGCACCAACAATTTGGAAAACAGCAGTAATTTCACTGACATCATTGAATTTTGTGTTTTATCCTACATTCTGTCTAGCAGGCTTTGATGCCGACAAATGGTTATTGGTGAAATTAATTATCTCAAAAAGTAAAAAGTGGAGAAAGAAGTCAAGAGACATTTCTCATGGCAAAGAAAAGCAAGCAGCGGCTTTCACGATCACGAAGTGAGAAGGATCATTTGGGATGTATGGCAGGCTTGATTAGTATATTTGACTTCCGGCATGGTCGCTCCACTCGCCGGATGATTTCAGATCGTAGGCAAAAGAATGCTGAACGACCTCCTGATGGTAAGTGATGAGTTCCCATAATGTCACAGAAAGAGAGAAATTCAACTATAAAGGAAGTGATATCAGTGTATGTAAAAGCAGAATTGTCAGTGAGTCAAATCTTTTGGAATTTATATATTCTACCAATCGTTTTCTTTTTAAATATATTCTTGCAATCATTTTCTTTTTAAAAATATTCTGGCAATGCTGAGTACTCAGCAAATTTATTAGGCGCAAAGTCTGCAGAACAAGAAGCTCTAAACATTTCTCCAACACCCAAACCATTGCCCAAGTATAGGACAAAGTTATGATGCAGAATAATGTTTTTATCCCTGCAGGTGCATCACGCCCGGGAGGCAAAACAGCTTCCACTCAAAAGCATGAGAATATGGAAAAAGGAGCTTACATTGTAAGTTTACACTAGAACCTCAATCTCTTATCTAATTTAATCTTATCTAAGTACTTTAAAAAGCACCGGCTACATTTTAAAAAAAAATTCCGAAATTTCTAGCTAATAGCCCTCTAAATTTGTTTAAGACCATGATTAAGTGTTAACTGTGATTAGATTAATTACTATGTTAGGGGATAGACATGGTATTTTATAGAGCCCTTTGCCAATTATGCCCTTGTTGTTTTTAGTGTGCAAATTATATATAATAAATATCAGTTTATAGGTGATAAATTTGGCAAACAAATAATTATAACATTAATTATGGATGATTAATAGCATTATTTCCACCCACTCTCGGTAATAAAAGTGGTGTTTATGGCAATAAATGGGCTTTTAAGATTCATGTACTCCACACCTCCATGTTCAAATTCCATTTATCACTTATCTATCATTTTATATGGACTAGCCCGTGATTTTTGCAGGGGAAAACTTCTAGTAGGTTATAAAGCAGTCAGGTGACAATCTCTGTTAACTACATTGTTTCAGGATGATGATGCAAGTAAAATAGCTGCGGCAGAAACGATAATCACAAGCATAAAAGCCCTCATGGAGGAAGAGATATCCAAAGTGCAGAAGCCAAAGAAGAAGCTGAGTGAATCTGCCCTTGAACAGATAAGAAAGGATCTGGCACTTCAAGAACCTTCCAGAAAGAGCCACAAAAAGACATCTAAGAAACCAGACATGGATGGACATTCAAAATCAACAGAACTATGCCCTTTGGTAGAGGAATTCTGGAGCAATAGTAATTACTTCCGAGATATGAATTCGGACCAGAACAACCTCAGTATGCAACCAGTTCAGAAGCATTCAGCTATTGATGAAAGATTGAGAGACGCATTGGAGGCTTTTTTAAGTCACAAATCCATTGAAGCGAACAGACTCAATATAGATGTTGCCACTCAACAGTCCAAAGCCCTCAACGATGCCATAGAAATTATACATACTAACAAGGATATCTTTTTACAGCTTCTACAAGATCCAGATTCAGTTCTTGTCAAACACATCCGTGGCTTACAGAATGATCAATCAAAAAGAGTATCGACTGAATCATGCAAAGAATCAAAAGGACTCAGCTCATCGGAAGAAAGGAACAAGGATTCAACCCAGTGGGAAAAAGCTGCCAACCAGAATCCGAAAGGTGGTCACCATAAACTCTTTGGAAGAAAAGAGAAAATAAAGGATAAAATCCTATCCGGCATTCCTGACGATTCTTCACACAGGATAGTAGTTCTGAAGTCAAACCAAAGTTCAACACAATCTCGATTTTCAATTGAGGAAGTTAAGATGAAGTTGAAAAATGCCATAGGAGAACGCAGAAAGGAGCGAAATTGGTTGTTCATGGATAAAATTCCTTACAAGCACAACAATTCTGGCTCGGGTGAACGCTTTTGTCAAAATAAAACAAACACCAAATGTTCTGGGGTCAGCACGATTGGAGATAAGAGGAGCAATTCGAAAGATCGTCAGTCCCAAGAAATAGAGTCAGTGATATATACTGAAGCAAAAAAACATCTCATGGAGATGCTGACAATGGATGATGATGATGAGACTTTGATACGTAGGCGTAACCCAAAAACCTTGGGAAGAATCATCTCATCACCTGATGACAACATGTTATCTCCCAGATTTAGTCCTCCAGGGAACAAGGAGCCAAGTAGTCTAAATGAACATCAAAATTTATATACTTCTAAAAGCATCCAGCTAAGCCCTGACAACTGTGGAAGTCCGCAAGCAAAGAATGAGGAATCTAACAAAAACCCATATGCGGAAGCTCAAGAGGCAAACTCAAAACCGAACTTAAATAGAGAATATGATGTACAAGATGCTGCAGACAAAAATAACTGTACCATAGAAGATAATGGTCAAACAGGTATTCAATTTCTCATATCATAAGTTTTGTGAAGGATTCTGTTAAAAAAGGGTTTTCTATGCTCTTTCTGATATATTCCTGACTTGGAAATCTTATGTCTGCTGCAGCAGCTGATGAGGAAATCAGAGATATTGGAGATTCTGTGAGTGAGAATAAAAGCAACCTCCTAGATGCACAAAGTGAATATAATGAGCCTAATATTACAAACAAATTGGGAAAAGAAGAGCCTACTGTTTGCTCAGAAGAGGTAAAAAAAATTCCTGACATAAGGAAATAAAAATTTCTCCATCAATTAGCTTTTTGGCTGTTTAATTGACAGTTCTAGTAAACTTCTCAGGATGCGGTCAAAGAGACACAGCAAATGCTGAGACTACCGGCATTTTTCTCGGCAAGCCCCATACAAATCCACAAAATTGATGCTGAAGATAAGCTCACTGAAAACCTAGAGAGACCAAGCCCAGTATCTGTTCTTGAACCATTTTCCCCAGAAGATGATGTTAGCCCTGTGAACTCCACAGTCCAAATTGGTACACACTTAAAACTCTAGAATGTATTGCCCCTTTCTTTTATTTGTGCTTCTTTTTCTTGGTATACAAGTACTCATTAATTGTCTACAATCTGATGGCAACTTCAGGTGAAATATATATCCAACCACGAACAATTTGCTTCGAGGAAGATGAAAGTTCGGCATCTAGTGAGGCTACTTTGGTGCAATATACCAGTCCAAGAATCCAAAAAGGAGAAAATGATTCCACACTTGAGTACATAACACAAATATTAGTTGCCTCTGGGTTAAACTGCAATGAATTGGAAGGGGCCTGGCAATCATCACACACACCATTAGATTTATCACTGTTGGATCAAGTGGAGGCACCATCAAGACAATTTCCAGATTACCATAGACTTCTCTTTGATTGCATCAATGAAGTTCTTCAAGAAATATATGAACGACTTTTTGGTTGCTTGCCATTGGTATCATTTGTTAAAGTCGAGATCTGGCAAATTCCTACAGGAAAACATGTTATCCGAGAGGTCATAGAAGGGATTTCATGGTATCTTGTTCCTCCGGGAGCACGCACATTAGATCAAACTGTTGAGAAAGATATGGCAAAGGACAAGTCATGGATGGACCTTCGGTTTGATGCTGAGGAGATTGGTTTTGAGATGGGAGATTCCATTTTAGACAAGATATTGGAAGAGATGATACTAGAACTGTGGGATTGACTTCATTGCACACATAAATGAATGCATCATGTCCTAATCTTACAAGAGAACAGACGTGAATCATGAAAACCTCCTTTGCTAGGTACTAACTTCTTTCTCTTTTACTTTTTTCCTTAAAAAAATAATGACAGGAATTACAGAAGGAACTTACCCGAATTGTCATACTGTTGCAGGTTAGCAAGCCAATGGTGAAAAGTAGCGATTGATCCTAGTCTTTTTATACATAAAAATTATTTTTGTGACTATAAAGCAGGCTCATTTGCATGGTGTTTTATGAGCCATTTGTTTTAGTAGTTTCAATCATTTTTCTCCCTTTTTGTTAGGATAACTCCCTAACATTGGTTGTGATATTAGTTTGACTTTTGCATTGTGTATAATAGTTTGTCATCTAGAAAAGACTGAAATGAGAAAAAAGAATTGGAGTGTTGTGTATATTAAGTTTCCTTCAGCTGACAAACTCTAGATTGAATCAGTTAGAAAAATATTTAAACCTTTTCTGAGAAGGAAATGTGTAGAATAGCCTTTGAAAAATCAAACTAACATTAAAATTTTGAAAGAGATTACATCAAAGCGCATGCATGATATGTATAGATAATCTACTACAGGCTTCAAATTGTTTCTACAGCGCGCATGACATGCAATCACAGTGTAGAAATTATGCTTTGCAAACTGAAAACTATGCACTAATAGTTCTCAACTCCAAAAGGTTCGCGTAAACCTACTTCAGGACCCACCGGTACAGATGATTGTGTTTCATATCAAATTCTGGCCTAAGTTTAAGCTGACGTAATTAATCCAACCAATCTCGAGCCAAACTTTGTCATCCTTTTGGTCCATTATTTAAAGATTCGAGATGCCATATTTGGAATCTTGAATTTATAATGGTGGAAGAGGTGCTATAGAAAAGCTTTAACTCCTCCGTCCCATTTTAATATCCGATTTGGTTTTTTCAAATTTTTTTCAAAATGAACTAATTTTAATATCCGATTTAATTTTTTTCAAATTAGACTATTAAAGTTGATAGAATCTGCCTACTAATTCAAAGAGATCTTGATGCCCATCTTTAGAACGAAAACAAGATTCACATGAAGCACATGCCTGCCTCTTGCACTGGCTACATAGCCTCTGCTCATTTGCCTCAATTCTTTTCTTGATGTTCTCTAAGCCATGCTCCCATGTAAAAGCAGACTAGTTTTCATTGTTACCAGCTTTGTGATGGAAGATGGCTATATTAATATTTCATATGCAACCATCATGTCATGTAGCCAATCCACATATTTGGAAAGGTGTATGATGAATATGATGATGTTGAATCTTCTTATCATTGTCCCCTCTTTGGAGGGTTGCTTCTGGAAGGGCATCCGGCGTAAAAATTTGCCACTATATTTCTTTGTATGGATTTTGTACCATTTTGATTCTGATAAGAGTCAAATGCGGTATATAATCCATGCCGCCGACCCCAGATAGCTGGGATAAAGCGTATGATGATGATGTTTTTTGAAGACTGAATAAACACTCAGCTAGAATTTCATCTGATGGAAGGTGAAAATGAAAATGGAGCATCCATGGAATGTGATGTCACAATTCAAAAATATATTTACATAAAAAAAGTTATAAGTATATCTTTCAACTCTCAAAATTTTCTGAAGATGTTCACAAGTGATGCAGCAAACAAAAGAAGAACAGAAATTTCTATTGCAAGTTGCGAAAAGAAAGGATTACACAGCTTGAATCCACAAGCTGCCTCTGAATCCACAGAGGAATTACAGGGAAAAGAAGAACTGAATCCACGGTTCAATAACTCAAATCCATGAGCAGCAATTTCAGAGAACAAATCTCAAATTCAAATTACAACAACTGAAAACCCTGCTAACAGACTCAAGTCCTATTTATAACACCCTTCTAATACTAAATGTCTTTTTTGCCCCTTCTGGAATCTACAGTCCCAACAGGACTAACTAACTTGGTAGTCTTTTACTCAAATACCCCTACATAGAATTTATGTAGTTTCTTCTATCTGTTTGACAAAATGCTGTAACGAAGTTGGCAGCCTGCATCAGGCCCTCCTGCTCAAAAGAATCTCGACCTCGAGCTGAGGAAGTCAGATAACAGAAGGAGTAGAAGTGGCTGGCCCAGAGTAGGGAGTTAAATCTGATACATTGAAGGTCCTGGAGATGGCCATGGTATCAGCTAGGTCCGCCACATATGCATTATTATTGATGCATTTAACAATCTGATAGGATCCCACTTTCTTCTGAGTCAACTTACTGCAATGACCAGCAGGAAGCCTTTCTTTCCTTAGACATACCATCACATAATCTCCCACCTAAAAAATTTGTTCTCTCCTCTTCAGGTGTGCCTTAGTCTTGTATTTGTGATTAGATTCAACAAGAGCAGCCCTGACCTGCTGATGAATGTCAGCCAGTTTAGAAACAGTGTCCACTGCAGCTGAACTCTCCCCTTTCTATTTAGGAACCAAAGCCAAATCCACAGTATGCCGATGATTAAATCCATAGACAATTTCAAAAGGTGAAAGACGAGTAAATCTATTAGGTGCTGAATTAAAAACAAATTCAGCCTGAGGGAGAAAGAAATCCCATTGTTTTTGGAGTGGAACCTGAAAACCTTCGAAGTAAATTGCCCAAGGTCCGATTAACTACCTCAGTTTGACCATCAGTGTGAGGATGGCAAGTACTACTTAACTGAAAATTAGTGTCCAGCCTCTTCCAAATAGTCCTCCAAAAATGTTTTAGGAATCTACTATCCCGGTCTGAGGTGATAGTTTTAGGAAGATCATGAATTCTAACAACCTCCTTAAATAATAACATTGCTACATGGATTTTGTCCAAGGCTTCAGTGGTTTTCTTTCAATGAATGAAGTGAGCCATCTTGAAAAATCTGTCAACCACTACATAAATGGAATCAAACCCTTTTTTGGTCTTAGGAAGCCTTGGACAAAATCCATTGAAATGTCTTCCCAAGTCAAGTGAGGAACTTGTAAAGGAGAATGCAATCCAGTGTTGTGAGAGGTCCCCTTAGTAGTCTGACAAGTGGAACATTGTTTGATGAACCTAGCAACATCTCTTTTAATATTGGGCCAACAATACCTTTCCTTGATCAATGCCTCAGTCTTATCTCTACCAAAGTGACCTGATAGACCCCCACAATGAAGTTCTTGCATCAATTGCTGCCGGACTGAACATGTAGGAATACGTAGCTGATTTCATTTGTACAAAAAACCCTCCTTCAGATGGAAATCTGATTATGAAAAAGAACTGGTCTGACTGTCCAACCACTGATCATGAAAATCTTTATCCGTCTCGTATAAATCTTTCAGACAATCAAATCCAAACATCTCAGTTCTGAGAGTAGTTGACATAATCATCTTCCTTCTCAAGGCATCTGCAGCCTTACTCAGTTTTCCTTATCTGTGCCTAATGATAAAAGTGTAATCTTGTAATTCAGCCATCCACCTAGCATGCAACCTGTCCAACTTACTTTGGCTTTGCAAATGCTTCAAAGAGTCATGGTCAGTGTGTAGGATAAACTCCTTGAAAACTAAGTAGTGCCTCCAATGCTTTAAAGACTGCACTAAAGCAAAAAGTTACAGCTTGTAGGCTAACCATTTCCTCCTAGCTTCATTTAGTTTAGCACTAAAATAAGTCATTGGACGACCGTCAAGACAGAACCAATAACAACCTACCTCAAAGGTTTTGTGAAAATCCGGTAAGGCTAAAACGAGGGCAGTAGTCAGCTTCTGTTTGAGAAGTTGAAAACTGTTTTGAGCTTCATCAGTCCACAGGAATTTGTCTCTTTTAAGACAGTCAGTGAGAGGGGTTGCAATTGTACTAACATTTCTAACAAATTTTCAATAAAAGGTAACTAAACCATGAAAGCTCCTTACCTCATTTGTTATCTTTGGTATTGGCCAATCTTGTATAACTTGTCTTAGAAGGATCTACTTGCAACCCCTCATAGCTGACTACATAGAGTAAATCAGTCATGGTTCGGTCGACTTTCTCTTTCCGGGCCGACCATACATCATGCTGTAGAATTAAAAAGGCAAAGCGGAACTCCGATCGCATGCTAATGGCGGCCAGGTAGGTAGAGGTCCCAGGTCCTACTGCAGATCCCATCAATCGCCCTATGATATTCCGGTACGGAGGAAACTGATATCCATCAAAATCAGGGTGATGAATCGTACCTCTGTCACACCCCATAGCACTAGCAATATCGGTGACTCGGACCTGGATAGGTATACCACATACAACACTCTGAATGGTCACCTGCTCTGGATTATCGTTGTCTTCAATGGTGCAATTTGCATAGAATTCCCGAACCGGGTCCTCGTGGACCATTGCAAATGCATTCTGCTTTTTTGCAGTGATATGGGTGAAATAGTTCACCCAATCCGGCAGTCCTCAATCCACCTCTGAGTCGGAAGATTGAGAATAGACGGGTTCAAGACCACCTGCCTCTCATATTGTATGGGCCGTGGCTGTGCAGCAGGTTCAGGTGGAGGGGTGGAAGGAACAGAGCGTGATGAAGAAGCTTCACCCCTTGAACGTTTGTGAGAGACGGATTTCTGAGGCATTGTACCTGAAAACTAAAGATAATAGTGAAAATCCAATCAAGGTACAAGAATATGCAGCATGTAATTGCAAACTTAAATATCACAGCAAGCATGTAATAGCAGATCCACTTCACAATTTCCGGTTTTTTTTTAAAATAATAATAAATTTCCTAAAAATAATAAAAAAATAAACTTAGGAAATCGGAAGGAATCATCATGCATAACAAAAATCTCAATCATCAATATAGAAGTATGCATGAGAGGGATATATATCACCGAAATCAGATTTCGAATTTTTTTTTTTAATAGCAAAACATTGTTCACCGCAAGAACACAAATCCTTAAAAATGAAATAAAACACCTAAAATCGAAGAATTAGAAGCTGAAAGTCATGCATAAGCATCGCAATAATCAATATAAGGGAATGCATGAGAGTAATCGCAACAATATCTACCGAAAACTAAGAAAAATCAAGTTTTTAAGTTTCGGCTTACCGGAAGAAAAAGGAGTGATTACGATGAAAGGAGTGGAAAATCACGGAAACAGACACCGGATCTAGATTCTACGTACAAAAATCCTTTAGGGGCCGGAGTTTCAGCTAAACAAGGGTCGAAAACGGCAGCGGCAAGCGGAAATAGATTTCTCTCGCCGCGGCCACTTGGATTTTAAGCGCGAGGAAGACGACCCGCGATCGATCGCTCTTTTAGCCGATCGATCATTATGTAAATCGAGAAATAGCGCCCGTTAGATTGAAGACGAACGGTGTTGATATATGCAAAATATACACATTTTTATATGCCTTTCTACCTATTTGTTAGTCGTATTTTTAGTTAGAATAAGGATAATTAATGTTTATCTATGTTAAGTGAATAATTTGGAGTTTAATGAATAAACGCGCTTAATTGAGTTATTTAGATGCATTAATTGGTTTTAATAGATTTATGTTTTATTACGCGTCTAATTACGATTTATTTTTATTTATGCAGGCTTTAGAGCTCAAAATCAGATCGCCGAATGTGGAACGCATCAATCAGCTCATGTGAAGAGATCGAAGATCCGACGGACGTGGTTGGTACGACGGGTTTTAACCCAATAAAAGAAAAAAAAAGAGAAAAGAACCGGGTCAGCGGTTCACCGGTCTGGTCAGAAAAAAAGAAAAAAAACACGTAACCCGAGCCCGATGGCTCGAGCGCCTGGAACGAAAGAAAACAGAGCACAGGAGGCTCTGTTCGATCGGAGGGTGGGCACGGAGGAAATTCCGGCGGCCTATGGCGGTGGGTCTTGCTTCCGGCGATCGTGAGGAGGCGATGACGACAGCACTCGGCGGCAAGGAGTTGACGGCGACCCGGCGGCGGATAGATGAGCTCGACTGTGAGAAGTATATTGTCGGCGATGAGGCAGCCAAGGTGATGGGTCAGGGCGGCCGATGGTGGAGAAGACGCTCGGTGGTGAAGCGACGACGGCGACCCAATAGCTAGACAGAGAATGCTGGATTTGGAAGGGCAGATGGACGGCAAGCTCTGATTTGGCCGATGTCTGAAAAATGGAAAAAATTCCTGTTTTGAAAAGCTTGAGGTTGCGCCCGGAAAGGAAGGTGCTGGGATTTCTTGGACTCGATTTTGCGACTATAAAAGGAGGAGCTTGCAGAAGGATTGGGTCTCTGGCTTGCGGTTCGAAAGGGGACGGCTTTTGGGTGGTAGTGGTAGCTTGGAAGAGAGAGAGGCCTGTCTGTGGAAGGAGAAAAGAGCCGGCTGGGTACTGTTCCAGCTGTGCATCAAGGAGGAGTTTGCTGCTCTACTGTGGTTCTGGCTGCTCGAGAGAGAGGTCTGTCTGTGGAAGAGGGTCTGTTCTGCCGTGGTGGATTGAAAGAGGGGAGCTCGGCACTTCAGGCTCTGTCGAGAGGCCGTGGTGATTTGGCTAGGTACTGTGTTGTGCAGACGAGAAGGAGCAGGCCGGCTGTGTAGGTGGAGTTGTTGCCGTCGAGAGGCAGAGGCAAACGGGAGAGAAGAAAACCGGATCTGGCTCGAGAGAATCGGGATAGATTTGTGGGTCGAACACTGCTTTGATTCCGAGACAAACGGAGCAGTTTTAGACACCAAAACTGTGGAAAGGAAAGACTGATCTGAATTCGGGGTTGCTTTGCTTTGGCGAGAAGGGGACTGTTTGTTCTATTCGAGAGAAAGAGCAGATCGGTTGAGGCGTGCAATCGAGAGATTGTTGCAGAAGGTGGAGGAAAGAGGAAAGCAAAACGGGATTACAGACAAACTGAAAGCAGCAAACAGGATTTTTATTATTTTATCTTTTATTTATCCAATTTCTGTGTTTTAAGTTAGTTGAACATCTGATTGCTTAATTAGAAATTGAATTTGTTCATGCAAAGCTCTCTACAATTTCAAAAAGATACCCAACATTCTTTACATGCCAACTCGCAAGCAATTGCGAAGCTGGAACTTCAAATGGGTCAATTGGCTTCTGCATTAAATGAGAGGGAAAAAGGTAGGTTTCCTAGTCAACCTGTAGCTAATCCCAAAGGACAATTTGAAGTAGGATCTAATTCTTGTCAAGTCCAACCTCCAACGCAAGTTAAAGCCATAACTACACTTAGAAGTGGAAAACAGATTGACAACAATGTTGAACCACCTAAGACTGTCATAGAAACAATCGCTAGAAAGGGTGAGGACCAAGAGAGCACCACTGGACCAGACGTGAGTCCTAATACATCGAAGAAGAGCCTAGAAGCTTCTTCGTGTCCTGAGTCTAGCCATATGCCACCCTATATACCCAAGGCACCTTTTCCTCAAAGACTTGCAAAAACATCTCAAGGGAACAAACTTGATGAGACAATGGAAATTTTTAAGAAAGTGCAAATTAATATTCCATTGCTCGATGCTATTAAGCAAGTTCCCGCTTATGCAAGATTCTTAAAAGACATGTGCACCCAGAAAAGAAAATTGAATGCACACAAGAAAGTGTTTCTCACTGAACAAGTTAGCTCAATTCTTAAGCATAACACTCCTCCTAAGTTTAAAGATCTAGGATGTCCCACAATTTCATGCGTTATAGGAGACCATAATGTGGAGAGGGCATTGTTGGACTTAGGAGCTAGTGTAAATTTGCTACCATTCTCTGTTTATGAGCAACTTGGATTAGGAGAGTTGAAACCGATTACCATAACACTGCAACTTGCAGACATATTAGTTAAAGTCCCACGCGGTGTTATTAAGGATGTTCTGGTTCAGGTGGATAAATTTTACTTCCCAGTAGACTTTATTTTCTTAGATACCCAACCTGTGCAGAATCCTGGTAGTCAGATTCCTATGGTTTTGGGAAGGCCATTTTTAGCCACATCCAATGCCATAATAAATTGTAGAAATGGGGTTATGAAGTTGTCTTTTGGCAATTTAAAGGTCAAACTCAATGTCTTTAATGTTAGACAACAACCCCCAGAGACGGATGATTCTTTTGCAGTGAATATGATTGAAAGTTTAGTAGAAGAATCTCTGCAAACTGTTTTAAATGATGATCCCCTCCAGACATGTTTAACTCATTTTGGCTTAGACTTTGACATCGAAGGGTCCATTAGAGACGTCAATGCATTGCTTGACTCTACCCCTATATTGGACCCAACCAAATGGACAGCCAGGGTGGAACCTCTTCCAGTTCCCGAGTCTAAACTTGTTCCATCTATTGAAAAACCACCCCAACTTGACCTAAAACCATTACCTAATACACTTAAATATGCATTCTTAGGGTCTTCTGATACCTTGCCTGTTATCATCTCTTCAGACCTTAATTTGGAACAGGAAGGAAAGTTGCTTAATGTTCTTCGCGAACATAAGACAGCTTTGGGGTGGACAATAGCAGACATTAAGGGTATAAGTCCTGCTCTGTGTATGCATCACATTTACCTTGAGGAGCATGCAAAATCTTCCCGTGAAATGCAACGCAGGGTTAACCCTAATATGAAGGAGGTCATCAGAACTGAGGTGCTAAAATTGTTAGATGTTGGCATCATTTATCCCATATCAGATAGTACTTGGGTCAGCCCAGTTCGGGTTGTTCCTAAGAAGTCAGGAATCACAGTAGTCAAAAATGATAATAATGAATTAGTCCCCACCCGAATGACCACTGGGTGGCGGGTTTGTATTGACTACAGAAAATTGAACTCGGTCACAAGGAAAGATCACTTTCCTTTGCCATTTATTGACCAGATGCTTGAGAGACTTGCTGGTCATAGCTACTATTGCTTTTTAGATGGCTATTCAGGCTACAATCAAATTCCCATTGCTCCAGAGGATCAAGAAAAGACCACATTCACTTGTCCTTTTGGAACATATGCATATCGCCGCATGCCATTTGGGTTATGTAATGCACCCGCCACATTCCAGCGGTGCATGATGAGCATATTTTCAGATATGGTTGAGCGATTTCTGGAAATTTTCATTGATGACTTCTCGGTGTTTGGATCCTCTTTTGATGAATGTTTACACCACTTGTCTCTTGTCTTGGCAAGGTGTAAAGAAATAAATCTTGTGCTAAATTGGGAGAAATGTCACTTTATGGTTCGACAAGGGATAGTTCTGGGGCATGTTATTTCTAATAAAGGAATTGCAGTTGATAGGGCCAAAGTTGACTTAATTTCAAGTCTGCCTCCACCAAAATCAGTGAAGGAGGTTCGATCTTTTCTTGGCCATGCTGGGTTTTACAGACGATTCATCAAAGACTTTAGCAAAATTTCAAGACCTTTGTGCAATCTGCTTGCTAAAGAAACTCCTTTTGTCTTTGATGATGATTGCTCTAAAGCGTTTGATCAACTCAAGCAATTTCTCACATCCGCACCCATCATCCAACCACCGGACTGGAATTTACCTTTTGAGCTTATGTGTGATGCATCCGATTATGCAGTTGGAGCTGTCTTGGGGCAGCGGGTGAATAAGATACCCCATGTCATCTATTATGCAAGTAGAACTCTCAATGACGCTCAGCTCAATTATTCTACTACAGAAAAAGAGTTGTTGGCTGTAGTTTTTGCTTTAGACAAGTTCCGATCATATCTCTTAGGATCCAAGGTCATAGTGTTTTCAGATCATGCAGCTTTGAAATATCTTCTTTCAAAGAAAGACACTAAACCTCGTTTAATTCGTTGGGTCCTATTACTTCAAGAATTTGATATTGAGATAAGAGACAAGAAAGGTTCTGAAAATGTTGTTGCCGATCACTTGTCTAGACTTATTGACGAGTCTGCTGAGGAACACTTGCCTTTGAATGAGTCATTCCCTGATGAACAACTTTTTGTTATCTCTCAATTGCCTTGGTATGCTGATATTGTTAATTATCTTGTCACAACTCAACTTCCTGAACATTGGACAAAACAAGATAAATCCAAATTCTTCGCCGAGGTTAAGCATTTTTTCTGGGATGATCCATACCTGTTCAAGTATTGCCCAGATCAAATCATTAGGAGATGTGTGCCGGAGCATGAGGTTGATAGTATCATTTCTTTTTGCCATGCTCATGCATGTGGTGGCCATTTCGGTGCGAAAAAGACTGCTGCAAAAATTTTGCAGAGTGGTTTTTATTGGCCTACTTTATTCAAAGATACTCATGAATTTTACACAAAATGTGACAGATGCCAATGTATGGGTACATTATCACGTAGGTCCATGATGCCGCTTACTAACATTCTGATTGTTGAACTTTTTGATATTTGGGGTATTGACTTCATGGGCCCATTTCCTCCATCGTTTGGTTATCTCTATATCCTTGTTGCAGTAGATTATGTTTCCAAATGGGTAGAGGCAATTCCCTGCAAAACAAATGATCACAAAGTGGTGGTTCGGTTCTTGAAAGAAAACATATTTTCTCGTTTTGGAACCCCTCGTGCAATTATAAGTGATGGTGGTACACATTTTTGCAATAAAGCTTTTGATTCACTTCTGAAAAAGTACTCCATTACTCATAAAATTGCAACTCCATATCATTCGCAAACTTGTGGACAAGTAGAAGTATCAAATAGGGAAATTAAACGCATTCTTGAAAAAACGGTTCGTCCCGACCGAAAGATTGGTATGAAAGATTAAATGATGCATTGTGGGCTTACCGTACTGCATTTAAGACACCAATTGGAATGTCTCCCTATAGACTTGTATTTGGAAAACCTTGTCATTTACCTGTGGAATTAGAACATCGTGCTTATTGGGCCATCAAAACTTTTAACTTTGATATGGACAAGGCTGGAACACTTCGTAAATTGCAGCTCAATGAACTAGACGAAATTCATAATGAGGCGTATGAGAATGCGAAGATTTACAAAGCGAAGACCAAAGTTTTTTCATGATCAGTCAATCATGAGGAAGTCATTTGAGCCCGGTCAAAAAGTTTTGCTCTATAACTCCAGGTTACATCTCTTCCCAGGAAAGCTCCGTTCCCGATGGTCTGGACCTTTCATTGTGCACAAAGTATTTTCCCATGGAGCGGTTGACATTCAAAACCCTCAAGATGGAACTATTTTCAAAGTTAATGGGCAAAGATTGGAACTATATTTAGAGGGTTTTACTGAAAGAGAGGAGATTGTTGTAGATTTGGATGAACCTAATGCTCCTACATGATTTTTGGTTACGTCTGGCTGAAGACGTAAAACTTAGCGCTCTTGGGAGGCAACCCAAATTTTTGGTTCTTGATGGCTTTTTATTTGTTTAATATTTAGGTTGTTGATACATGTGTGGGGATGCTACAATCTAGGTTTGGGAGTGTATTTTCTTTTTCCATACTTTGTACTTACTCCTCATTCTTAGTTTGTATGTTTCAATGCTCTACATCTACCATGAGGCATCTCCATTCAGGTGATTTCTTTCCTTACACTCCTTTTCTTTTACTCGACATTGTGATATTGATTTTGGTAAACATTGAGGGCAATGTTTCGTTTAGGTTTGGGGGTGTAGAAAAGAAAAGTAGTATTCCTTTGGTTTCTATTATTAAAAAAAAAAATTGAAAAAAAGAAACCATAAAAATTTACTTAGTTTTAGGTCGTTTGTTAGTAATTTTCTTAGGTTTTGATAGTTTATCCCTTTATAATGCATACTTCAATTTTTAAGAGATTAATTTACATTAGAAGTATGAGTAAGTATACTGGAGGATAGAGAACTTAACTGAGTAGTTTCTTTCTGTTATAGTCCTCTTGGAATATGTGCTTGAACTAAGAAAACTCACTCACACACACTAGTACATAAAGTAATACCATCTAGAAATTTGTTGATTGCTAATTTACAGTGGGATATCTTTAGTCAGAGTCATTGGATGATATGTGGTTGTCTGTTGAGCTTAAAAGATCATGATAGACCATTTACTTGGCTATGGCAAGGGATTGGAACCGGAAATAGGTTGAGAGTATAATACAGCCTGGATGGAATAAAGATTGCTGAAAATATGAATGAAGAAAAAAAAATGCGAAAAATGAAAACAAAATGAATGAAAGAAAGGGGCTGCTTGACTTTATAGGATTAACTTAGGCTGATGCTCGGGCCCGAAGCGGTCTCTTAAAACCTAATGCCCTAAGCCAACTGGCTGGGAGTCATTGGCCTGAGTCATTGCTAAACCTGAGCATCTTGAAGTCAGGCCTTACACAGTCCCAGCGGAAAAAAAAAAGTCTATGGTGTATTATCCTCTCAAATCTAGAATGTTGGACCCGAAGGAGGCGCGCAGATCTGTGCTATCATGAACCTAAAGATTACGACGACTGTGTTGATTCTGATGTTCTTTGGTTAATGGGTCACACTGGATCTATATAAAACAGAGATTTAGAATGTATTGCTACAATGTTCTACACTTTTACTATATAAAGTATCATGCTATATCCTATTGAGTAGAAACTTCCAAGATGAAGGTGTAGAATAAAACCACTTACTTGAGGGATTCTATGTTCCAGTTGATTATAAATCCAAGTACATGTGGTTGATTTTCTTAAACATTGCAGTTTGCATTCGAAGGGATATTAGGATTGCTTGTTTTGTAGTGATTTTCTATTTCTTTCTACACTTAGATTAAATAGGTTGATTTCATAAATACATGTTTGTGGGTAGCATGGCTGCAAACCCTCACGAGACTTCACTCGTCCTACTAGGGACACCTGGGGGTTTAAAAGGCTTGTTGCATGCGCTAAATGCAATCGCGATTTCCTGCGAAAGTGGATTAGTTAGATTTCTTTGCTTTGTTTTGTTTTGCTCGAGGACTAGCAAAATGTAGGTTTGGGGGTATTTGATATATGCAAAATATACACATTTTTATATGCCTTTCTACCTATTTGTTAGTCGTATTTTTAGTTAGAATAAGGATAATTAATATTTATCTGTGTTAAGTAAATAATTTGGAGTTTAATGAATAAACGCGCTTAATTGAGTTATTTAGATGCATTAATTGGTTTTAATAGATTTATGTTTTATTACGCGTCTAATTACGATTTATTTTTATTTATGCAGGCTTTAGAGCTCAAAATCAGATCGCCGAATGTGGAACGCGTCAATCAGCTCATGTGAAGAGATCGAAGATCCGACAGACGTGGTTGGTACGACGGGTTTTAACCCAATAAAAGAAAAAAAAAGAGAAAAGGACCGGGTCAGCGGTTCACCGGTCTGGTCAAAAAAAAAGAAAAAAAAACACGTAACCCGAGCCCGATGGCTCGAGCGCCTGGAACAAAAGAAAACAAAGCACAGGAGGCTCTGTTCGACTGGAGGGTGGGCACGGAGGAAATTCCGGCGGCCTATGGCGGTGGGTATTGCTTCCGGCGATCGTGAGGAGGCGATGACGACAGGGAGCACTCGGCGGCAAGGAGTTGACGGCGACCCGGCGGTGGATAGATGAGCTCAACTGTGAGAAGTATATTGTCGGCGATGAGGTAGCCAAGGTGATGGGTCAGGGCGGCCGATGGTGGAGAAGACACTCGGTGGTGAAGCGACGACGGCGACCCAATAGCTAGACAGAGAATGCTGGATTTGGAAGGGCAGATGGACGGCAAGCTCTGATTTGGCCGATGTCTGAAAAATGGAAAAAATTCCTGTTCTGAAAAGCTTGAGGTTGCGCCCGGAAAGGAAGGTGCTGGGATTTCCTGGACTCGATTTTGCGACTATAAAAGGAGGAGCTTGCAGAAGGATTGGGTCTCTGGCTGGCGGTTCGAAAGGGGACGGCTTTTGGGTGGTAGTGGCGGCTTGGAAGAGAGAGAGGTCTGTCTGTGGAAGGAGAAAAGAGCCGGCTGGGTACTATTCCGGCTGTGCATCAAGGAGGAGTTTGCTGCTCTGTTGTGGTTCTGGCTGCTCGAGAGAGAGGTCTGTCTGTGGAAGAGGGTCTGTTCTGCCGTGGTGGATTGAAAGAGGGGAGCTCGGCGTTTCAGGCTCTGTCGAGAGGCCGTGGTGATTTGGCTGGGTACTGTGCTGTGCAGACGAGAAGGAGCAGGCCGGCTGTGTAGGTGGAGTTGTTGCTGTCGAGAGGCAGAGGCAAACGGGAGAGAAGAAAACCGGATCTGGCTCGAGAGAATCGGGATAGATTTGTGGGTCGAACACTGCTTTGATTCCGAGACGAACGGAGCAGTTTTAGACACCAAAACTGTGGAAAGGAAAGACTGATATGAATTCGGGGTTGCTTTGCTTTGGCGAGAAGGGGACTGTCTGTTCTATTCGAGAGAAAGAGCAGATCAGTTGAGGCGTGCAATCGAGAGATTGTTGCAGAAGGTGGAGGAAAGAGGAAAGCAAAACGGGATTACAGACAGACTGAAAGCAGCAAACAGGATTTTTATTATTTTATCTTTTATTTATCTAATTTCTGTGTTTTAAGTTTGTTGAACATCTGATTGCTTAATTAGAAAATAAAAATTAAAACTTTTCATTTCATCATTGCTTGCTACATACTCTAGAATTAGGTTGAATATCTTACTAAGTCTCTGAGGGATCGACCTCGTAGCCACTATTCTGCACTAGATTCGTGCGCTTGCGAGTATTATATTAAAATTTACATCAGGTGTCGATGTACCGCAGCGCGATCGATCGTAGATATCCGATCGATCGTATCTACTGTTCTTCGATTTTTTTTTTAAAGTATATCCTCTCCCCCAAACCTAGTATGAACATTGTCCTCAATGTGAACAAAATATAGCATGACGATGAGCATATAACAAAGAAAATCAGATAAAGGAGAGAATAAACCTGAATACGTGGGTTGCCTTCCACCAAGCGCTAAGTTTAACGTCTTCAGCCAGACGGAGCCACGGTCGTTTGCAGGATTTAGATCATCAAGAATTCAGCCTGGATCAATTAAATGATTTCCCCACACACTCCTATCCTTGTAGCTTATGTATGGAGCATATCGTGGAATAAAAGGATGGAATGGCAGGTGAGGAAACAATGGAGGTATGGGTCCTTGCACTGTCCATGGAAGAAGGTCATCAGAAAATTTTAATATAAAGGGAACCTCCTCCCCCACATCAACCATTTTGGCCTTAGGGGCCTCTTCTAGTAACCCAATTGGGAAAGCTTCCTCAATTAGTGACTCAACTAAACAATCTATGAAACAGTCTAATTTACTTTCAATAAATAAAGGGTTAGATTGATCAAGACATGGTATGAATGGTGTTTTAGGAATAGAAGGTTCTGTTGATAGTGCCGTAGAATGTGACTCCTCAAATATAGAAGAAGGTTTAAAGCTGGGTTCTATTAATACACTCACTTCTTCTTTAATTTCTACACCATCTTGATCATTATGTAAAACCCACTCAAGCTCATTGTCAAACCTTTGGGCATTATGAAGGGATGTAACATCATAGTCAGGGGAAAAATAGATCCCTTCATCAGAAAATTGGCCCATCAGATATTGGGGTTGGACAGGTAAAGTGCATTCTTCGTTCATATCCATGACCTGGGCCAGGATCATTCTGTTTGGTCTGGATCATCCATGTAGACAGCCATTGCATCCATGTCGGCAACAGTCTCTAGATAAGGTTTCAATCGGTGGCCATTTACTTTGAATGTACTCCCATTTTTTGGATTGTGAATCTCCACAGCGCCATGAGGGTAGATATTTTTCACAATAAAAGGTTCATACCACCGAGAACGAAGTTTCCCAGGAAATAGATATAGCCGTGAATGGTAAAGTAATACTTTATGCTCAGGCTGAAAATATTTCCTAGAAATCATCTTATCATGTACAGCCTTGGTCCTCATTTTGTAGAGTTTCGCATTCTCATACGCCTCAAAGCTCATCTCCTCTAACTCACTCAATTGGAGTCTTCGCTGCTCACTGGCTTTATCTATATCAAAGTTGTACGCCTTAATAGCCCAATAAGCCCGGTGTTCCAACTCAACTGGCAAATGGCAAGCTTTGCCATATACCAATCTATAAGGAGACATGCCAATAGGGGTCTTGAAAGCTATCCGGTAGGCCCATAATGCATCATTCAGTCTCAAGGACTAATCCTTCCTATCGGGGCGAACCGTCTTCTCCAGAATCTGCTTGATTTGGCGATTAGAGACCTCCACTTGGCCACTCGTCTGAGGATGATATGGTGTGGCAACCTTGTGGGTGACAGAGTATTTCTTGAGAATAGCCTCAAAAGACCTGTTACAAAAATGAGAACCTCCGTCACTAATGATAGCTCGAGGAGTTCCAAACCTGCTGAAAATGTTAGCTTTCAGAAATTCCAGCACAACTTTATGATCATTGGTCCTAGTGGCAACAG
Source organism: Houttuynia cordata (assembly GCA_039654745.1). NCBI lineage: Eukaryota > Viridiplantae > Streptophyta > Magnoliopsida > Piperales > Saururaceae > Houttuynia > Houttuynia cordata. The sequence continues at coordinate 54,173,863 of CM077504.1, read as the reverse complement.
CTTCAATCCACTTAGACACATAATCCACAGCAACAAGAATATAAGTATGACCAAAAGATGGTGGAAAAGGTTCCATAAAATCGATACCCCATACATCAAACATTTCAACAATCAATATGGGTTGTAGGGGCATCATATTCCTTTTAGACAAAGCTCCTAGTTTTTGACACCTATCGCAAGATTGACAATAAGCATGGGCGTCTTTAAATAGAGTCAGCCAATAAAAACCGCATTGAAGTACTTTGGCCGCAGTTTTCTTACCACCGAAATGCCCACCACAGGCCTGAGAGTGACAAAAAGATAAGATGCTATGAAACTCACTCTCAGGGACACATCGTCTTATGACCTGGTCAGCACATATCTTAAATAGGTCAGGGTCATCCCAATAGTAATGTTTGACTCGAGAGAAAAATAAGTCTTTATCATGTTTAGACCAAAATGTTGGGATTTGACCCACAGCAAGATAATTCACAATATGTGCAAACCAAGGTGGAGATGTAGTAGAGATAGCAAAGAGCTGCTCATCAGGGAATGCATCTCTTAGAGGGTCATGGCTATGCAGATCAGGAATAGGAATTCTGGATAGATGATCAGCCACGACATTCTCAGAACCCTTTTTATCTTTAATTTCAAAGTCAAATTCCTGGAGGAGTAAAATCCAACGGATCAGCCTTGGCTTGGCATCCTTCTTGGAAAGAAGGTACCTCAAGGCTGCATGATCAGAGAAGATGATGATCTTACTACCCAGGAAATATGACCTGAACTTATCTAATGCAAACACAACAGCAAGCAACTCTTTTTCGGTGGTAGTGTAATTCAATTGAGCATCAGTGAGTGTCTTGCTAGCATAGTATATAACATGAGGAATTTTGTTGATGCGTTGGCCTAACACTGCCCCTACAGCAAAATTCGATGCATCACACATTATCTCGAAGGGCAGTGTATAGTCAGGGGGCTTAATGATGGGGGAGCTAGAGCTGTGTAAAGAGTTTTCGCTCAGGTCCTCTAATAGATCCCAAGCATCATCCGGGGTTTTCTTCATGAATGTGCCTCCACAGGAGGCGTTTATTAGGGTCTTATGCTGATCGCACACACCCTCATGAAATCTCTGTACTAATTGCCACTTGGGCACATCATGGTGGGGACAGGACCGGAGTAAGGATTTCATCCTCTCCCAGCTTTCATGGAATTGTTCATTAGGTGTCTGGGTAAAGGTGATGATTTCATGGCGGATCTTATTGGTCCACCCCACAGGAAAGTATTTCTTGAGGAATTCGGCCTGAAGTTCCTCCCAAGTGGAAACAAAGTTATGCTCAAGGGAGTATAGCCATTCCTTGGCCCTATCTTTTAAGGTGAAGGGGAACAACCTAAGGTGTACCTGGTCATCAGATAGCGTAAGTTTAAAGGTTGTGTTAACCTCCAGGAAGTTTTGTAGGTGCCTATAGGGGTTCTCATTTAATTGGCCATGGTATGTGGGCAGTGATCTACACATGAAATATGCATTTTATTATCTCCTAAACTTATGTTTATGCTAGTGTTTGATTATAATAACTACTACTTTAATATAGTTTTTGGTTTTTGTAGGAAACAAGAGTAATACACAGAAATGAGGTGAAAAGTAACTTAAATGGTTAAATCATCATAACTTCATGTACAAATATCGGATAAGACTAATTAAAGTCTCATGTTAAATTTCAAGAAGTCAGCTTTCCAACGCCACCAACCACACATAATTCGGAGTTCGGGACAGAAAGTTATAGCCATTTGAATTTTATGAACAGTAACTACGATCGATCGGATATCAATGCGATCGATCGCCAGAGCCGCAAAAGCAGTGTATTGAAGGAAACGATCGATCGGACCTAAAAACGATCGATCGTATCTACTGAAATTTTTTATCCGCGCAAGACAGTAACTACGATCGATCGGTATCATACGGCGTCGATCGGCAAAGCGATCGATCGGAGGAAAATAACGAAGGAATCGCGATCAATCGGCCAGCGAACGATCGTCAATACGGAGCGATCGATCGCCGTCTGCGGAAAACCGAAATAAGACCTATTTTGACTTGGATTTGGAAGGGCACTTCGTGTTTTCTCTTCACTCTTATAAATAGGCCTTATGGGAGAACGTTTGGGGCATTCAACCTTGGAGAACCAGAGCTTTATTGAAGGCTAGAGAGGAGCAAGAGAAGGAGTCTTTTGGAGCAAAGAAAAAGAAGGATTCATGACGATGGATCTACATAAACAGGCTTTTCTTTTCTCTCTTTCTATGTGTAACTAAATTCCTTGTCAAGGCTTGATGAAGCCTTAGATGTGTATTGCTACTCTTGATAGTTTAATTCTATAAAGTTGATTATGATTCATGCTTAATGCGATTTCATGAGTATTCTTTTGAGTGCTTGATCATAGACTTGATTGATTATTAATGAAATTAGATATTGTGATTGATTTTATGCCCGATCAAGGATAAGATTAATTGCATTATAATAGAGTTGTGATTGATTCTATGCCCGATCAAGGATAGGATTGATTACACAATAATGGATGAACTTTTGTGTCCGATCAAGAACGTTAGTGAATTCATTAGTAATTCGTGTGTCCGATCAAGAACACGAATTACCATATCATGTCAATGTATGCTTAATAATAATTGAGAGTAGTAATTGCATGTCTAGTAGTGGATTCTCTGCCTTGATATTTCTCTATATTGATTACATCTCAGTTAGATTAGATAAAGTCCATTGCTTTCTTTAGAATTAATTAAACTACATCTTTTTCTTCTCTTGAATTTGGTGAAGTATTTACCATCCCTGAGGTTCGACAACCCTTTAATACTCGTCGTAGTACAATTGCCTAGTGCACTTGCAAGGGTTTTATATTTAAACGATCAAGTTTTTGGCGCCGCTGCCGGGGATGGCTCAATAGATTACTAAATTCTTAGCATAGTTAGTGTTAGAGTAGTTTAGTTTAATTTAGATTTATTTTCAGTCGCTTAATTTCATTCTTCTTCTTTTGCAGGATTAAGAGAGGACGCTGATTTTCGTCATCGTTGGAAGGGCCATCCCTTCCCACTGTTTGCACTCTCTTAACCTTCTTTTAGATTAAATTTGGGTGCTTGGTGTTTTTTCTTTTCTTTGTGGGATTGCATGACGTGCTAGTTGTCGCTATTAGGTTGCTAGTTGTCGCTATCTAGGACTGATGCTTGCTAGTTGTCGCTATTAGGATTGCACAGGTTTTGTTTGATTTTTATTGTGCATGCATGGTCGTCGTTCCCTGAACCCCGACCTTGCCTTTGATCCTGATCCTGAGCGCCTATATAGAATCTGTAGAACTCCTAGCCCAATCCCTGAAATTCATCCAATGGCAGACAACATGAACCTTGGGGGTGGGAATGGCCTCAACCAGAATCCACTAATGCCCCATGCCCGTACCCTGCAAGACTACTACCGTCCCACTGCCTACACCTCCCTTCCTGTATCCTACTTCCTGCAACCGTGGCTAATTTTGAAATTAAGCCAAACATCATCCAGATGCTGCCCACATACCATGACCAATTAAATGAGAACCCCTACATAGAAATCATCACCTTTACCCAGATACTTAACGAACAATTCCATGAAAGCTAGGAGAGGATGAAATCCTTACTCCGGTCCTGTCCCCACCATGATGTGCCCAAGTGGCAATTAGTACAGAGATTTCATGAGGGTGTGTGCGATCAGCATAAGACCCTAATAGACGCCTCCTATGGAGGCACATTCATGAAAAAAACCCGGATGATGCTTGGGATCTATTAGAGGACCTGAGCGAAAACTCTTTACACAGTGCCACCCTCTATAGATCTGAAGGCCATATGCCTGGCAGGAGTGCCTCAAGGGGAGGCATGTATGATGTTAAAGCTACCACGAACCTAGAACACCAAGTGGCATCCCTTACTGAGAGGTTTGACAGGTTTTTCTCGCAGCCTCCACCTTATACCCCAACCTCTCAAGATGCCTGTGCTATCTGTGCCAGCCCTATGCACACTATTGTTGACTGCCCCTCAGCCTCCCAGTATCCTGATCTTGTCCAGGAGCACGTCAACCTTGCACAAACCTATCCTAGAGCCAATAACCCCTACTCAAATACCTATAACCCGGGGTGGCGAAATCATCCCAATTTCGCCTGGAAACAACCCAACCAGGGGCCCACTTTCAATCAGGCCCCAAGACAGGAATTCCAAAACCATGCTCATCCTTACCAACCAGCCACAGTTCCACCATTTGGCCAAGCCAACAAGAAACCATCCCTAGAAGACCAAATGAGCCAAATGCTAGCCGCCTTAACTGAGATGAAAACTGAAATAAAAGCTGATATAAAAACTGAGATAGAATCCAAACACAAGGAGCTGAAAGGTGAGCTAAGAACCCAAGCCCAGCTTGTTCATTCTCATACACAATCCATTGCCAAAATAGAAACCCAATTAGGACAGCTGGCCCAATCTATGAACCGTAGGGAAGTAGGAACCTTGCCCAGCCAACCACAACAGAACCCTAGAGGCCAGTTCGCCGTTGAAGGTACCCATTATCCAAATGAGCAGGTGCAAGCCGTTACTACACTAAGAAATGGAAAACAAGTTGACAATCAGGTTAGGAACCCAACCATTGCAAGTGAGGACACTCCCCTTGAGAAACAGAACCAATCCTCTCCTACCATACCTGATCCTATTAGTCTCCCACCACAGAAAGATGTCCCAGCTGAGCCCACCAATGAAAAATCCTATATCCCTAGGGCTCCTTTCCCTCAATGCCTCAACCAACCCTCCCCGTTTAGTAAGTCCCACCAACGAATGGAGGAAATGTTAGAGGTGTTCAAGCAGGTTAAGATCAACCTTCCCCTCTTAGATGCCATCAAACAAGTACCTGCCTATGCCAAGTTTCTGAAAGACCTGTGTACCCAAAAGAGGAAAACCAAATCCCATGTCACCCAAAAAGTCTTTTTGACCAACCAAGTAAGCTCTTTACTAACCAGTGATATGCCACCTAAATTTAAGGACCTAGGTGTTGATCGTTTAAAATTAAACCCTTGCAAGTGCACAAGGCAATTGTACTACAGTGAGTATTAAAGGGTTGTCGAACCTCAGGGACGGACTAATATTTTACCAAATTCAAGTGAAAGCAAATTTTGTTTTAATTAATCTAGAGAAAGCAATAAAATTTAACTACTTTTAAAATAGATTTTAACTAATATGGAGAAGTGCCAAAGCTTCGAATCCACCACACAATAAACCAGCTTATCGTCTCTCTCTTTTGAATAAATTCCTGATTGGCTAGTATATTCCTCTCGGACATATACTTGTCAATTCAAAATGTAGTGCTCTCCTCTCGGACGTAACACATAAGCAATTAAAATATGGAACTGTGATCTATCTCTCTCGAGCATAAACCAATGAAATCTTATTCCTTTATAACACCTTAGTCTACTCACGTTCCTCTCGGACACGCAAATATTCCTCGGATTGAAATTAACAAGAATTCACTCTAGCCTCTCTCGAGCACATAGAATAAATCTCAATAAATTAACAGTGATTCTATAATAAGATTCATACACCAATCAAGGTAAATTAAGATTAAGATGAAAGAAAACGATACAACCAATTTACTCGGGTTTCATCTACGCCTTGGATAAGGATTTAGCCGGCCATCGGACAAGGAGAACGTTGTTGATTCGTTGGCGTCGTTTTGCACTATTCACCGGAAAACACTGTTCACCGGAAAATACTATTCATCGTCTTCTCCGTTCGGCAGTTACTGTAGCAAATCCAAATCAGCACCTTTTCCGGCCAAAGTTGCGCCCTTTCTTCCTCTCCTCTTCCCTCCGGCAGCTCCTCCTTCTTCCCCCTTCTGTTCCGGCCGAGATCACGCCGGATTCCTCTGTTTTCCGGCCGCAAAAATCCTCTGTTATTCTCTGTGTAAAGCTCTGTTTTTCCGGCGGCTGGCACTGTTAAAGCTCTTCTCTTTCCGGCGGCTCTGGCTTTGCTTTTATAGACCTCAGCCCCGTCCCAAATCGAACACGAGCCCAAGTCCGAATTGAAGTCGAATCGATCTTCAAATCTCGCACTTTCCAAATTAAAGCCGACTATTTTTTTTTTCTTTCCCGATTGAACACGCCTCTGTTCCGTGGGATGCTCCTCCCGGTCGACCTCGCCATCTATCGCATGTGCCGTCATCGACAAGCCCGAGCTCAACCTCCGTCGTCATCGTCGAGCTTCCGGCATTCAATCAGCGCTCGAGCTCTGTTCCAGAGCTCTGTTTCATTTGACAGGCCGCCGCTGCTTCGCCTCCGTCATCAATCTCTCCGCCACCAAGCTCGCCGCCAAGCTCGCCGATCGTGAGCCTCGCCGTCGTCTTCATCGTCAGCCCATCTCCACTGGAGCTCAACCCACGCCGGCCTCGCCGGAGTCTCACCCGAGCGCTGCTCTGTTCTGGACGGCCCGAGCTTCGGCTCGGGTCGTTCTATTTTTTTTCTTTAAATCAAACCGGACCGGAAAAGAATATTTCTTTTCTTTTTTTTTTCTTTATTAAACAAAAAACCCGTTGCATCGATCTCATCCATCCAATCTCATCGTGACGGCTCTTCTCTTTAATTGTGTCTCTTTCGCGTGTGATATTTCAAATGATCATAACTTTTTGCTCAGAACTCCGAATTGCGAACAGTCAGTGGCGTTGGAAAGCTGACTTCGTGTACTTTAACATGAAGCTTAAATCAGTCCCATCAGAGATATGCAATCGAAGTTATGAATATTCAATCATTAGAATCGCGTTTTATCCCATTTCTGCGTTTTGCTCTTGTTTCCTACAAAAACCAAAAACTATATTAAAGTAGCAATAATTCTAAACAAACACTAGCAGAAACATAAGTTTAGGAGATAATAAAATGCATATTTCATGTATAGATCAGGTGTCCCTGTTATATCCATTGTCATAGGTGACCATACCATTAGCCGAGCTCTCTTAGACTTAGGGGCCAGTGTCAACCTCCTCCCTTACTCAGTGTATGAACAACTTGGCCTCGGAGAGTTGTAGCCCACCTCATTCACTCTTCAATTAGCAGACCGATACATTCGCAGACCTAGAGGTGTTATAGAAGACGTTCTCGTTGGAGTTGACCGGTTCTATTTTCCTGTTGATTTTGTCGTCTTAGACATGGAACCAGTTGCCAACTCCAAATCCCAAATTCCTGTTATCCTTGGCCGCCCTTTCCTAGCCACAGCCAATGCCACCATTAACTGTAGGTCAGGGCTCATGAACGTCTCATTTGGGAACATGAAAGTTAAATTAAACATTTTTAGTGCTTCCCAACAACCCTCGACTGAAGCTGAGTGCCTTATGGTTGACGACCTAGATGACCTAGTCCAGGAGTACCTTCCCTTTGCTGTGCTTAAGGATGCCCTCGAGCACATCCTTTTCTATGACTGGATCGATCAATATGAGGGCACACCTGACCTTGAGGAGGTCCATCACCATTTAGTGGCTGCCCTATACCCTGGGCATATCCCATGGCGACCCCACCCCGACCCTCTCCCAGTGTCGACCGGCCCACCACTTAAACCCTCCATAGAATCCCCACCCACACTTAACCTCAAAACCCTTCCTAGCTCCCTCAAATACGTCTTCCTAGGACCCAACAACACCCTTCCTGTAATTATCTCATCTCGCCTATCTATTGACCAGGAAGCCCAGTTGTTGGAGATCCTTACCACACACCGGCGAGCTATAGGATGGACAGTAGCTGACCTCCGGGGTATAGACCCCTCTGTATGCATGCATCGCATAAACCTGGAGGACCAGGCCAAACCTTCTAGGGAGGGGCAGAGACGGTTGAACCCTCACATGAGGGAGGTGGTGATGAAAGAGATAGTAAAACTCCTAGACACATGTATCATATACCCTATCTCTGACAGCGAGTGGGTGAGTCCTATCCAAGTTGTCCCTAAGAAATCGGGCATCACGGTGAAACTAAACTCAGAGGGTGAACTTGTGCCAATAAGAGAGACCATGGGCTGGCGGGTGTGCATTGACTATAGGAAGCTGAACTCTAACACCCGTAAGGACCATTTCCCTCCCCTATTCATTGACCAAATCCTAGAGAAACTAGCGGGCCAAGAGTTTTATTGCTTTTTAGATGGGTACTCAGGATATAATCAAGTGCCAATTTTTCCAGGGGATCAGGAAAAGAGGACTTTTACATGCCCCTTCGGTACATTCGCATATCGAAGAATGCCTTTTGGTCTTTGTAATGCCCCTGCTACATTTCAGCGATGCATGATGTCCATCTTTTCCGACATGATTGATAAATTTTTGGAAGTTTTCATTGACGATTTTTTGGTGTTTGGCGCTTGTTTTGATGAATGCTTGCACAACCTTACTTTGGTTTTAAAACGCTGTGAGGAAACAAATTTAGTGTTAAGTTGGGAAAAGAGCCATTTCATGGTTCAACAGGGGATTGTACTTGGACATGTTATATCAAAAAAGGGTATAGAAGTTGACAAGGCCAAGATTGACCTGATTGCTAATTCACCACCTACATCAGTTAAGCAAATACGGTCTTTCCTTGGCCATGCAGGGTTTTATCGTCGATTCATCAAAGATTTTAGCAAGATATCACGTCCACTATGTCATCTTCTAGGTCAAGACGTGCCATTTGACTTTGATGATTCGTGTAAAGATGCTTTTACAAAGCTCAAAACCCTCCTCTCTAGCTCCCCTATCATTAAGCCTCCTGATTATACACTGCCCTTCGAGATAATGTGTGATGCATTGAATTTTGCAATAGGGGCAGTGTTAGGCCAACGCATAAACAAAATTCCTCATGTTATCTATTATGCGAGCAAGACACTCAATGATGCACAATTGAATTATACCACCACTGAAAAAGAGTTGCTTGCTATTGTGTTTGCACTGGATAAGTTCAGGTCCTATCTCCTGGGTAGTACGATCATCATCTTCTCTGATCATGCAACCTTGAAGGATGCCAAGCCAAGGCTGATTCGGTGGATTTTACTCCTGCAGGAATTTGACTTTGAAATTAAAGATAAAAAGGGGTCTGAGAATGTCGTGGCTGATCATCTATCCAGAATTCCTATTCCTGATCTACATAGCCATGATCCTCTCAGGGATTCATTCCCTGATGAGCAGCTTTTTGCGGTCTCCACTACATCTCCACCTTAGTTTGCACATATTGTGAATTACCTTACTGTGCGTCAAATCCCAACCTTTTGGTCTAAACATGATAAAGACTTATTTTTCTCTCGAGTTAAACATTACTATTGGGATGACCCTGACCTATTTAAGATATGTGCTGACCAGGTCATAAGACGATGTATCCCTGAGAGTGAGTTTCATAGCATCTTATCTTTTTGTCACTCTCAGGCCTGTGGTGGACACTTCGGTGGTAAGAAAACTGCGGCCAAAGTACTTCAAAGTGGTTTTTATTGGCCAACTCTATTTAAAGATGCCATGCTTATTATCAAACTTGTGATAGGTGTCAAAAATTGGGAGCCTTGTCTAAAAGGAATATGATGCCCCTACAACCAATTTTGATTGTTGATTTATTTGATGTTTGGGGTATTGATTTTATGGGACCTTTTCCACCATCTTTTGGTCATACATATATTCTTGTTGCTGTGGATTATGTGTCTAAGTGGATTGAAGCTGTTGCCACTAGGACCAATGACCAAAAAGTTGTGCTAAAATTTTTCAAAGCGAACATTTTCAGCATGTTTGGAACTCCTCGTGCTATCATTAGTGATGGAGGTTCTCATTTTTGTAACAGGTCTTTTGAAGCTTTTCTCAAGAAATACTCTGTCACCCACAAGGTTGCTACACCATATCATCCTCAGACGAGTGGCCAAGTGGAGGTCTCCAATCGCCAAATCAAGCAGATTCTGGAGAAGACGGTTCGCCCTGATAGAAAGGATTGGTCCTTGAGACTGAATGATGCATTATGGGCCTACCGGACAGCTTTCAAGACCCCGATTGGTATGTCTCCTTATAGACTGGTATATGGCAAAGCTTGTCATTTACCTGTTGAGTTAGAACACCGGGCGTATTGGGCTATTAAGGCATACAACTTCAATATGGATAAAGCCGGTGAGCAGCGAAGACTCCAATTGACTGAGTTAGAGGAGATGCGCTTTGAGGCATATGAGATTGCGAAACTCTACAAAATGAGGACCAAGGCTGTACATGATAAGATGATTTCTAGGAAATATTTTCAGCCTGAGCAGAAAGTATTACTTTACCATTCACGGCTACATCTATTTCCTGGGAAACTTCGTTCTCGGTGGTATGGACCTTTTATTGTGAAAAATATCTACCCTCATGGCACTGTGGAGATTCACAATCCAAAAAATGGGAGTACATTCAAAGTAAATGGCCACCGATTGAAACCTTATCTGGAGACTGTTGCCGACATGGATGCAATGGCTGTCTACATGGATGATCCAGACCAAACAGAATGATCCTGGCCCAGGTCATGGATATGAACAAAGAATGCACTTTACCTGTCCAACCCCAATATCCGATGGGCCAATTTTCTGATGAAGGGATCTATTTTTCCCCTGACTATGATGTTACATCCCTTCATAATGCCCAAAGGTTTGACAATGAGCTTGAGTGGGTTTTACATAATGATCAAGAGGGTGTAGAAATTAAAGAAGAAGTGAGTGTATTAATGGAACCCAGCTTTAAACCTTCTTCTATATTTGAGGAGTCACATTATACGGCACTATCAACAGAACCTTCTATTCCTGAAACACCATTCATACCATGTCTTGATCAATCTAACCCTTTATTTATTGAAAGTAAATTAGACTGTTTTATAGATTGTTTAGTTGAGTCACTAATTGAGGAAGCTTTCCCAATTGGGTTACTAGAAGAGGCCCAAAGGCCAAAATGGTTGATGTGGGGGAGGAGGCTCCCTTTATATTAAAATTTTCTGATGACCTTCTTCCATGGACAGTGCAAGGATCCATACCTCCATTGTTTCCTCACCTGCCATTCCATCCTTTTAGTCCACGATATGCTCCATACATAAGCTACAAGGATAGGAGTGTGTGGGGAAATTATTTAATTGATCCAGGCTGAATTCTTGATGATCTAAATCTTGCAAACGACCGTGGCTCCGTCTGGCTGAATACGTTAAACTTAGCGCTTGGTGGAAGGCAACCTACGTATTCAGGTGTATTCTCTCCTTTATCTGATTTTCTTTGTTATATGCTCATTGTCATGCTATATTTTGTTCACATTGAGGATAATGTTCATACTAGGTTTGGGGGAGAGGATATACTTAAAAAAAAAAATCGAAGAACAGTAGATACGATCGATCGGATATCTACGATCGATCGCTATCCGATCGACACCTTATATTTACGATCGATTGCACTGTGGTACATCGACACCATTCATCTTCAATCTAACGGACGCTATTTCTCGATTTACATAATGATCGATCGGCTAAAAGAGCGATCGATCGCGGGTCATCTTCCTCGCGCTTAAAATCCAAGCGGCAGTGGCGAGAGAAATCTATTTCCGCTCGCCGCCGCCGTTTTTGACCCTTGTTTGAGCTGAAACTCAGGCCCCCGAAGGATTTTTGTATGTAGAATCCAGATCCGGTGTCTGTTTCTGTGATTTCCCACTCCCTTCATCGCAATCACTCCTTTTTCTTCCGGTAAGCCGAAACTTAAAAACTTGATTTTTCTTAGTTATGGGTAGATATTGTTGCGATTACTCTCATGCATTCCCTTATATTGATTATTGTGATGCTTGTGCATGACTTTCAGCTTCTAATTCTTCGATTTTAGGTGTTTTATTTCATTTTTAAGGATTTGTGTTCTTGCGGTGAACAGTGTTTTGCTATTAAAAAAAAATTCGAAATCTGATTTCGGTGATATATATCCCTCTCACGCATACTTCTATATTGATGATTGAGATTTTTGTTATGCATGATGATTCCTTCCGATTTCCTAAGTTTATTTTTTATTATTTTTAGGAAATTTATTATTATTTTGAAAAAAAAATCGAAAATTGTGAAGTGAATCTGTTTTACATGCTTGCTGTGATATTTAAGTTTACAATTACATGCTGCATATTCTTATACCTTGATTGGATTTTCACTATTATCTTTAGTTTTCAGGTACAATGCCTCAGAAATCCATCGCTCACAAACGTTCAAGGGGTGAAGCTTCTTCATCACGCCCTGTTCCTTCCACCCCTCCACCTGAACCTGCTGCACAGCCACGGCCCATACAATATGAGAGGCAGGTGGTCTTGAACCCGTCTATTCCCGATTTTCCGACTCAGAGGTGGATTGAGGACCGCCGGATTGGGTGAACTATTTCACCCATATCGCGGCAAAAAGGCAGAATGCATTTGCAATGGTCCACGAGGACCCGGTTCGGGAATTCTATGCAAATGGCACCATTGAAGACAACGATAATCCAGAGCAGGTGACCATTCAGAGTGTTATATGTGGTATACCTATCCGGGTCCGAGTCACCGATATTGCTAGTGCTATGTGATCTACACATGAAATATGCATTTTATTATCTCCTAAGCTTATGATTATGCTAGTGTTTGATTAGAATAACTACTACTTTAATATAGTTTTTGGGTTTTTGTAGGAAACAAGAGTAATACACAGAAATGAGGTAAAAAGTAACTCAAATGGTTAAATTATCATAACTCGGATTGGACTGATTCAAGTCTCATGTTAAAATTCAAGAAGTCAGATTTCCAACGCCACCAACCACTCTCAATTCGAAGTTCGGGACAGAAAGTTATAGCCATTTGAAGTTTATAAACAGTAACTACGATCGATCGGCTATCAATGCGATCGATCGCAAGAGCCGTAAAAGCAGTGTATTAAAGGAAACGATCGATCGGCATAAAAATAATCGATCGTATCTACTGGAATTTTTGATCCGTGCAAGACAGTAACTACGATCGATCGGTGTCATACGGCGTCGATCGGCAAGGCGATCAATCGGAGGAAAATCACGAAGGAATTGCGATCGATCGGACAGCGAACGATCGTCAACACTAGCGATCGATCGCCGTATACGGAAAACCGAAATAAGACCTATTTTGACTTGGATTTAGAAGGGGACTTCGTGTTTTCTCTTCACTCTTATAAATAGGCCTTATGGGAGAACGTTTTGGGCATTCAACCTTGGAGAACCAGAGCTTTATCGGAGGCTAGAGAGGAGCAAGAGAAGGAGTCTTTTTGAGCAAAGAGGAAGAAGGATTCATGACGATGGATCTACATAAACAGGCTTTTCTTTTCTCTCTTTCTATGTGTAACTAAACTTTTATTCAAGGCTTGATGAATCCCTAGATGTGTATTGCTACTCTTGATAGTTTAATTTTATACAGTTGATTATGATTTATGCTTAATGCGATTTCATGAGTTTCTTTTGAGTGCTTGACCATAGACTTGATTGATTTGCATGAAATTAGATCTTTTCAATTCCTGCGCTGTGCTAAAAGTAAGCTGGTGTTAATTCTATGCCCGACCAAGGATAGGATCATTAGCCCAAATGATAATTCTATGCCCGACCAAGGATAGAATTATCTACATTAATTTTTAGTGGATGAACTCTCGTGTCCGACCAAGAACGTGAGTGAATTCATTGTGATTTGTGTGTCTGACCATGAACACAAATTACCATATCATGTCAATTTGAGCGTAATAATAATTGAGAGTAGTAATTGTCACGCCCCGAAATCCCATACCTCGAACGGAGTGCGGAAGCCAATCAATGATATACATTTGGAGGTAGAGAATCTCGGGCGCGAGACCGAACTGTCGAATTAACCACCAATTACGATCATCTCAAAAGGATGTGTAATCGGTCATGCCCATAATCAGTGCAATACACATACAAACATTAATGAATACTATGGAATGGAAATTTACTTAATAATACTGATAATCCATTTAAGAAAGTCAAATCAAATAAACCTATGAATCTATGGCACACAATTGCCATTAAATGTCATAAGCATCAAAATAAGCAAAGCAAATAATATAAACTCTAAATCTTCACGGCTCCTGCGACCGCTTCACTACTGCAACTTCCTGATCTCAATTTCCATTTGCGCCTGCATCAGAGGATGCATGAGTATTTCATAGAAACACTCAGTAGGATGTAAAAACCCACTGAATTAGAACAAACAATATGAATAGGATAAGAATAACAAAGGTTTATGAAGATGCCGCAACATCGGGACTAAACCAAGGATTTATACACCTGAAAGGTTAGTCAATAATAATTCCAACCCGCAAGTAAGGAAAACAACAATAAGGCTCCTACTACACATATGAGTAAGGAGGGAATGATAATCATATTAAAAAGCTCCAGACATTAAAAGTGAAAGGAGTACAATTTCTGCTCGCTGAACCGATCACCCGCAAGTGACTATACCAGAACCACCCTAGGGGTCCTCTTTTTGGAACCCTGCCATGCGTCTAGGATGCTGGCCCCACCAGTGCTTACGGGCACGATGGGCGGAGACTGATGACCTTCCGTAATGTCAACAATCTAACGTACGTATGTTGCCTCTTTTTGGGCAGTGTGGAACCGCAGTACCACGAATATTAGTGACCCCGCAAGATCAAGCAATGGCATAATGTGAGCATACTATGAATCCACTTCCGGAGAAATCCCGCAAGACCTCTAGTGGAGGAATCAATCAAATAATCATGATGAATAATAATTCAAGGAAATAGAGGCCGCAACGCTCTAACCACATAAGGTGTCAATCACCGGAACAGACTCACATACAGAGTATAAGTGGGAATGTCACACAAAGAGAATAACACAATCCACACATACGTTCATGCTCAGCCCTAGATGGAAATCATATAGGTCTTATTGAAATATATAAATCAGAGACAAGGTATTAATGAGTCCTAGATGATTTGGATTCCAAATGGAACCTCAAACCGACACAAACGCTTTATCTTCAAATACACGATTACGGTATTCTTAACATAGGTATCACCCATCTATCATATTAACCATAACCCAACCTTACTGTGATAATCATAAGGATATAATCCAGTAATAGTTACTGACACGTCCTACCATCTTCACATCATATTAAGTGGTTTTACTTAAGTACTTGGTGTTTTCACTTGGATTCTGCTCACTGTCTTTTGCATAACAGTCCACTTCCGGCGGCTCCCAGACTCTGTATAGTTAATATTATCTTCTGAAATTTTTACTGAGAGTACAATTATGAGTCTAGTTTCTAACCCCACCGGTTTTATATTTTTATGATATCATATGAATTAGTTATGAATTATTCACTGTCGACTGTCCGTGCAGAAACAGTTCTGGCCGAAAGTGAGAAACTTGATTAAACTTTAATTAACTTATACCGTACCACTTATAGATGATATTATACTCATGATAGATGATAGTACTCCCCTCCTAGATCAATTACAGATCCTGGAATTAACTAGAATTACCAAAAGATTCCCTTTTTATCATGTTTCTTCACATATAACACAATCTTAGACCAAATATCTTTCAATTAAGTCGATTTAAGCAAATCGATCATTAAAGCATAAGCTCAATCATTAGACATCATAATCAGAACAATATCAGAACTTTTATCTTCTGTAATAATTAATAAAGCATCCATCTTTGATGTGATTTACCATCTAGACATGAAGCATGAAGGCATATATGCATGTATCGCAATACACATGGAAAGACAAGACATAAATCATTAATCCCGCAAGATTCAAAGCAATACTCCAAGAAAATCAGTGAGAACACTCATCATATAGTGTGAGAAAAGAATAAGAAGAGAGGGAAAAACCATCCTACTCTTTATCACCACAAGACGTCGCCTTTCTACGCGATGTTCGTCTCCTCCGCTTCCTTCAAAGCTTCCCGATCCAAGCTCTTGAGCAATTCCCACAAGAAGAGGTCTTCTAAGAGAGGGATGAACGTGGGAAGGAGAGGGGAAAGCCTCTGGACGTTCTAGGGTTTAGTTTTCAAAAGCACAAGCCTAGACTCTATGGGTTTATATAGAGTTTTTAGAAGATCTTTGCCCAATCAATTCTACCATATCTTGGGCACTTTCCACCAATGGGAGAGTCCCTAAATCACCCTAGGAACGTGCAATATAAGTTTAGTTAGGATATGACATCTTTCCCAAACAAATCCGCCTCAAAATTAGTTAGAATTCGCCAAACCGCAACTGGCGATCGATCGGGCAATACGGCGATCGATCGTCCTGCCCTGATTACCAATCGCGCGATGGCGCCGATCGTATCCGATCGAAGCCGATCGATCGTGTTCAAAATGCCGATCGATCGTTTTATTGCGATCGATCGCATCTACGGGTATATTTATTCAATTTCCCATATCTTTTTACTCCGAACTCCAAATCGCACATAATAGGTGGCGTTGGAAAGCTCTTCTCACCAGCTTTAATTTTCACGAGGCACAATTCGACCAAATCAAACATTAAGAGGGTCAAATTTGGGTTTTAAAATACTTACGAATTTTCCGGGTGTTACAGTAATTGCATGTCTAGTGGTGGATTTTCTGCCTTGATATTTCTCTATATTGATTAAATCTCAGTTAGATTAGATAAAGTCCATTGCTTTCTTTAATATTAATTAAATTATATCTTTTACTTCTCTTGAATTTGGTAAAATATTCACCGTCCCTGAAGTTCGACAACCCTTTAATACTCACCGTAGTACAATTGCCTTGTGCACTTGCAAGGGTTTAATTTTAAACGATCAAGTTTTTGGCGCCGTTGCCGGGGACAGCATAATAGTTTACTCAATTCTTAGCATAGTTAGTTTTAGAGTAGTTTAGTTTAAGTTAGATTTGTTTTCAGTCGCTTAATTTCGTTCTTCTTCTTTTGCAGGATTAAGAGAGGACGCTGATTTTCGTCATCGTTGGAAGGGCCATCCCTTCCCACTGTTTGCACTCTCTTAACCTTCTTTTAGAGTAACTTTGGGTGCTTGGTGTTTTTCTTTTCTTTGTGGGATTGCATAACGTGCTAGTTGTCGCTATTAGGTTGCTAGTTGTCGCTATCTAGGGTTGATGTTTGCTAGTTGTCGCTATTAGGATTGCACAGGTTTTGTTTGATTTTTATTGTGCATGCATGGTCGTCGCTCCCTGAACCCCGACCTTGCCTTTGATCCTGATCCTGAGCGCCTATATAGAATCTATAGAACTCCTATTAATTTGTTAACACAACCTTTAAACTTACACTATCTGATGACCAGGTGCGCCTTAGGTTGTTCCCCTTCACCTTAAAAGATAGGGCCAAGGAATGGCTATACTCCCTTGAGCATAACTCTATTTCCACTTAGGAGGAACTTCAAGCCGAATTCCTCAAGAAATACTTTCCTGTGGGGCGGACCAATAAGATCCGCCATGAAATCATCACCTTTACTGAGAGGTTTGACAGGTTTTTCTCACAGACCCCACCTTATACCCCAACCTCTCAAGATGCCTGTGCCATCTGTGCCAGCCCTATGCACACTATTATTGACTGCCCCTCAGCCTCCCAGTATCCTGATCTTGTCCAGGAGCACGTCAACCTTGCACAAACCTATCCTAGAGCCAATAACCCCTACTCAAATACCTATAACCCGGGGTGGCGAAATCATCCAAATTTCGCCTGGAAACAACCTAACCAGGGGCCCGCCTTTAACCAGGCCCCAAGACAGGAATTCCAAAACCATGCTCAGCCTTACCAGCCAGCCACAATTCCCCAATTTGGCCAAGCCAACAGGAAACCATCCCTAGAAGACCAAATGAGCCAAATGCTAGCCGCCTTAACTGAGATGAAAACTGAAATAAAAGCTGATATAAAAATTGAGATAGAATCCAAACACAAGGAGCTGAAAGGTGAGCTAAGAACCCAGGCCCAGCTTGTCCATTCCCATACACAATCCATTGCCAAAATAGAAACCAATTAGGACAGCTGGCCCAATCTATGAACCGTAGGGAAGTAGGGACCTTGCCCAGCCAACCACAGCAGAACCCTAGAGGTCAGTTCGCCGTTGAAGGTTCCCATTATCCAAATAAGCAGGTGCAAGCCGTTACTACCCTAAGAAATGGAAAACAAGTTGACAATCAGGTTAGAGACCCAACCATCGCGAGTGAGGACATTCCCCTTGAGAAACTGAACCCATCCTCTATGCCTGATCCTAACATGCCTGATCTTGTTAGTCTCCCACCACAGAAGGATGTCCCAGCTGAGCCCACCAATAAAAAATCCTATATCCATAGGGCTCCTTTCCCTCAATGCCTCAACCAACCCTCCATGTTCAGTAAGTCCCACCAACGAATGGAGGAAATGTTAGAGGTGTTCAAGCAGGTTAAAATCAACCTTCCCCTCTTAGAAGCCATCAAACAAGTACCTGCCTATGCCAAGTTCCTGAAAGACCTATGTACCCAAAAGAGGAAAACCAAATCCCATGTCACCCAAAAGGTCTTTTTAACCAACCAAGTAAGCTCTCTACTGACCAGTGATATGCCACCTAAATTTAAGGACCCAGGTGTCCCTGTTATATCCATTGTCATAGGCGACCATACCATTAGCCGAGCTCTCTTGGACTTAGGGGCCAGTGTCAACCTTCTCCCTTACTCCGTATATGAACAACTTGGCTTAGGAGAGTTGCAGCCCACCTCAGTCACCCTTCAGTTAGCAGACCGATCCATTCGCAGACCTAGAGGTGTTATAGAAGACGTTCTTATTGGAGTTGACCGGTTCTACTTTCCTGTTGATTTTGTCGTCTTAGACATGGAACCAGTTGCCAACTCCAAATCCCAAATTCCTGTTATCCTTGGCCGCCCTTTCCTAGCCACAGCCGATGCCACCATTAACTGTAGGTCAGGGCTCATGAACGTCTCATTTGGGAACATGAAAGTTAAATTAAACATTTTTAGTGCTTCCCAACAACCCTCGAGTGAAGCTGAATGCCTTATGGTTGACGACCTAGATGACCTCGTCCAGGAGTACTTTCCCTTTGCTGTGCTTAAGGATGCCCTCGAGCACACCCTTTTCTATGATTGGATCGATCAATATGAGGGCACACCTGACCTTGAAGAGGTCCATCACCATTTAGTGGCTGCCCTCTACCCTGGACATATCCCATGGAGACCCCACCCCGACCCTCTCCCTGTGTCTACCGCCCCACCACTTAAACCTTCTATAGAATCCCCACCTACACTTGAACTCAAAACCCTTCCTAGCTCCCTCAAATATGTCTTCCTAGGACCCAACACCACCCTTCCTGTAATTATCTCATCTAGCCTATCTATTGACCAGGAAACCCAGTTGTTGGAGATCCTTACCACACACCGGTGAGCTATAGGATGGGCAGTAGCTGACCTCCGGGGTATAGACCCCACTGTGTGCATGCATCGCATAAACCTGCAGGACCAGGCTAAACCTTCTACGGAGGGGCAGCGACGGTTGAACCCACACATGAGAGAAGTGGTGATGAAAGAGGTAGTGAAATTGTTAGATGCTGGAATTATATTCCCTATCTCTGACAGTGAGTGGGTGAGCCCCATCCAGGTCGTCCCTAAGAAATCGGGCATCACGGTGAAACCAAACTCAGAGGGTGAACTTGTGCCAATAAGAGAAACCACGGGCTGGCGGGTATGCATTGATTATAAGAAACTGAACTCCAATACCCGTAAGGATCATTTCCCTCTCCCATTCATTGACCAAATCCTAGAGAAACTAGCGGGCCAAGAGTTTTATTGCTTTTTAGATGGGTACTCAGGATATAATCAAGTGCCAGTTTTTCCAGGGAATCAGGAAAAGACGACTTTTACATGCCCCTTCGGTACATTTGCGTATCGAAGAATGCCTTTTGGTCTCTGTAATGCCCCTGCTGCATTTCAGCGATGCATGATGTCCATTTTTTCCGACATGATTGATAAATTTTTGGAAGATTTCATGGACGATTTTTCGGTGTTCGGCACTTGTTTTGATGAATGCTTGCATAACCTTGCTTTGGTTTTAAAACACTGTGAGGAAACAAATTTAGTGTCAAGTTGGGAAAAGAGCCATTTCATGGTTCAACAAGGGATTGTGCTTGGACATGTTATATCAAAAAGGGGTATAGAGGTTGACAAGGCCAAGGTTGACCTGATTGCTAATTTACCACCGCCTACATCAGTTAAGCAAATACGGTCTTTCCTTGGCCATGTAGGGTTTTATCGTCGATTCATCAAAAATTTTAGCAAGATATCACGTCCATTATGTCATCTTCTAGGTCAAGACGTGCCATTTGACTTTGATGATTCGTGCAAAGATGCTTTTACAAAGCTCAAAACCCTCCTCTCTAGCTCCCCCATCATTAAGCCCCCTGACTATACACTGCCTTTCGAGATAATGTGTGACGCATTGAATTTTGCTGTAGGGGCAGTGTTAGGCCAACACATCAACAAAATTTCTCATGTAATATACTATGCTAGCAAGACACTCACTGATGCTCAATTGAATTATACCACCACTGAAAAAGAGTTGCTTGCTGTTGTGTTTGCATTAGATAAATTCAGGTCATATCTCCTGGGGAGTAAGATCATCATCTTCTCTGATCATGCAGCCTTGAGGTACCTTCTTTCCAAGAAGGATGCCAAGCCAAGGCTGATCTGTTGGATTTTACTTCTCCAGGAATTTGACTTTGAAATTAAAGATAAAAAGGGTTCTGAGAATGTCGTGGTTGATCATCTATCCAGAATTCCTATTCCTGATTTGCACAGCCATGACCCTCTAAGAGATTCATTCCCTGATGAGCAGCTCTTTGCTGTCTCCACTACATCTTCACCTTGGTTTGCATATATTGTGAATTATCTTGCTGTCAGTCAAATCCCAACCTTTTCGTCTAAACATGATAAAGACTTATTTTTCTCACGAGTCAAACATTATTACTGGGATGACCCTGTCCTATTTAAGGTATATGCTGACCAAGTCATAAGATGATGTGTCTCTGAGAGTGAGTTTCATAGCATCCTATCTTTTTGTCAGTCTCATGCTTGTGGTGGACACTTCGGTGGAAAGAAAACTCCGGCCAAAGTACTTCAAAGCAGTTTTTATTGGCCAACTCTATTTAAAGATGCCCATGCTTATTGTCAATCTTGTGATAGGTGTCAAAAATTGGGAGCCTTGTCTAAAAGGAATATGATGCCCCTACAACCAATTTTGATTGTTGATTTATTTGATATTTGGGGTATTGATTTTATGGGACCTTTTCCACCATCTTTTGGTCATACATATATTCTTGTTGCTGTTGATTATGTGTCTAAGCGGATTGAAGCTATTGCCACTAGGACCAATGACCAAAAAGTTGTGCTGGACTTTCTGAAATCTAACATTTTTAGCAGGTTTGGAACTCCTCGAGCTATTATTAGTGACGGTGGTTCTCATTTTTGTAACAGGTCTTTTGAAGCTCTTCTCAAGAAATACTCTGTCACCCACAAGGTTGCCACACCATATCATCCTCAGACGAGTGGTCAAGTGGAGGTCTCCAATCGCCAAATCAAGCAGATTCTGGAGAAGATGGTTCGCTCCGATAGGAAGGATTGGTCCTTGAGACTGAATGATGCACTCTGGGCCTACCGGACAGCTTTCAAGACCCCTATTGGCATGTCTCCTTATAGATTGGTATATGGCAAAGCTTGCCATTTTCATGTTGAGTTAGAACACCGGGCTTATTGGGCCATTAAGGCGTACAACTTCGATATGGATAAAGCCGGTGAGCAGCGAAAACTCCAACTGAGTGAGTTAGAGGAGATGCGTTTTGATGCATATGAGAATGCCAAACTCTACAAGATGAGAACCAAAGCTGTACATGACAAGATGATTTCCAGGAAATCTTTTCATCCTGATCAGAAAGTGTTACTCTATAATTCGCGGCTACACTTATTTCCTGGGAAACTTCGTTCTCGGTGGTATGGCCCTTACATTGTGAAACAAGTCTACTCTCATGGAGCGGTTGAGATTTATAATCCAAAGGATGAGACTACATTCAAAGTCAATGGTCACCTATTGAAACCATATCTTGAGGCTGTGACAGATATTGATGTGATGCTTGTTTACTTGGATGATCCGACGATTACAGAATGATTGTGGCTACGTCTGGCTGAAGACGTTAAACTTAGCGCTTGGTGGGAGGCAACCCACGTATTCAGGTGTATTCTCTCCTTTATTTTGATTTTCTTTGCTATATGCTCATTGTCATGCTATATTTTGTTCACATTGAGGGCAATGTTCATACTAGGTTTAGGGGAGAGGATATGCTAATAATAAAAAAAAAATCGAAGAACAGTAGATACGATCGATCGTCTTACACGATCGATCGCTATCCGATCGACGCCTTATCTATGCGATCGATCGCCATGGGGTACATCGACACCGTTCATCTTCAATCTAACGGGTACTGTTTCTTGATTTATAAAACGATCGATCGGCTAAAAGCGCGATCGATCACGGGTCGTCTTCCTCACGCTTAAATTCTGAACGGTCGCGGCGAGAGAAATCTATTTTCTCTCGCCGCCGCCATTTCCGACCCGTGTTTGAGCTGACACTCCGGCCCCCAAAGGATTTTGTACGTAGAATCCGGATCCGGTGTCTGTGTCCGTGATTTCCCACTCATTTCATCGCAATCACTCATTTTTCTTCCGGTAAGCCGAAACTTAAAAACTCGATTTTTCTTCGTTTCTGGTAGATATTGTAGTGATTATTCTCATGCATTCTCTTATAATGACTATTGCGATGCTTATGCGTGATTTTCAGCTTTTGATTCTTTGATTTTAGGTATTTTTAGGATTTATGTTCTTGCGGTGAACAGTGTTTTCTATTTTAAAAAAAAAATCAAAATCTGATTTTTGAATCCCTTTCATGCATACTTCTATATTGATGATTGTGATTTATGTTATGCATCATGATTCCTTTTGATTTCCTAAGTTTTCATAATATTTTTATTTTTATTTTTTTTATTTTATTATTTTTAGGAAATTTATTATTATTTTCAAAAAAAACAATCCAAAAATTGTGAAGTGGATCTGTTATTACATGGTTGCTGTGATATTTCAGTATTGCAATTATATGCTGCATATTCTTGTACCTTGATTGGATTTTCACTATTATCTTTAGTTTTCAGGTACAATGCCTCAGAAATCCGTCGCGCACAAACGTTCACGAGGTGAAGCTTCTTCATCACGTCCTGTTCCTTCAACCCCTCCACCTGAACCTGCTGCACCGCCACGGCCCATCCAATATGAGAGGCAGGTGGTCCTGAACCCGTCTATACCCGATCTTCCAACTCAGAGGTGGATTGAGGACCAGCCGGATTGGGTGAACTATTTCACCCATATCGCTGCAAAAAGGCAGAATGCATTCGCAATGGTCCACGAGGACCCGGTTCGGGAATTTTATGCAAATGGCACCATAGAAGACAACGATAATCCAGAGCAGGTGACCATTCAGAGTGTAGTATGTGGTGTTCCTATCCGAGTCCGAGTTGCCGATATTGCTAGTGCTATGGGTTGTGACCGAGGTACGATTCATCACCCTGATTTTAATGGATATCAGTTTCCTCCGTACCGGAATATCACAGAGCGATTGACGGGGTCTGCAGTAGGACCTGAGACCTCTACTTGGCAGGCCGCCATTAGCATGCGATCGGAGTTTCGCTTTACTTTTTTAATTCTACAGCATGATGTATGGTCGGCCCGGAAAGAGAAAGTCGACCGAACCATGGCTAATTTACTCTATGTATTCGGCGATGATACTCGTCGCCGTGATCTTGACTTGCCTTCATTCGTCTTTGGCCGGATGAAGCAATTGATGGTGGGCTGAAAAGATGAGAGGTTACCCTATCCATACATTTTAGAGCGGGTATTTCTGACTCATGGGGTGCATTTTCCTGAGCATTCTCGAGTATCTCATGGATTGGGGCGCATTGGAGTGGATGCGTATAACCGTATGATGGGCCATACACGAGCGGGTGGCCACGAGCTCCCCGTCTTGAGGATCACGCTGAGATACCTGAGGGTGAGCCTGCTCAACCACCATGGGCGACGATGCAGCAGCAGATCAGCGATCTCACTGGCCATGTGCAGGAGATTCGCCAGTCACAACAGGAGATTCGCCAGTCCCAGCAGGTGCTTATGGACTCCCAGCATGCTATTACGGAACGCCTCGACTCCATAGTCGATTTTCTTCATGCATGGCATTTTCCTCCAGGCGATGGGGATGGCGATGATCGGGATTTCTAGTCCACTTCCTCTAGTGTTTTCCTTCCTCCTTCTCTTTTTCCTTTTTATGATCATTGTATTTTGTCTTTCATTATGCATTGAGGACAATGCTTATATTAGGTTTGGGGGAGAGGATGTGCTTCATTGTAAAATCAGAAAAGGAAAATAAAAAAAAAATAAATTTGTTTTAGTAGTTTTAAGTTGTTTGTTAGTATTTCTGTTAGGTTTTGATAGTTTATCCCGTAATAATGCATGTTACAATTCTTAGGAGATTAATTTACATTGGAAGTGTGAGTAAGTATACTGGAGGATAGATACACTTAACTGAGCATATCTTTCTGTTACAGTCCTCTTGGAATAAGTGTTTGAACTAAGAAAATTCACTCACACACACTAGTACATAAACTAATACCATCTAGAGATTTGTTGAATACTAATCTACAGTGGGATGTCTTTAGTCATAGTCATTGGATGATGTGTAGTTATCTGCTGAGCTTAAAAGATCATGATAGACCATTTACTTGGCTATGGCAAGGGATTGGAACCGGAAATAGGTTGAGAGTATAATACAGCCTGGACAAAATAAAGATGTGCTGAAAAATATGAATGATGAAAATAAAAATGTGAAAATGAAAAAAATGAAAACAAAATGAAAGAAAAAGGGGCTGCTTGACTTTATAAGATTAACTTAGGCTGATGCTCGGGCCCGAGGCGGTATCTTAAAACATAATGCCCTAAGCCAAATTGGTTGGGAGTCATTGGCCTGAGTCATTGCTAAACCTAAGCATCTTGAAGTCAGGCCTTACACAGTCCTAGCGGAAAAAAAAAGGTCTATGGTGTATTATCCTCTCAAATCTAGAATGTTGGACCCGAAGGAGACGCACAGATCTGTGCTATCATGAACCTAAAGATTACGATGACTATGTAGATTCTGATGTTCTTTGGTTAATGGGTAACACTGGATCTGTATAAACAGAAATTTAGAATGTATTGCTACAATGTTCTACACTTTTACTATTTATGTTATCATGCTATATTATATTGAGCAGAAATTTCCAAGATGAAAGTGTGGAATAAAACCACTTACTTGAGGGCTTCTATATTCCTGTTGATTATGAACCAAGTACATGTGGTTGATTTTCTTAAGCATTGTAGTATGTATTTATCGGGATAATAGGTTTGCTTGTTTTGTAATGTTTTAATTTTTGCTTTATTTTTGCACTTAGGTTAATTAGTTTCATAAATACATGTTTGTGGGTAGCATGGCTGCAAACCCTCACGAGACAACACTCATCCTACTAGGGGGCACCTAGAGGTTTAACGGCTTGTTGCATACGCTCAATGCAATCGTGTTCCCTACGAAAATGGTGTTTAGTTTTATGCATTAGTTCCTTCAGTTGATTGTTTGATTTTATTTTATTTTGTTTTTTTTTTGCTAGGGACTAGCAAAATCTAGGTTTGGGGTGCGATCTACACATGAAATATGAATTTTATTATCTCCTAAGCTTATGATTATGCTAGTGTTTGATTAGAATAACTACTACTTTAATATAGTTTTTAGTTTTTTGTAGGAAACAAGAGTAATACACAGAAATGAGGTGAAAAGTAACTCGAATATTAAATCATCATAACTTCGTGTACTGATTCAAGTCTCATGTTAAAATTCAAGAAGTCAGCTTTCCAACGCCACCAACCACGCTCAATTCGGAGTTCGGGACAGAAAGTTATAGCCATTTCTATTGGGATGACCCTGACTTATTTAAGATATGTGCTGACCAGGTCATAAGACGATGTGTCCCTGAGAGTGAGTTTCATAGCATCTTATGATTATGCTAGTGGTTGATTAGAATAACTACTACTTTAATATACTTTAGGGACTAGCAAAATCTAGGTTTGGGGTGCGATCTACACATGAAATATGCATTTTATTATCTCCTAAGCTTATGATTATGCTAGTGTTTGATTAGAATAACTACTACTTTAATATAGTTTTTAGTTTTTTGTAGGAAACAAGAGTAATACACAGAAATGAGGTGAAAAGTAACTCGAATGTTAAATCATCATAACTTCGTGTACTGATTCAAGTCTCATGTTAAAATTCAAGAAGTCAGCTTTCCAACGCCACCAACCACGCTCAATTCGGAGTTCGGGACAGAAAGTTATAGCCATTTCTATTGGGATGACCCTGACTTATTTAAGATATGTGCTGACCAGGTCATAAGACGATGTGTCCCTGAGAGTGAGTTTCATAGCATCTTATCTTTTTGTCACTCTCAGGCCTGTGGTGGACACTTCGGTGGTAAGAAAACTGCGGCCAAAGTACTTCAAAGTGGTTTTTATTGGCCAACTCTATTTAAAGACGCCATGCTTATTGTCAAACTTGTGATAGGTGTCAAAAATTGGGAGCCTTGTCTAAAAGGAATATGATGCCCCTACAACCAATTTTGATTGTTGATTTATTTGATGTTTGGGGTATTGATTTTATAGGACCTTTTCCACCATATTTTGGTCATACTTATATTCTTGTTGCTGTGGATTATGTGTCTAAGTGGATTGAAGCTATTGCCACTAGGACCAATGACCAAAAAGTTGTGCTGGAATTTCTGAAAGCTAACATTTTTAGCAGGTTTGGAACTCCTCGTGCTATCATTAGTGATGGAGGTTCTCATTTTTGTAACAGGTCTTTTGAAGCTCTTATCAAGAAATACTCTTTCACCCACAAGGTTGCTACACCATATTATCCTCAAACGAGTGGCCAAGTAGAGGTTTCCAATCGCCAAATCAAGCAGATTCTCGAGAAGACGGTTCGCCCTGATAGAAAGGATTGGTCCTTGAGACTGAATGATGCATTATGGGCCTACCGGATAGCTTTCAAGACCCCGATTGGTATGTCTCCTTATAGACTGGTATATGGGAAAGCTTGTCATTTCCCTGTTGAGTTAGAACACCGGGCGTATTGGGCTATTAAGGCATACAACTTCGATATGGATAAAGCCGGTGAGCAGAGAAGACTCCAATTGACTGAGTTAGAGGAGATGCGCTTTGAGGCATATGAGATTGCGAAACTCTACAAAATGAGGACCAAGGCTGTACATGATAAGATGATTTCTAGGAAATATTTTCAGCCTGAGCAGAAAGTATTACTTTACCATTCACGACTATATCTATTTCCTGGGAAACTTCGTTCTCGGTGGTATGGACCTTTTATTGTGAAAAATATCTACCCTCATGGCGCTGTGGAGATTCACAATCCAAAAAATGGGAGTACATTCAAAGTAAATGGCCACCGATTGAAACCTTATCTAGAGACTGTTGCCGACATGGATGCAATGGCTGTCTACATGGATGATCCAGACCAAACAGAATGATCCTGGCCCAGGTCATGGATATGAACAAAGAATGCACTTTACCTGTCCAACCCCAATATCCGATGGGCCAATTTTCTGATGAAGGGATCTATTTTTCCCCTGACTATGATGTTACATCCCTTCATAATGCCCAAAGGTTTGACAATGAGCTTGAGTGGGTTTTACATAATGATCAAGAGGGTGTAGAAATTAAAGAAGAAGTGAGTGTTTTAATAGAACCCAGCTTTAAACCTTCTTCTATATTTGAGGAGTCACATTCTACGGCACTATCAACAGAACCTTCTATTCCTGAAACACCATTCATACCATATCTTGATCAATCTAACCCTTTATTTATTGAAAGTAAATTAGACTGTTTCATAGATTGTTTAGTTGAGTCACTAATTGAGGAAGCTTTCCCAATTGGGTTACTAGAAGAGGCCCCAAGGCCAAAAAGGTTGATGTGGGGGAGGAGGCTCCCTTTATATTAAAATTTTCTGATGACCTTCTTCCATGGACAGTGCAAGGACCCATACCTCCATTGTTTCCTCACCTGCCATTCCATCCTTTTATTCCACGATATGCTCCATACATAAGCTACAAGGATAGGAGTGTGTGGGGAAATTATTTAATTGATCCAGGCTGAATTCTTGATGATCTAAATCTTGCAAACGACCGTGGCTCCGTCTGGCTGAATACGTTAAACTTAGCGCTTGGTGGAAGGCAACCTACGTATTCAGGTGTATTCTCTCCTTTATCTGATTTTCTTTGTTATATGCTCATTGTCATGCTATATTTTGTTCACATTGAGGACAATGTTCATACTAGGTTTGGGGGAGAGGATATACTTAAAAAAAAAATCGAAGAACAGTAGATACGATCGATCGGATATCTACGATCGATCGCTATCCGATCGACACCTTATATTTACGATCGATTGCACTGTGGTACATCGACACCATTCATCTTCAATCTAACGGACGCTATTTCTCAATTTACATAATGATCGATCGGCTAAAAGAGCGATCGATCGCGGGTCGTCTTCCTCGCGCTTAAAATCCAAGCGGCAGCGGCGAGAGAAATCTATTTCCGCTCGCCGCCGCCGTTTTTGACCCTTGTTTGAGCTGAAACTCAGGCCCCTGAAGGATTTTTGTATGTAGAATCCAGATCCGGTGTCTGTTTCTGTGATTTCCCACTCCTTTCATCGCAATCACTCCTTTTTCTTCCAGTAAGCCGAAACTTAAAAACTTGATTTTTCTTAGTTTTTGGTAGATATTGTTGCGATTACTCTCATGCATTCCCTTATATTGATTATTGCGATGCTTGTGCATGACTTTCAGCTTCTAATTCTTCGATTTTAGGTGTTTTATTTCATTTTTAAGGATTTGTGTTCTTGCGGTGAACAGTGTTTTGCTATTAAAAAAAAAATTTGAAATCTGATTTCGGTGATATATATCCCTCTCACGCATACTTCTATATTGATGATTGAGATTTTTGTTATGCATGATGATTCCTTCCGATTTCCTAAGTTTATTTTTTATTATTTTTAGGAAATTTATTATTATTTTGAAAAAAAAACCGGAAATTGTGAAGTGGATCTGTTTTACATGCTTGCTGTGATATTTAAGTTTACAATTACATGCTGCATATTCTTATACCTTGATTGGATTTTCACTATTATCTTTAGTTTTCAGGTACAATGCCTCAGAAATCCATCGCTCACAAACGTTCAAGGGGTGAAGCTTCTTCATCACGCCCTGTTCCTTCCACCCCTCCACCTGAACCTGCTGCACAGCCACGGCCCATACAATATGAGAGGCAGGTGGTCTTGAACCCGTCTATTCCCGATCTTCCGACTTAGAGGTGGATTGAGGACCGCCGGATTGGGTGAACTATTTCACCCATATCGCGGCAAAAAGGCAGAATGCATTTGCAATGGTCCACGAGGACCCGGTTCGGGAATTCTATGCAAATGGCACCATTGAAGACAATGATAATCCAGAGCAGGTGACCATTCAGAGTGTTATATGTGGTATACCTATCCGGGTCCGAGTCACCGATATTGCTAGTGCTATGTGATCTACACATGAAATATGCATTTTATTATCTCCTAAACTTATGATTATGCTAATGTTTGATTAGAATAACTACTAATTTAATATAGTTTTTGGGTTTTTGTAGGAAATAAGAGTAATATACAGAAATGAGGTGAAAAGTAACTCGAATGGTTAAATCATCATAACTTCGTGTACAAATGTCGGATTGGACTGATTCAAGTCTCATGTTAAAATTCAAGAAGTCAGCTTTCCAACGCCACCAACCACGCTCAATTCGAAGTTTGGGACAGAAAGTTATAGCCATTTGAAATTTATAAATAGTAACTACGATCGATCGACTATCAATGCGATCGATCGCTAGAGCCGTAAAAGCAGCGTATTAAAGGAAACAATCGATCGGCATAAAAATGATCGATCGTATCTACTGGAATTTTTGATCCGCGCAAGACAGTAACTACGATCGATCGGTGTCATACGGCGTCGATCGGCAAGGCGATCAATCGGAGGAAAATCATGAAGGAATTGCGATCGATCGGACAACGAACGATCGTCAACACTAGCGATCGATCGCCGTATACGGAAAACCGAAATAAGACCTATTTTGACTTGGATTTGGAAGGGGACTTCGTGTTTTCTCTTCACTCTTATAAATAGGCCTTATGGGAGAATGTTTTGGGCATTCAACCTTGGAGAACCAGAGCTTTATCGGAGGCTAGAGAGGAGTAAGAGAAGGAGTCTTTTTGAGTAAAGAGGAAGAAGGATTTATGACGATGGATCTACATAAACAGGCTTTTCTTTTCTCTCTTTCTATGTGTAACTAAACTTTTATTCAAGGCTTGATGAAGCCCTAGATGTGTATTGCTACTCTTGATAGTTTAATTTTATACAGTTGATTATGATTTATGCTTAATGCGATTTCATGAGTTTCTTTTGAGTGCTTGACCATAGACTTGATTGATTTGCAAGAAATTAGATCTTTTCAATTCCTGCGCTGTGCTAAAAGTAAGCTGGTGTTAATTCTATGCCCGACCAAGGATAGGATCATTAGCCCAAATGATAATTCTATGCCCGACCAAGGATAGAATTATCTACATTAATTTTTAGTGGATGAACTCTCATGTCCGACCAAGAACGTGAGTGAATTCATTGTGATTTGTATGTCTGACCATAAACACAAATTACCATATCATGTCAATTTGAGCATAATAATAATTGAGAGTAGTAATTGCATGTCTAGTGGTGGATTCTCTGCCTTCATATTTCTCCATATTGATTAAATCTCAGTTAGATTAGATAAAGTCCATTGCTTTCTTTAATATTAATTAAATTGCATCTTTTACTTCTCTTGAATTTGGTAAAATATTCACCATCCCTGAGGTTCGACAACCCTTTAAGACTCACCGTAGTACAATTGCCTTGTGCACTTGCAAGGGTTTAATTTTAAACGATCACTATGGGGTGTGACAGAGGTACGATTCATCACCCTGATTTTGATGGATATCAGTTTCCTCCGTACCGGAATATCACAGGGCGATTGATGGGATCTGCAGTAGGACCTGGGACCTCTACCTACCTGGCCGCCATTAGCATGCGATCGGAGTTTCGCTTTGCCTTTTTAATTCTACAGCATGATGTATGGTCGGCCCGGAAAGACAAAGCCGACCGAACCATGACTGATTTACTCTATGTATTCGGCGACGATACTCGGCGCCGTGATCTTGACTTGCCTTCATTCGTCTTTGGCCGAATGAAGCAAATGATGGTGGGCCGAAAAGATGAGAGGTTACCGTACCCCTACATTTTAGAGTGGGTATTTTTGACCCATGGGGTGCTTTTTCCTGAGCATTCTCGAGTATCTCATGGATTGGGGCCCATTGGAGTGGATGCGTATAACCGTATGATGGGCCATACACGACGTGGGTGGCCACGAGCTCCCCGTGTTGAGGAACACACTGAGATACCTGAGGGTGAGCCTGCTCAACCACCATGGGCAACGATGCAGCAGCAGATCAGCGATCTCACTGGCCATGTGCAGGAGATTTGCCAGTCACAGCAAGAGATTCGCCAGTCACAGCAGATGCTTATGGATTCCCAGCATGCTATTACGGAATGTCTCGACTCCATAGTTGATTTTCTTCATGCATGGCGTTTTCCTCCAGGCGATGGTGATGGCGACGATCGGGATTTTTAGTCCACTTCCTTTTTACCTTTCTCTTTTTACCTTTTGTGATCACTGTATTTTGTCTTTATTATGCATTGAGGACAATGCTTATATTAGGTTTGGGGGAGAGGATGTGCTTCATTGTAAAATCAGAAAAGGAAAATAAAAAAAAGGTTAAATTTGTTTGAGTAGTTTTAAGTTGTTTGTTAATAGTTTTTCTTATAGGTTTTGATAGTTTATCCCGTAATAATGCATGCTTCAATTCTTAGGAGATTAATTTGCATTGGAAGTGTGAGTAAGTATACTGGAGGATAGATACACTTAATTGAGCATACCTTTCTGTTACAGTGGAACAGGTGCTTGAACTAAGAAAACTCACTCCCACACACTAGTTACATAAAGTAATACCATCTAGAGATTTGTTGAATGCTAATCTACAGTGGGATGTCTTTAGTCAGAGTCATTGGATGATGTGTAGTTGTCTGTTGAGTTTAAAAGATCATGATAGAAAATTTACTTGGCTCTGGCAAGGGATTGGAACCGGAAATAGGTTGAGAGTATAATACAGCCTGGACAAAATAAAGATGTGCTGAAAAATATGAATGATGAAAATGAAAATGCGAAAAAATGAAAACAAAATGAAAAGAAAAGGGGATGCTTGACTTTATAGGATTAACTTAGGCTGATGCTCGGGCCCGAAGTGGTCTCTTAAAACCTAATGCCCTAAGCCAAATTGGTTGGGAGTCATTGGCCTGAGTCATTGCTAAACCTAAGCATCTTGAAGTCAGGCCTTACACAGTCCTAGCGGAAAAAAAAAGGTCTATGGTGTATTATCCTCTCAAATCTAGAATGTTGGACCCGAAGGAGACGCACAGATCTGTGCTATCATGAACCTAAAGATTACGATGACTATGTAGATTCTGATGTTCTTTGGTTAATGGGTAACACTGGATCTGTATAAACAGAAATTTAGAATGTATTGCTACAATGTTCTACACTTTTACTATTTATGTTATCATGCTATATTATATTGAGCAGAAATTTCCAAGATGAAAGTGTGGAATAAAACCACTTACTTGAGGGCTTCTATATTCCTATTGATTATGAACCAAGTACGTGTGGTTAATTCTCTTAAGCATTGTAGTATGTATTTATCGGGATAATAGGTTCTTTGTTTTGCAATGTTTTAATTTTTGCTTTATTTTTGCACTTAGGTTAATTAGATTAATAAATACATGTTTGTGGGTAGCATGGCTGGAAACCCTCACGAAACAACACTCGTCCTACTAGGGACTCCTAGAGGTTTAACGGCTTGTTGCATACGCTCAATGCAATCGGGTTCCCTATGAAAGTGATGTTTACTTTTATGCATTAGTTCCTTTACTTTATTTGTTTGATTTTATTTTATTTTGTTTTGCTAGGGACTAGCAAAATCTAGGTTTCGGGGTGTGATCTATACATAAAATATGCATTTTATTATCTCCTAAACTTATGAATATGCTAATGTTTGATTAGAATAACTACTACTTTAATATAGTTTTTGGTTTTTGTAGGAAACAAGAGTAATACACAAAAATGAGGAGAAAAGTAACTCAAATGGTTAAATCATTATAACTTCGTGTACAAATGTCGGATTGGATGATTCAAGTCTCATGTTAAAGTTCAAGAAGTCAGCTTTCCAACGCCACCAACCACGCTCAATTCGGAGTTCGGAGCAGAAAGTTATAGCCATTTGAATTTCATAAACAGTAACAACGATCGATCGGCTATCAATGCGATCAATCGCCTCAACAGCAAAATAGTATTATTGAAGGAAACGATCGATCGTCAACAAAAACGATCGATCGTATCTAGTGGAATTTTTTATCCGCACAGGACAGTAACTACGATCGATCGGCAATACGCAGCGATCGATTGCCGTATGCAGAAAACCGAAATAAGACCTATTTAAACTTGGATTTGGAAGGGGACTTCGTGGTTTCTCTTCAAACTTATAAATAGACTTATGGGAGAACGTTTTGGGCACCACATATTTAACCCTTGGAGAATCTAGAGTTTTATTGGAGGCTAGAGCAAAGGAGAGAAGGAGATGAAGAACATGAAGAACACGATGGTGATTTCTTTTCCGATGCGAGGCTAAACACTTTTCCAAGGCGTAGATGAAGCCCAATAATCTGGTTGTGTAGTTTTTTTTCTCTCATCTTATGTTTTTACTCTAGTTGGTGTATAAATTTTATTGTGTAATCATTGTTAATTCAATAAAGGTTTGTTCTTTGTACTCGAGAGAGACAAGAGTGAATTCTTGTGAGTTTCAATCCGAAGAATACTTGTGTATCCGAGAGGAACATAAGTAGAGTGAGGTGTTATATATCAATAAAATTTCAATGGTTTATACTCGAGAGAGATAGATCGTAATTCCATGTTTTAATTGTTTTATGTGTTACATCCGAGAGGAGAGCACTATATTTTGAGTTGACAAGTGTATGTCCAAGAGGAATATACTAGCCAATTGGAAATCTTTATTCAAAAGAGAGAGAGAAACGATACACTAGTTTATTGTGATGGATTCGAAGCCTTGGTCTTCTCCATATTGATTAAATCTCACTTAGTTTAGTTAAAGTTCATTGCTTTCTTAGTCTAGAATCAATACTACTGCTTTCTTTTGAATTAGGTAAATCATTTATCCATCCCTGAGGTTCGACAACCCTTTTTAATACTCACCATAGTACAATTGCCTTGTGCACTTGCAAGGGTTTTAATTTTAAACGATCAGTAGTAATGGTGCCCAGGGATAGGCGATTGGAATATCTAAGTCTGGATTCAGTGGATGGTCATTCACTACTTCTTCTAACTGTGCAGGCACCACCCATAGGTGGAAGAATAAGGTGGCCATCTAGATGTCCTGTGAGAATCATGAACCTAAAAATGTGAGTGATTAAAAATAATGACAAACAAGCAAAGAAAACGAAACCTAATATGTACAAAACAAAACAAACTACTGCAGCATTAGTCATGATAAGTCGGGTCTCCGAGACTCAATTCATCGATCTGAGGTTGCTGCAATTCCAAGAATGGTTTAAAACGATGACCATTAACTTTGAATATATCACCATTCTTGGGGTTTTCTATTTCAACCGCCCCATGAGAATAAACAACATGAACTATAAAAGATCCTATCCATCGAGACTTCAATTTACCCGAAAATAGATGCAAACGAGAATTGTATAAAAGAACTTTCTGCCCCGGTGTGAAAGATTTTCGCAGAATATTTTGATCATGAACCTTTTTCATGCGATCCTTGTATGATTTCGCACACTCATAAGCATTATTACGAAGCTCATTTAACTCATTCAACTGCAATTTCCTTTGAATTCCTGCTCTATTCAGATCAAAATTCAAGTGCTTAATTGCCCAATAAGCTTTATGCTCAATTTCAACTGGAAGATGACAAGCTTTCCCGTAAACAATACGGTATGAAGACATTCCAATGGGAGTTTTAAATGCAGTACAGTAAGCCCACAAAGCATCAGTGAGTCTCAGTGACCAATCTTTGCGATTAGGATTGACTGTTTTTTCTAAAATATGCTTAATCTCCCGATTAGATATCTCAACTTGACCGCTTGTCTGAGGATGGTATGGGGTAGCAAATTCGTGGGTTTGATGTAGACACGGCGTCTACAACGGAGAAGAATGCGACTAAACTAGAACAAAAGAAATAAGCATAAACTAATCTGTGATTCTCATTGATAATCCCGTTTTGGCCATAGGCCTTACATATATATAGAGTAAAAATAGCCTAATCCTAATAGAAGTAGTAAATCCTAACTAGGAAATCATATTAAAGAAGGAGTACTAGTCCTAATAGAAGTAAGAAAGGCTAATTGAGTTCATAACAGGGTTATGCCATATTTCTTCATTAACTGTTCAAAAACCCTATTACAGAAATGTTTTCCCCCATCACGTATGATCGCACGTGGAGAACCAAAACGTGCAAAAATATTGTCTTTCAAAAATTGGACCACCACTTTGTGGTCATTGGTCTTGCATGTTATAGCCTCTACCCATTTAAAGACATAGTCCACCCCCGCAAGGATATAAAGATAGCCAAAAGAGTTAGGGAAAGGTCCCATGAAGTCAATACCCCATACATCAAAAAGGTCTATAATAAGGCTTGGGGTTAAAGGCATCATGTTACGACATGAAAGTGCTCCTAACTTCTAACATCTTTCACATGCTGAATAATAAGCATGACAGTCTTTGAAAATAGTAGGCCAATAAAATCCACACTGCAAAATCTTTGCAGCAGTCTTTTTCGAACTAAAATGGCCACCACAAGCTTGATCATGACAAAAGGAGATGATGCTTTGTTGATCATGTTCAGGAATACATCTCCTAATAATCTGATCAGGACAATATTTAAACAAGTATGGATCATCCTAAAAAAAAATACTTAACCCTGGACAAAAATTTGAACCTATCTTGAGAAGACCAATGAGATGGAATTTGTTCAGTTACCAGATAGTTAACTATGTCAGCAAACCAAGGCAACTGGGACACTACAAGTAATTGCTCATTAGGAAAAGATTCAGTTATGGGCAATGATTCATCAGTAAAAACAACTATCAATCTAAACAAGTGGTCGGCTACAACATTTTCGGAACCTTTCTTATCCCAAATTTCAATATCAAATTCCTGTAGCAACAATATCCATCGGAGAAGATGAGGTTTAGCATCTTTTTTAGATAAAAGATACTTCAATGCAGCATGATCCGAATAGATATAGACCTTCGATCCTAATGAATACACCTAAACTTATTTAGAGCAAAAACT
This sequence comes from Houttuynia cordata, assembly GCA_039654745.1. Lineage (NCBI taxonomy): Eukaryota > Viridiplantae > Streptophyta > Magnoliopsida > Piperales > Saururaceae > Houttuynia > Houttuynia cordata. Next base: position 54,137,174 of record CM077504.1, on the reverse strand, counting down.
ACTGCAGCAGCTCTTTTTCAGTTGTAGAATAATTAAGTTGAGCATCATTCAGCGTTTTACTGGCGTAGTAAATCACATGGGGAAGTTTATTAATTTGATGCCCCAACACAGCACCAATAGAATAAATAGAGGCATCGCACATGATTTCAAAAGGTAGGCTCTAATCAAGCAGCCGAATAATAAGTGCAAATGTTAACTCTGATTTGAGTTTCTTAAAAGCATTATTGCAAGCATCATAAAAGACAAATGGTGAATGAGTAAGCATCATCAAAGACAAATGATGTATCCTTTGTAAGAAGATTACACAAAGGTCTTGAAATTTTACTAAAGTCTTTAATGAATCTTCTGTAAAATCCAGCATGGCCTAAAAATGATCTGATTTCTTTCACAGTTCACGGTGGTGGAAGATGTGAAATCAAATCAATTTTTGTTTTATCTACTTCAATGCCTTTATTAGATATAATATGCCCAAGAACAATTCCTTTTTGAACCATAAAATGACATTTCTCCCAGTTAAGTACCAGATTCTTCTCTTTAAACCGCACTAACACCAGTGATAGGTGGTGCAAACATTCATCAAAATTAGACCCAAAGACAGAAAAATCGTCCATGAATACCTCTAGAAATCGCTCTACCATATCAGAGAAAATACTCAACATACACCTCTAAAAGGTAGCAGGTGCATTGCATAGCCCAAATGGCATGCGACGGTAGGCAAAGGTAATAGGTGGCTCAACACTTGATAGAACTACTGGTGATGATGATAAGGCAAGAGGCTCCACTTTTGGTTGCCACCGTTCAGTACTCATCAGAGGTATAGACTCAAGCAATGAGTTCACTTGTTCAATTGACTAATCGATATCAAATTCACAACCAAAATGTGTTAAGCAGGCCTCTAATGGATCCTAGGAATGTGTTTGAAGAAATGTTTCATGGACAACCGGCCGTTTCAATCAGGTTTATTTCATTCACATCATCCATTTTAGGTGGTTGTTTACTGATGTAAAAAAATGTTCAATTCCACCTTCAGATTCCTAAAAGAAATTTGCATCACTCCATTTCTACAATTAATAATAGCATTAGATGTAGCTAGAAATGGACAACCCAAAATGACAGGTATTTGCCCACTTATGTTTGGAATAGGTTGAGTATCAAGGACAACAAAGTCCACAGGGAAATAAAATGTATCAACCTTAATCAAAATATCCTTAACAACACCTCGATGAATTTTAACCGAACGGTCAGCTAATTGAAGTGATCATCGCTCCCACGGCCGCCGATTCAAGCTCCGCTGCCGATTTGAATGGGCATCACTTGTTGATTATAAAAATGGGCATCTGTACGTGAAATTAAAAAGTTGACTGAGCATCAAACCATCATTACAAGAAATGAAGAGGATAAAAGCATACTAGTTTTAAAGCTTTGTTCAAGGTCACCAGCTGATGGTCGGACTTCGCTATTGCCTCCGAGCTCATCAGCCAAAAAGTAAGAGTAAGAACAATTTTGAATCAAATTGTTAGCAACGCAAGAGAAAAATATATAGCACTTCCCACTACAACATGCACAAAGACAAAGTCTGAAGTTAGGATTTTAAATTGTTGAGAATTCTAAATTGGCAACATTTATGACCTCAAAAATGACTAAATAACATACATAATGATTAATCATCATCATTATACGCCTTATCCCAGCTATTTGGGGTCAGCGGCATGGATTATATACTGTGTTTGACTCTTATCAGAATCAAAATCGACTAAATCCATACAAAAAAACATAGTGGCAAGTTTTTACGTCGGATGCCCTTCCTGACGCAACCCTCTCAAGAGGGAACAATGATAAGAAGATCCAAAGTCATGATATTACCCTTCCAAATATGTAGATTGGCTTCATGACATGATGGTTGCACATGAAATTTTAATATAGCCATCTTTCAGTACACAATGATCAATACTCAAATTAATCAAATATATATGTAAACATCCAAAGCTGATGGTATGCACAAGTTATACTCATTTAATACTCATAACCTTATGTTGTTAGCTCTAGTTTTGTGTTATTTTTGCATTGATTATAATTTAATTAATTTTAGTGAAGCGGAAGGACTTAATAATATTGTGTGGAAGATGACTATTTGTAGGTGAGGTAGCTAGCCAAGTCCCACCCCAATAAAAGGCTGTGTACCTATTGTGATCTGATAGGATCACAAGGTACTGGAATCAGCGAAAACGTAAAGAAGAAAAGAATAGTGGAGAAGGGAAAGAGACTTCAATATTGCATAAACTTGGACGAGGGAGAAGACCCTCCTTATAACAAGAGGGGCGCTTCTCCTAGGGAGGCGCATCAGCTACTGGCCTGCTGATGGGCCGTGATTCTAGCCCATTCTAGCTCGTTACAGGTATTCTTGATACTAATCAGCCCGTTACGTGATACGATATCCCATCAACATTCTTATTACATTTCAAAATAGGAAACTAGCCTAATATGGAAAGTAAAGCTATCCTGCCTAATATAGGATCTGCCCAGAGGTTGTACTGATGTACACAACATTCCACCACGCTACGCTGCCGCCTTGTCCTCAAGGCGTCCATGTTGGGAACCGATCCAAGAAATCATCCTCCACCATCCACGTGGCATCTTCTAACGGCTGGCCCCGCCACGCGACGAGCACCTCAGTCACAATCCGTCCTAAACGACGGACGCGGCGTTTGTCAATAATAGAAGCAGGCGAAAGCTCGTCAGAGTCCGTTGGCCCCATGAGAAGTGGAGGCACGCTAGAAGCAACCATAGTCGAGTTGCCCACGAATTTGCGGAGACGTGAGACGTGAAAAACAGGATGGACCAGTGAGCCCGGCGGTAGAGCCAATCAATATGCCACCTGGCCAATGTGCTCCACCACTGTATAGGGCCCATGATAATGGGGTGCCAACTTCGAGTGCTCGGAGCGAAATAAGGACATCTGGCGCAATGGTAGCACAGACACATAGATCAAATCCCCCAACTGAAAGACCCGATCGGTGTGCTTGCGATCATAGACCTGTTTCATACGGTTCTGAGCTGAAAGCAAGTTGGCCTTGAGTTGCCTGAGTACCTCGTCCCGAGTCTGAAGCATGTAATCCACCTCAGCAATAGATGAACGGTTAGGGACATAAGAAAGTATCGTAGGAGGTGGTCGACCATACACAATCTCGAACGGAGGGAAGCCCGCGCGAGTGTGATAGGCTGTGTTATAGGATCATTCGGCCCAGGGTAAGAGCTGTAGCCCAATGACGAGGTTGATCGCCCACAAAACATCGCAAATATTGTTCTAAGCACCGGTTCACGACCTCCGTCTGGCCATCTATCTGTGGATGATAAGTCGTGCTCATATGTAAGTCCGTACCTTGGAGAGTTAAGAATTCGCGCCAAAAATTGGAAAGGAAAACACGGTCTCGATCAGAAACACTAGTCTTCAGCATCCCATGCAACTTAGCGACTTCATTCACATATAGTTCAGCAACAGTCCGAGCCGTAAAGGGATGACGCAAGGCGCAGAAGTGAGCATATTTGGATAATCGATCGACGACCACCAAAATGACGGATTGTCCTTGAACCATGGGTAATGCTTCGACGAAATCCATTGAAACATCCTCCTAAATATTAGCCAGAATGGGTAAGGGCTAAAGGAGGCCGGTCGGTGAAGTGGTTGCCGCCTTGGCCCGCTGACAAGTATCACAAGCTGAGACATAAGCCTGAACTGCACGTCGTAGGCCCGACCATAAGAAACTCTGGCTCACTCTCTTGAAGGTGAGGAACGATCCTTCGTGGCCCACGAGTGGTGTGACATGGAAATGAGAGATGATTCGACGGCGCAAATTAGAATAATTGGGCACCCATAAGCGCTCCCGCCAAAACAAAAGCACATCCCGCTAGGCATATAAGGGCTCAGCGACGGACTTGGCCTAAAGACGCTGGATCAGCTCTTTGGTCGATGGGTCTTCCAGGTAGGAACGACGTAGATCCTGAATAAAGGGACAATTGGGCCCGGATAATGCCATAGGCATGCCCTCCATGGCTCGCCGCGATAATGCATTCGCAACGGTGTTCTCAACGCCCTTCTTGTAAGTAATTTCATAATCGTAGCCCAATAGTTTACTGACCCACCTCTGCTGAGCCGGAGTAGATACACGTTGCTCCAAGAAGTACTTCAGCAGTTGGTGATCGGTCCAAATGGTGAACCGTCGACCCAAAAGGTATGGCCGCCACTTTGTCACCGTATGAATGATGGCCAACATCTCTCGTTCATAGGCGGACAAGGAAAGAGTACAGCCTGACAAGGGTTTACTAAGAAAAGCAATTGGGTGGTCCTTCTGCAAGAGGATGGCCCTGAGGCCCGTATTGGAGGTGTCGGTCTCTACCACAAATGGAAAATTAAAGTCAGGTAGCCCCAATACCGACGCACTGGCCATAGCCTGCTTGAGTCTGTCAAATGCCATCTGTGCTTCATCGGTCCATGAGAAGGTCCCTTTTTCAACAAAGTTGTGAGTGGCCCCACAATGATTTCATATTGGCTGATGAAACGTCGATAATAGCCTGTCAGCTCCAAGAACCCTCGCAGCGCCTTGACCCACTGTGGTGCCGGCCAAGCTAGCATGGCTGTAACCTTGGACGGATCGGTGGTGACACCCTCCGACGAAATAATATGCCCCAGATATTCCACATGTGAACTACCAAAAGAACACTTCGAATGTTTCAGAAATAATGAATTTGCACGTAAGATTGAAAAGACCAACCCGAGGTGACCCAAGTGGTCCTCCCATGACCTGCTGTAGATAAGAATATCATCGAAGAAGACCAACACAAACTGACGGAGGAAGGGACGGAAGATGTCATTCATCAAGCTTTGGAAGGTGGCGGGAGCATTTGTTAGCCCAAACGGCATGACCAAAAATTCAAAATGCCCATCATGTGTCCGGAAGGTTGTCTTGTGCGCATCAGTGGCCTGCATCCGGACCTGATGGTACCCGGAATGCAAGTCGAGCTTGCTAAAAACCGTGGCCCCGGCTAATTCATCCAAAAACTCTTCAATCACCGGAATGGGGTACTTGTCTTTGACCGTGATGGCATTGAAGGCGCGATAGTCCACACAAAAGCGTCATGTGCCATCCTTTTTTTGCACAAGTAACACCGGTGAAGAAAAAGAACTATGACTGGGCTGGATAATACCTGCATGCAGCATGTCGCCCACCAATCGCTCAATCTCTGCCTTCTGGATGTGTGGGTAGCGATATGGGTGAATGTTAGCCGGCTGAGCCCCTGGAAGAAGGGGAATGTGGTGGTCGTGGTTCCTCTGTGGTGGAAGGCCTGTGGGCTCAGAGAAAATATCTGAATGTTCATCCGGGAAGAGGCACATATCCAGTGGTATGTCCCCTTGTTCCACATCCCCAATAGCATGCTGCTGAAGGAACACCTCCTAAGGTGCGAATCGGGATAAGGACTCCACGGCCAGGGCGGAGTGCTGGGCCCCAGGTTGGGACCCATGTAGACGCATCCGCTCCCCCTGTACTTCGAAGTCCATAGTGAGGCCGCGGAAATTCCAAATCACATCTCCTAAATCCTGCAACCATTGTACCCCTTTGGTAGGCAAGAGGAACAAGTCGGTGGTAAACATGTGACTTTGGATGGTCAAAGAGGCTTGGGCGCAAACACCCGAGCTTCGTAAGTGCTTGCCATCGCCGATAAGCACATCAAAAGGTTGAGCATCAGACACATAGCACCCCAGTCATTGAGCCACTCTGTCATTGATAAAGTTGTGGGTGGAACCACTATCAATCAATATAGCCACCTGTTGCCATTTCAACAGACCCTGGACACGCATGATCCGTGGGGTGAAGGTGCCGGAGTAAGCGTGCACTGAAATCTCGGGCTGCACATGATCGCAGGAGATGGCAACCTCGTCCTCAACCTCCTCGATGAGTAAACTGCCCCAAACCGAACAACGATGGCCGAGAATGAACTTTTCATCACAATTGAAACATAGTCCCTTGGCTCTCCGCTCCGCCACTTGTGCTGGAGTTAGGCGGTGGATAGGAGTAGGAATCGACCCAGGCAAGGTTGGCTGATTAGTGCTTGAGCCAGGTGCTGGGGCCGCCACAGGGGTGTGGCTGGTATACGGACGCTGAGCCAAAGTCCCTCGGTCCCCTCGCCGCTGTCGGGCTAACTTTTCTTCCTCAATCCTGGCATGACCCACCACCTCACGCATGGTATGGCAGGGGAAGTGGCGCATCTCATCAGCGATTTCTAGTTTCAACCTGCGCTTGAATGTACCGACAAGGGCTGCCACCGGCCATTCTGGCAAACGATTAGCAATCTTCATAAACTTCGAGTAATAAGCTCTCACCGTAGTTGTTTGTCTCAAAGTAGACAGCATCTCATTGAAGTCCTGGAATTCATTCGGCCCGAATTGGATACACAATTCGTCAGAGAAGGACACCCAAGTGGGGAAACGAGTCTCCTTCTCGTAAGATTGAAACCAAATAGATGTGTCACCATCCAGGTGGAAGACTGCCACTCGCAGGCGCTCAGCATCAGAGTAAGTTCCTTGGTACGAAAAAAATTTGTCCGCCTTATACAACCATTCGACTGGATCTTCATCGCCGGTGTACCTTGGAAACTATAGCCGAGCCAGTGTGGGCTCAGCGCTGCCCCTCTGGCCTCCACGACACCCCAAGGGATCCTCCCACTCGTCCTCCATCTCGTCCTGAATGTGACACGGCCATGTGGTCATTGAGGCATTTCCTCGAGCACCTTGCATGCCTCGCGAGATCCAAGTTGGATTCCATGGGGAAGGGATTGGCCTACGGCTTGGCCGAGCAATGAACCACCAAACATGTGGGACCCTCCTGGTCGGCTAGGGCCTCCCATCTCCTTGGATGGTAGCGGCGTGATCACTGGTGCAGATTGGACCGGCTGATTTGAAGCTCGCTCAAGCCGCATCTCCTTAAGCTGCTCATTGATCTAGGTCAGCAAGGAAAGCATAGCTGTCTGCATGGGATCAGTACCAATCGTTGGGTCGGAGACCTCCTTGGCAGCCTCTTGCTCCGGTGGAATTTTGGAGCCGACGGTCGGCTGCTTGAGAGGAGGCATGATTGCCCGTGGATCGAATGCTCTGATACCAATGTTGTGATAGGATCACAAGGTACTGGAATCAGCGAAAACGTAAAGAAGAAGAGAATAGTGGAGAAGGGAAAGAGACTTCAATATTGCATAAACTTAGACGAGGGAGAAGACCCTCCTTATAACAAGAGGGGCGCATCTCCTAGGGAGGCGCGCCAGCTACTGGCCTGCTGATGGGCCGTGATTCTAGCCCATTACAAGTATTCTTGATACTAATCAGCCCGTTACATGATACGATATCCCATCAGCATTCTTATTACATTTCAAAATAGGAAACTAGCCTAATATGGAAAGTAAAGCTATCCTGCCTAATATAGGATCTGCCCACAGGTCGTGCTGACGTACACAACAGTACCCCGTTAGTTAATTACCCCATTAAGATTTGAGTGAATCTGACATGCTTACCCCAGTACTGATGTATTATCTCCTTTTTCTTTTAGTCACTCATACCCCTGCCTTTTGGTCAATCTTACCCCATTGCTCCTATCACAGCTTTTACTACCTAGCCTGAACTCCTTATAGCGACCATACACGTCTATGTACATTTCGTATCATTTTCCAAAATAATGAATGAAAAATAACAGCCAATAAGTTCAATTTGGGAAATTTTTAATTACATAGCAACATATTTGCTCACATGAGGACTAAGGTCCTTTACAGGCAGCACCATACAAATGATTTCAAGCAGAAAAATTAAGCATAGAATCTTTTAACTTTCTTCACTAATGGTTAATTACATTTGGAAGATAAAAGTGAAATAACAGTTAGAGGTACTAGAACCCTTATCAACTCTGGATCCTGCTGAAAGAGAGCACAAAGGACATAATTACTTCAAGAGGAAGAAAATCAAATTTGAACTGAATGCTACTTATATAGTTCAATAAGCACGAGTAGACTTAAATGTTGCAATGCTGAACATGAAAATGCAACCATGCTACCCAAGCACAAGAAGTCCCAAGTTCCCTTCATACTCCAACTTGAAAAATAAACTGACTTTCACTTTCCAAAAATTTAATTGATAAAAACAAAACTTTCCACTTATTTGGTTGCACATGTCATTCTCAGAGAAGTTGAAAAACCCTTGAATTTCAAGGTGTCACTCATGCTAGTGGTAGGATCTGAATCAGCTGACTATGGAACAACTGACAGTCATCTCACTGCAATTGGAAGAACTGAAAGAAGAGCATATGGAAAGCATGGCAAGCAACAAACCTGGTGGGAGCTTAAAATCCAGAGAATGTGACTAAAATTGATTCAGTGAGACAATGTCCTTCGTCAAGAATTATCTCAAATAGGTAGACTGCCTCAAAAAGACCTGTACATTTAGTGACAAAAAAAAGTCATAATTCGTAATATGAATCAAGTTTTGGTACGCGAATACATTTGAAACTACTGGGAGGTACCAACAATGCGGCAACATGGAGCCGGATGATGTTCGGATTAAAAGTAATAATTTTAAGGGGCCGTTTGGATCGTGAAAACTCCAAAACATATACAGTAAAAAAATCCACTTTCACTATTCATTTCACGGTAGATGTTGAAACACCTCATGTGAAAGAAGCAAAACATCCACAATAGATTAATGTTTGTTTGGAATGTTTTCAACTTTTAAGCTGAGGTGTTTCAGCTGAAAGTTGAAAAAATCCCAAAAAAACATCCAGCTGAAAATTCAGCTCGATGTTTGCTTTTAGGGGCCGTTTGGGGCGTGATTAAAAGCAAGACGCTATAGCATTCATGTTTTTTCCATATCCAACTGATACACCTCAGGTCGTGTTTCACGGTAGATATGGAAAAAACATGAATGCTACAGTGGATGTCCAAAATCTACTCTGGATATTTGCTTATAATCATGCCCCAAACGGCCGGGCCGTTTGTGGCGTGATTATTGCAAAACATCTAGACTGGATTTTGGATATTCACTGTAGCATCCATGTTTTTTTTACATCCAGCTGAAACACGTCCTGAGGTATTTCAGCTGGATATATAAAATATCTGGATGCTACAGTGTAGCGTGGGATGTTTTGCTTTTAATCACGCCCACGAACCAAACGGCCCCTAAAAGCAAAACATCCACAGTGGCTGTTTTGCTATTAGGGGTCGTTTGGGGCGTAAAAATTGGATAATGGATATGGCTGTTGGTGTAGTGGATGTTGTGGATTAATCAAGGTGATTAATCAAGTAGCATTCATGTTTTTTCCACTTTCAGTTGAAACACCTCAGGTCGTGTTTCACGCTGGATAGTGAAAAAATCGAAATGCTATACAGGACATGTTTCAGCCTGAAAGTGAAAAAAACCTGAAATGAATAGTGAAAGTGAAACATCCAGTGTGGATGTTTTGCTTTTAAGGGCCGTTTCAGGCGAAAGCAAAACATCCACACTGTAGCATTCATGTTTTTTCCACTTTCAGCTGAAACACCTCAAGTCGTGTTTCACGCTGGATAGTGAAAAAATCGGAATGCTACAGTGGACGTGGAATATCCACTGTGGATATTTTGATTTTTTCACCCCCTAAACGGCCCCTTAATCACGCCCCAATCAGCCCCTCATGAGTGAAAAATTCGGAAATGAATAGCGAAAGTGGATTTTTTACAGTGGATGTTTTGGATTTTTCACGATCTAAACGGCCCCTAAGTTTGTAGTTGTAATTTGGGGAATTTATTAAATTATACTAAAAAAAATACCGATAGGGAACACTGATCAAAATATTTCCCAATCTAGATATCTGATGACCTAAAAGGCGTCGGTTTAGTTTAAATTTAAATGTGTCAGTTCAACCGATGCCTTTCAGCCCCATAGCATTTTTTCACCTTCATCGTCCTTCTTTAAGTTAAACTGATGCCTCTCTAGTGCAGACAAAGAGGCATCAGTTAAACGACGTCTTCTCATACGGCTTTGCACACCTATATGCCGAAATGGGAAATATAAATTTTTAACACCTGATAACACAATATAAGCATTCTAAAAATGTCAAATAATCATTAAATTTACATGTAAACAAATGAATGCATCTATTACAAAGTTAAAATAATATATAATACAAATACTCATAAAATTACAAATATTTAATCAACTCTCCTTCCCCTATTCTTAACCCGTCATCGTGCTCGAGTTGGAATCTGCTCAGGCGCGACATCAAGTATAGCATCTGAAGACAAAGGTGCCTGAGCAGAAAGAGGCCTCTCAACTTGATCGAGCAGGGCATCTGGAACAACTGGTGCTCGGGTAAAAACCGTCGTGTCGGCTGATGATATCACAACGTCAGGCGAAGCTGATAAAGGTTTGAGAAGCCTCAAAAGGATGATCAACATGCAGTCATGGAATCTCTGTCATAACTGGCTAAATAAATGGTAAACTCGAAAGAACATGTCCAGAGATATCGTGTATCATCTGACATGCCGCTAACAAACTTTCATAGGATCGGTCTACCAAAGCTCCACGAGACTGAGCGAATGCCTATCTCGCACAAGTAAGCTAAAAAGAAAAAAAAAATATTTTATCTACAAGCACACAACAATGGTGAATTAAATCGAATATGAAGTCAGAGATACTAACTAACACCCGCTCAATGTCGCCCCTCGGTTGATATAACATCTCCGCCTCATGTATAAGTGGCAAGATAAGTCTCATATTGATCCTCATGTATGCATTATCAGCATCTCGCTCTATCACGGCAGGCTCCCCCTGAACGAGAGTGGTCATCCGGTCGTCCCATCTAGTAATATAGGCCACATGATGCGACCTCCAATCAAAACTCCCTTGGCCTCAACGCGAAAATAGTTCAATGAACTCCACAACAGAGGAGGGGAAAACCTGCTCTAATCCAAATTGCAACATAACCCGATCAGGAACATGCATCTCGACGATGTCAAAACATATAAATAGCGTCCTAAAGAGCCACACATGTGTTCCATTCGTATACACTCCAGGTAACTGCACTAAAACCTCATCATTATATAGCTGTCATGCTACCTACACAACATATGAAGATAGTACTTTACTTTTTGTGAAATGTGCATTCGTTATATTCATAACTTGTGCAATATAAATGATGGTCGGATCGTTGGTAGTCTAATTCAGATCTATACGTCATCAAGACACTGCGAGGATTCGCTGTTTTTCTTCTTCTTAGCAGTCCACCTAACATAAAAAAGATAAAAATAAATAAATTATTTAAAATACCAATAGAAGATCATCAAATGACATAAATAGATAAAACATACCAGCTGGATGAATTGGTTGGGCCGAGGAGGTGGGGGGAGGGGCTAGGAGGTGGCCAGAGAAGGAGCTTGCAGAGGAGAGGCGGTAGCCTGAGGAGGTGGCCGGGGTGAGCGTTGGGGAGCCGGAGCTGGGCGGAGAAGGTGGCCTGGGGAGCGCAAGGAGATGAGGGGTTGGTCGGATGTCAATCGCCACCGGAGAAGAGAGGGAGATTGAAGGCTAGGGTTCGGTGCGGCTGAGCCCGAGCCTGACGGGATATAAAAATGAAATGAAAGCTGTTGGTTGAACCAACGCCACTCATTATAACTGAAAAGGCGTCGAAGGCTAGGGCTCGGTGCGGAAGAGCCTGAGCCTAACAGGATATAAAAATGAAACAAAAGGCGTCAGTTCTGAGCCTGATGAGATATAAAAATGAAACAAAAGGCGTCGGTTGAACGGACGCCTTTCAGTTATAATGAGAGGCTGTATGAGGAGTGAAAAATGGGAAAAGGGGCTTAAAGGCGTCGGTTGAACCGATGCCTTTTAATTTGTAAAGGAGAGGACCGATGCCTCTGAGTTAACATCAACCGACGCCTTTCGGGTTAGTTTTAAAAAAATGCCATGCAGGCACCAGCGGCCACGCTGGCGCCTGCGTGCTCGTCAGATACCCAGATATACCAAAAATATATTTTGAAATTATATAAATAGTTTTTTATTAGTTATATCGTATATTATTTTTTAGAAAAATATTGTCTCCCCGTATCTATACCGTGTCATATCGTGCCGCCATATTCATATATGTGCTTCCTAATCCCCCGACTCCCCCTCTCCCCAACTCAGTTGGATGATGTCAGCAACTGAGTTGACCCGGGGTTGAACTAATTCTGTAAGAATTTCGGGTCGATGGCCGGTTTAGTTTTTAAGACCTTGGTCCTATATCAAAATATAGCCCAAACAAATTAATTAATATATGTAATTGGAGTTCATCACAATTTGGATCAAATTTAAAGGGTCATTAGCAATAACTTGTGCCCGAAAAAGTTAAACTATACTCGCTATTTTTTAAATTAGACTAAGTTGGATTAGATTAGATAAAATTAAATTCCTGATAAATTTATGTAGCACTAGCCCCTATGGGCTCACTGTTGCCAAAAAAAAAAAGGTCCGAAATAAAATCTTCTAAACTCCTTTTTCTTTTTCACAATTTTTTTTTTGAAATCCTCAAGTCTTGGTGAAACATAGGGCCCCACCCTTTCATGGGCCCAACGTTCCAAACATCCATCTCTTGCGCGTGTGGAACTCACCAAATGGCTTCCCACTAACTGCCCCCGCTCCTCTTTCCAGTAAAAACTTTATCCTCTTCCCAACACCAGCACTCAATCCCACTCCAATGCCTGAACTACCCCTTCCCACCTCCCTCCCCAGCCTTCCCTCTGCTGCCGGCGACTTGTAATTAAGAAGATTTCTTAAGTGTAAAATCGGAAAGTCGCTCTTCTATTTAATTCGTCGCTCCAACACTCTCCCTTTTTTTCTCCGCAGTGGAAGCAACGGAGAGTCAAAGCTCGCGCCTTTCCTCAGCTTGCCTCTTCCAATTCCGTCTCCGATTCCTCCGATTTCCTCTTCCTCCAAGGTGGAACTCTCCCCAATCTCTCTTTCTGTTTCCTCTACTGATTCCTTGTCTCCACTAAATTTTCCTGATTTTTTTGATTTTTTATTTTATTTTTCTGGTGCATGAAACCCTAGTTCTCGATTTCTCGCCGGAATCCCCTTCATTGGCTGCTGGATGGGCCGGGGAGTCGTAGTTTTTGTTGTGGAGATTTGGTGAAGCTGAAAACGTGTTGCTTTTTGTTGATCTCTGTCGCGCTAAAACCCTACATGATTGGGCAATTGAATTTTATTCGAGCTTTGTAGTGTTTGATTTGGTTTTGGGTTGATTTGGTGATTGGGGAACTGAGTTTTTGATTTGGGACGGTTTTGCCGTCCGGGCTTACTAGGGGAATTGGTTTGAGCTGGATCAGAAGTTATATGTTGGTAAGATTTATTGCGCGAACCTCTCGGACACAGTTGAAGTAGTAGATTTTTGCAGTTATGAAGCTTTTGAGCGCATATTACTTTGTTTTAAAGTTACATAGTTACTGCCTTGGCCTTTGGAGTGAGTGTTAACTGGTTTACTGTTATGATTTCTGCTTTATTTGGTCAGGTAGTTGAAATATGATTTATACGTTGCTCAGGTTATGATTTAAGTAAATTCATTTGAGTGCTTCAACAATGCTATGTTAATTACCCAAAAAAAAACAATGCTATGTTGCCTTTTAACTTTGTCAATTGAATGTCATATGGTCTGCTGGGTACTTTTATTTAAATCAAGCTGGAGGCTACAACCTTAGTGGATACTGTCATTTGGCTTGACGTGGAAGTTGAGTAAATCATTTTATTGGTTTTATTGCATATCTATTTGTAGCATGAATGCCAAGGCTCAACCAAAAGCCAACACCTTTCTTATACCCTTGATTGATTAAATGCAGTAAAATTGGGTACTAGTTTATTAAAATTGTTTTTGTTCGTAACACTTTTAAGTTCATGACATTGTTAAACATAGCTCCTATGTATTTTTTGAAGGCACTGACCCTTGTGTTTGATAGTGGTGATGCTGGAGGCAGTATGCCGGTGATCCTGTGGAGAAATGCAAAGGTTACCTTCTCCCAGCTGCGGTGGTGGAGTTGGTAACAGTGCAGTTGGAGGGTCATCATCAAGGGAATCTGCTAGATCAGATTCATCATTTACTCCGTCAAACTTCCCTCTGAATGCTAGGTGACAAATTGTTCTTGATATTGCTCGACTAAAGTTGTATTTTCCTTCCTCATTGCGATGAAGGTGTGTCAGTTCAAAGATGACTGTTAGTCATGTTAGCTATGATAGTGTTGCGACCAATGCATTCAAAGAGGGTGAAGTTGGAAATGCAAACTGAAATATGTAGTTTGTTAATAGTTCGAAATCATTTTGGGTTAAATGATGCATTTGCTTTACTATTGGTTCTTTTAAGTATATCTCTATGTCCTTATTCCTTGCAAATCCTGATGAGACAGTAATATTGGGTAATGAACTTGTAAAAACAGAAATGCCAAGTTTTCTGCTGTTTAGCCTTGCAATTGAATTTATGTTGGTTGATCAAAACCTTAGTGACGAGTTATTTTCCGTGAAGAGTTTCCACGTTGGTAGAATATCTTGATATGACTGGTATGAAAGTGACTTTTGCTCCTTCCATTTGTGAGTTACTTGTTTTTGTTATTTACATTTAAACTGAAGCTAAAGGTTGCACAGAAGCGCATATTTAGGATGTCCTATACAATGATTGAAGCGAAAGGTCATTTTGTTTTAGCCCTTCCCACTGCCATGGGAAAAAAGATGTAATTGGTCATTAGCCCTCTGGAAAGGAACATATAAAAATCTATGAACCACATTTTTGGTTGGGTTTAACATATGAGAACAGTGAAAAGAAATTTTTAATGATTGACACTTAATAGGTGGTGGCATATTATTGCTTCTTTTGTTGAAAATGTTTGTTTTCATGAATTGGTTTCCCGTTAAGTTGTGATCTACAGTAGTCTCTTCTTTGTACGAAAGAAAAGTGTCCATTATGCCTATAACTTTGGAAGATCCAATCTGAGATTATGTTGGATTAATTTTCTTCTTTTTGCAGGCGCCAGCTACAGATACCACCGTACAAGATTAAGTGTGACAAAGAACCTCTAAGTACTCGGTAAAATCTTAACTAACCATTAGTATGCACTTATAGCTTTACTGACAGGTGTATGACCTCAATTGCTTGTGTCCATTAACATATAACTTTTTAATGCTAACTCATGATTTTTATTCTATGTAGTGAATATTCGATTGAAATGTCTTAGTTTTTTTTTTCTTTCTATTCATTATACGAAGATGAATATCATTATACGAAGATGAATATCTTATACTTTCTCTTTATCTTCCTCTCTGTCTCTTGTTTGGTTTAATAATTAATGTTTGACATAAGTGTGCATATATGCCTTTTCAGACTTGGACCTCCAGATTTTTACCCTCAAACGCTAAACTGTCCTGAGGAGACATTAACCAATGACTATGCAAACCATGGATACAGAGAAATTGCTGAAGGAATTGAAGTAAGTTCCTGAAAGTTGTACTTAGATTGATAGATTTCAGCATGATTACTTTTGCTTATCTTTATTTGATTGAAGAATAATATAAAGATCACATTTTTTTTGTCAGTTTGCGCGAATGACATTACACCTTTTTTAATCTCTTTTTCTTGAACCTTGAATCTATTTTGCCCTATAGTCAATATATGTGACACATTTAACCTTGGTTCTCTCATAATGCTGATAGGTTCTATTTCTAGATTCTTAACTCCCGTCTGCATTTCCTTTTGTTAAATTAGAGGTTTTGCTTTTTACCCAAAAAATGATGTGTTTTATGTTCGAAATTGAGAATACTATAAATATTGAAGTCATGGTCTTTGTGCAGTAAGCCATTATGCAATTTGTCATTACTGGCTGACGGTTTTGGGAAAGAAGAATATTAGTCCAAAAATGTGGTTATATAATGTTTAATGGTGGTTCTGAATGGGAGTAGAAATATAATGTTTTTGGGGTTTGTAAGTATAATTAGTGTTAAGTGTTTGTAAACCAAATATTCAATTGACATTGAAGCACCATCTAGTTATAAGTGGGACAAAATTTTGCCAATATAGTTGGTTTGTATGTGTATTTGCTACTGTAGCTCTTGCTAAAACCTGTCTTTTAGCATTTTAAGAGACAGAGTTTGCAAGTTATTATAAAATCTTTGAGAGATGTACTTGAAAGCTATATCTGGTTTAGAAAGGAGATTGATGTCCATATAGACATCTATTTCCATTAAGAGCCATGAAAATATTATTGAAAAATTATAAGCATAAAGTATAAGGGTGAGAGAGAGGGGGAGATAAAAATCTTAACTCGAATGGCACAAGAGGCTCTAGAAGTAAAAAATCCTCTAGAATAAGGCATCTAGTTGATTTTTAAGAAGTTGTAATAATTAGGTCGCTTTCGTGAAGTTGAGTTGTGATGTTTATGTTCATTCCTAAGCTATTTAAGTATTCTCTAATTTCTGAGTGTTTTTTCCTTAATTTTTATGCGTCAGGAGTCAAGAGAGATATTATTAACCCAGCATGGAATTATAGATGAGACTCGCATCTTAAAATGCAAGGAGGTAATGAGCTTTACCTTATGATCCAACTCTGGATGAACTTCTGTTGTTACATGACCTTGTTTGGGATTATATTAACCATTTTTTGGTCTAAGAATTAGCTAGCATTGTATCCTTTAGAGGATTATCAGTATTTTTTGTTTGCAAAGGGATTTCCTTACACTTCGAAATATATGACTATTCTGGATGGCTGTTAATTGTCATTTATTTTTAGCAGCTAGGGCAAATATAGTTGTTCTTAATCATTTTAGTAGTGTTTAGCTTTACTGTTTTGTTATGTTAAACCTTTGGTTTAAAAATGAAAATTGCACACTTATATTATATTGCTTTACAATGTCGACTAGCAACACTTATATTACTGATAATCCCCCTAATCTTTTTACAAAAAGCCGCTCCATGGTGGAAAGTCTCACGCCAGTGTTGCTATTTTGGTATGTTGGATGAATTTGGTTACACTTGTTGGCCTTAATTCCTTTAAACAAGATATTACTCACTAAATTTGTCAGGAGGAAAATGCGTTATTAATTCAAGGGAGAGTTTCCGAGAAGAACAAAAGTGTGTGATAAAAGAACACCACCCTCCTGCCCCCCCTCTGTCATTTTTTATTTGGTCATTAAACCCCCTTTTTTCTACCATTATGAAGGCCTGCGAGGAAACTGGGTCGCGTGTTGGGAAGGCAGCCTTTGGTGCCAGACCGTGGCCAGGTCTGTCTTGTTGCAACTTGAAAGTAGTGGTCAGCAGGCCCTCTGGAAATGGCCAGGTCTTATGGCAGCCAGATTGTGGCGGCCTGCATGGCAGAGACCCCTGGCCAATGTGACCAGCCCAGACTGTGGCCAGTACATGGGCTGTGTCCTGCAGCCTGCTGGCCACAGATCTGGTCGCTGCAGCCTGTGTCCTACATGTAAGAGCAGGCTGTGGCTGCACAGCCTGCTAGCCAGACCTAGCCGTGGCTTGCTGGCTGGCCGCAGTCTAACGTGGCTGATTTGGCTGGTAGTAGCCAGCCACGTCCATCCTTGAATCTGATCATGGCCGGTCATGGAAACGGCAGGACATGACTGCTGACCACTGCCCGCAGCCAGCCAATTGGTCGGATCATGGCCCGCGCATTGTCAGATCTGGTTTCGATGGTGGGAGAAGGCGCTAATGCTGTACACATTAAAATGTTACATGTAGTCTAGAGTATAAATTTACTGTGCAGTTTACACAGTAAAATTATACTTTGGATAGCTTGCAGCAGGTAATTACGAAATTTTATTAAAATGGTGTTTGAGTGGAAAAACAAACAAGGTTGAGCCAGCCAACAAAATTTTTGTGGGGGGGCTAACAGTTATTAATTGGAAAACTAGGACCTAGAGGTTATTTATCCTTAATTTAAATAGGTTGAGCTAGGATCAAATTTTTTTTCTGGTTTGAATTGATGTTATTCTCCTCCTAGATAATAAATATGCATAGCAGGCAAGTGGAAAATTTTTGTGAAAATTTGTTAGGAGCATTTTGTTATTTCTGGAAAATTGAGCGCTATCATCTATTTTTCCGAGAAACTGCAGTCAGATGCTAAGATTTGTTTGGTTAGAATCGTGCAGCATTGCAGAAGATCATTTGAAGTCAATTTAATGTTTGGCATTAATTAGATTTTGGTATTTAGGGTTGTTTGTAAATATATCTCCTAGATTTTGGTATTTAGTGCTGGAAGATGGGAAGAACTATATCCCAGACGTAACTGCTTGGAAATTTTGAGATGGCTTAATGCAGAGACTAGAAGGCTTGCTTTTTAAATGAATACATCATAGAAAATTGCGAAGTAGCTCTCATAGTTGATAAGAAAGGGAACCTGTAAGAGATGGCATGAGCATAGATGGAAAACTAAAGCTTGTTGGAGAAAATGAGAGGAGCACAGCGAACATGGATTGAGCTGCAAAAAGAATGAAAGTTACATTTTTGACGGTGGAGATTGGAGATATAAAGAATAGAGTGGTTTCATAATGGCATGGTTGTACTGTTTAATGTTTATGCATGTCGTGTGATAACTGTTGTTGATATCGGTGCTCTTAAAACTTGGAAGCCCTGCTTGTGTGAGCAACGTACTATTAGAACTCTAAGAAAACTTGTATTTCTGAATAAGGAAAACTGATTTATGTAAGAGGTGGATTGATCTTATATAGAGTTCCGATCTCCTAATACAAGCAAGCCTAAAATTGGAAATTACTTGATAAACAATTGACCCAAAATATGACTAAAGTGCCCTCTATACTAATGAGAACTAACACTAATGACTGAACCGAACTGCATTCGCCATAATGATGATCATCTTTTGAGGATTTTATTTGGTCAAATTGGCATTAAGATGGTTCTTTAATATATAGGCAATCGGGCTTTCTGTAATCCTATATGGTTGGCTAAGTTTGCATGTATTTTTGTCAAATGTTAGCTTCCAGGTTCTTCTGATCATTCCCGTATTATTTTTCCTCTTGAAGAAAGCAGACCTCATGGTCCTAAGCCTTTTCGATTTTTTAATATGTGGCACAAAGAAGATTCCCGCAATTTATTATTTTAACAAAATGCAATTTGTTAAGATTGAAGCAAAATTGAAGCTCAATGATGCCCAAAAAATCTCCACCACCCTATGGATCTAAATCTATTGGAAGAGGAGAAATCAGCTTTTCATGAAGAGGTTATTTGGGAAAGTTTTTATCGTCAAAAGTTGAGAGTTAAGTGGTTGCAGGAGGGTGATAACTGCACTAGATTTTTTATGCAATGGTCTCTTCTCATGCTCAGAAATTGTATCAATGCTATTCTTGATTCAGCAGGCAATCAACTCAATACTTAGGAAATAGGTCTCGCCGCCAAGTCCTATTTTGAAGATCTTTTTCTGCCAGTATTCGCAGATCTTCCTTCTTCAATCCCTTTTCGTAATAGGTTATGAAATGAGCAAGCAGAAAATCTTGTAAGATCGGTATTTGCAATGAAAATTCTTCACCAACTCATGAACAAGAAGGATACTTTCATTAATAACTTTGCCTTTAATGAAGCTTGACTAGTTCAAACTTATCAGAGATGGTAAGATCAGAGAAAGCCGAGAATTCATTATCTTTGAAATACATTTATAAAGTAAATTGCACAAAGATATACAGAAAGCAAATATTCAAGGACCTAAGAAGCTTAGATCGAGAAAAGAAATCTATAACCGCATCCAAGAAGTATCTACCCACTAGATCCCAAAATCGAATAAAGAATTCCTTAATGAAACCATCTAAACCAGGAGCCTTATTATTTAAGAAAGATAGAACTACTTCCTTGATTTCTTCCTTGGTTCTAAAGGAGATGGGCTTCAATGACTTATGAATCTCCTGGCTTTTTGAATGTGTTACTAACACCGTCCTTTAGTGTGCTCATCAATGGTAGTAAGTATGGGTTCTTCAAAGGAAACTGTGGTCTTAAACAAGGATGCCCTCTTTTGACCCCTGCTTTTTATCCTTTGCATGGAAGCCTTACAAGTTTCTTTGGATTTCAGGGCTTCTATTGGTCTTATTAAGTCCCCGACTATTATAAATTCTCCAAGGGTAACTCATCTCCTTTTTGTTGATGATTTTCTTCGTTTTTCATAGGAGTACATATCCTCTCCGTCATGCATGAAGAATGTTCTCCAGGAATTTTCTAATTGCTTGGTCTAAAAGCTAATATTTCTAAGAGTTTGGTATTCTTCTTTTCTTCGTGTATCAACAAAGATGAGATTATTTCAACTCTTGATTTCCAAGTTGGTAAATTGCCCTATTAAATATCTGGGGCTTCTTCTTACTTTGAAAAAACTCTCTTATTCTCTTTGCTTCCCTCTTATAAATGGAGTGAAGAGCAGGATCGAAGGATGCTGGATGCCTTCATTAATTAAGTCAATGCTTAGTGGTCTTCAGCTTTATTAGACATCAACCTTTAAGCTCCTAAAAAAGGTTGTTCGTCACTTGGAAAATCTCTTTGCTTCATTTTTATGGAAAGGTAGTTCTAGGTCTTCATCTTTTAGTAATGTAGCTTGGCATAAAGTCATTAATCCTATTTGTGAAGGGGGCTTGGGATTGAGAAGACTTGATGATTCTAATAAGGTAGGGTAGCAAATTAGTTTTGTGCATTATCACAAGACAAGAGTCTTTGGGTTCGTTGGGTGCATGGAGTATATTGAGTGCATGGAGTCTACTCGAGTGATTGCTCTGTTTGGCCTTTAATCCATAGGCCTCATGCTTGGCGATCCATACTTTCCATCAGAGACAACATGATTTTGAATTGCTTTTATAATATTTGGCAAGGGTCATAGTAGATTTGCTTGACAAGATCCATGGATTGACCATTCTATTCTCTTTGTTAAGTTTGAAAATAGACCCATATATTTGACTCCTTCTGCACTGGCGATTGGAATCTTCAAGCTGGCACAATTCGTACCCAGGAGTTGCTTCATATGTTGGAAATTATTCTCTCATAAGTCTGCATGGAAGTTTCTGGCATTCCTCGTTAGTGGTTGACTGGTAAAGTTTGATTTGGTACAAAAGATGTATTATGTGTCAAGCTTTTGTCCAAGGTTTTAAAAATTGGACCGGTCATCGACCCGAAATTCTTGCGGACCAGGTTGCTAACGTCATTAATACAACAAAATAGAAAAAATACCCCCCCTTCTCAAAACTTTATATGATATAAAAACTTTGCATAGTCAAATGTTCCATGTGTAGCAATTTAATAAACAAAACAACCACATTACAAAAAATAAAATTTTTAAATGAAAAAAGGAATGTTTTTTTTGGATAGAAAGAAAAAAAATGCGGTAGGAGATTCTACCAAGACTGATGAGAAATGGAAAGGACGTTGAAAAGAAAAAGGAAAAGAAGAAATTGTGTTGGAAAGAATTTAAACCCAACCCAATATGGGTTTGGGTCATGGTTTTAAAAACCGGCCCCGCCCATTCGACCCGGTTCAACTGGGTGAGTTTAACAGGGTCAACTGGGTCAATTGACCCGGATGACCCGGCTCGAAAAACTGACCCGATCCCGTTGAAACCGGTCGAACCGGTTGGGCCAGTCCGGTTTTTAAATCCATGCTTTTATCTCTTGGCTCCCTGTTTGGAGGCTTAAATAACTCAAGATTACCTCCAAGTTAGAGATTTTTCCTTGGCAAATGTTTGCTTCCTTTGTGCCGCAGCTTCTGGATTAAGAGATCATATCTTCGAATGTAAATTTTGCAAATTGATATGGCGCAATCTACTATGCAAATGCCATATCAACAATTAGTTGGGAGCTTTTACCATGAGATAGACCGGCTTATTTCTTTCTGCAGATCTAACAAATATTTTGGGCTCTTAAACAGATTTACGATACCTATATTTCTTCGATTTGGTATAAAGAAACAAAAGAATTTTTTGTAGGTCTCTCTACTTCATCCGGACTCTTTAGTGAAGACGATAGTTGATCAAGTTAAATTCTCAGCTGAAGCAATCGGGCTCAAAAGTTCTATATCCAGCCATTGCTCTTAGTCGACTTCTGGGATTGACTAATCTATTTTAGTATTAGTTTATCTTATTTTCTATCTAGTTTTCAGCATGCTTGCTAAATCTCCTTTCATCTTTTAGATGATTTTCTCTAGCTTTCCTCCTGCGAGAGGATTTTTGCGAGAGGATTTTTGGGTTTAATCTTCTTGTATATTATTGTTCCCCTTCTTTGCTTAATAAAATTTTTAATTACCAAAAAAAACTAATGACTTGACCGAAATATGACACGTCTAGACTTTGAGGGTGGGCGTCAGTAGCAGACAGTAGGTGGCAAGAGCAGATGATTTCAAAAAGTCGGATTCCAGAGCGGACAGACAGGATATCCCTGTAGATTCAGTGGATCAATGGATTGCGTGGTGCAAAATCATAGCGGTTGGGAGAAACAGAGCTGACAGATAGATTCAGAGCGGCAGACGGATACGGATCTAGAGTGGCAGCGGACAGTCAGATTCAGCATGGTTCTGGCAGATTTCAGATTTAGACGAACTTTGTTCTGACAGAGTCAAAGTGGCAGCAGACAGACGGATTCAAAGTGGTGCAGGGAAGCAATGGGTGGAAGGGACACAACCAATGGTGGTGGGCGGCAACAAACAGAATGCAAGAACGGAGAACCAGAGAACAGCAGGAGCTGTAAACAGGAGCAACCAGTGGAACTGAAGCCTCCCCTTCCTCCTTCCCTCTTCCCCCTTCCCCCCCCTTTTTTTTGGTTTTTCTTTCTCTTCTTCATCTTCATTCTGAGATATAAACAGACGCAGAGATCAACCTAGTGCTATATTACCATTGCTACAGGACTTCTGCTACAATGCTGCCGCTGCAGAACTTCTGGCTCGACACCATATTAGAACTCTAAGACAACTTGTATTTCTGAATGAGGAAAACTGAATTACATAAGGGGAGGGTCAATCTTATATAGAGATCCGATCTCCTAATACAAGCAAGCCTAAAATAGGAAATTACATGATAAACAATTGACCCAAAATATTACTAAAGTGCTCTCTATACTAATAAGAACTAACACTAATGACAACCAAAATTATAACTATACTCTTACAACACGTACTAGGATGTCTTTTAGGTTGACGAGTCCAAGCACCAAACATCGGAAGCGGTTGACGAGTTGAAGCACTAGTCACTTGAAGCATAAATTGCACATGGTTAATCATTTGGAGCTTCTGTTGAAGTTTACATTGTTTAGATGTTAAGTGACTTCAATTAGTAAATGCCCCATGCCCTTGTGCTCACCCTGGGACTGGATTAAAGTTTGCTGCTTGTCTAATAAATAATTTTTCTGCTTGTCTAATAAATAATTTTTATCTACATGCTGAATGCATGGTAGAGTCTGGAACACAAGCAGCCTGCATGTCATGCTGCAGGTCTGGATGCTCATTGGCATGGTATGTGGTGGTTTTATCTTGCATGTCTGGCTTCTATCCCAGCTGGTTGGGTGTAAAGATCAGGGAAAAGCATTTCATTTACAATCATTTGGTATCCTAAACCATGTGTTATTGCTGAGGATTGTCTCTTGGATCTTGGGGAGATCTCAATTTTTGGCCATAAAACAAAAAGGGATCTTGGAGAATGTAGAAGTCTTCTTCAAAAAATTTATTGGAGGGACTTTGGAACATACATGGAAGCTTTTTGCTGTCAGCAGGAGTAAGAGAAGAAGCATGAAGAATGTTGAGTAATAGTCATGTAGCACAGTGTGTAATGCTAGTAGTAAATTGAGTATCCTCGAACAAGAAACTGAATCAGATCCTTGCATGTACCTAAAATAAAAGTTAACAGTTACATAGATGCATAGGTTATAGATTTTCATGTTCTGTGGTGGTTTAGGAAAATTGGCTTTGCCAATATCTTGCCGAGATTGGGCAACTACACTAATTTTGTTTGCGGCAAGAGTTGGCAAGATACTGAATTTCAGTGAGCTTTTGGAAAATGATATGTACCGAAGGTTCTATTTCATATCGTTCGGGAAACAGGGTTCTAGGCAAGATCAAGGGATTTGACTAGACCCATGAGATTGTGCTACTATGTCCTAGAACTATGTAAAGAAGTATATACCCATTCATAACTTAATGACTGAAATTTTATATATTTGATCCTATTTAAATTTCTATTTTAGGGATTGAATGCATAGTTTGCAATCTCGGTCTTGTCTCGATCTCGATTGGCTGAAAATAAGAGATCTTGGAGAGATCTCAGAGAGATTGGGAAAATGATCTCGATGCTAGGCAATTCTCGTCTAATATTCAAAGTTGATATGTGTGTACATTTAAAATTTATACACACTATAACTACCAAAGTTGACATTACTATTTCTTACAAAAGAGTTGGCACAAAACAGAATGTATTCACTTAATGATAAAAGTAGAACGAATGTATTCACTTTTACAGAGAGTATCTTTTCTTTAAAAGTGGTAGTGCATGTAAATTTTAGAGGAAGTCAAGAGAGGTACGAGATACTAATTTTCATAGGAATAGATTTTTCACAGGATTCAAACTATATGAATGGATTCTAATAATCTTTATTAGCACTCTTAACTACAATGTGAAAGGTACGGTAAATGTTTCAATAATTTTTTTTTGGAAACAGAACTGAGATTGGGTGAGATTTACTGAGATCTCTCTGTGAAATGGAATTTAATGCAGTGGCAAACAAATTTTACCAAAATCTTGCTGAGATATAGATTTATACATACAAACTCAGGCATATTGCAACTATTATGATACTGATCATGATTATCTAAGTGTCCATTAATATTATTCAACCACGAATATTTGGAGTTGACAATGCTATTTTTCTCTCTTTTTTTATTTCTTATCTATAATGAGTGGGTCTTTTTTCAACCCCCCAAACGCTTGTTGGCATGATGTCTTGAGTCTCCTGTTTAGTGGAGAATTCCTGGATTCGAATCTCGACCAGTCCCTATGTAGGGGGATCTTGTAACTTAGGTATGGGTGTGTGTGGGTTCACTGGCTTGGGCAGTTGTTGTAGAAAGAAAGTTCAATTTCACATGATTTTGAGTGTACATGACTTGTTCTTTGTTAATATTTTTGTTTATTCTCACTTAGCTTGGTTCTAAGTCGTTTCTTTTTCAACAGTTTAAGCTTTTAGGTGAAGAGATTGCCTAACATGGTTTTATCGTTTACCTATTAAATAAAGAACACATGGTTTGATAGTTTAGGTTGCAGGTTCTAAGTAGCGGGCAAGTAGTTTCCTCCCGTGTGTGTGTGTGTTTGTGTAGTTTTGGGGCAGGAGGTTTCATTTGGAAAGTACGGTATAAGAGTCCCTTAGCATCTTAAGCTCTTTTTTCAACTGAGAACTGGTTATCTAACATGTTTTGACTGCCTGTTTGTCATGCACATGATATTATGAATTCTCCCTTTCTCCAACTGAATCTTCTTATACATGTAGCTATATGCATCATTTTTACCTCTTCTGCATTAATATTAATTGTTTTATTTCTTCATGGGTTCTCTTTCAGGCAATTCGAAAATGTTTGAGAGCTATAAATGAATCACGTACTCAAAAGAGGAAGGTATGGTGTCTGTGGTTCGCTTTATGTCATTTATGCTTGTGCAGACTTGGGCGTTTTTCTTGCACACGAACTGAAAATAAACTGTTTCAACAGGCAGGGCAGGTGTATGAAGTGCCTCTTTCTGGGCAGCTATTACTAAAAGCGGGTGTCTTTCCCGAACAAAGGCCTTGCGCTGAAGATTTTAAGAAAAAATGGATTGAGGTCTAGTATAACCGACCTTTTTTTTAATTGGTCTGCTGAAGGATTCTCTCTCTCTCTGGCGCATATGTCTAAAGATTTGATCTACTGTAGACTGAAGTCTGTACTTTTACGTCTCTTTTCCTCTCTCAATCTTTCATACCTACACCCACTGATATGTTCATTTCTTAGTAATTGGGAGAACCCAAGTACTCCTTCAAATTTATGGAGCAACTCTCAGAGATCTCTTTCCCTTTGTGTGATTTCCAAGTATTTTCTCGTGGGATCTACATGGCGTTGCAAATTACTTACTAGTTAAAATATGTTCATATAAAACAAGTTAATTTTTTTAAAACTAGAGTAGGAATTAATTTTTATTCAAGAAACCAATCCCTTTAATAGCTGATAGGTTTGACGTAGGGGCCATATGTATCTTTTCAGCAGGTTATAGGTCTGCATATGATATAATTTACCATGTCATTAGGTATTATTTGTCAACGTTCCAGATAAGAGTTATAAAGTTACTGAAAAGTCTGAGATTGTGTGCGATAGGATGTCAGTGGAGAGGCTTAAATATTTCTTCCTGCACTTCTGTTTTCAGGAAAAATATGGGAACTAAAATGGAGAATATAGTTATGGAAATAATGGATATGATTAATCTGTTTCAAGTCTTTATTTATGGAACAAAATAATCTATATCCAGACTCTCAATTTTAATGTCGAGCTGAACTAGGACCAGACAACGAATATAAATCCTGATTCATTAAACATGCAGTTGGTATTTGGACTTGTTTTCTTTGTTGTTGGTGTGATCTAGGAACTTGTTTGAGGTGGTTAATAATCTTGAATTCTATTATAGAGTGCTACTGTTCAGACGGATTACCATCATGTGTGGCTGTGAATTCTGTGATAGAATATAGTTTGTACGGTATCATATATGTCCTGTTGACATAAATTCTTCTGTGAGCAGGGTCTATCACAGCAAAATAAAAGGTTACACTCATTAGCTGACCATGTGCCACATGGATATCGTAGAAGATCTCTCTTCGAAGTCCTTATAAGACATAATGTTCCTCGGCTGAGAGCGACATGGTTTATTAGAATCACATACCTTAATCAGGTTCTTTACTGTCAAAGTTTTGTCTCTCAAGAGTTAGTTCACATGTTTTTATCTCTGAGCATTTATATTGATAGTCATTGGTTCTTCTAGGTGCGGCCTGTTTTTATAGGTGTTTCCTCTGGTTCACCTGACAAAACGCTCGTAACACGTACTGAATTGTGGACAAAAGATATTACTGAATACTTGCAGCAGATCCTTGATGAATTCTTATCTAAAGATGGTTATATCTCAAGTCAGCATGGTAGGGACCACTCTCAAGTGGCATTTTCCAGTGCATTGCAACCAAAGGATGATACACAGCCTATTCTGCTTGACTGCGAGGAGCCTACTTTGCAGTTCAAGTGGTGGTATATGGTGCACATTTTACAGTGGCACCATTCTGAAGGACTTGTGCTTTCCTCACATATCATTGAGTGGGTCCTCAAACAATTGCAGGTTAATGCTTTTGTCCTCCGTGTGCTAATAGAGAATTTGTCACAAAACGCCAAGGAAAATAGAAATTTTGTTGGCGTCAATGCTGTATATCATGTGGCCAGAAAAAGCAAATATGTTTATGAATGAGCTGATAATCTATAAAAAAGAAATGCACATGCTCCAGTAGCATATTATCTTGGTAAAAGATAACGCTCCTTCTCATGATTACATGTTGCTTTGGCTTGTTACTGCCAGTAAAATTATAAATGCATATGCAAATATTTGATAAGCTGGAAAATGGCTGAATTCGGACTGACTGCCTGAGTGGCATTTTTAAGTTGAAAACATATGAGGGTTCCACTGTGGGTCTATCATTCTATGAGTGGTGGATTTTGGGTCATTAGTTGTGGTATACCTGATTTACTGCAGAACATCCTAATCAGATAAGTCTATCCTTCCCAACATTTACATAATTAAACACTAATACATGAATTTTGGTACCATTTTGATTCCAATAAGAGTCAAATGCAGTATATAATCCATGCCGCCAACCCCAGATAGCTGGGATAAGGTGTATGACGATGATGAAGCACTAATCCATGAAGCACATATGCTTTGTTGAAATGATATGCAAAAAACGAAACTAAACTATTATCTTTTTGTTTATATATGTTTACAGGAGAAGGATTCAATTGAGGCACTGCAGTTGCTTTTACCCGTCATATTTGATATGGTAGAGAGCATAATGTTGTCCCAAACTTATGTTCGCACACTTGTGGATGTGGTTCTTCGCTACATAAATGATTTATCTTCATCAGAATGTCATCTACCAGATAATTTCTATAGGATCTTCATTTTATCTGCACTTGTCGAGTTGATTCGATATCTTATAGTCTCTGTACCTGACACCTTTGTTGCATTAGATTGCTTTCCTCTCCCGTTATCTGTAGTTCCAGATGGATCTAACTTTAGAAACCCATTTTTGAAGGATTTTGAGAAGGTACTTTATGTCCCAGAACAAATTGTTAATAACCAGTACATATCTTTTGGTTATATTGCCTCATCTGTTCAGAAAAGAGCTGCTAGTCTTGCCACAGCTGTGCGCCCGTGTCTTGAAGGCTTTAACGTGGCTAAAGCTGTACAATCCTTAGATAAATCTTTGGTAGAAGGGGATCTGCGGGTTGCTTACAGTTGTCTGTTTGAAAATCTTTGTAATGGAGGAATGGAAGAAGGCTGGATTGAAGAAGTCAATCCATGCCTTAGATCATGCTTGAAATGGATTGGAACAGTTAACCATTCAGTTGTTCATTCTGTATTTCTCCTTTGTGAATGGGCGACTTGTGATTTTAGAGATTCACGGGCTACAAGTTCGCACTGTTTTAATATTTCAGGAAAAAAGGATTTTTCCCAGATCTATGTTGCTGTTCAACTTTTAAAGCTATGGGTGGAAAATACAAAATCATTGAAGAGCAACAAGAACAGTTATATCGTAGGACCTGGTAGTGTAATTAACAATTTCACCTCTTGTGACGGTGTATCTGGTGGGACATCTTCAGAAAATGCCTCTTCTTCAAGTAAAAATGATCTGAAGGGTCTAGCTGGAATCATGGACTTGGATGTTCTGCAGAGTCCTGGTGCAATGCATGATATGGTTGTTTGTTGGCTTGACCTGCATGATCCATCCAAAGGGGAAGGATTCAAGCGCCTTTATATGCTTATTGTAGAGCTTATTCGTGTTGGCATATTTTATCCCCAGGCTTATGTGAGACAATTAATAGTAAGCGGAGTAATGGATCGAGCTGAAACTTTATATGATATGGACAGGAGGAGAAGGCACTATCGGATCTTGAAACAGCTGCCTGGGCCTTTTTTACTTGATGCTTTGGATGAAGCCAAAATCGCTGATGAACCTCTGCTTAATGCTGCTGTCAGTGTTTACTCCAATGAACGTCGTCTGGTGCTTCAAGGGCTTATTGGGGGAAAAAACAGTTATCTCAAAAATGGTTGTAAGGAGAACAAAGCATCAAAGAAGCATGCAAACATGAAAGCTGAAGTTGCTGAGGTGAGGGCTGCTATTTCTTCGTTATTGTGTTTTCCGAATTCTGGTTCAATGGCTGCAGTGTCTCAGCTTGATGCGATTCAGGCAAATACTTTTAAGAGATCTATTGGTTCAGTTGGAACAACTGAAGGAACATCAGGTTGTGAAGAGTGTTTGAGATCAAAGAGACAAAAAGTAAATGAGGACAAACTGCAAGTGGCTTCACCAAATCCATCTGATGAAGAAGACAGTTGGTGGGTGAGAAAGGGACCCACCATGAAGCCGTTGGATTCGTCATATAAGATGGAGCCACCAAAATTAACCAGGCATGTGCCGCGAGGCAGGCAAAAAAATGTGCGTAAGACTCAAAGTTTGGCACAATTAGCAGCAGCTAGAATTGAGGGCAGCCAAGGGGCTTCTACTAGCCATGTTTGCGAAAATAAAATAAGCTGCCCACATCACCGGTCTGGCATGGAAGGTGAAGCTTCTAAATATGTGGATGGGATAAAGGCAGGTTGCGACCTTGTTGCTCTTGGTAAAGCATTAAAACAGTTGCGGTTGCTTGAGAAGAGGTCCATTTCTCTTTGGTTAATTTCTACTATTAAACATCTGATAGAAGGGGCGGAAAAGGCGGCTGCTAAAGTAGGTCATTTTGGTGGGCCATATCCTCCATCAGTTGATGAGAGAAGTGCTTTTCGGTGGAAGCTTGGTGAAGAAGAGTTGTCTGTTGTATTGTATTTGCTTGATGTCTCCTGCGATTTACTCTCAGCTGTTAAGTTTCTACTCTGGTTGTTACCAAAGGCTTTGATGAGTCCTTCAACTGTCCACAGTGGGAGAAACATTTTAATGCTGCCAAAGAATACAGAGAACCGTATTTTTGATGTTGGAGAATCATTTATTCTCTCAGCTATCCGAAGGTATTTGATATCTTAAACCAATTTTATCTAATGTAGATTATTTCATGTTGTGATTGGTGAACTTAGTTTACTTCATTGATTCTTTTTGGAATTGTGCGTAGAACTGATGTGGGTAAGATGCTTTTTTTAAGGTAGTTTATGTTATGTGGTGGTACTTCACATCCTGGCTCAAAAACTAATAAAGTACTTAATCATATAAAGAAGTTCCTAACATTCTTATTTTATGAGTTTGCACATTTCTCCTACAAAATGAATTTGCTTTTGTTCACCTTGTGCATCTTTAAACATGTTTTATCTTGATCTCTATATTTTTGCAGATTCTTACTTTAGGTAATTCATAAATATAGATACTTCAACAAACCCCTGAGCAGGTTGTTTTCTCAAAATCAACTTAATGAAAATTTTTTTCAATCCCATTCCAATTTGCTGTTCTTATAACTTGAGTTACTTCTTCTTCGACCATCCTCAAGTTGGTAATAACCAAAATATTGAAGAAATTTCATTCTGCATAGACTGGCATTTTTCCAGTTTCTATTTATCAGATTCTTTCGGGAAAAGGCATGCTCTTTTCGTGATTGCGGAAATGTAATGCACTAAGTCATTTTAAGGATTTTATTTTGTAGCAGGCTCTAATTTTGAATAAAAGACGTCCTCCATGTATGTATTATATCGGAGAAGTAACACCATTGCTTGGCCTTTTTCGTAATTAGACATAAATCATCTCATGTTTTAAAAACTACGCTTGTGCCCCTCGTGCCTGATCTTTTTTAAAGGAACGAGAATATCTTTGTCAATCATATCCATTTGGTCAATCCCTGCGTGACACAACTTACCTCACCTTCTCGGTGCTGGTCTTTGCCCCACCTCCCACTAAGGCAGAGTAGACCTCCTGGTTGGATATGGATCAATGGATAGTTCTTGTATGATCTTTTTGAATTTTCATAAATTATGGAATAAGGCTGAACCCCAGCTCCTCCCCAATCATCTCTTTTTCCTTTTTAGTTGGTATTCATTGTAGCCAACCATTGTCTCCTCGGGCAGATTTCTACAACATATATGTAATATCAGGCATTTGCACAATAAGAGGGGGGTTGATTTTGGGAATAGGTGGTGGAAATGTATTGCTTCAGTTTTCTGCTAGCTTGAGAGTTTGGTTGATTTAGGCCTGAGGCCTGACACACAAGTCTTTCTGTTTCTATCTTATATATTTTTTTTAGGTTTAGGTGTTGTTTAAAAGTTAGAAAGAGCAAAAGAGGTATGTTTTTTGTTTTATCTTTTTTATGCAGGGGAAATTCTTTTCTTTGCACCCACAACTAAAAAACATATATCTGTACTCATATATATACATGTATTACACTGAAAATGTGTGTGTTGGGTGGGGGGAAGGGAATGGGGAAAAAGATAAAGTCTGGACAGAGAAAGATAGATGCGATGATAGAAGCATGTCCTAGCTTGGATCCAGATCAACAGTTTACGAGAATGACTAATACGAGGGGAGATCTTGATCGGAAATTAGAGAGAAAGAGAGAGAAACTAGTATTTTATTGATGATCCTCAATGTTTCCTTTATGTGTGTTCTTGCAACAAATTTATATGCTGTAATATGTCTTTTTTATGATGAAAGGTTGTGCTTGTTTATCAACGGAAGATACAGAAAATAAGATGATGAGCATTGCAATTTGTTTGTTTGCAACTTAGTTCAAGCAATAGTTAAGATTTACTTGTTTGGTTAAGTTCTTGATTTGACTTTAATGGGGGAAGTCGATTGTTTGATTCTGGAAGCAAAAAAACCTTTATTTGTCATGATATGAGGATAGTGTTATGTTTATTGAACGTATTTGATGCTGCTTACGCTTGCAAAAAAAAATGTGTATTTATTTTTATAGGCAGCAGAACATTTTATTTTAGAAAAAACGATAGGAGACTAGTATTGATATTACATCAATTTTTGCAATAAATAACATACGATATGTTAGTCTGGTATTATTACATTATAGGTCCAGCTTGTTCTTACTTCTGTATTTTCTCTAGGTATGAGAATATACTCATAGCTGGAGACCTTTTTCCGGAATACCTTTCTGCTGCTATGCGTCGAACAATTGCAGTTATGGCATCTAGTGGACGTGCATCTAGTTCAGTGGCTTTCATTTATGCACGTAATGTGTTGAAGAGATTTGGTAGTATGGCCAGTGTGGTCAGATGGGAGAAAAACTTTAAAGCAACATGTGATCAGAGGCTTCTTGCTGAACTTGAAACTGGCCGAGTTCTGGATAGTGAGCTAGGATTTTCACCAATTGGCTTTCCAGCAGGGTCAAAAGATGCGGATGACCAGTACCGTCAAAAGGTAAGGTTTTCTAGAGCAGGTCCTACCATGAAAGAAATTGTTCAAAGGCATGTAGAAGAAGCATTAAATTTTTATTTGGGGAAGGAGAGAAAGCTTTTTTCTGCTGCAAATGCGACTTCAAAGAGTGTATCATTAGAAAAGTCGGATGATGGATTTCATATAGCTCAGCAGATTACTTTTGGTCTCCTGGACTGTATTCGGCAGAATGGTGGTGCTGGTCAAGAAGGGGATTCATCTTTGGTTGTTGCTGCTGTTTCTGCAGTCATTAGTAATGTGGGGTCTGCCATTGCAAAAATGCCAGATCTCACCTCCACTAGTAACTACGCTCCAAATTTCTCATCAAATATCACTATACTAACTTGTGCTAAGCGAATTTTGAACATTCATATAAGTTGCCTTTCTTTGCTGAAAGAAGCTCTTGGGGACCGGCAAAGTCGTGTTTTTGAGACTGCTCTTGCAACAGAAGCCTTCTCCATTGTATCTGCTGCTTTGACTCCTGGAAAATCTCAATCTCGGAGTCAGTTCCAGGTTTCACCTGAAACCCATGATTCGAATTCAAACATCTCGAATGAAATTTTGAACAATTCTACCAAAGTATTTCTTGGCAGGGCTACAAAAGCAGCTGCAGCTGTATCTGCGCTTGTCATTGGTGCTGTCGTTCATGGGATCACAAATTTGGAAAGGATGGTTTCTTACTTTAAGCTGAAGGAAAGCTTGAATGTCATACAGTTTTTAAACGGATTAAGGTCCAATTCAAATGGGGTGTCTCGATCTGTGGGCACCTATAAGGTTGACAATGGAATTGAAGCCTATGTCCACTGGTTTAGGGTTCTTATTGGAAATTTCAGGACGGTCTTGGATGGATTAGTAGTTGAACTCCTTGGTGAACCTTATGCCGTGGCCCTGTCTAGGATGCAGAGGGTACTCCCTATTAACTTAGTCTTTCCTCCCGCTTATTCCATGTTTGGTATGGTGGTCTGGCGGCCTTATATTTTTAATAGCAACGTTGCAATGCGCGAGGATATCCACTTGTATCAATCTCTCATTTTAGCGATTAGTGATGCTGTGAAACATCAGCCATTTCGGGACATTTGCTTGAGGGATTCCCATGCTTTTTATGAACATCTGTCTAGAGATAGCTCCGACGCAGATTTTGCAGCCATGTTGGAAACACATAGTTCTGACAAACACTTGAAAATGATGGCATTTTTACCTCTGCGGGCCCGGTTGTTCTTGAATGCTGTATTGGACTGTAAAATGCCTGAGTCTAACATCATGCAGGATGACGGGTCACAGATTACTTGCCATGCTGAGTCAAAAGCATACGTGGAGAATGAGACAAAACTTTTAGATCAGCTTTTAGATGTTTTGGATACATTACAGCCAGCAAAATTTCATTGGCAGTGGGTAGAGTTGAGACTTCTCTTAAATGAACAAGTACTTATGGAAAAAATTGAGACACCTAATATGTCTTTGGTGGAAGCGATTCGATCTTTGTCTCCTAATTCTGACAATTTTGCTCTTTCTGAGAATGAGAATAATTTTACGGAGATTGTACTTACACGATTGCTTGTTAGACCCGATGCAGCTCCACTTTATTCCGAAGCTATTCATTTACTGGGAAGGTCACTGGACGAGTCAATGTTGAAACTTGCCAAATGGCTTTTAGCTGGAAATGATGTTCTCTTGGGTCGTAAATCTATATGGCAGCGGCTTATAAATGTTGCCCAGCTGAGGGGTCTATCAACTAAAGCACACTTTTGGAAGCCATGGGGTTGGTCTAAATCTGGGGAATTATCAAGGAACGATAAACGGAAGATTGAAGCTTCTTCTATTGAAGAAGGTGAAGTTGTGGAGGATGGGTTGGACTTCAAGAGATCCGGAAAACCTAGTTTACAAATGTTTGATGTTGAGGGATGCAATTCTAGTCAACAATATGTGACTGAGAAAGCTCTTACTGAATTGGTTCTTCCTTGTATAGACCGTAGCTCCAGTGACTCTCAGAATACTTTTGCTAGTGATTTAATCAAGCAGATGAATACCATTGAACAATACATAAGTGGCTTCACTCGGGGTCTAAATAAGCAGTCTGGTATGGCCTC
Source organism: Houttuynia cordata (assembly GCA_039654745.1). NCBI lineage: Eukaryota > Viridiplantae > Streptophyta > Magnoliopsida > Piperales > Saururaceae > Houttuynia > Houttuynia cordata. The sequence continues at coordinate 54,102,411 of CM077504.1, read as the reverse complement.
TTCTGGTGCTGAAGGCACATCGAGCAAACATGGTAGCCGCAAAGGTATAAGAGGTGGAAGCCCTGGGAAGGGCAGGCGTGCACAAGGAGTGGCTGATTTGCCCCCCTCCTCTGCAGTTGCGTTGCATGCTTCTATGTGGCTACGGCTGAAGTTCCTCTTGAGGGTGCTCCCTATCATTTATGCTGATAGGTAATTGTTCAACTTACAGATTGGTTTGATGTTTGGCTTATTATTTTATCCTTTGTCTTCAGAGTTATAGTAAATTTGTTATGCGTTAGAAAAACTTTGAGCTCAAAGTTTATTTGTTTGTAATTTGTATTATATGATGATTCAAATGTTCAAATGCAAGTTACACGATGAAAACTATAATTATCTTGTGAAGAGTGAAACTATTGCAGCTACTCAAACTGAATGAACAATTAATTCTTCAATTTGTTTGATTTCATATGATATACAACATTATTATGTCATAAAAATTCCGTAGTATTCGTAAAATGAGATCCTATTGTTCTGAAGTTTTTCCTAGCGGTAAATCTGGCCCTTACATACTTCTGTTTACTTGTTTTGTTATGAGGCATGTCAACTGGTGATGTAGAAACCATGTGGCTGGCCCTTAGGTAGGATATTAAGGCACCGTTTGGTTGCCCAAAGAGAAGCTGGATTCTTGATCCAGTTTCTTTTGGGAAAGAGGAGATTTCCCAAGAGAATTCACTTCAGCTTCTTCCAGTGACAAAAACTGTAATTTCAGCGAAAAGTGAGGGTCTTTTGTAAAAAAAAAAAACGACGAAACCGCGTTTTTTTTACAAAAGGCCCTCACTTTTCACTGAAATTACAGCTTTTGCCACCGGAGGAAGAACAGGGCCTAAGTAGATGACGATGATGTGATTGTTGATTTGTCTGGCATTCGGAAGTGCATTTGCCTTTGACTAAATGAGCTATTCTTTTGATTGCATTGTACTACTTATGAGATTGGAAACTCATTAATTTCACTCTTTACGAATATTATGTTGATTATTACTAGAAGGATGAATAGATTTGGTGTTGATATTATGTCTTGGCGCTAAATCTGATTGCATGGATTTTTTTCAGGGAATCTTCTGATCGTAACATGAGACACGCACTTGCTTCAGTTTTACTTCGCCTCCTTGGAAGCAGAGTGGTCTATGAGGACGCAGTCATGTCTTTACACTCTAACTTGGCAAGGAAAGGAGAGGTGGATTCAGCAATGGATGTCTCGTTATCCCCAGATCAGTCCGGAGACAGCCTGTTTGATAGGCTCCTATGTGTTTTCCATGGGTTGGTGAGCAGATGCAAGCCAGTTTGGCTGAAGTCGTCTAAGTCTGCCTCCAAGTTGACTAATAAGTGTCCTCGGGATTTCACTGTCCTCGATCGTGAGGTAGCTGAAAATTTACAGGTCGGTTTCGGTCATCATCTGTAGTTTCTGTTATTTACACGTAATATAATTACGAATAGGAAAGGAGCCTGCATGAAAATGTAGGAAAAGCTTCTATATTTGAATTAGTTGCTGTGGGCCGATCCATGTCTAATGAAGGTGGATCCATAGGTAATTTAGGGACGCAAACTACAATATTAGGCTACCAAATTAAAGCCCATTCTGGCATATGGATCCTTGATGTCTTTCCCATTCAGAGCCCTTTATTAAACAGCTAAGATGTGTGATTTGAACCTACGTCAAGTATGGATGGGAGAAAGGGGACACTTAAAAGAGGACGTCTTATGATGGTAGATGACCAAATTTGAGTCCAATCCATTGTCGAACTTGCCTACCTTATAATTTTTACCCTTTAAAATGGGCTGAACTTGGCTTTTGGTAAAAGATGATCTCATGTTTTGGATGGGGACTAAATTTTAGAAAACCATGACCCCAGTGTTTGGGGATGACCAGTAAAATGCAGGATCTTGGTCCTCAATTATGAGTGTTTTACGTGGTTTCATCTTTTTTTAAGTACATTATGTTATCATTTTGGTTGTTTCATTATCATCTTTTGCTAGGATTCGTATGAACTAAAATTTTTCTTGTCCTTCAATTACTCATCTGGTAATATACATACATTTATGTAAGAAAAGTTTACATGTGCCCTGCATGTGATGCATGCCTTTTGATCTGATGGCGTGCATATTTATAGGTGGCATGTAAAACTAAAAAACTTGTCCGCTCCATGATATACAGGCAATTCGTGCAGCCAAAAATCGCTGGGGGTGTGGTGGGGGAATACATATACTCCCTCCTTCGGACCTCAATAGATACAATGAACTAGTTGTAATTTATTTTGGAAAACCTAATTTAACTATTAAAGTCTGATGGAGGGAGTATCTATGTATACACACACATGTAAGCATAGCCTAGGTTTTTAAGCCTGGCGACTGGGTGCTGTCTACTCCACATTGCCCCCTTCCCCCACACTGCATCCGAGAGAAGCATCTGAAATCGGGAATTTAGGTATCTACTCTCCACCCAGAACCTAACCGGCTTACCTTGCGATCCTGTTCCTACAGTGCCATCGTTGTAGTTATTAATAATACCCTATGCTCCTTCTAGAAAGGCTCTGGCAGATCAGAAATATACACTGCAAAATGATTATGCATCCGGCTAACTGTTTTACTAGAGTAACTTTTTTACAATTTTTGTTTAGGCGGAGTTGGATAGGATGCATTTGCCAACTGCCATTCGCCGGCGAATTCAAGCGGCTATGCCCATGCATTCTCCTTCAGTTACGCTCTCCATATCCTGCCAGGTTCCAATGATCACTTCGTCAGCTTTCTCTACGACGCAATCTAGCATCTCTGTCATGGGGTTGCAACAGTACAATGCGGGTGTGCCCCAAAGATGTCCGCCTATATCTTCTTCTCGGCCACCGACAACTATTGCATCATCAAAAAGCAAATCAATTCCTCAGCAGGATGTGGAGTTGGAGATTGATCCATGGTTGCTGTTGGAAGATGGAACTGGTTGTGGGCCAACACCTGGAACAGGCAGTGCTACTGTTGGTGGAGACCATGCAAATCTCAAGGCCATTAACTGGCTGAAAGGAGCGGTACGTATTAGAAGAACTGATCTTTCTTACATCGGAGCAATGGATGATGATACCTGACAATCCCTTTTGCATAATTTTGGCTTCATTTGGCAAAAGCAAGGTGATGGCTCCCTCAACAGGTATGGCTTTGTAACATTAACTGTAATTTGATTGTCCACTGAGTCGTTGGGAGATTTTCAAGATATAGCGTAGAAGTTCTCCTTTTCGGAGCTGACAAATGGTGTAAAACCTGGTTGGGTGGCACTGTATGCCCACACTGGAAGCTGGGTTGCGGGTGCATGCGGCTCGGGGGCTGTTGTATATATAGAGATTTCGTTCAATTTTTTGTCCATTTGAGAATGTGAAAATGTCTCAAGAATGGGTCATCATGGATTTTCTCTCTCATACTCATTTACTAATGCTGTACATGTAAAATGCTCGATCCTGGAAACTTCCACCACAATTTTTGGCAATCTTTAGTTCTGGAGAATTTATTGAGGCAATGATGTTGGTTTTTGAATTTAGTTCCTTTTTCTGTATGCATTTGTGCAACCGAAGTAATTCATGAAGTAACTCGTTGTATATATAAAATTGTTAACAAGGTGGTAGTATAATTTCACCTGGTTCAACCCAAAAAATATGCATGCTGTTTTATTTCAAGGTTCAGTGTCAGCCTGTCCATAATTAGGAAGGCCTGTTAAGAGTTTCTAACAGCTTTCCTGGAGTTGCAGTGTGTAATTCTATATGGTTGGTATGGTCTCATGTATAGTTACAAATAGGGGTGCTGAAGCAAGCTCGACTTGAAGTTGGTCAATCCATGCTCTCCAAGTTGAAGTTGGTCAAGCCTAGCTCAAATTATATTTGCGTTCGGTTCGGCTCAAAGCTAAAAAAAGCGTGAATTTGCAGTTTGTATAATATTTTTCGAAATATGTATTCATGTATTACACGCTGCCTATAGATTTTATGTTTTCAACTTCTATCAGGCATCAAGCATATCAGTGTTGATTTTTACACGCTGCCTAAATATTTAATGTCTTATGAGGACTCGGATCATTTTTCACCAAAATATATTTAAATGAATTTGAATATTTATATACTAGCATGAATGCACACGCATTTTGCACGTGCTACTGGATTTTTAGAGTATTTTTTTATTTTTTAAAACTATTTCTCGTAAAATAAGCACACTTAAATAACTAATATGCTTTTTTCTGTCTATAGTTTTTTAGTTGATTAGTATCAAGCAAGTTCTTGGTACAAAATGCAGGATGGGTCATGTCCAATTCCCGCAGCTCAATTCAAATTCATCTATTGTCCTCGAGTTATTCTTTGAAAGAGGGCGCTAAAGACTTTCACCTGTTAGCTATAAGTTCGTGAGTTTCGCCCACGTCATTTTTAGTTTCACCCACATTGTTATAAAGTGATTCAATGGCTTCATGGAAATGTAATTACTCAATCTTGGTATATTTCTTGCCTATCTATCTAGTCCATTACTTAGTCGTCATTAAAAAGTGGTAATTTTATTTAGAAATTCATTTTGCCCTTTAACCGGTTTGGGCCAAGTAAAAAAATTGGGGGTTCGAAAGAGACTGAAAGATATGGAGAAGTTATAACAGAAAAGGGTCTCACGTGAGGGGCATGTGGGAAGCGAAAATACTATCAAGTGTGACACAAAAAAATTATCACCCCGAAATAGTTGATTTGTGAAAATATATGGGAGTATAAAAAAAGTCTTTGCTGAAAGGTAAAAAATTTCACATTGATTTTGTGAAAGGTGAAATCCTGTTTGGGAATTTAACATAAATCACACTGATTTGTGTTTGGAAAAAAATATTCGATGGCGGCGTTGTTGAGGCCCAAAAGAAAAAACAGACGGTTATCGTGTAATCGATTATATGATAGCTTTTAAGGGGACAAAATTCAACAATGTATTTATTACTCATCATTTCTGATTCGTTTTTATCTATTTTTTTAATGATGATATAATAAAGATTATATAATAAAGATGTTGAGCCACTGCGTGCTATTTATTGTGGATTTTGTGGTATTTTTTTTATAAGATATGAAGATCATTAGGATATCATGATGATCAGGAAGATCATTAAAAGTAAGGAAGAAAATAAAATTGTCGAAAATGGATCAGAAATTAGCGAGATATGAACTATTGAAGTTTGTTCAATTTTAATGCGCGATTACACGATAGAGTATGCTATTGTGTAATTGATTACACGATAGTCGGGGCTATTATGTAATCCAACACAGGATAGCTTATCGTGTAATCCAACACACCTAGCTATCGTGTGTTGGATTACACGATAGCTCGGCTATCGTGTATCGATTACACGATAGCTTTTAATAGGACAAATTTTAACGATGCATTTATTATTCATTTCTGATCTGTTTAAATCGCCCATTTTTTTATTCTTCATCATTTTTAATGCTCTTTCTTATAATGATGATATCATAAAAATGTTGAACCACCACATACTATTTATTATGGATTTTATAATATTTTTTCGATAGGATATTTAGGCCATTAGGATATCATAATGATCAGAAAAAATATGAAAATAAGGAAAACAAATTGCGAAAAATGGACTAAAAATTAGGGAGATATGATTCAGGAGAGAGAAGGGAGATGGAGCACGCCACATGATTTTTTCGTTAATTGTGAAATACATTAAAGTGAGAATCACTTTTTTTAAGCTCTTTTATGGGTGTTTTCACATATCACCGTCAGGAGCCCTTTCACGCTGCTTTGCTTTCCAAACGGACATCAGAAGCTAATTTGCTAATAAGTGAAAATTTTCACCTTTCACTATCAAACAGGTACTTTTCACCATTTTAGCTTCCAAACGCTTTTCAAAGATGATTGGTCACTTTCAGCCGTGAAAGGTGAAACTTTTCAGCTTCTAAATGCGCCCTTAGTTTTATGGCAAAATTGCCTATCCGGTTGCATTAAAAACATAAAGGTGGTTTCTGCGATCACCATACCCGAAAAGCACGAAATTTGGAATTTTCAAGATGTCCTTTTCCCCCTTGTTGCTTCATCTTCCAACAAACCCTCCTCCCCTCCTTTGAAACCCTCCATGTTCGCATGGAAACCATCTTTGGATGCCACTCTCGCCAACGCCGATAGCCAGTGCTTTCAGTGGTTGCCTCCCTTCGTTGTTTACCTATTGTTGGACACCCTCTCCCGTCAAAGCATATTTTTCCTGCGGTTTACCCGTTCTCCTCCACCGTTGTTTGTCGGATGCCCTCTCTCCGCCAATGCTGAGTGCCTCTTCTTCCCGCTGAACCACTCTTACTAGCACACACGCAAGACTGCCCTTTCCACTGTCTACCACATGGAAAAGGCAAAGAGAAGATTGCGGGAAAGAAGAAAAAGAAGGCCTAAACTGATACTTGAAAGAAAGCAAGTGCTTATACAAGTGTCTTTTTTTTCTTGCTATTGCCAATTCAGTTGGGTGGTTTTGATTGGGATAATATTGTTGTCGGGAATATGAATGTATGTTGCTTTTGTTTTAATTGTGGATGAGAATCGTGTATAGAATATTTGTTTATATAGTTATGAAAGTTTATATAGATTAAATGTATATGTTACAAGTTATAATTGTGTAGAGTGTGATGAGTTGTGATTCTGTAGGAATAATAGCTCAAACTTATTTAGTTGTGAAAGTTTATATAACAGGTTATGATTTTTAATTGCATAGGTTGAGATGGTTGAGTAATTCTATTGAAGATTGAAATTTATTTAGTTGTAAAAATTGATATAATTGTTGCGAAGGTAAATTATATAGGTTGTGAAGGTTAATTATTTTGGTTGCGATGGTTGAGTAATTTTATATTAAGTTGATTGAAATTTAATTAGTTGCGAGGGTTGATATAATTGTTATGAAGGTAAATTACGTAGGTTGAGAAAGTTAATTGCATAAATTACAAAAGTTAATTGTATAGGGTGTGATGATGTAATGTAAGAATGCTGTTGATTCTTATATACATATGCTTCTCTTATTACGATTTTCTGTCCAACTATAGCCGGCTAAACTTGATTGCAAATGCACAATAAAAAATTTGCTAAATTTTGCTAAACAATCAAAGTCGAAGCCCATCGATATCTCTTTAATTTAGTATATTAGAGAGATTGAAAATTCTTCACTCACAAAATATTCATCGACTAGTATGTAAGATTTTAGAGAGAAGGGCTAGTAGACTGACATTTGATATATGTAGAAAATGAGCTCAACTTAAGGCCTTAGATGTTTGTCTAATTCTTGGGCTGCCATTGCACACTACAACCGAGAAGTCTAAACTCTTTTCACCAATATGTATTTTTTACGATCATGCTCTCAACCAAGTAGTTGAAATTGCAGCCATGTGCCTCCAAGAAGCAGCATCTGTTTGCTCCTTGATATACTCACAGCTCGTAGTTTTCTTACTGTTGTAGGTCCAACTGTAGCAGTCATGGAAGAGACAGGCATGAATGGAAACTGGTGGAAGAGGGTACAAGTTTGGGGCTCGTGCTCAGGAGTTGTAACGAGAAGAGTGACTTGAGGTCAAGGAGACTATCGAAGTGTACTCTTTTTTAAATTAGGGCAATTGTGAGGAAGAACTAAATCTCAGAGAATAGCACACAAAGACGCATGCGATCAGCTGCATGATGTTTTTTCTACATGGTAAGATCTTTGAATTTATGAGGTTAAAATCCAAAAGTACTCTTTTATAGATTAGGGCAATTGTGAGGAAGAGCTAAATCTCAGTGAATAGCACACAAAGGCACATCCTATCATCTGCATTAAATTTTTTTGCGGAACTGGTAAGAGCTTTAGCGCAATGCAAGAAGGGGTTGAAGTTCTATGAAATTATGTGGTTAAAATCTAAAAGTAGAAGATTCCTTTTATTGTGTAACAATGGGGATGTCTTGAGAGAGTAGACAGGCGGCAGCAAAAGTGTATATTATTCATATGAAATACAACTCAATATCTCCTTGTTTACCCAGTGAAAGTAGTTTCATTCTCTTCATACAAATTAAGCCAGCCATAGTCGGTGTTCAAGCTTCCTGTCTCCTTGTCCGAGTTTTCAGTCTCGCATACTGGCATAGAAATATTTGACAAAATATCTGAAAGCATCTCATGAATGTCATAGAAAATTAAAAACAGATAGGAAAAAGAGAACATGTGACCCGGCTTGTACGTTGGCTTGTGCCTGGTCATTGCGAGCAACCAGATCTAGATCCGACGGCATGCATATTGGTATACTCAGTTCACGAAAGAAGTAGCCCATTGTAAGTTCCCACGCTATGGGGAATTTTCCAGTAGTTTACCTGGATCAGGTCAATGCCCGCGATATTCCCAAACTCCAACATTCCAGCCCTAAATATCGAAAATTCAGGTTTTTTGACACAAAACAAGAAGCCACGAAGCTAACATTTACAAGCTCAAGAGAACCAATGTCCATCTCTGTCTAATCTGAGAGCCTCCTGAATATCTGGTGGAGGTTGCTTTAGCCAAACTATGGAATCTTGATTTGTCCCAAAATTCGTCAAAATATCTGCAACCTGATTCTGTTGTCTGAATGCATGGTATAAAGAGAGCTGGTTTTGATCTTGTTTGAACCTGCGAGTGTATCGTAAGTAGGGTTTAATATACTACGGTTCATGCATCTTACTATCATTGATTAAGCTTATCGTAACTTTCGGTTTGCTATGGTGTGTTCCAACACTGCTATGGTGTTTGAGCACACGATACCTTCCGAAACATGGGTTGGAACTCGAAACAATGAACTTTGAGAAATTTGGCAAAATTGACATGAACCAAGGTAAAATACTCAGGAATTTCCACATGGTTGCTCCTCAGTTCGGCTTTTTTACACTCCAACCCGACCCAATTCAGATAGTTCAGATCATATACTCCCTCCATTCGAAAAAGATAGGTACATTTTGGAGAACTGAATTTTTAACAAGTGGAAAAGGCCTCTCTGGCTGAGAAATAAGTTTAGTGTGAACTTTTCGGCACTCAAGTTTTTCTCAGCGACACCATGCTCAGTAGAATCCAAAATTTTTCTATATTACTGAGTAATATCACACTTTTCTCATTCACGATCTTGTCGGTAGAACTCCACTATCGGATACTCAAGACCCTGGCGGTGTGACCCTACCGTCAAATATATAAGATATATAAGATCACTACCGCCATATTTAACTCAATGAAATGGTTGACATTAACTGTCATTTCTCTCAATGGAATGCCAGTGCTAAATAGTGTGATTTTCATAGGTCAAAATCTACCATCAAAATGTGACATTGAGATGTTAATGAGCATGGTATGAAAGTGGGTGTTAACACTGAAAAGTATCACCCTAAGTTTAACTGTACCTATTTTTCTCGGAGGCAGAAAAAGAGATCCATACCTATTTTTCTCAGACAGAGGGAGTAGTTACCAGTTGGGTTTCCAATTTAAATAGTGGTCTCGCAGGGTCAAATTTGTCCTTTACCTTATCCAACTCAACTGAACCGTTAACACTCGGCAGAGGTGATACTCCCTCCATCCAAAAAATCTTAGCAGCATGTGAAAATTAGTTAAATTTATTGGCATGTAGGGCCCACAGGTTTTTTAAGCCAGCGGAATGTAATGCCCAAATTTACAAAAATATTTTATTATGAGATCCCATAGATAAAATTATGCAAGAAAATGCATCCAGAGTTGCCACAATAGTTTTACAAACGAATTTGTAAGCATCAGAGTAGATGTTAATAATTCAATGTGCACAAGTTACTGTCTTAACCACAAGGTAATAAATGACTTATAGAGGCCCTCTTGGGCAAGAAGTGCCAATGTGTGATCAATTCCGTTACTTAGGATCCATTATCCATAAAGAAGGGGATATTGATAGTGATGTGGTGCATAGGATAAATGCGGGGTGGGTAAAGTGGAGAGCAGCCTCGGGAGTGTTGTGTGATAGGCGGGTTCCAAAAAGACTTAAATGCAAGTTCTATAAGACGGCCATTAGGCCTGCAATACTCTATGGAGCGGAGTGCTGAGCACCAAAGAGGAGTCATATAGATAAGTTGAATGTAGCCGAAATGAGAATGTTAAGGTGGATGAGTGGGATAACTAGGAGAGATAGGATTAGAAATGAATATATTCGTAAGAGCCTAGGAGTAGCGCCCTTAGGGGAGAAGCTGAGGGAATGTAGGTTGCGTTGGTATGGGCATATGTAAAGAAGACCTTTAGATGCCCCTGTGAGAAGATTAGAAGAGATACATGTAAACGATGCTAAAAGAAGGAGAGGGAGACCTAAGAGAACTTGGATGGAGTTAATAAGAAAGGATTTGACTTTACTAGCTCTTACAAAAGAGGTAGCCCAAAACAGGCTAGAATGGAGGAGTAAGATCCGTGTCGCCGACCCCAAATAGTTGGGAAAATGCGCTACTAGATTATGATTATGAGCTTACATTAACATGAAGGATAAATAAAAGAAAGGTAAAAGTCTCCAATCTTCCGACTTTGCATCCCTCACCAAAATCTCCCAAACGTACCTGTCAAAGCTGAACAACAAGGTTTTTTGAGTTTTTACGGTTTTACCTACTCCGTAGGAAATTTAGCAGTTTTTACCTAGTTCATTGATAATAAAATAATCCAATATGCAAACCAAGCATGACAGGCATTTATAATCAAGCAGCTATCCATAATATCATATTATGCCCAAAGTCTCTCTATCCAATTGATGCTAGAAATTCCAACACACCACTATCTAGCATTCACTCTCTTGGAAGTCCTATGTTTCGACTTCGCTGGCTATGCCTGACGTACAAAGTCGTAAATAGAATTTCATAGTTTCCATTGCCAACTCCAACATGCCATGAATAGTTCAAGCCGCTAACTCAATGCATAAGGTCTATTGTGGACCAAATATCTAGAAGTACGTTGTAACCAGTGGCATGGCGCCTCAGCGCCTGCTCGGGGCAGGGGCAACGTGGATAACCAGAGTGTCCAGTCTAACGACCCTTGTAGTTAAGTGGTTTTTGTCTTGAACCGGGCTGATTCTGTTTCTAAAATCACACCTAAACATTTATTTCATCAATGGATTTGTCTAACACAAGGTTGCTTCTATTAGGTTCCACTACTCTCTCACAACCCAAGTCAAAATCTCACTTCTATTCATATTCCCATGCTAAAACACATCACATGCATATTTGATCAATAAATAGGCTTGTTACAAATTATAGTAAGTAGTGAAGTTTGCATGTCAGCTGACAACCATTCCCTGACAACAAATGGCAATCGAAGAACACTTTCTACTGTAATTTCCAGGATTTCTTAACGATTGGCTCCCGACATCCATAGGCAATCGGTAGGAGATTGTCGGTGGTAAAGGCGGATGCATATAGCCTGCATATGCAGATCCGTCCTGCATGCCACAATCTGCATATCCGTCCTGCATGCCACAATCCACCTAATCATTCATAAATATGCACATCACAATACCTCAAAGGCATGGATCATTCATTCAATCATACGAATCCTCATATGGAATCAAACATGAATCTTTCCTGCATCATCAATTCAATCAAGGTACTAAATCAAAAGATCACATCAAATACATGTACAATAGGATATTTCAACATGATCATGATCAAAACTTTACATTGTAGCAAATAGCTACAGGTTGAGGTTAGAAATCCTACTGGGGAGATGAAGGATGAATCCTCTGGTTGCTTCCGACAAGCACTGCAATCAAGGTCTTAGGCTAGGTTTGACTACTTCCCCCTCTGGTTGCATTGGCAACGCTACTTATCTAGGGTTTGGAGTCAACAACGCCGACAATCCGGGTGCGTTTGTTTGCTGAAAGATGAAAAATCGTCATGATGAAAGAAGTGCCTTTTACAACTTAGTGTGAAAATTTTTCAGGCCTAAAATGTACATTGGGTGCGTTTATTTAAAATTATCCAAACACATTTCACTTTTTACAAAATTTTGGCACTTCTTTTACCTTGACGATTTTTCATCTTTCAGCAAACAAACGCATTCGACAACTTCACATTGTCGGGTATACCTTGTTGGTAGGTCCTAATTCTCTGCAATAATTTCCAATGTAAACCCCTCCAATAATTAATTAATTGCTTATTAATTTCAGGGAATTACACTGAACCCTGCACATGTGCGTCGACAAGGATCTATTGGCCTGTATGGCAAATCCATAAATCCCGCATGCGAACCCATGTTCGACAAGGGAAAATATGGGATCCATGGCTATTTCCAAACATGCCCAATCGCAAATCCCGCATGCCTTTCCCTATTCTCCGTTCCCACCTTCAAAAACCCCCAAATCCCTCTCTCTGTGATAATCTATTGACTTGTTTGGCAAATCTAGTCAACTAATGGTGGATCCGATGTAACACCCGAAAAATCGGTATGTTTACTAAAATTGATATTTTAAAAAAAATCTAAAATACGAAGTTTTGATATTTTTTTTAGATTTTTTTATTATGTTTTACTATATGGTGTTAAATTACGCGAAGAAAATTTTCCAACGCCACCGACTATGCACAATTCGGAGTTCGGAGCAAAAAGTTATGCTAGTTTGAATTTTAGTATGCGATCGATAGCCTTTGTCCCCGATCGATCGTTTTTACTGGAATTTGGTGATTTAAGGCAGCGATCGATCGCCATAGGTGACTATCGATCATAAGTACTGTGATATCGCGGATTTGTGCCGCGATCAATCGCCTGTGGTAGCAATCGATCGTGCCGGCAGAAACTGAATACGAAAATAACGTTTTGTTAGAATTTTCTTGAGAAAAGGATACAAAATCCTAACCATAGTTGGAGTGGACGTCTATTATAAGATTTTGGAGGATTCCTATTGGAGGAATGAGGTCATGATAAGGAATGATTTGCATTAGAAGGGAAATCTTATAATTCTATATAAACACATGAGAGGGGATGGTTTGTGCTATTCATGCCAAAACCTTAGCTCTAGAAAGCTTTTGTTTTTCTCCTTTCCACGTCTACCCTTCTCTCAAGCCTCTTCTTGGTGTAAGCAAAGTGTAGGATGGTTTTTCCTTATTCTACTTTCTTTTCTTCTCATATATGAGTACTGATTTTATCATTCATATTGTTAAGTATATTCCTCAATGAATTCATGCTATGTCCTTAGATGGGAATACTATCCATGCTTGATATCTATTGATCTTGTTGATGCCAAAAATTCTGATATTTTTCTGCTAGTCCTTTGATTTCGTTGGTTCAAGTGGTCACAACTGTTGTTTTGATTTAATTATCCTTATTCCAAAGGGTTAGTGCTCAAGAGTGCATTGTATGATAAAAAAACATGATAAAAAGGGTATTTTATGTAATTCCAGAATACTTAGTAGGATCTGTAATGAACCTAGGAGAGGAGTAATTAAGTTTGTAATACTTTATTAATACTAATAAGGTTTGGTTATATGAAATACTTAAGTATGATTATGATTTATCATTTCGGACAGAACTGTTTTTGTGCCGACAGTCAGTAGTAATTAATTCATAACTAATTCAAGAAAAATCATAAAAATATAAAATCAGTGGGGCTAGAAACTAGCTACATAAGCTACCATCGTTAAAAATTTCGGAGTCTAAGTCCTAATGTACAGACTACGGGGAGAGTCGGAACATGACTGTTATGCAAGTGACAATGTGTTATAGTTAGAGTGAAAATACTAATACTTAAATAACACTATGTGATATTGTATGAGGCGAATTAAAGTATTATTACTATTCATTACACTATTGAAGAAAGATTATCACAGTAAAGCTGGTTAAGTAAAAAGATTAATCATATGGGGTAAGTCTAAGTGAGCAAGTGAATTTAGATTTATGTTTTCAGACAAGCGTTTGCGTCGGTTTGAAATTCCACTTGGAAATCAAATAATCAAAGACCTATTCTTGAATCTTGACTTTGGATACATATATATTATAATCCGAATTGTTTCTGGGAATGTTCCTATCTAGGGCTATGCATGAACATATGTGTGTCAAAAGTATGTGTTAAAGACATTTGAATATTGATCTATACTCCTATGATGAGCCTGTTGTTATCTGAGATATGTAAATCTCTTTGTTACTCCTCAGAGTGAGTCATACTTGGTTGAGAGATCTTGATGCTTCTATTCGTACTCCTTGAGTGAGTTACTAGTGGTAAAAGTTATCCTTATTCTCAGAAAGTTGAGACCTATATTGTTGATTAAATCATTGTCAAGTTGGACATTGACTTATTTCTCCACTAAGAGTTCTTTTTGAAGATCTCTTCAGGTGGAATCGTAGTATGCTCACGAGCCATTGCTAGATCCATGGTGATCTCCGATATTTATGGACCATGGTTTCCTTATTGCCCAAAGGGAGGCACATACATACATTTAGGCTATATGATATTATGGAAGGTCTACAATCTCTGCTCATTATGTATGTAAGCACTGAGGGGGCCCGCATCCTAGTCGCATGGCCGGGTTCCGAAGGGAGAACCTCTAGGGTGATTCTGGTAAGTAGCCACATGGTTGGTAATCAGCGAGCAAAAATTGAATCTCTTTGCACTTTGGATGCTTAGAGGTATTGTGATTGTTTATTTCTCTTTACACATGTGATGTTCAAAGTCTTGTTATTTACTATTTTCTCCCTACACTTGCGAGTCAGGAATTGGACTGACCTTTTCTATTAGGTAAAATGACCTTAAGTTCAGTCCAGATGTCTTGATTATCAGCTTGTTCGTTTCCTATATTTCTCTTCATACTATTTGTCTCATCTTCAGTGGGTTTTTATATCCTACTCAGTGTTTATATGAAATACTCATCGTCCTCTGATGCAGGCGCGAAAGATAACTGAGACAGGATGGTTGCAATAGCAGGCAGGTGTTGATGATGCAAAGAAGAGATTAGAGATTTTTTTATTTTATTCAGTTGCTTGATTTGAGACTTTATGATATTATTGGTTGTTGTGTGCCAGAAACTTGGGTTTTATTTCTATTGACTTTGTTAAATTTAATGGTTGTAATAACGGCTTAGTAGGTTAATTTCATATTTATTTAATGATGTTTATATATTGTATACCCTGAATTGTTTGATGATCGGTTACACATCCTTTCGTGATGATGTAATTGGTGATGTTTTCGACTGATCGGTCGCGTGCCCGGGGTCTCAGCCTCGAGATGTTAATATCTTTGAAAGCTTCCACACTCCGATCAAGGTGTGAGTTTGAGGCGTGATAGCATGGTATCGGATCTCTGATTCGGTCTAAATACGGTATTAAACATTATTAAATTATGAGATGAGTTAGTAGAACTCAATAAAGAGTAGAGAAAGACCTAGGAGAACTTATTAGAAATTAGAAGATTCATGGTAGTAACTTAAGAGATAGAGTCATTATTTTTGAGTTACTAATAATGTTTCTTGTATAGATTAATGGCTAGAACAAGATGCGGTCGGGTCTATGAAAATGATAAACAGGAGGCTGCTAAGCAGTGGCTAGAAGATTGGAAGAGAGGGAGCATAGGTTCGGGAACTGAGATAGATCCATTCAGAATTGACCAAGAAAACCCTCAGGCACCAGATGGAGATATAAAACCTTTACCCAGAAGTGACCAAGAATATGACCCTTATCTAGATTATGATCTAGCAGCAGATAATGATGTACTGGTGGAAGGGGCAGATGGAGATGAACTGTCAGCACCCGAGATTCGTGGGGAGTTCACATATGGATCTTGACCTATACGTTTTGTCTTAGAAGACTAGATTGTTAGAGACCACCCAGTGTATGTTCGGGCTGCGACGGATACAACACTTTTTAGCACCCTGCATAACAAGTTCAGGTCTATGGGTTACAGATGGCAGCATATGACGGTGTGGGAGTACATGTGGCACCCATAGTTCGTGTTTGCTCCAACCCTGACAGCCCTAGAGATACTAGATGATTATTTTTGAAGAGAGAAAATTAGAACAAGTGTTAGGAAAACTTTAGTTTTACAAGCCTTTGTAATAAGCCCTGGTCTATACTCCAGGGCCTATTCTAAAACCCGGATCGGCCCGGTTGATTGGACCCGTTTGGACCGGACCCGATCAATTTTTCGGGCCGGGTCGACCGGGCTGAAATGGGCCAAAGACCCGGCAGGGTCATTTGCGACCCGGCTGGGTTGACCCAGGAACCAGCCGGGTTGGACCGACTGGGTCCTCCTTTCCAAGTGCCATTGCCCCGTCGCCGTCAGCCGCCGAGCCACCCCCCACCGCCGTCGTCGCTCGCCGCCCCGCCGTCGTCGTCGCCTCACCCCCCCTCTACCGCAGTGCTGCTCCGGCTGTCGTAGCCCCACCACTCTCTCTCCCCTCTCCCTCTCTGGTTTTCTCCTCCGCCCCCCTCTCTGTTTTTCTTCGTCGCCCCGCCCCGCCCCACCCTGCCCTGCCGCCCCGACGACCCTCCCACCCCTGTCCCTCTCCCTCCCTGGTTTTCTCCTCTGCCCCCTCTCTGTTTTTCTCCGTCGTCCCACCCCCGCTGTGCCACCCCGTCATCGTCGCCCTACCCCTGCCCTGCTGCGGTGCCGCCCCGGTGACCCCCCACTCCTCTACCTCCCCTGCACTGCCATCGCCTTGTGGCCCTGCCGCAGTGCAGCCCTTCCTCGCCCCCCGACCTCCCCTCCCTCTCCCGGTCTCCCCTCTGTGATATGGTTGACCCGGGTTGACCCACCAGGTCAAACCTAGTGACCGGGTCGGGCCCCAAACCCAGTTTTAAAACATTGCGCCAGGGTCTTAAGTGTAGGAATCATTTTTTGATGATGGAATAAATGGATGTTTCAATTGAATGTTTGTTTTGTGTTGTTTATGTTGTGCTTTTCATGTGTGATTGACGTTTAGGAGTCAAAGGAATGAGGGATGAATTAAAAATTGAGTTATATGTAAGATTTCGAATTAATCTCATTTTTTTGATTGTAGACAAGCAAAGATGCTTAACTCAGGAGCTCGTGGACGTCGTCCTAATGTTGCCGCTAACCTCTCACAGGAGGAGGGTGCAAGTCAAAATATGTCTGACATGGTTAGGCAATTGGTTGCATAGTTACGAAATGGCGGTAGCAACAATAGTCATGAGAAGGAGCCAATGCTAGAAAGGTTCAAGAGAGCTGGACCTCAATTTTCTGGTGAAGATAACCCAAAAAAAGCTGAACATTGGATAGTAGAAGTGGAGAGGTTATTCAAGGGTATGAAGGTACCTGTTGCGGATCAGGTAACCTTTGCAACTTTTCTGTTCGTTGGAGAGGCGGTATTCTGGTGGAGTCCGCCGAGCGTAGTAGTTTCACTGTTGGTCAAGACATCACCCGGGAGGAGTTCAAGGAAGTGTTTAATAATAAGTATTTTCCTCCACACATTCAGCGACGCAAGGAGAGGGAATTTCTGGAGTTAGTGCAAGGTTCGATGACATTGCCTTAGTATGAGACTAAATTCAAACAACTTTAGAGGTTTGCTACGAACGCCTGCCCTAATGATTTGGTTAAGGCACAACATTTTGTTGATGGGCCGAAGGACTGTTTAAGGTCGAAGGTGTTGGCTTGTCAGCCGACAATGGTAGCGAAAGTGGTCGAGCTAGCCTCTATCCTGGAAGATGATTTTAAGAGGACTATGGCGAGAAAGAACAATCATGTCAAGTACCAGGAAAATATGCTGAAGCATCCAAGAGATAAACATTTTGGTAACAACAACAATCAGGGAAATCATCATCCTTTCAAGCAGCAAAGGCAGCAGCAGTAGAACCAGGCGAATGTTCCGAACCGTCAGCAGTTTCGAGGAAATGGCAACGACAATGGCAATGGAGCTGGGAATCGCTGCATGATTTGTGGACAGAATACGCATGCAAGGAAATTGTGTCCTCATGATACACAGAGATGCTTCACCTGTAATGAGAGCGGGAAGACCGGAGCTGAAGCGAGCAAGAAGATGCAGGCAAGGATCTTTACTCTGTCGTCAGAAGATGCACGTGCTTCAGATGAGGTCATTGAAGGTACACTTCTTGTCCTCAATCAATTTGCTAGGATTTTAAATGATCCGAGAGCTTCGCAATCATTTATTTCTTCGGTGTTTGCACTAAGTCTAGAAAAGACATTGTCTAGACTGAGTGATGATCTTGTGATTTCTACTCCGATTGGAAACTCGGTGGTAGCAACTGAGTATTTTGAAAACTCTCATGTGATTGTAGAGGATAGAGTACTATGTGCTAATCTTGTGCTGATTGAACTGTGTGATTTTGATATAATTTTGGGGATGGATTGGTTAACCAAATACAGTGCCCATGTGGACTGTACTAAGAAGAGAGTTCATTTTAAAATTCATGGAGAGAAAGAGCTATTATTTCAGAGAATTCGATCTAGGAAAGAAAACTGTGTTATATCGGCTGTGATAGCTCAGAAACTGATGGCTAGATGTTGTAGAGCCTATCTAGCTAATGTGACACACCATGACTTGATTCAATATGCGATAATCAATACACAATCTCATCGATCCATCTTTCTTCTTCACAAATAATACTGGTGCACCCGATGGGGAAACACTAGGCCATATGAATCATAAGTATCCTTTCTCAGGATCGATGATCTGTTTGATCAGTTGCAGTCAGCAAAGGTTTTCTCAAGGATTGACCTGAGATCCGGATACCATCAGTTAAGGATTAAAGAAGAGGATATATCCAAGACAACGTTTTGAACTAGGTATGGACACTACGAATTCTTGGTAATGCCATTTGGATTGACAAACGCGCCATCAACATTTATGGATATGATGAATAAGATTTTTGTGGATCTATTGGATCAGTTTGTAATAGTAATTGTGGATGGCATTTTGGTATATTTGGCAAGTTGGGAAGAGCACAGAGAACACTCGACACTGGTATTACAAATTTTGAAGGATAACCAATTATATGTTAAGCTTAGTAAGTGTGAATTTTGGCTAGATCAGGTAAATTTTCTTGGACATGTCATTTCAAAAGATAGTGTGTCGGTAGACCCAGCAAAGGTGGAAGCAGTGTTAAATTGAGAACAACGAAAGAACGTGACAGAAATTTGAAGTTTATTGGGATTGGCAGGTTATTATCGTAGATTCATTGAAGGATTCTCAAGTTTGGATTTGCCAATGACGAAGTTGACCCGGAAGGGAGTGAAGTTCATTTGGAATGATGAGTGAGATCGAAGTTTCAAGGAGTTGAAGAAAAGATTGACATCGACACTGATTCTGACTTTAGCATCAGGACCAGGAGGATTTGATATATATAATGATGCTTTGAAGAGTGGACTTGGATGTGTGCTGATCCAGCATCGACATGTCATCAAGGCTTAGCATATGCATCAAGGCAATTGAAGATTCATGAGTAGAACTACCCAACTCATGACTTGGAACTAGCAGAAGTAGTTTTTGCGTTGCAGATTTGGAGATACTATTTGTATGGAGAAACTTTTGAAGTATATACTGATTACAAAACTTTAAAATATATCTTTTCTCAGAAGGATTTAAACATTAGGCAGAGAAGATGGCTAGAATACCTGAAGAATTATGATTTCTCAATTCACTACCATCCAGGCAAGGCAAATGTGGTAGCAGATGCATTAAGTAGGAAGACTGAGATAGTTGCTCACATGATGGTGCAAGAATGGAAATTGATACAGAAGATGGGAGAATGTCATTTGAAATGACCGACTTCGAAGAGGCATCATTTCTTGGAAATATTTCCATAAAATCAGTTATATATGAGAAGGTGCTGGAAGCACATAAGAAGAATCCTCAATTGGAAAAGTTACTGGACAAACCGGATTCTAAACAAAGAGATGAAGGAAGTATTCGATTCCGAGGAAGATTGGCAGTACCTAAGGATGTTGAGTAGAGACAAGAGGTTCTTCGAGAGGCACATCACTCTCTGTATACCATTCATCCAAGAGGTACGAAGTTGTACCAGGATTTGAAGAGGACTGTTTGGTGGAATGGGATGAAAAGAGATATCGGCAAGTATGTTCCAAGATGCTTGACGTGTCAACAAGTGAAAGCGGAACATTAGAGACTAGCTAGATTGTTGCAACCATTAGAGATTCCACAGTGGAAATGGGAGCATGTCACGATGGATTTTGTTGTGGCATTGCCAAAGACTCAAAAACAGAGGGATGCTATTTAGTTTATAGTTGATCGACTCATGAAGACAACACATTTTCTTCCAATTCGGTGGAAGCAAAATCCAGAAATTTTAGCGGAGTTGTACATCAGAGAGATTATGAGACTCCATGGTACGCCTTTGTCTATTGTGTTTGATAGAGATACGAAGTTTACGTCGTGAACGTGGAAGAGTATACAAGATGCTTTGGAGACTAAACTGAATTTTAGCATAGCATTCCATCCACAGAGTGACGGACAGTCCGAGCGAACGATTCAGACGCTGAAAGACATACTGAGAGCATGTGTGATTGATTCGAAAGGTAATTGGGATGAACAATTACCGTTGATCGAATTTGTGTACAATAATAGTTATCATTCTAGCATTGGAATGTCACTATTCGGGCACTATATGGAAGACCGTGCAAATCACCTACATGTTGGATGGATGTTGGAGAGAGCCAAGTGCTGAGATCGGAATTGGTACAATATTGTGCAGAGAAGGTGAGACAAATTAGACAAAGATTACAGATGGCTCAGAGTCGCCAAAAGAGTTATGCAGACGGTGTTGGAGAAAATTGAAATTTCAAGAAGGAGAGCATGTATTCTTGAAAGTATTGCCATCAAAGGGAATTTTGAGGTATGGTAGGAAAGAGAAGTAGAGTCTGCATTCGTTGGACCATTCAAAATTTTGGAACAAGTCAGACCAGTTACGTATCGGTTAGCTTTACCTCCACAGCTAACAGAAGTGCATAATACTTTTCATGTGTCTATGCTAAAGAAGTGCGTGCCTGACCAATCTCATGTTTTGGATTATGCAGCCATGAAATTAGAGGCAAATTTAACATTTTCGGTAAAGCCTGTTAAGACATTGGACAGGAAAGATCAAGTGTTTAGACGAAAAAATATTCATTTGGTGAAGGTTTTGTGGCAAAGCCAGCTTTATGAGGAAATGACTTGGAAAATGGAAAGTGAGATGAGGAAATCCTACCCTGAACTTTTTGCAGAATGGGTAGCTGCATTTCGAGGACGAAATATTCTTTTTAGGAGGGGAGGATGTAACACCCGAAAAATCGGTATGCTTACTAAAGCTGATATTTTATGAGATTGATCTAAAATACAAAGTTTTAATGTTTTTTAAATTATTTTTGTTGTTTGACTATATGGTGTTAAAGTACGTGAATAAGGCATTCCAACGCCACTGATTATGCGCAATTCGGAGTTCAGAGCATAAAGTTATGTTAGTTTGGTATGCGATCGATCGCCAGGGTACGTGATCGTTTAAATATTAATTGCAAGTGCACAATGCAATTATACTAAAGTAAGTACTTAAGGGTTATCAAACCACAAGGACGGAAGATTAATCTATCAAACTCAAGAGAAAAGTTGTTGTTTTGATTAATTCTAAGAAAACAATTAAATTCAGCTACTTTAAATAAGTTGCACTTATGTGGAGAAGTACCAAGGCACTGAATCCACCACTAATTAAACTAGTTTTATCATCTCTTTCTCTTGCGTAAAATTCATAGCTGATGAGATTACCGTATTCCTCTCGGACATACAGTAATCAGTATATTCCTCTCGGACATACGCTATCAATTCAAATATTGCACATACTCCTCTCGGACGTAGCACTTAAATAATTAAAACCATGGAATTGTGAATCTATCTCTCTCGAGCATAGAATCAATGAAACTTTATTCATAAATAACACCTTAGTCTTCATACATTCCTCTCGGACACGCAAGTATTCCTCGGATTGAAATTCATAAGAACTCACTCTAGTCTCTCTCGAACACATAGAACAAATCTAAATTAACTAGCATTGATAATAGAATAAAGATCCATACATCAACTAAACAAAAATAGAGAAAGAGAATGATACAATCAATCTAATCGGGCTTCATCTATGCCTTGGACTGAAATTTAGCCGGACATCGGATGAGGAGAACACGGCTGATTTGTCGAATTCATTTTCACTATTCACAAAACACTGTTTATATGCAATGTTCACCCCATGGTACTGTTCATCGGCTTCCTAAGTCACAGTTACTATAGCAATTTCGAAATTACTGTAGCAATATGCAATTGTCCAAAATCTCTCATTTCTCCACCCTTTTCTTCCTCTTTCCTCCCTCCAGCCAACTCCTTCCTCTTCCCCCTCCTTTTTCGGTGAAAACAGCACCGAAAGCCCTCTGTTTCTCCCTCCCAAGTTCTCTGCCTCGGTCGACTACTATTTTTATAGACAGATCGAAAGTCCTTAATCAGCCCAAAAATCCGAGCTTTCCCATCCGAGCATGACTCCTTTTCCGATCTATTTTTCCGCCATCACTCGCTGTCTCCTGCTCAAACACGCCTCTGATATGTTTAATCGAGCTTCAATCTTCAAGCTTCGCCGTCATTGCCATCTCTCAGTCCGCTGGCGATTTCATCTGCCCACAATTGTCGCCTATGATCTATTTAATCGAGTTCAATCTTCAAGCTTCGCCGTCATTTCCATCTCTCAGTCCGCTGGCGATTTCATCTACCCACAATTGCCATCTAGTCGTCTGTAAACATCGCCATCGACCACCACCTCTCCCGGCAAGCTCGACACTGGCATGTTCATCTGGAACTCCCGAGCTTCGGCTCGGGATTTTTTTTTTCTTTTTTTTTACTAAACCGAACCAACCCAACCAAACCAATTCAGTTAGGGTTGGGTTTCTTCTTCTTTTTCTTTTTCTCGGATTAAAACCCGTTGTATCTCTCACATCTGTTAGATCTCATCTTGATGATTCTTTACTTTAGGAACAAAACCCGCCTTCTCCTCGGATGAAAATCAACGATCTGGATCATCTTTGCACTTGATCTTTTCTTTTTAAATTGATTTAAGCTTTAAAAACCTGTCAAAGACTCTTTAACCGTCCGATCTTTGATCTCTTCACATATAAATTCAATTGAGGCGTGGTGAATCCATAATTTGCAACTCGAGCTCTTTAAGACCTGCAGAAGCAATCAAAAATCAATTAAGCCCAATTTCTTATTAAATAAAGTAAAGTCCTAATTATTGAGCTAACTCCAATAATTCATAATTATTCCTAATTATCATGAAATAGCACTAACAAATTAGAAATTAGAGGCATATAAATGTGTATTTATGTATATATAAGTATGCGATCGATCGGGATAGGAACGCGATCGATCGCCTTTGTCCCCGATCGATCGTTTTTACGGGAATTTGGCGATTTAAGGCAGCGATCGATCGTAAGTACTGTGATATCGTGGATTTGTGCCACGATCGATAGCCTGTGGTCGCGATCGATTGTGCTGGTAGAAACTGAATACAAGAATTACGTTTTTGTTAGGATTTTCTTGATAAAAGGATACCAAATCCTATCCATACTTGGAATGGACATATATCAAAAGATTTTGGAGGATTCCTATTAGAGGAATGAGGTCATGATAAGGAATGATTCGCATTAGAAGGGAAATTTTAGAATTCTATATAAACACTTGAGAGGGGATGGTTTATGCTATTCATGCCAAAACCCTAGCTCTAGAAAGCTTGTGCTTTTCTCTTTCCCACGTTCACCCTTCTCTCAAGCCTCTTCTTGGTGTGAATTTCCTTCTAGAGCTTGGAGAGGGAGCATTGTTGCAAAATGAAGGAGGCGAACAATGCGGCAAAATGCGAGACACGTGTGAAAGCAAAGTGTAGGATGATTTTTCCCTATTCTACTATCCTTTCTTCTCATATATGAGTAGTGATTCGTTCATATCGTAGTTATATATGTTGATTTGAATAGAACTTGATACACAATTGATTTTATCATTCATATTGTTAAGTACCTCAATGCGTTCATGCTATGTCCTTAGATGAGAATACTATCCATACTTGATATCTATTGATCTTGTTGATGCCAAAAGTTTTGATCTTTTTCTGTTAGTCCTTTGATTTCGATGGTTCAAGTGGTCACAACTGTTGTTTTGATTTAATTGTCCTTATTCCAAAGGGTTAGTGCTCAAGAGTGTATTGTATGATAAAAAAAATGAGAAAAAGGGTATTTTTATGTAATTCTAGAATACTTTAGTAGGATCTGTAATGAACTTAGGAGGGGAGTAATTAAGTTTGTAATACTTTATTAACACTAATAAGGTTTGATTATACGAAAGTACTTAAGTATGATTATGATTTATAATTTCGGATATAACTATTTTTGTGCCGACAATCAGTAGTAATTAATTCATAACTAATTCAAGAAAAATTTAAAAAATATAAAGTCTAACACCATTAAAAATTAGCCACATAAGGCTAACACCATTAAAAATTTCGGAGTCTAAGTCCTAATGTATAGACTACGGGGATAGTCGGAACGAAACTATTATGCAAGTGACAGTGCGTTATAATCAGAGTGAAAACACTAATACTTAAATAACACTGTGATATTGTATGAGACGAGTTAAAGTATCATTACTGTTCATTACACTATTGAAGAAGGACTATCACAGCAAGGTTGGTTAAGTAAAAAGATTAATCATATGGGGTAAGTCTAAGTGAGCAAGTGAATCAAGATTTCTGTTTTCAAATAAGCGTTTGTATCGGTTTGAATTTCCACTTGAAAATTTAATAATCAAAGACCTATTCTTGAATCTTGACTTTGGATACATATATATTATAAACCGAATTATTTCTGGGAATGTTCCTATCTAGGGCTATTGATATCTACAAAATATACACATTTTTATATGCCTTTCTACCTATATGTTAGTCATAATTTTAGTTGAAAGTAAGGATTATTAATGATTATTCATGTTAGGTGAGCAATTAGGAGATTAATAACTAAATGCGCTTAATTGATTAATTTAGATGCGTTAATTGGGTTTAATGGATTTATAATTTATAATGCATCTAAATTATATTTCATTTTATTTATGTAGGCGAAAGAGTTATAAATGCAGATCGTCAAGAGTGAATGCGCGCCAAACCGTTTCTCTGCTGAGATTGAATATCCAATGAACGAGAGCAATACGACGGGTTTTAAGGAAGAAAAAAAAAGACAGAAAAAAGAATTGAATCGGTTCAGTGTTTCGGTTCGGTTCAGAAAAAAAAGAAAAGACAGCCTGAGCCGAAGCTCGGGCGTCTGTTTCAGAAAACAGAGCAGCTGAGCTTTGCTCGAGCGCCGGCAAGCGAGGGCCTGAGCCGGAGTAGGGTAGTCGATGGGTCCGTGGATCGGAGGCAATGATCACGGCCGAAGCACGACGGTGGTGGGTCGCGGCGACCTGGGCAAGCAAGGGCACGACGACGACGGATTAAATCGACCACTCGTCTGCGAGGAGGAACGCCGGCTACAGATCGAGGCTAATGACTGTGAAGCCTGGCGACGGCGAGGCAGAAGATGTTCGGGCAAAGGTTTTCCGGCGGTCACATTCGAAATTTGGGACAGAATCGTGCCAGATTTGGACTGAGGATCGTGTTGGACCGGAATGCCGAAAGAGGCGTTCTCGAATAGGAAACTCGACGTTTGCGATTCGATTTGGATGCGGTGAAAAAGGCATGTTCAATTGGGATTTGGCTGGGTAATTGGAAGAGAGGAGTTCGCCGGACAGAAGAGAGGAGGAAGAAAGCTCGAATCTTTTGGACTGAATTGTGCTGCTACAGTGATTCGAAATTGCTACAGTACTCGTGCTCGAGGAAGAAGACAGTGAATAGTGTGCAGTGATTTTGAACAGTACCGTGAACAGTATTCCTGCAAATGACTTCGACAAATCAGGTTTTTTCTTTCTCTTATTCCATGTCTAGCTAATTTCTTTATTAAGGGTAGATGAAGCCTTAAATTTGTGTTATTACTCTTAGTTGTTTAATTTAATGAAAGTTGATAATGATTCTTCATGCTTAATGCAATTTTATTGTTATTCCTCTTAAGTGCTTTAACCGAGACTTAATGAATGATTAATAGAATTTGATCTTGATATTTCCTGTGTCTAGATAATAACAGGATTATGATTGATTCTATGCCCGGCTAAGGATAGAGTTAATTGTATTAATTTATAGTGGATGAACTTTTCGTGTCTGGACAAGAACGTGTAGTCCATTCATTGGTAATTTGTGTGTCCGGCCAAGAACATAAATTACTATATCATATCAATTTGTGGAAATAATAATTGAGAGTAGTAATTGCATGTTTAGTGGTGGATTCGACGCTTTGATATTCTTATTCATCTGATTTCTTATTAAAGTTTATTTATTTTTAGTTAATTAAATCATTTAAATTCAATCTTTTCATTATAATTAGGTTAATCAACCAAGTCCTTTGGGTTCGACCTCGTTTCCACTAGCCTATAATTAGTCTCGTGCGATTGCGAGTAAAAATAGTTAAAAATTCAATCAATCAATTGGTGCCATTGCCGGGGACTTGGTGACAGTTTGATTTAATTCTAATTAGTTTAGACATTTCTTTGTAGGATTTTAATATTATTTTCTTGTGTTTGTAGGAGTCACATTGAAGAGGTAGCAATTGACGCGTGGATTTCTCGCCAGCGTGGAACATCCTTTCCCCTTGTTTGCACTCTTACCTCTCATTTTAATTAATTTGGTTGTTGTGTGTTTTTCTTTCTTTCTGTAATAGCATGCAAGGCTAGTTGTCGATATCTAGGACTGCTGATTGTTAGTTATCAATATTAGGATTACTTTTGTGTTTCTTTGTTGGCGTGCCAGTTTATGCAAGGGCGTAGGTCATTGGGTGAAAACTTAGAGGCCTTTGACGGTGAAATTGAGAGAACCTTTAGACAAAACCAAAGAGGCCAATTAAGCATAACCAACCCCTTGTTTGAAATGGCAGATGAAAATTTGAAAACCCTGAAAGAATACTACACTCCAAATGCCTATATATCTCCGACCTGCATTCGAGTGCCGGCTGCAACAGCCGGTCACTTTGAGATTAAGCCCAACACAATACAGATATTACCATCATTTTATGGGTGAAATCATGAAGATCCATATAGGCATGTGGATGAATTCCTAGAAATCTGCACAACTTTTAAACTGAATAATCTTACAGATGATGCAGTAAGACTGAGATTATTCCCATTCTCCCTTAAGGATAAGGCTAAAGAATGGCTTTACTCTCTTGAACCCGAATCCATTACCTCGTGGGCAAAAATGCAACAAGATTTTCTAAAAAAAATTTTTCCCATAGGTAAAACAAACCAAATGAGAGATGCCATCACTACCTTTACCCAACAGCCAACTAAGCAGTTTCATGAGAGCTGGGATAGACTCAAGGACCTCCTTAGGAAGTGTCCTCATCATGCCGTATCTAGATGGCAGCTAGTGCAACAATTTTATAGAGGACTGACGGATCAGAATCGTCATCTTGTAGATGCTTCATGTGAAGGCATTTTTTTGTTAAAAAATGAAAATGAAGCATGGGAACTTTTTGAAAACGGGAGTGAAAATTCGTTGCAACATACGATGGCTAATAGGAGTTTAAATGAGTCTTCTTCTTCTGCCCTCTCTAAAGGTGGTATGTACGAAGTGAAACAAACAGATGATCTTTCTAACCAAGTTGCTACATTATCTAGGAAGATAGATCAAATCTTGAGCCTAAAGTCACAAACTCCTGCACACACTCAAGAAGCATACGTTCTATGCTTAAGTCCCATGCATTCTATCCTAGAGTGCCCATCTGCCCCACAAATCCCAGAGCTTGTTCAGGAGCATGTCAATGCTGCTCAAACTTATGCTCGAACAGGCAATGATCCATTCTCTAACACATATAACCTGGGGTGGAGGAATCACCCAAAATTTACCTGCCGTCCACAAAACCAGGGTGTTCTTTTTAATCCACCCCAAATAGCCAGCTTTCAAAATAACCCACCAGGTTTTCAACATGCTACCATGCCTTCCCAATTTTCACAACCCTCTAGAAATTCAGAATTTGAGGATAAAGTCTTGTCTGCTCTACAGAGTATTCAAGCCCATGCACAATCACAAGCTCAACTTGTGCATTATCATACTCAATCTATAGCCAAATTAGAATCTCAAATAGGCCAATTAGCTAATTCGATGAGTAAGGGAGAAGAAGGTCGATTGCCTAGTCAACCAATAAATAATCCGAAGGGTCAGTTTATGGTTGAACAACAAACTACTTCCAACGAGCATGTTCAAGCTATAACATCCCTACGGAGTGGGAAACAAATTGAAAACTTTGGTGTTGAGGTGAGAGAAGATAAGGATCAGGGAAAAATAAGCAATCCAAAGAATGATGAAACCTTAGAGATGCCACCTAATTCGAATAAGCCAAATTCCGAGTCTTCTTCAGGAACCAAGTCTAAGGCCAATCATGAGGTACCTTATGTACCCCGTGCTCCATTTCCTCAATGCCTAG
The DNA here is from genome assembly GCA_039654745.1 of Houttuynia cordata. Taxonomy (NCBI): domain Eukaryota; kingdom Viridiplantae; phylum Streptophyta; class Magnoliopsida; order Piperales; family Saururaceae; genus Houttuynia; species Houttuynia cordata. The sequence goes on along the minus strand of CM077504.1, from coordinate 54,073,873 downwards.
ACATGCATTCCCCTTTCAACAAAAACAAAGCAAGGATGGATGAAGTGCTAGAAACCTTCAAACAAGTTAAGATTAATCTTTCACTCCTAGAAGCCATTCAACAAGTGCCTGCCTATGCTAAATTCCTCAAAGACCTGTGCACACAAAAGTGAAAGTCTAGGACTCACATTTCTAAAAAGGTCTTTCTTACTGAGCAGGTCAGTTCCATTCTGAAACATGACACACCACCGAAATTTAAAGACCCTGACACACCTACTATTTCATGTGTTATTGGTGACTATATCATTCACAGGGCTCTTTTAGATTTGGGTGCTAGTGTCAACCTATTACCCTACTCAGTATATGAGAAATTAGGTTTAGGGAACTTGCAACCAACATCGGCTACTCTATAGTTAGCCGATAGATCTGTTAGAAAACCCTGTGGTCTTCTTGAAGATGTTTTAGTTGGGGTAGAGAAATTTTTCTTTCCAGTTGACTTCTTGGTCTTGGACATGGAACATGTGTCTAATGCTTCTCACACCATTCCAGTTATTTTAGGCCGCCATTTTTTAGCGACGGCCAATGCATGTATTCAATGTCGATCTGGAATGATGGAGATGTCCTTTGGAAACATGAAGATCATACTCAATATGTTCCAAGCTTCAAACCAATGAGCCACTGAAAGTGAGCAAGAGTGTTCTTTTGTTGATGAAATTGATGATCTTATAGAAGAGACACTTCTGAATGAGCTCATGCCTGATGCTCAAGATCCTACTCTACTCTCTTTAGGGATAGATGATTCTAACTTAGAGCCACACATTGAAGAAACCCATGCTCTGTCAGCCTCTCCTCCCTATCATGACTCTTTTCCTTATAGAAATAGAGTAGAGCCTTTACCAATATCTCCCAGTCCATCACTCCAACCTTCCATCGAGTCTCCTCCTCAACTTGAGTTGAAGCCACTTCCAAGTTCCCTAAAGTACGCTTTTCTAGGTCCTAATGATACTCTCCCCATCATCATTTCATCTAGCTTGTCTAGCGGCTAGGAGAGTCAACTGCTTAGGATTCTAGTTGAGCATAGGAGAGCCATAGGGTGGACTGTTGCTGATTTAAGAGGCATTGATCCTTCAGTCTGTATGCATCGAATTCATTTAGAGGATGATGCTAAACCTTCAAGAGAGAATCAGTGGAGATTGAATCCCAACATGAGGGATGTAGTCAAGAAAGAGATTGTGAAACTGCTAGATGCGGGTATGATATACCCCATCTCTGATAGTGAGTGGGTCAGCCCGATACAAGTCGTGCTTAAAAAGTCTAGCATCACCGTGAAGCAAAATTCTGATGGAGAGTTAGTCCCAACCCGTGAAACCACTGGGTGAAGAGTGTGTATTGATTATAGAAAATTAAATACAAAAACTAGAAAAGACCACTTTCCATTACCCTTTATTCAGGAAATCTTAGAGAAACTAGGAGGTCAACAATTTTATTGTTTTCTTGATGGTTACTCTGGATATAACCAAGTCCTAGTGTTTCCGGCAGATCAAGAGAAGACTACTTTTACTTCTCCCTTTGGTACTTTTGCTTACCGAAGAATGCCTTTTGGGCTATATAATGCACCTGCTACCTTTCAACGGTGCATGCTAGCCATCTTCTCTGATATGGTTGACAAATTTTTAGAAGTGTTTATGGATGATTTCTCTGTATTTGGTCCATCATTTGATGAATGTCTCCATAATCTGTCGTTAGTTCTCAAGCGTTGTGAAGAGAAAAGTCTTGTCTTGAGCTGGGAAAAAAGTCATTTCATGGTGCAAGAGGGAATTATTTTGGGACATGTAGTCTCAAAAAGGGGAATTGAAGTCGACAAAGCCAATGTCGATCTCATCACTCATCTACCACCACCATCTTCAGTGAAGAATGTTAGATCGTTCCTTGATCACGCAGGCTTTTATAGGCGGTTCATTAAAGACTTTAGTATGATTGCTCGCCCCTTGAGCAATCTACTAGCCCAAGATGTGTCTTTTGTGTTTGATGATGCATGTAGGCAAGCTTTTGACACTCTTCATACTTTATTGTCTACTGCACCTATCATTCAGCCCCCTGACTACTCTCTTCCCTTTGAAATCATGTGTGATGCTTCAGACTATGCCATTGGTGCTGTCCTAGGTCAGAGAGTGAATAACGTTCCCCATGTCATATATTATGCTAGTAAGACCCTTTCTGATGCTCAATTGAATTACACCACTACGGAGAAGGAACTTCTAGCGGTAGTTTATGCCTTAGATAAATTTAGGTCCTACCTTTTAGGTTCTAAAATCATCATTTTCTCTGACCATGCTACATTAAAACATCTCTTGTCCAAGAAAGACACCAAGCCTCGATTGATTAGATGGATTTTGCTCTTACAAGAATTTAATTATGAAATCTGAGATAAGAAAGGTGTTGAAAATGTGGTGGCCGATCATCTCTCTAGAATCCTTGTTGAAATATCTCACGATGAGGAGCCACTACATGATTCTTTTCCTGATGAACAATTATTTTCCATTTCTCAAATTAAAACACCATGGTTTGCCAACATTGTAAACTACCTTGCCATAGGTCAGATTCCATCCCATTGGACCAAACACGACAAAGATCTATTCTTTTCTAAGGTTAAATCTTACTTTTGGGATGATCTGTACCTATTTAAAATATGTTCGGACCAGGTGATTAGATGGTGTTTGCCTGAGAATGAGATTCATAGCATTCTACATTCTTGTCATTCTCGTGCATGCGTGGGACATTTTGGGGGAAAGAAAACTGCTGCTAAGATTTTGCAGAATGGATTTTATTGGCCAACCTTATTTAAGGATGCTCATGAGTTCTGTAAATCTTGTGATAGATGTCAACGGTTAGGATCTATCTCTCGACGAGATATGATGCCTCTCCAACCCATTCTTGTGGTAGAATTGTTTGATGTTTGGGGAATTGACTTCATGGGACCCTTTCCACAATCCTTTGGGCACATTTACATTATGGTTGCTGTAGACTATGTTTCTAAATGGATCGAAGCAATTGCAACTAAGACAAATGATCATAAGGTTATGGTAAAATTTCTGAAAGATAACATATTTTGTCGCTTTGGGACCCCACGAGCTATTATCAGTGATGGAGGCACTCATTTTTGTAATAGATCTTTTGAAGCCCTTCTTCGGAAGTACTCTGTTACACATAAGGTTGCTACGCCATATCATCCCCAAACAAGTGGTCAGGTGGAATTGTCTAATCGGGAAATTAAAAAGATTCTTGAGAAAACTGTTAGACCCGATAGGAAAGATTGGTCCTTACGCTTAAATGATGCTTTGTGGGCTTACAGGACTGCGTACAAAACTCCCATTGGTATGTCGCCTTATCGACTCGTTTTTGGGAAAGCTTGTCACTTACCAGTGGTGTAAGGACCCTAACTCTTGAACCAGTTTATTTTAATATTAGTCATTGGTTAATTGTGCGATTTAAGTGATTTTCAATTTAACTCGATTATTTTCGAAAATAAATAAATTCACAAAGGTTTTTATCAAAATTGATTTCACAATAATGAGTTTCAAGTGATTTTAGATCAAACCTGCATTTTTGAAAATTTTCAGATTTTTCACTATTTTTTCGAAAATTAGGGTTTGACGGGACCCGGCGGGCCCTGCCGTCAAAATTAGGTTTTTATGACTAAAACACCCCAGACTTTATAGAAAGTCATTATAAAAATATTCAGAATTTTCTGGACTTAATTTCGGATTAAAATCGCCAAATTATCTAATTTTAGCCAAAAACCTTATTTTTACCCCAAACTTTAATTAAGGCTACCCCAAATTTTTCTATAAAAGGAAAGTGTTGTGCCCTTTCCTAATTTGGAAAAAAGGCTTGGCTGGGAGAATTAGGAGCCTCTTTTCCCTTGCTTAAAGAAGAAGGGTTTAAAGGTATTTAGCCTAATCTTTGTTATTTTCTTTAAAAATCTTTCAATTATTTCTTAATCTTGATTCATTCAATGTTTTAATCTATTTTGAAAGCATAAAAATTACTGTTTTATACTTATCTACTAAGCCTAATCTTCAAAATCATATGTCTATGTTTTTAAAAGGCCCTAGATCTAAGGTTTAACATTTGTTTTTCAAAGCTTAATAATGATTAATAAAGTATTAATATAAAATCATTTTGTTTGGAAGGTGTTCAAGGTGCTTCAAGGTTTCACTCATCAAATCAAGGTAATGAGTTCTTTAATCTCAGTTTTGGGTAGTGAATGATTTGTTTTAAGAGTTTTTACTTAAATGGGTGTTCTTGTTTAGGGCTCTAATGGTGGGTTCAATAAATGCTAATCTTTTGCTATGATTTCTTAGGGTTTCATCTTAGAATGATATATGGATATGTTCTGGAATGTTTGATGGGTTTTTATTAATGTTTGAGGCATGTATTAAGCTTTCAAGATGTGTTAATAGAGTCTCGGTTTTTGAAATTTTGAAAATGGGAGAGATGACCCGCGATCATCTTCTCGGTTTTGATTTACAGCCTAATTTTTAAATAAGTATAACTTTTTATTCTAAACTCCGAATTGAGTGTGGTCAATGGCGTTGGAAAGCTGAGTTCTTGAACTTTAATATAAAATTTGAATCAATCCAATCTGATATCTGTGCACGAAGTTATTAAGATTCAAATATTAGAATTACTTTTTACCCCATTATTGCATCTTACTCTTGTTTTCCTATAAAAACCAAAAACTATATTAAAGTACCCCTAATTCTAATCAAACACCAACATAAAAATAGGTTAAATGGCTTATGAAATGTATAATTCATGTGTAGATCATATGGCTTATGAGTAATTGAGGTGATCATATTATGGTTTATTATATGGTAAAAGAGCATACTTGTAGGAGTAAGCCTTCAACTCTACATGGATGGATTAAACTAAGTAGGGTATGTGATATTGTTGCACATGTTGATAATGACACATGTTGATATTGAAATTATATCATGGTGAAATCCTTGTGAATAAGCATGTTTCCGGCAAAGTTATGATATGGTGAACTATGAGATGTGCTCTTTTATGTCAAGTATGGTTTTATTGAGAATTATGATTGAAATGGGATTTAAGAATGCATTTAATGTCTTATGAGGTTATGTCAAAGCATATTTCCATGTGATTAGAATGTGCATGAGCACACATATTTGGGAGTTTATCATGATATTGTAGTTGATATATGCTTTAATTATGATGCATGAGGGGATGGATTGGGAGCACGTTTCATGTGTTGGAACCCACGTAGGATTGCTCAGGATGTAGCATGATAGCATGTATCATGTATCAGACTTCATGGATGAAGTTTTATCATTGTTTAAACGGAATTGATCGATTGTATGCAATGTGTGAGATTGTATGCCGGATTAATTGATCGATGGTTTAATCGAAACTTGGTTGGTTAGAAAGGACATGTTTTCAATTTCATTCCCTCCTGGAACAGGTTTACTCCTCGGGTTGAGTTTTGATTGAGATATATGGGGGGGCGAGTTGTGTACTTGCCTTGAGGAGATTATTGACATGTCAAAAAACCGGACACTGAGCACCCGGGTGGTATGCTTTTGTGCACCAGCTACCACGTGTTCTAGTTTCTCTTCGTGAGAGTCGGGCTCTCCCCTACCGCAGGAGACTACCCAGGGCGAACACACCTACTCTAGTTTCTCTTCGTGAGATTCAGGCATCCTTGGCCAGGATTGTCCAGGGCGAGCAGCACTTGGGATTGACAACCCCTTTGTTCCGGTGTAGGAACCGGACCATGATATGCCTTCGTGGCCTTGATTGTGTCCCGCTTTAGTGGCAGATTGTGTTACTCCTTAATGGAGGCATTCACCATTGTGATGATACATGCTTATTGCGATGTTATGCATGCTTATACCATGTGTTGGTATTTTGGACATGCAGGGTGAATTTACGAGATATGAATGCATGATTATACCATGTGTTGGTTACTTTGGATATGCAGGGTGAATTTATGAGATATGAATGCCTGATTGGATGGAAGTATGTGGATGAGATATCATGTTGTAGGATTATGTGTTATGAATGCATGATATGGGAGTATGTGAATGAGATATGGTTATACAGTTTTATGTGTTATACATACAGGACTAGATAATGAGATAATCATGTCAATTATGGATTTTTAGCTATGTTATGATGCCTTGTGATTTCTGATTATTGTCGATTATATATGGTCATTGCTGAGTTTTATACTCACCCCTCTTTCCTTGTTTTATTTTGGGGCTACGTGGTGTGACACGCAGATGAACAGGATCCTCTATTTGAGGAGCGGTCGTAGAGAGAGCAGGATTAGGCATGGATGCCTTGGACTTTATTAGTTTATCTTTTGAGTTGTTATATTTTGTATGTTGAGACTTGTGGGGAATTATATTTTAAACCCTTGTGATTCGAGCCTGGTACGCTGGTTCAAAATGGTACTTGTGGATTTAATGACTTGTCGATCTACCTTGAGTTAGACTCTACTTTTATTCCTCTTATTTACTCTTGCACAAAGCTGTTTTTGCGTAACTCTATTAGTGAGACTGCCCATATGAGGGGCATGAGTCTTCCGCTATATCTCTTTAACGTCGCACTCGTGCGCCGGTTCGACTCTTGGACCGGATTCGGTTCTGATTGGGCGGTGCCTGGGGCATGACAAGTGGAGTTAGAGCACCGTGCATACTGGGCAATCAAGGCTTTAAATTTTGATATGCATAAAGCAGGATCATAACGTAAACTGCAACTCAATGAATTGGAACAAATGAGACTCGCTGCTTATGGGTGTGCAAAACTTTATAAAGAACGGACTAAACTAATTCACGATAAATCCATTCTTCGGAAGTCCTTTCAGCCTGCTCAAAAAGTTTTGCTTTATAATTCAAGATTGCATCTTTTTCCTGGCAAACTGCTCTCTAAATGGTCTGGTCCTTTTACTGTGACTATGGTGTTTCCTCATGGTGCCGTTGACATTCACAACCCTAAAACCGGTAACACATTCACGGTAAATGGCCAGCGATTAAAATCGTATTTAGAGGGAGTTGCAGATTCTGATGGAACCACTAATTATCTTAATGATCCTGTCTACCCTGAGTGAATTGAAGGATTGTGTCTGGCTGAAGACGTAAAACTTAGCGCTCTTGGGAGGCAACCCAAATTTTATTTTCTTGCTTATTATTTTTTTTCTATTTTTGTTTACTTGTTTCCTTTTGTAGGTTTTATTTATTCCATATGGAGATGCTGCAGGTTAGGTTTGGGGGTGTATTTTTTTCCTTATTTATATTTACTCCTCATTGTTAGCTTATGTGTTTCATGCTCTATATCTACCATGAGGTTCTCCATTCAGGTGACTTCTTTCCTCACTCCTTTTCTTTTACTATTCATTGTAGTATTATTTTGGTAAACATTAAGGGCAATGTTTAGTTTAGGTTTGGGGGTGTAGAAAAGAAGTGTTTATCATATGTTTTTGTTTAAAAAAAAAAACGAAAAAAAAAATATAGTTTTTAGGTTTTTTGTTAGTATTTTTCCTAGGTTTTGATAGTTTATCCCGTGATGATGCATATTATAATTCTTAAGTGATTAATTTACATTGGTAGTGTAAGTAAGTATACTGGAGGATAGAGAACTTAACTGAGTAATATCTTTCTGTTACAGTCCTCTTAGAATAGGTGCTTGAACTAAGAAAACTCACTCACACACACTAGTACATAAAGTAATACCATCTAGAGATTTGTTGAATACTAATTTGCAGTGGGATGTCTTTAGTCAGAGTCATTGGATGATGCGTAGTTATCTGTTGAGCTTAAAAGATCATGATAGACCATTTACTTGGCAATGGCAAGGGCTTGGAACCAGAAATAGGTTGAGAGTATAATACAACCTGGACGGAATAAGATGTGCTGAAAATATGAATGAAAAAAAAAGAATGAAAAATGAAAAAAAAAATGAAAGCAAAAAGAAAAGAAAGGGGCTGCTTGACTTTATAGGATTAACTTAGGCTGATGCTCAGGCCCGAAGAGGTCCATACTTGAAACCTAATGCCCTAAGCTAACTGGTTGGGAGTCATTGGTCTGAGTCATTGCTAAACCTAAGCATCTTGAAGTCGGGCATTGCACAGTCCTAGTAAAAAAAAGTCTGTGGTGTATTATCCTCTCAAATCTAGAATGTTGAACCCGAATGAGGCTCGCATGCATTTGTGCTATCATGAACCTAAAGATTGAGATAACTATGTAGATTCTGATGTTCTTTGATTAATGGGTAACACTGGATCTGTGTAAAACAGAAATTTAGAATGTATTGCTACAATGTTCTACACTTTTACTATCTATATTATCATGATATATCATATTGAGCAGAAATTTCCAAGATGAAAGTGTGGAATAAAACCACTTACTTGAGGGCTTCTATATTCCTGTTGATTATGAACCAAGTACATGTGGTTGATTTTCTTAAGCATTGTAGTTTGCATTTCTCGGGATAATAGGCTTGTTTGTTTAGCAATATTTTAATTTTTGCTTTATTTTTGCACTTAGGTTAATTAGATTAATAAATACATGTTTGTGGGTAGCATGGCTGCAAACCCTCACGAGACAACACTCGTCCTACTAAGGACACCTAGAGGTTTAACGGCTTATTGTATACGCTCAATGCAATCGTGTTCCCTACGAAAGTGGCATTTACTTTTCTAGTTTAGTTTCCTTCAGTTGTTTTTATTTTCCTTGCTTGATTTTGTTTTGCTAGAGGACTAGCAAAATGTAGGTTTGGGGGTGGGGTATTTGATATCTACAAAATATACACATTTTTATATACCTTTCTACCTATATGTTAGTCATAATTTTAGTTGAAAGTAAGGATTAATAATGATTATTCATGTTAGGTGAGCAATTAGGAGATTAATAACTAAATGTGCTTAATTGATTAATTTAGATGCGTTAATTGGGTTTAATGGATTTATAATTTATAATGCATCTAAATTATATTTCATTTTATTTATGTAGGCGAAAGAGTTTCAAATGTAGATCGTCAAGAGTGAATGCGCACCAAACCGTTTCTCTGCTGAGATTGAATATCCGATGAACGAGAACAATACGACGGGTTTTAAGGAAGAAAAAAAAAGAGAGAAAAAGAATTGTACCGGTTCAGCGTTTTGGTTCGGTTCAGAAAAAAAAAAGCAAAGACAGCCCGAGCCGAAGCTTGGGCATCTGTTTCAGAAAATAGAGCAGCTGAGCTCTGCTCGAGCGTCGGCAAGCGAAGGCCTGAGCCGGAGCAGGGTGGTCGATGGGTCCGTGGACCAGCGGCGATGATCACGGCGGAAGCACGATGGCGGTGGGTCACGACGGCCTGGGCAAGCAAGGGCTCGACAACGACGGATTAAATCGACCACTCGACTGCGAGGAGGAACGCCGGCTACAGATCGAGGCTGATGACGGTGAAGCCTGGCGACAACGAGACAGAAGATGTTCGGGCAAAGGTTTTCCGGCGGTCACATTTGAAATTTGGGACAGAATCGTGCCGGATTTGGACTGAGGATCGTGTTGGACCGGAATGCCGGAAGAGGCGTTCTCGAATAGGAAACTCGACGTTTGCTATTCGATTTGGACGCTGTGAAAGAGGCATGTTCAACTGGGATTTGGCTGGGTAATTGGAAGAGAGGAGTTCGCCGGACAGAAGAGAGGAGGAAGAAAGCTCGAATCTTTTGGACTGAATTGTGCTGCTACAGTGATTCGAAATTGCTACAGTACTCGTGCTCTAGGAAGAAGACAGTGAATAGTGCGCAGTGATTTTGAACAGTACCGTGAACAGTATTCTTGCAAATGATTTCAACGAATCAGGCTTTTTCTTTCTCTTATTCCATGTCTAGCTAATTTCTTTATTAAGGCTAGATGAAGCCTTAAATTTGTGTTATTACTCTTAGTTGTTTAATTTAATGAAAGTTGATAATGATTCTTCATGCTTAATGCAATTTTATTGTTATTCCTCTTAAGTGCTTTGACCGAGACTTAATGAATGATTAATAGAATTTGATCTTGATATTTCCTGTGTCTAGATAATAACAGGATTATGATTGATTCTATGCCCGGCCAAGGTTAGAGTTAATTGTATTAATTTATAGTGGATGAATTTTTCGTGTCTGGACAAGAACGTGTAGTCCATTCATTGGTAATTTATGTGTCCGGCCAAGAACATAAATTACTATATCATATCAATTTATGGAAATAATAATTGAGAGTAGTAATTGCATGTTTAGTGGTGGATTCGACACTTTGATATTCTCATTAATCTGATTTCTTATTAAAGTTTTTTTAGTTAATTAAATCATTAAAATTCAATCTTTTCATTAGAATTAGGTTAATCAACCAAGTCCTTTGGGTTCGACCTCGTTTCCACTAGCCTATAATTAGTCTCATACGATTGCGAGTAAAAATAGTTAAAAATTCAATCAATCAGCTATGTATGAACATATGTGTGTCAAAAGTGTGTGTTAAAGACATTTGAATATTGATCTATACTCCTATGATGAGCCTGTTGTTATCTGACAGTACACAATTCATTCTAGAATTATCTCATTCTCTTTCTGTGATTCTTTTTCTAGAAAGGCAACAATTACTTTTCTCTGAGTTCGGTCTGACTTGTTGGAGTGCACCGCTCTTCGACCGGTCCATTGTATCTTGGGGACAGATTGTCAGAGAAAGCTTGTGCACGAAGAGGGCGACAATATCTATTTCTAAGTTAACAGTGCCAAATCACTGTGCCTCGGATTATTTGATTACGATATGCAATTCCAGGTTCAATTGGAATATAATTCAACACAAACGGATAAAGTGCAATCCCTCTCGCTTACATAAGATTTTCAACATTTTGTTCCCATCTTCAAAAAAACCCCAAATCCTTCTCTCCTCTCTCTGATCATCTCCTCATATCTTCTTTGTGTTGTAGAGAGAGAGAGAGAGAGAGGTTGGGTTCAACACGCTCTGGTAATGGTCGGAAGATTCCATTTTTTGTGTTTTTTTAAAAAAAAATTGGTAACTGATTACTTGGGGATGCGTTTGAAATGGGTTATGTCAGGATAATGGTGAAATGATGATGTTGTAGTAGTTTTGGGATGACTGGATTTGATTTTGGTGATTTTTTGGGGGCTTATTGCTGCTATGTTTAACTATTTTATGTAGTTTATAGATTTTTTTTAGAATAAAAGTGGCTTCTTGTATTCGTTGTGATTTTGGAATTGGTTGATTGTGGGAACGGTGGAGGTTGATTTATTTGGCTATGGGTAGGTTAATACATTTGTATTTCAAGCTTAACATTTTTTCTAGGATGAAGAGTTCAAGTTGGGTTATGTTATTTAATTGACTGCAAATCTAGGAAGCACCGATACGCCGAATTTGCCCCCGTACCCGTATCCGATACGTATCGGATACGGATACGCCACCGATACGGCTGCATGCGTATCGGTGGCGTATTGTCTTAAAAAAAAAAAAACCAGTTTCCTATACATAAAGGGGGAACTATTACAAGTTATAATGTTTAATTTCATAACTTATAATTATTATTGTTTGTGTTGTCATTATAGTGTAATTCTATCAAAATTATGGAAGTTACTATAGGTGGCTATTAGGGTGCTAGGTTTAAATTTTTCTTCTTTATTATGCTTATTGTTTGTTTTGACACTAGGACCAATCTAAAATGTGTTTTAAAAATATATAAAATATTTTTTCAAAAACGTATCCCCGACGTATCGTATCGGGACTTTTTGAAAATTGCCGTATCGCCGTACCCGTATCGTATCGTATCGTATCGCCGTATCCGTATCGGTGCTTCCTAGCTGCAAATTAGAGTGAACGCTGCATCGAGCTACTTGTGCCGGTTGAGGGATGCGTACGTGAGGTCGATGATGAAGCACCAACTCGAACTTGTTGAGACGAATGCATATGGGTCGAGGGACGGGTTCGGACGGGCGCATATGAATGAGTACAACGACAAGATGATCGTCGGAGTTTATAAATCCCTGCAAGGCCAGTGCATTGCTTGAGTCAATCCAAGGCGATTTGGTACATCTCAGATTCTCAGGAGATTGACTTTGCATGTATAGAGTCCATAGACTATACATAGAATCAATCTTTTCAAGTTATGTATTGAAACATCGCATTTTATGATAATACGTTCTAGGGAAACAATCGACTATTGCTATTTACCAGCCTATGCATGTTCAACATAGGTTCATTACGTCGATATTCATATCGTTCTTAGCTCTTTTCATCTAACATTTTTTTCGTGACATTTGTTTTATTTTTTCCTGATGTCTTTCTATATTATGGAGCAATGGTCAGTCATGGCAGGGCAGATGTGAGCGAACAGAAACGCGGGGCAATCCTTATCCGCCAGAAGCCTGTGATCTCGACACGGCTCCGGGGTTTGGGTTCAGAGTGGTGAAGGCGGACGTACTTGCTTTTGCCCCAGCAGGCCAACAGGCGCCTTCCTCCGACTCTCATTTGGAAGGAGGGAGTGTGGGATGGAGGAGAGGGGAAGGGCGGCCGAGGAAGGACTGAGGCTATGAAAGAAAGAAATACAATTGAAGGAGAAGCGCATGGGTGAGAGTCAGAGAGAAATGTACAAATGAGATGAATGACAAAGGAGGAGAAAGGGGTGTGATCGGCGCAGAGGCAAGGAGATCTGCTAATCTTCTCGGATCTCTTGTTAATGGGTAATGTATTTTAAACGTATTGACCCTACAATACATCCCAATAGCAAAAATGGCCATGCACAACATGCATTCACGACCCTATGCACATGCACCATGAAAAGTGATAAATATTCCTCTCCTCTTTCTGTTCTTTTTTTTTTCACTCCACTCCCACTGGCCCTCCTCTCACACATCTTTATATTTGCTCCTTCACCTTTACCACCAACTCCGCCTCCTCCTGCCGTGACTCCTCCACCACCGCCTCCACTTCCTCCTCTATCTCCGCCACGCCCTCCTCCTTTTCCATTGTCGAATGGAGGATAGAGTTTAAAACGGCTATTAATGGTGAACCAAGCTCTTCTCATCGCTGTCCAACTTTGAAGCCTTCATGATAAAGAACCAAAAAATGATTTAGAAAGCACCCACTTGCAGATATTTTGGATGATAAATAAAAGTTCTTTGAAGTTTCATGCTTGATTGAACTCGTTTTGGCCTTCAATTCGGCAGTGTAACATTTGTTTGTGATATAATACAACTTTTACATATTTAATCTGACAATTTCTAAATGATCTCATCTTTCTTTTTGATAAAATGATCTCATCTTTTTGACAGATCAATGCCCTAACATTTGGTCAAAGCACCTCCTTTTTTAGAAAAAATTTGAGGCAATCACTACAAAAAAAGTGGGCAATAGCGACGCTCAAAAGCAATGAGATAAGGACCACTAGCCATCAGATGTGTAGGATGCTGCCACTAAGGGACTAATCACTGAAATTTAAAAATTAGAATTCCCCAAATGATGGCAGGGAGAAGAGCAGGACCGCAACAAGAGAAGAAGTGTGAAAAAGGTCCTCTTTTCCGACGGGCCGAGGGCTGGAATAGATAGGCAGGCGGCGGCGAATGGAGGCGGGCTAGGGTTTGGGGAGAAGCGAGAGGAAACTGTCGAGGGACAGAAGCGAGAGGAAACTGTCGAGGGACGAGAAGGCGGGGTAGGCTAGGGTTTGGGGAGAAGCGAGAGGGAGGAGATCGAGAGGGAACGGGAAGCCGTGTGCGCGGGATTTCCTCAATCTCCCCCCGCCCGTGAATGTTATATGTGACTACGACATTTTAGTAAAAAAATATCGCTAATGCGTTCCTATTAATGACGTTTATAGCAATGTCTCTATAAAAAATGTCACTGTTGCTCACTTTTTTTGTAGTAAATTCATTTTCCTCCAATTTTTTTTATCTTAAAACCACATCGCCCCAATTCTCTAGACCCATGTCTCCTCACGATTTTTGCTGTGTGTATAGGAAGGACGAGATGGAGCCTCTGTGTTGCTTGTTTATGTCTCGCTGGTATATCATTTGCTGGTTTTTGGGAGAAATAATTGGCTGTGTTTGTCAAAGTGTTATTATTTTACTAGGTTCAATGTCAAAGCTATCAAACATTCTCAAATGACTCGTCACAGAGCCAAATTAGTTTGTGTGGTATCTAATGTAACTCTATACATATGTGAAGCATTCATCACTTTCTCAAAGTACAGTTCATAGCTTTTTAGTTCGTAATCCTAGACCAATCCATAAATCAATAATAAGGATCCTAAAATTTTCAAAGCGAGGGAGTTAGACAACCATATACAAAATTTAGATCCACCACTGATCCTACTATCTTCTCCAACATCTCTGATACATAAATTTAATACATTCCAGTTAATCCAGCAAAACTATTCACACACAGAAGAAGTAATCAAACAATTACTAACTACCCAAAAAAATAATCAACATGTCTGATAAATGGAAGCATTTACTATCCGCCTGACAGAATTTTCGCCTTGAAATCCAACATCAAATGGGAACCATTGATCATCAAAATCAACGCCGTATAGACATTAATTGTGTGTTCCAAAATGTTGGACGCGGGTTTGCAAAGTTTTAACGTGGTTCGAATTTGACCCGGCCACACCACATTGAAAACCCAACTACTATTTTCTCCCCTCCGTGCGAAAAAAAGAGGTTTGAATCCTTTTTTCTGCATCCAAGAAAAATAGTACAGTTACGTAGGGCTGCATCTTTGGTCAGGTAGGGTCGGGTTTTACTATACCCGACGCTACCCGAGATAGGACCCGAGAACCCTAAACCCGACCCTACCCGAGATAAAACCCACAATACCCGAGAATCCGAGATAGGAACTGAAATTTTAATAAAATAATTAAAATAAATATAAAATAACTAATAAAATAATTTATATAGTTATAATAATAATAAAAAAATTATATATATTAAAAAAATTAGGGATTTGAATGGTATATCTCGGGTATCTCGATTCTTGGGTATTTTAAAGTCAAACCCGACTCAAGATAGAACCGAATTTTTAAATCTTGTAACCGACCTTACCCGAGATAGGACCAGACCCGACCCGACCCGACCCGGATCAATGTCGGGTTGGTTCCATCCGGGTTGAGTTGGGTCCGGATTTTTGGTGCAGCCCTACAGTTAAGCTTATGTCTCGGAGAAGCATTAACCGTATGCCTGGCAGATTTTTGTCTGGAAATCCACCATCAAATGGGAGCCCTCGATCATCAGATACGAAGCCACACTGGCATTAACTATGCGCTGACCCATAAAGCACTTTTTTTTGTCTCTCTTCAACTCCAACCCCTCTCTCTCTTCAACTCCTTGGATTATCTGGCTGCGTTGGAGAGACGAGAGAGTCTCTCTCTCATGGTTATGTATTTGAAGATGGCAATGCATGATAAAGGTGTTTTTTGTATAAAAATGCATGATAAAGTCGAGTCGACTTTTGTTTTGTGTTTTTTTCCCAGACTCAGCTTTTTCTCACTGGCTTTCACAATAGATCTGTCTACTACACTTTTTTGGATTCCTTGGTGAATGATGACAACTGGCAACCTTGGCAAAGAAGAGGGGATGTCCAAAGAGTTGCAAGTAATGAATGGACACGGACTTGGTATATATGAAGAGAAAACTAGGGTGCAATGTGAAACTAGCGTCCAAACTTATGATGCCTATATATCACTTACAAAGGAAAATAGCTCCATACTTTTTGCTTTGCCAAAAAAAAGCTAACATTTCGAATTTCCCCTCTTGAAAACATCATCTGCACATTGTACGCTCATAAATCTAAACACAAGAATATTGGTAGTTGCACAAGCTTCTTACAACTCATCTTACAAGCTAAGATGGCAGAACTCATCTTACAAGCTAAGATGGCAGAGAGTTGTAAGAAACTTCTGAGATGCTTTGTAAGGGGCTGTTTAGATACGGAATGCAAAAAAATTAAAATTAAATTCCAAAGCCGAATAAGTTCTGTCGGAATACCAAAAACATGCCTTTATGTTTGGATAGATACTTTTGGGATTTGATATTTGTTTGAATAAGCCGAATTTCCTCGTGAGGAAATTCAGTGATTCATGCGGAATTGGGTCTGAATCTTCCTTCTGACTGCTTGGACTCATTTGTTGGCCTTCGGGCTCTTGGATGCCTTGTCCTCTTGAAGGAGATGCGTCTCTCTGAAATGCTTCGTTGTTATCCCCCTTCCTTTTTTAATGAAATTATTAAATTATAAAAAAACACAAAAGGAGTCAGTATGGTTAGAATTGTGTTGAATTGGTCCTGAATCTGACGATTTCGTATCCAAACAGCCCCTATATACCCAACCACTTAAAATTGAGCCAAATGGAGCAACTAATATATGACATGTATTTTTTCCCAAATGTAGCTATCAATATTATTGTATGAATGGAGGGATTATTAGTCTCCTCTTTCACCAGAGAAAATGTTGACCAATAATGAAGATGGTGAACAACAACAAAAGGCTTTATTTACTTCTTTCTTCTAAATTATCAATAAGAATATACAGGTGCAACAGGTTGGAGGTTTATTACACAGAGAATTGCTGTTGATCACTCTTTGCACCCCTCAGGGCCGCCATAAGAGATGTAGAAAGCATTACTCACCCAATCAGTGTCTGGGAGAATATCATAGCAGTCAGGTGAATCGATGAGCCAAGGATCAACATTAGCTGGGGAGGCATCCAAAGAGGCGAAGTTGAGGTCTAGTACCTTGATTTCCTTGACATACGAAGTCAGTGGGTTTATGAAAAGCACTTCAGGATAGTGGCCATTCCCCATGGCTGGGCTTCCACTGCTAGCAGGAGAGTAAGTCTCACCTCCCCATATGGCATAATCTGCTCCATCACGCAGAGTTGTGAATATGTCACTGTGCCAGTAGCCCACCAGTGTTTCTTCAGGGCCCCACAGAAGTAGCCAGTTTTTAGTTGCATTGTCCTGAAAAGATTGAAGGAAAGCCATATGTCAATATTTTTTAACTTTATGAACTATGATGAATCTCTCTTGAAAATGCCCATACATGTATAGATGTCCCTATAGATGCAGTGGTACATCTAGTGCTCCATTGGTTTAGTCAATCAAATGAAAAAAGATAAAACTCTAATGACCTCAATATGGCCTACAGAAATGACATTATTTTCAGGGTATACAACAAAAGCAATGACCGAAATCCTCAATTTCATTTTTGTAGAAATATTTGATTACCCTTCGCAGTGACAGCTTCATAATAGGCTGCTTTCCTTCATATTCAGATACATTTGTCAAAGGCATGCCTAGAAATATGCTCGTGTCTACTTGTACAAATCCTGGACATAGAGTGTCATAGCAGGCCTGTCCTACAGGAGCCTGTTAACCAGTCATTAGGGAGATATCAACAACATTAATCCATTATTCAGTCATCATTAGAGAGAGAGAGAGAGAGAACACATACAGCCCATACTCCAAACAGATGGGGATAATCATCACGATACAAGTATGGTTGTACCTGGAAAAATGAATTCGAACAAATGTAATCTTTTGACATACAGAACTGTGAAGCCAAAGAGGAGAAGAAGATTACCATCCATCCAATTACAATGCTGTTTACTGTGTCATCAATGCCACTTGATACTGCTATACACCCCATACTAAATTGACCCCACTCTACATATGGTCTCCAAATATTCATCACTCCCTCGTTTCCAAAGTACTTGATAGCAGACGTATTCTTTGTTTTAACAGCTGCAACCTAATAAGGTCAATTAGTTTACCTTGTTTCTCCACTAAACAATTACTCCTTCCGTCCCACTTCAATAGTCCGCTTTGGTTTTTCAAAATGAACTAAAATTACTCTATTTTGAAAAAAAAAACAAATCAGGCTATTAATGTAGGACAAATGATAAACCAGCGTATTAGCAAGTTTATCAGCTCAATTGCATGTCAATGGAATTTGGCCATTGCGAAAGAGACTTACATAGTGTACGCCACTTGGTTTGAAAAATGATTGTGGATTTGCAGAATGAATTGTTGGTACAGTGATAGAGATAGCACTTGTTACATCTTTGTCTGAACCTCTTCGTATGGGAACTGTGCCTTCGGGACACCTGTTCTCTAGCCCTATCCCAAAATAACCTTCTTCTAAGGAGTGATTAGGAACAGCTTTTCCATGGCGATTAGAGGGCATCATCTGCATGATTGAGAAACCCAATGGAATCAGTCCAGTCATTTTCTTTCTGCAGCATTAAAAACCTTAAAACATTGTACACTAGTCCTTGACACATTTTAAAACATCAAAACTATATAAATGTAATTCTGATCTACTAGAGAAAATGGTCTATTGTTACTGATATTGTCATATAGATGAAGTTGACAACATATATTTTCCGAAATTGGGGGTAAATACACCTGTATTTTGTGGTTCTTGAGGAGGGGATGCTGAAATGCAGGTTGCTTGTAGATATCAACACAATGAAAGCTCTCGGCATGGTTTGTCTGAAATAGGAAAGTAACATTGTTACCTTATCATACTCTATGCATGATCTTATGCTTAAAAATCCTCTATCTTATCTTAAGGACAAAGATTAAATTTAAAGTCAATAAGATAAATACACTATCTTTCATTTATTAATCTTTCTATAAAATATACCTCCTAGTATCTTTAGACTATAAATACCCCTCCTAGTAACAAACCTTTCTATAAAATACACCTAGTATCTTTAGACTATAAATACCCCTCCTAGTAACAAACCTTTCTATCCTTCATTTCGTTTCTGTGCCCAGCTCCTTTTGCAATTGAAGGAAGGCAAGAGCCAGCGATAATGATTATGAGTACTATCTCTTTCAGAGCCATGGATTACTCAAGAGAGGCAGTGAACAACAGTCTACAAGAAGTCAAAGACCTTTGTAATTTATTTACAAATCCTTTCCTGACAAAACAGAAAAAACACAGGAAGTATATATGCATTAGAGATCCCAAGATGAGAAGATATAGGAAAATTTCATCAAGTCTGACTCAATGACAAGCATTTTTCTGTGGTAAAGGGCACTCTTTCTAATTATTGGATATCTAAAACCATTAAGTAATGAAAGTTTTGTTTAGAGAATATTTAGAAGTAGAACAAACATTATTTTGATATTTTCTTGAGCATTTTTATTTGTGTTCCCAAAGTGGAAAAAATCATTGCTACAACATAAGCATATCATTAATAGTAAACAACTGAAATAAACATTTCATAATTAATGTAGTCCATGGGAGTAAATAGAAAAGCACAAGTATTTATCTACTTTAACTATAAATAATAAACTGACATAACGAACAAATAATGAGATGTTTGAATAGCATGATATTTCGTGAGAGACTTTTATTATTACTGAGGAACTTATTTTTCACACTGGAATTTCGATAAAACGAAAACCAATCTTCTTATTGAAAGAATCAGTTCATGATTTTTAGAATGTGTGTTATATATTAATCATCCATGGAACTATCTGAAAACATGCAGCATCTAAAAAATTACTACTATAAAGTAAATATTAATTCATCAATTGCGTCAATGCACTTTTTAACATGCTATAACATAGAAGAAAAAAACTTCGGGTAGAAAAGAGAAATTTATTTAATATATGTGTCGATACAAGTTAATCATTGATGCAATTTTCGTGAAGCATTGGAAAACATGCATGACAAATGAATTCTTAGATTCCAAAATGTACCTTAACCTCCCTGCGCTATGCTAAGTGTACCGGGCTCCTCTCATGTTCAATTTGTGGTCTGAACTTTTGGCCTACTATATATTTATAATGTGTGACATATTTGCAAATAAACCCATACTTGGAAATATTGACCGTGGGTGATTCTAGCAAAACAAAAACAAGAAAGAATCCAGCTAGAAACTGAGAGGAGTTTGGAGAAATCAGGGGAGATGATTGGGGAGGGTGGGCTGAGTAAGGTAAGACAGTAATCAAAGAACAGCTTGTTCAGGACATTCTAAGATATCAAAATATGGAAAGCGTGGTGTTTATTGGAGGATCAGTCGAGTAAAGAGCTGTTTGATCTCAGTAATTTTTTTCTTTGACACAATGGTGTCATCAATGGATCTCTTAATTTATGGGCCGCCTATCCTGCCACCCAGGAAATTTCTTTGTCCAACATGAAGGGAAAAAACTTGTTTGTCCAACGTGACTGCCGAACAGGCACAACAGCTCTTTCTGTAGCAATTTTTTTCCTTTTCTAGTCTTCAAATTTTCTATATTAGGGAAGCTTAAGTTTGTACAATTGTTATTAGAGAGGAAACTCTTCATCTTTTCTATCTCATTAGAGAGGAAGTTCTATAATTTTAGGGATTATTTATGCAATGAAACTTACCGTTCTCTTCACCTTTCCTCTTTCATCCATTGGGTGCCCCAAGGATGCAGGAAAATAGGTGGGTGTATGTAGAGAACCCATGCAAAACACATTCTCAGTGCACGGGGGCCCCTCAAGGTTTTAAAAATTAGACTGGTGACCAACCCGGAATTCTTGCCGGTAGGTCCAACCGGGTTCAACCAGGGGTCATTCTTTCTATGCATTTTTTTTGCAAATATTCTATCTATATTCCACCTGCTCTTAAGTCTTAAGCTTCTTCATTGCCATTTTAGTGAGGGTAAAAGGGGTGCCCCTGCAACTATCATTAAAGACAATTGGGGACCCTATAATTTAGGGAGCAAGGAAAGCTTTTGTTGCAGCCGTCAGCCCACTGATCTGACCAATGCTAAGCTACAGCAAACTGGCGCTGCAGCATAGAGTAGTATTTTCCTAATTTTGGGGCCCCTACAAATTGGCTGGGTCTACCGTGATAGTTGATAACCATTTTTGTTATCACAAAAAAAATATAGTTTTAACCATTTTTGTTATCACAAAAAAAAATATAGTTTATCCTACCACCCTCCAAAATTTTATGCACCTCCATATTCTATATTCTCTGCTTCTTTCGGCAAATTCTAAAAAATTTCAAGCATTTTTTTATTGAAGGGGCATCCATACTCTCTAATGGGTTTTTGCAGGGCCCCATCTTTAAATACATAATTCTTAAGTTAAGAAGCTCGATCTAAGAATCCAGCTTCTTTTTGGGCAACCAAACGGACCCTTAATAGGCCTCCATGACCACTAAGCACACTGATAGTTTCAAATGTAGTACCCTATACAAGGCTATGTTAATAGGCAAGTATAAAGGGTTGTCGTACCTCAGGGACGAATAGATTATTCTACCAAATTTAATAGAAAGAGTTGTTATTTTTAATCAAATAAAAGAAAAGTACGTAATTAATTCTAATTATTTAAATCGAATTACTACTGTAGAGAACTTCCAAGGCACTGAATCCACTACTAATCAAACCAATTCTATCATCTCTCTCTCTCTTGTAAAATTCGTAGTTGATGCAATTAACGTATTCCTCTCGGACATACGTTAATTAACATATTCTTTTCGGACATATGCTAACAAAACAAATAAATTATGCGTACTCTTCTCGGGCGTAAGCACTTAAGATAATTAAAGTAATTAATATTTAATTAAGACAATTAAAGTAATTAATATTTAAAAACTATCTCTCTCGAGCATAGATTCAATAAAATTAAGAACTTTATTCATAAAACAACACCTCGGTTTGCAAACATTCCTTGGACATGCAAACATTCCTCGGATTAAGTCCACAAAATCTATTCTACCCTCTCTCGAGTGCATAGAATAAACTTCAATAAAACTAACATTAATTACGGAATAAAAGTTCATACATCAACTAAATAAAATTAACGAAAGAAAGATGTAAAACCGATCTAATCAGGGCTTCATCTACGCCTCGGACGAGGGTTTAGTTAGCCATGAGATGAGAAGAAACATTGTTTATCATCTTTTTCGTTGAGCCGTTGTATTGTAGCAGTGCGATAGGACTGTTCACAATTTGAAATCAGTCCAAAAATCCCCTCTCGAATCAAGCAGAACTCTCCCTTTTATAGGCCTCACCACCGTCCTTCACAACCCACATCAAGTAGGACTCCTAATTTGGGATACTTCACATCCAAATCCAAGTGCAAGTTAGTCTCTTCCACACCGATTCCGTATCCAACTTTGATCAAATCTATCCAAATCCAAACTTAGCAAAGAGTCCTTACCACGCACGCCTCTACTTCCCGAATTGAGCATTTCAATTCCGCCGGTCACAAGCTTCCTTTCTTAGCACAACTCTGTCTCTCCAAACTGAACACACCTCTGCTCCTCACGATCGAGCTCCCACTTTCGAGTCGTCCACTGTCCCCTCGCCTCGCTGTTCTTCACCACCGATCATTGTCGCCTCGCCATCGGACCAGCCACTAGCTCGAGCCCAGCCATCACCATTGATCATGAGCCTCACCACAGCGCTCCATCAGCTCCTCTTCTGGAACAGAACACCCCAACTTCGGTTCGAGTCCTTTTCCTTTTTATTTTTTTCTCCTGGCCGAACAGAACCACTAAACCGGTTCAATTCAATTCGGGTAAAACCCGTTGTAGCATCTTCATCTGCCGGATCTAATCTGAATGGCTCTTCACTTAAGTTAGCGCTTGTCTTCTCTTTAGTTAAGATCAATGACTCAAAATCACTCCTTCTTTGATCTTCCGCTTTAATGTTGTAAATTAAGTTTTCAAAACCCACTATAGCTTTGTCAACCGTTGGATGATCAATGCCTTGATCTATTTGCATATAAATCCAATTGAAGCACGATAAATCCATGATCTGTAACTCGAGCTCTTAGGATACATTGGAGAAATGAGCAAAATGTGCAGGTACCTCCATCTTCTTCAACTTATGTGCCACCTGTCACGCCCTGAATTTCAAAACCTCGAATAAAGCAGGGAAGCACCAATTCAATTAAGATCATGAGGCTGAAACCCGGAATGCGACCGAATACTCGATCACACCACGTTCTCATTCCAGAATGCTTAACCGAAGCCTGTTTTGCAAAAAATCTTAAATAATAAAACTTCGCTATTACAATAATTCAACTAACATAATCCATCAAACATAAATGCAATCTGCTTCTAACAACTTTCCACCATCGGGCTCCATCGTATGAACCTTGCTAGTTCTTTTCCACTTTGAGTCCTGCATCGGGAGATGCATGAGTATTTCGGAAGAAATACTCAGTAGGAGCCAAGCAAAACCCACAAAATAAAAATAACAATAGGAATACTGATATTATGGTAACAAGAATTAAAGACACATTTATCAATGTCAAGATAAGCAAATACGGAGTTGCCTCACCTGAATCATAATCATCATCAAAGACCATAAATGGTCAAGAATAAATAAACATTAACTCAGATCCCAAACGTACAGTGCGTCGGGAGGAAATAATAATGAATACTGACTCCAAACATATAGAGTATCGGAGATATCAATTTCTGTTATCTATTCAGTCCACTTCCCCTATGGACATCAATTACCAGAACATCCCAGAGGTTCTATAGAGGAACCCAGCCATGCGTCTAGGGATGTTGGCCCTATCGGTGCTTACGGGCACAATGGGCTAAGACTGCAGACCTTCCGTAATGTCATACAGTCTAAAGTGTATATGTTGCCATCATCGGCTGAACTACAGAGGTTCATATATAATCTGAGATCTCGCAAGATCTAGCAATGGCTCGTGAGCATACTATGATTCCAATCTAAGAGTGTTAATCAAACTCTTAGTGGAGAAATAGTTTACTGATTCAATCTTGAATTAACAAAGGGGTTCTCTCATCTAGAGATCCAGACTATAATCTTTAGAAAAAGACTCTCAGAAGAATACACTGAATTTCCTAATCTCTCACTGTGGATTGACTCACGTAGGAGTAATCAAGGAATTTTCAATTTTCAATCTTAGGTTGACTCAAAACTGAGGCTTGTCCGACATGACTCATTAACACCTTCACCATGCATGGCTCCCATCAAGACCTCATGGATTTGAACAATACGGAGAGTTACAAGTCATAAGTACATGATGGTAGGGTTTAAGAGGGTAACCCTAACCGGAAATCTAAGGGTGCAAACTTAGTTTCAAAAGATAGTAGGTTTGTAGTGCCATGCACCACAAAGGAATGATTCGGTCTGAAATGACTCGATTGCTGAATTGGATCAAATTCTAGACATCACTGGCTACATTTCTCTAAACTTTATGTAATTACTACAATTACAGTAGGTATATTGATCGTTTAAAATTAAACCCTTGCAAGTGCACAAGGCAATTGTACTACGGCGAGTATTAAAGGGTTGTCGAACCTCAGGGACGGATTAATCTTTTACCAAATTCAAGAGAAGAAAGAGATGTAGTTTAATTAATTCTAAAGAAAGCAATGGACTTTATTTAATCTAACTGAGATTTAATCAATATGGAGAAATATCAAGGCAAAGAATCCACCACTAGACATGCAATTACTACTCTTAATTATTATTAAGCATAAGTTAACATGATATGGTAATTCATGTTCATGGTCAGACACACAAATCACAATGAATTCACTCACGTTCTTGGTCGGACACGAGAGTTCATCCACTAAAAATTAATGTAGATAATTCTATCCTTGGTCGGGCATAGAATTATCATTTGGGCTAATGATCCTATCCTTGGTCGGGCATAGAATTAACACCAGCCTACTTTTAGCTAAGCGCAGGAATTAAAAAGATCTAATTTCATTCATATCAATCAAGTCTATGGTCAAGCACTCAAAAGAACTCATGAAATCGCATTAAGCATGAATCATAATCAACTTTATAGAATTAAACTATCAAGAGTAGCAATACACATCTAGGGCTTCATCAAGCCTTGAATAAAAGTTTAGTTACACATAGAAAGGGAGAAAAGAAAAGCCTGTTTGTGTAGATCCATCGTCATGAATCCTTCTTCTTCTTTGCTCCAAAAGCTCCTTTTCTTGCTCCTCTCTAGCCTCCAAAGGGACTCAAAACTCTATTCTCTAATGCCCAGTACGTTCTCCCTTAAGGCATATATATAGGGGTGAGGGAAAACCCTCAAATCCCCTTCCAAATCCAAGTCAAAATAGGCCTTATTTCAATTCTGCGTATACGGCGATCGATCACTTTTCGGGCCGATCGATCGGTTTACTATTCATTTTGCAGCACGATTTTCCAATGGTCATAACTTTTCGCTCCGAACTCCGAATTATACGCGGTCGGTGGCGTTGGAAAGCTGACTTCTTGAACTTTAACATGAAGCTTGAATCAGTCCAATCTGATATGTGTACACGAAGTTATAAAGATTTAACCATTGAAGTCCGTTTTCACCTCATTTTTGTATATTACTCTTGTTTCCTACAAAAACCAAAAACTATATTAAAGTAGTAGTTATTCTAATCAAACACTAGCATAATCATAAGCTTAGGAGATAATAAAATGCATATTTCATGTATAGATCACACCCCCAAACCTAGATTTTGCTAGTCCCTAGCAAAACAAAAACAAAACAAAATCAAACAATCGACTAAAAGAACTAATGCATAAAAGTAAACACCACTTTCGTAGGGAACACGATTGCATTGAGCGTATGCAACAAGCCGTTAAACCTCTAGGTGTCCCTAGTAGGACGAGTGTTGTC
Source organism: Houttuynia cordata (assembly GCA_039654745.1). Lineage (NCBI taxonomy): Eukaryota > Viridiplantae > Streptophyta > Magnoliopsida > Piperales > Saururaceae > Houttuynia > Houttuynia cordata. The sequence continues at coordinate 54,048,243 of CM077504.1, read as the reverse complement.
TCGTGAGGGTTTGCAGCCATGCTACCCACAAACATGTATTTATTAATCTAATTAACCTAAGTGCAAAAATAAAGCAAAAATTAGAACATAGCAAAACATACAACCTATTATCCCGACAAATGCACACTACAATGCTTAAGAAAATCAACCACATGTACTTGGTTCATAATCAACAGGAATATAGAAGCCCTCAAGTAAGTGGTTTTATTCCACACTTTCATCTTGGAAATTTCTGCTCAATATAATATAGCATGATAACATAAATAGTAAAAGTGTAGAACATTGTAGCAATACATTCTAAATTTCTGTTTTATATAGATCCAGTGCTACCCATTAACCAAAGAACATCAGAATCTACATAGTCATCGTAATCTTTAGGTTCATGATAGCACAGATCTGCGCGCCTCCTTCGGGTCCAACATTCTAGATTTGAGAGGATAATACACCACAGACTTTTTTTTTCTTTTTCTTTTTTTCACTAGGACTGTGTAAGGCCTGACTTCAAGATGCTTAGGTTTAGCAATGACTCAGGCCAATGACTCCCAGCCAAATTAGCTTAGGGCATTAGGTTTTAAGAGACCGCTTCGGGCCCGAGCATCAGCCTAAGTTAATCCTATAAAGTCAAGCAGCCCCTTTTCTTTCATTTTGTTTTCATTTTTTCACATTTTCATTTTCAGCACATATTTTCAACACATCTTTATTTTGTCCAGGTTGTATTATACTCTCAACCTATTTTCGGTTCCAATCCCTTGCCATAGCCAAGTAAATGGTCTATCATGATCTTTTAAGCTCAACAGATAACTACACATCATCCAATGACTATGACTAAAGACATCCCACTGTAGATTAGCATTCAACAAATCTCTAGATGGTATTACTTTATGTACTAGTGTGTGTGAGTGAATTTTCTTAGTTTAAGCACCTGTTCCAAGAGGACTGTAATAGAAAGATATACTCAGTTAAGTGTATCTATCCTCCAGTATACTTACTCACACTTCCAATGTAAATTAATATCCTAAGAATTGTAACATGCATTATTACGGGATAAGCTATCAAAACCTATGAAAAACTACTAACAAGCAACTCTAAAAACTAATCAAACAAATTTAACAACTTTTTTTTTCCTTTCCTTGATTTTACAATGAAGCACATCCTCTCCCCCAAACCTAATATAAGCATTGTCCTCAATGCACAATGAAAGACAAAATACAATGATCTGATATAAGTAAAGGAGAAAAGAGGAAGGAAAACCACCAGAAAAGAAAGGACTAAGAGTCCTGGTCGTCGCCATCGCCATCGTCCGTAGGAGGGAAACGCCAATCATGGAGAAAGTCAACAATAGAGTCAAGGCGTAACGTGATAGCATTTTGGGACTCTTGATATGCCTGCTGGGTTGCAAGAATCTGTTGCTGTGTAGCCCGAATCTCCTGCACATGGCTGGTGAGATCAGTGATCTGCTGCTGAATAGATTCCCAAGGGGGCTGCTGAGTAGGCTGACTCGTAGGTGGCTCGGCCTGCTCCTCAGCACGGCGAGCCTGTGGCCAAGTATGTATACGTGTGTGGTCGATCATACGGTTAAAGGCGTCAACTCCAATCGGACCGAGTCCACGAGATAAACGTGCATGCTCTGGAAAACGGACCCCGCTGGTCTGAAATATGCGCTCAAGAATGAAAGGATACGGTAACCGTTCATCCTTTCTCCCCACCATCATCTGCTTCATCCGCCCAAAGACGAATGAAGGTAAATCAAGGTCGCCCCGCCTAGTCTCGTCGCCGAATACATAAAGTAGCTCAGTCATCGTGCGGTCAACTTTCTCCTTCCTGGCGGACCATACATCATGCTGGAAAATGAGAAAGGCAAATCGGAACTCCGGTAGCATGCTGATGGCCTGAAGATATGTGGTCAGGCAAGGTCCTATGGGCGACCCTGTCAAGCGACCTGTAACAATGCGATGCATGGGAAGTGTATAACCACTGAAATCTGGATGCCGAATAGTACCTCGCTCGCAGCCCATAGCTCGAGCTATGTCAGCAGCCCGGATGCGTAAAGGAGTGCCACACACCAAACTGCGAATGGCAACTTGTTCCTGATCCTCGTGGTCTTCTATAGTGCCATTCAAATAGAACTCTCGGATGGCATCCTCGTGCACCAAGTGATGCACATTCCTCGTCATAGAAGCAATATGGGTGAAGTAATTCACCCAATCCGGCCGAGCCTTTATCCAGCCTTGGGTTGGTAGATCAGGAATATATGGATTTAAGAGAACCTGGCGCTCATATTGAATTGGCCGTGGTGGTGGAGTAGCCGTAGGTGGAGATGCAGGGGTGGAAGCAACATGTCGTGAAGTGGAAGCTTCACTCCTTGGGCGTTTGTGAGCAGAGGATTTCTGAGGCATCGTTCCTGAAAACCAAAGATAATAGTGAAAATTCAATCAAGGTACAAGAATATGCAGCAGGTAATTGCAAGACTTTAAATATCACAGCAAGCATGTAATAACAGATCCACTTCAAAAATTTTGGATTTTTTTTTTTGAAAATAATAATAAATTTCCTAATAATAAAAAAAATAAAAATAAAAAATAAAAAAATTTATGAAAACTTAGGAAATCAAAAGGAAGCATCATGCATAACATAAATCACAATCATCAATATAAAAGTATGCATGAAAGGGATTCAAAATCGGATTCGAAAATATTTTTAAAAAAAAAAAAAAATCGAAAACACTGTTCACCGCAAGAACAAAATTCCTAAAAATACCTAAAATCGAAGAATCAAAAGCTGAAAGTCACGCATAAGCATCGCAATAGTCATTAGAAGAGGATGCATAAGATTAATCACAACAATATCCATCGGAAACTAAGAAAAATCGAGTTTTTAAGTTTCGGCTTACTGGAAGAAAAATGAGTGATTGCGATGAAATGAGTGGGAAATCAAGGAAACAGACACCGGATCTGGATTCTACGTGCAAAAATCCTTTGGGGGCCGGAGTTTCAGCTCAAACAGGGGTCGGAAACGGCTACGGCGAGCGGAAATAGATTTCTCTCGCCGCGGCCGTTTGGGCTTTATGCGCGAGGAAGACGACCCGCGATCGATCGCTATTTTAGCCGATCGATCGTTATGTAAATAAGAAACAGCGCCCGTTAGATTGAAGATGAACGGTGATGATGTACCGTATCGCGATCGATCGCAAATATAAGGCGTCGATCGGAGACCGATCGATCGTAAATCCCGATCGATCGTATCTACTGTACTTCGTCTTTTTTTTTTGTTTTTTTTTTATACAAGTAATATTTCTTCCCCCAAACCTATTATGAACATTGTCCTCAATGTGAACAAAATATAGCATGATAATGAGCATATAATAAAGAAAATCAAATAAAGGAGAGAATACACCTGAATACGTGGGTTGCCTCCCACCAAGCGCTAAGTTCAACGTCTTCAGCCAGACGGAGCCATGATCACTCTGTAATCGTCGGATCATCCAAGTAAACAAGCATCACATCAATATCTGTCACAGCTTCGAGATATGGTTTCAATCGGTGACCATTGACTTTGAATGTAGTCCCATCCTTTGGATTATAAATCTCAACCGCTCCATGAGAGTAGACTTGTTTCACAATGTAAGGGCCATACCACCGAGAACGAAGTTTCCCAGGAAATATGTGCAGCCTAGAGTTGTAAAGTAGTACCTTCTGCTCAGGCTGAAAGGACTTTCTGGATATCATCTTGTCATGTATGGCTTTGGTTCTCATCTTGTAGAGTTTGGCATTCTCATATGCATCAAAACGCATCTCCTCTAATTCACTCAGTTGGAGTTTTCGCTGCTCACCGGCTTTATCCATATCGAGGTTGTACGCCTTAATAGCCCAATAAGCCCGGTGTTCCAACTCAACAGGTAAATGGCAAGCTTTGCCATATACCAATCTATAAGGAGACATGGCAATAGGGGTCTTGAAAGCTGTCCGGTAGGCCCATAGTGCATCATTTAGTCTGAAGGACCAATCCTTCCTTTCAGGGCGAACCGTCTTCTGCAGAATCTACTTGATTTGGCGATTAGAGACCTCCACTTGGGCACTTGTCTGAGGATGATATGGTGTGGCAACCTTGTGGGTGACAGAGTATTTCTTGAGAAGAGCTTCAAAAGACCTGTTACAAAAATGAGAACCTCCGTCACTAATGATAGCTCGAGGAGTTCCAAACCTGCTGAAAATGTTAGCTTTCAGAAATTCCAGCACAACTTTATGATCATTGGTTCTAGTGGCAACAGCTTCAATCCACTTAGACTCATAATCAACAGCAACAAGAATAAATGTATGACCAAAAGATGGCGGAAAAGGTCCCATGAAATCGATACCCCATACATCAAATAAATCAACAATCAATATAGGTTGTAGAGGCATCATATTCCTTTTAGACAAGGCTCCCAATTTTTGACACCTATCGCAAGATTGACAATAAGCATGGGCGTCTTTAAATAGAGTTGGCCAATAAAAACCGCTTTGAAGTACTTTGGCCGCAGTTTTCTTACCACCGAAGTGTCCACCACAGGCCTGAGAGTGACAGAAAGATAAGATGCTATAAAACTCACTCTCAGGGACACATCGTCTTATGACCTGGTCAGCACATATCTTAAACAGGTCGGGGTCATCCCAATAGTAATGTTTGACTCGAGAGAAAAATAAGTCTTTGTCATGCTTAGACCAAAAGGTTAGAATTTGACCCACAGCAAGATAATTCACAATATGTGCAAACCAAGGTGGAGATGTAGTGGAGACAGCAAAGAGCTGTTCATCAGGGAATGTATCTCTTAGAGGGTCATGGCTATGCAGATCAGGAATAGGAATTCTGGATAGATGATCAACCACGACATTCTCAGAACCCTTTTTATCTTTAATTTCAAAGTCAAATTCCTGGAGGAGTAAAATCCAACGGATCAGCCTTGGCTTAGCATCCTTCTTGGAAAGAAGGTACCGCAAGGCTGCATGATCAGAGAAAATGATGATCTTACTACCCAAGAGATATGACCTGAACTTATCTAATGCAAACACAACAGCAAGCAACTCTTTTTCTGTGGTAGTATAATTCAATTGAGCATCAGTGAGTGTCTTGCTAGCATAGTATATGACATGAGGAATTTTATTGATGCGTTGGCCTAACACTGCCCCTACAGCAAAATTTGATGCATCACACATTATCTCGAAGGGCAGTGTATAGTCAGGGGGCTTAATGATGGGGGAGCTAGAGAGGAGGGTTTTGAGCTTTGTAAAAGCATCTTTGCACGAATCATCAAAGTCAAATGGCACGTCTTGACCGAGAAGGTGGCATAATGGACGTGATATCTTGCTAAAATCTTTGATGAATCGACGATAAAACCCTGCATGGCCAAGGAAAGACCGTAGTTGCTTAACTGATGTAGGTGGTGGTAAATTATCAATCAGGTCAACCTTGGCCTTGTCAACCTCTATACCCCTTTTTGATATAACATGTCCAAGCACAATCCCTTGTTGAACCATGAAGTGGCTCTTTTCCCAACTTAACACTAAATTTGTTTCCTCACAGCGTTTTAAAACTAAAGTAAGGTTGTGCAAGCAGTCATCAAAACAAGTGCCGAACACCGAAAAATCGTCCATAAAAACTTCCAAAAATTTATCAATCATGTCGGAAAAAATGGACATCATGCATCGCTGAAATGTAGCAGGGGCATTGCAAAGACCAAAAGGCATTCTTCGATATGCAAATGTACCGAAGGGGCATGTAAAAGTCGTCTTTTCCTGATCCCCTGGAAAAACTGGCACTTGATTATATCCTGAGTACCCATCTAAAAAGCAATAAAACTCTTGGCCCGCTAGTTTCTCTAGGATTTGGTCAATGAATGGGAGAGGGAAATGGTCCTTACGGGTATTGGAGTTCAGCTTCCTATAATCAATGCATACCCGCCAGCCCGTGGTCTCTCTTATTGGCACAAGTTCACCCTCTGAGTTTGGTTTCACCGTGATGCCCGATTTCTTAGGGACGACCTGGATAGGACTCACCCACTCGCTGTCAGAGATAGGGTATATGATACCTGCGTCTAAGAGTTTCACTATCTCTTTCATCACCACCTCTCTCATGTGAGGGTTCAACCGTCTCTGCCCCTCCCTAGAAGGTTTAGCCTGGTCCTCCAGGTTTATGCGATGCATGCACACAGAGGGGTCTATACCCCGGAGGTCGGCTACTGTCCATCCTATAGCTCGCCGATGTGTGGTAAGGATCTCCAACAACTGGGCTTCCTGGTCAATAGAGAGGCTAGATGAGATAATTACAGGAAGGGTGTTGTTGGGTCCTAGGAAGACGTATTTGAGGGAGCTAGGAAGGGTTTTGAGTTCAAGAGTGGGTGGGGCTTCGATGGAAGGTTTTAGAGGTGGGGCGGTAGACACAGGGAGAGGGTCAGGATGGGGTCGCCATGGGATATGTCCAGGGTATAGGGCAGCTACTAAATGGTGATGGACCTCCTCAAGGTCAGGTATGCCCTCATATTGATCGATCCAGTCATAGAAAAGGGTGTGCTCGAGGGCATCCTTAAGCACAGCAAAGGGAAGGTATTCCTGGACGAGGTCATCTAAGTCGTCAACCACAAGGCACTCAGCTTCACTCGAGGGTTGTTGGGAAGCACTAAAGATGTTTAATTTAACTTTCATGTTCCCAAAGGAGACGTTCATAAGCCCTGACCTACAGTTAATGGTGGCATCGGCTGTGGCTAGGAAAGGGCGGCCAAGGATAACAGGAATTTGGGATTTGGAGTTGGCAACTGGTTCCATGTCTAAGACGACAAAATCAACAGGAAAGTAGAACCGGTCAACTCCAACGAGAACGTCTTCTATAACACCTCTAGGTCTGCGAATGGATCGGTCGGCTAACTGAAGGGTGACTGTGGTGGGCTGCAACTCTCCTAGGCCAAGTTGTTCATACACTGAGTAAGGGAGGAGGTTGACACTGGCCCCTAAATCCAAGAGAGCTCGGCTAATGGTATGGTCACCTATGACAATGGATATAACAGGGACTCCTGGGTCCTTAAATTTAGGTGGCATATCACTGGTAAGTAAAGAGCTTACTTGGTTGGTTAAGAAGACCTTTTGGGTGACATGGGATTTGGTTTTCCTCTTTTGGGTACACAGGTCTTTCAGGAACTTGGCATAGGCAGGTACTTGTTTGATGGCATCTAAGAGGGGAAGATTGATCTTAACCTGCTTGAACACCTCTAACATTTCCTCCATTCGTTGGTGGGACTTACTAAACGGGGAGGGTTGGTTGAGGCATTGAGGAAAAGGAGCCCTAGGGATATAGGATTTTTCATTGGTGGGCTCAGCTGGGACATCCTTCTATGGTGGAAGACTAACAGGATCAGGCATAGTAGGAGTGGGTTGGTTCTGTTTCTCAATGGGAGTGTCCTCACTCGCAATGGTTGGGTCCCTAACCTGATTGTCAACTTGTTTTCTATTTCTTAGGGTAGTAACAGCTTGCACCTGCTTATTTGGATAATGGGAACCTTCAACGGCGAACTGGCCTCTAGGGTTCTGCTGTGGTTGGCTGGGCAAGGTTCCTACTTCCCTACGGTTCATAGATTGGGCCAACTGTCCTAATTGGGTTTCTATTTTGGCAATGGATTGTGTATAGGAATGGACAAGCTGGGCCTGGGTAGAATCTTTGATCATAGAATCTTTGATCATAGACTAAAAAGAATCTTTGATCTTTGATTTCAAAATTGGCCACGGTAGCAGGTAGTAGGATACAGGAAGGGGAGGTGTAGGCTGTTGGACGGTAGTAATCTTGCAAGGTTCGGGCATGGGGGATTAATGGATTCTGGTTTAGACCAGTACCATCCCCGAGGTTCATGTTGTTCGCCATATGTTGGATTTCAGGAATTGATTGTCTAGGAGTTCTCAAAATTCTGTAGAGTCGCTCAGGATCAGGGTCAAAGGCTAAGTCGGGGTTCAGGGAACGACGACCATGCATGCACAAATAAAATCAAACAAAACCTGTGCAGTCCTAATAGCGACAACTAGCAAACATCAACCCTAGATAGCGACAACTAGTAACCTAATAGCGACAACTAGCACGTCATGCAATCCCACAAAGAAAAGGAAAACACCAAGCACCCAAATTTATTCTAAAAGAGGGTTAAGAGAGTGCAAACAGTGGGAAGGGATGGCCCTTCCAACGATGACGAAAATCAGCGTCCTCTCTTAATCCTGCAAAAAGAAGAAGAAAGCAATTAAGCTACTAAATAGAAGTCTAAAGGAAACTAAACTACTCTAACACTAATTATGCTAAGAATTTAGTAAACTATTGTGCCGTCCCCGGCAACGGCGCCAAAAACTTGATCGTTTAAAATTAAACCCTTGCAAGTGCACAAGGCAATTGTACTACGGCGAGTATTAAAGGGTTGTCGAACCTCAGGAACGGATTAATCTTTTACCAAATTCAAGAGAAGAAAGAGATGTAGTTTAATTAATTCTAAAGAAAGCAATGGACTTTATTTAATCTAACTGAGATTTAATCAATATGGAGAAATATCAAGGCAAAGAATCCACCACTAGACATGCAATTACTACTCTTAATTATTATTAAGCATAAGTTAACATGATATGGTAATTCATGTTCATGGTCAGACACACAAATCACAATGAATTCACTCACGTTCTTGGTCAGACACGAGAGTTCATCCACTAAAAATTAATGTAGATAATTCTATCCTTGGTCGGGCATAGAATTATCATTTGGGCTAATGATCCTATCCTTGGTCGGGCGTAGAATTAACACCAGCCTACTTTTAGCTAAGCACAGGAATTAAAAAGATCTAATTTCATTCATATCAATCAAGTCTATGGTCAAGCACTCAAAAGAACTCATGAAATCGCATTAAGCATGAATCATAATCAACTTTATAGAATTAAACTATCAAGAGTAGCAATACACATCTAGGGCTTCATTAAGCCTTGAATAAAAGTTTAGTTACACATAGAAAGGGAGAAAAGAAAAGCCTATTTGTGTAGATCCATCGTCATGAATCCTTCTTCTTCTTTGCTCCAAAAGCTCCTTTTCTTGCTCCTCTCTAGCCTCCAAGGGACTCAAAACTCTATTCTCTAATGCCCAATAAGTTCTCCCTTAAGGCATATATATAAGGGTGAAGGAAAACCCTCAAATCCCCTTCCAAATCCAAGTCAAAATAGGCCTTATTTCAATTCTGCGTATACGGCGATCGATCACTTTTCGGGCCGATCGATCGCTTTGCGATCTATCATCGATCGATCGGTTTACTATTCATTTTGCAGCACGATTTTCCAATGGTCATAACTTTTCGCTCCGAACTCCGAATTATGCGCGGTTGGTGGCATTGGAAAGCTGACTTCTTGAAATTTAACATGAAGCTGGAATCAGTCCAATCTGATATGTGTACACGAAGTTATGAAGATTTAACCATTGAAGTCTGTTTTCACCTCATTTTTGTATATTACTCTTGTTTCCTACAAAAACCAAAAACTATATTAAAGTAGTAGTTATTATAATCAAACACTAGCATAATCATAAGCTTAGGAGATAATAAAATGCATATTTCATGTATAGATCATATAGGTTTTAATATAAGGTATAGTTTAAACATTCCCGTAATTATACTGTTATCTGCACACTAGCTCACTTCTCAGGTCACCACAGTTTGCACAGAACATATTTTGATCTTAAATTTTTATGCCCGACAGTCCCAAGTCTCTAGTTCCTAACTCAATTTACGCATAATTTTATGAATTTTTTACATTTAATTATAATTTTTATGATACAGTCCGTTGGCACAGGACTAAGTCTCGCCGAGAGCACTAATCTTATACTTACTAGATCAATCTGATTTTTTACACAATCTAATACTTAGTAGTGCCTTATAAACTTAATATATTACCTTTCTTGGTGATTACCAAATCCCCATTAGTTCTGGAATTAAATAATCTCTTACTTACATCGTTATTCCCCAAAACAGATTGTACATACTCATATGTTTTAAAGTTTGTAATCTGTAATTAGGCCAATTAATTCGGGACACACCCCACTCTGACTCATGAGACGACTAGGTACAGTACTCTTCTAACTCCAGTAATTCTTTCCATAAAAATATTTACTTTAGCAATGTATATTATAGGGTAGGTTTTGTTACACAACAGTTTTGTATAACCCTTTCATTTTAAGCTCATAATCTGAATATGAGACCATTAATTCAGAACATACCCATCACTAACTCGTGTCTCCACATGTGGCACTGCAAATCTTGAATCACAGTAGCCAACACCCAAAAAGGTTAAGTCTTTAATATTATGATCATCTGGTATGTGACTCTTAAACAAACAATTTTTGTTTAATTACCTTAAGTCGACTGTTATGACTCGAAAGAGACACCTTTTTCAGGACGTGACCTTTGATGACTCAAAGCCCGCTTGGAGAACTGTATCTCACAACCACTAGCATGAATATATAAGAAAGCTTGTTACTGGAATTCAAGACTCTTTATACTATGGCAGCCAAGGCCCTGTATGATATTACGGGTTCATCAACACAATTTGATCATTGAAACAAAAGGAAAGAAGATGACTTTAGGTGGACAATCAACTGTGCCATCTCAAACGAAGTGAAATCGACTGACTCAACCATGCATGATAATGGTTCACAAGGATCGATTCAACATAACCTTTAGCAAATTTCAGATGATGTTCCCATCAATAAACCAACATCAAGACCAATAGTCAATTTAATATCGACAACCACATCAATGCATAAATAGCACAACTATCATAAAACATTCAGATTGGCATCTTGAAGTTTTAGGAAAAGAGCACCTACCTCGCAAAACAAAATTCGATTTTTCTTTTACGCGAGTTGTCCCCTTCGAATCACTTCTCTTGCTTTCGTGATCCAAGCACTACCACCACTTAGATCACAGTAAAAGGCTGAAAGGAGGATGGATGAGGCTTCCCTTTGCTGGTTTGCACGTCTCTCAAAGACTCAAAGAAAAGTGCCGGCTCTTCCTTTAATGAGTTTAAATAGTAAGTGTCCTATTTTCTTAGGACACATCTCCACCATCGATTTTCTCCTAATCCAAGGGTCATGACTGATCACCAAAACAAGCCCTCCACTTGCTCAAGACGTGCTCCCCCAAATCAGTTTCCAGTTCTGTTAAGATCCCCACTAATTAGGCACATGATCCCCTAATTGATTTCCATAACTGCTCATGGCAGTTTTTATTTCTATTTGGACGCTCAATTCAAAAAGGCATCTCGTCCCCTCTTGACTAGGAAATCTTGGTGACAAAAGATCATTTGAGGATTACCATGATTAATCACGTCCCCAAAAGATACTCCCACCAATTAATTCTCAAATTACAGGAATTAAGGCTCATCAACTAGGGAAATAAATTCATACCTTGCATAAGAATTCTCGCCTTAATAACTCAAAATTTCTGGGTATTACATCCTCCCCTCCTTAAAGAATATTTCATCCCCGAAATACCACAAATCAGTCAACAAAAATGTTAGGGTAAGATTTCCTCATCTCATTCTCAGTTTCCTATGTCATTTCCTCGGAGTGCTGACTTTGCCACAAAACTTTCACCAATGGGATAGTCTTTCTTCGTAACACTTGGTCCTTCTTATCCAAGATCTTGACTGGTCTCATCGAAAATGATAAATTGGCTTCCAGGTCCATAGTCGCATAATCCAATACGTGCAAAGGGTCGGGCACATACTTCCTTAACATAGACACATGAAATGTGTTATGCACATCTGCCAACTGTGGAGGTAACGCCAACCGATATGCCACTGGTCCAACCCGTTTTAGTATTTCAAAAGGTCCAACAAATCTCGGACTTAGCTTCCCTTTCTTACCAAACCTCATAACTCCTTTCGATGGCGATACTTTCAGAAACACATTGTCACCTTCCTGAAATTCCAATTCTCTCCTTCAGCAATCTGCATAGTTTTTCTGTCTACTCTGGGCTGTCTGCAACCTTTGTCGAGTCTGTTTCACCTTTTCTGCACAATACTGTATCAACTCGGATTTCAAAACTTGATCTTCTCCAACATCTGCCCAACAAGTGGGTGATCTGCACGGTCTTCCATATAGTAGGTTTGAGGGTGTGATCTACACTTGAATTATGTATATAACTATCTCCAAAAAATCTCAAAAACTTATTTTTATGTTAGCATTTGATTAGAATTAGTGGTACTTTAATAAGTTTTTGATCTTTTGTAGGAAAAGAAGACATACACTCTTTTTGGCATAAGAAGAAAAAAGAAAACAAATTTTTTTTGGAAATAAACAGTAGCCAATCAATCGCCAGATAGACACGATCGATCGTCAGAGCCAGAAAACAGAACGAGAATGAAGGGTGAGATAGATCAGTGCAAATTGCGATCTATCGTATCTACTAGAATGTGTGAGTCTACAGCAACCGATCGATCGGTGAACAGTGTGATCGATCGTATCTACTAGAGTTTGCGAGTGAATGGTAACTGATCAATCGACAGAGCAAGTGATCGATCGGCAGGATAGTTGAACTGAAGGATCGGCGCGACGCAGCGAAAAGAAAGAAAGAAACTGCGATCGATCGGCAAGCAATCGATCGGCAGACTAAGTGATCGATCGCCGTATTCGGCAAACTTAAAAACAACCTTATTTTGAGTGGGATTTGGAAGGGCTTTGCGAGTTTTCTCTTCAACCCTATAAATATGCCTTAAAGGGGAACATATTGAGGATGAGAGAATAGAGTTTTGAGTTCCTTTGGAGACCTTGGAGGCTAGAGCAATGGAGAGAAGAAGAAGAAGATGATGAACATGATGATGATTTCTCTTCCAATGCGAGGCTAAACTTCTTTCCAAGGCGCCTCAATAGACTGGTTGTATTATTTTCTTTTCTTTCACCTTAACCTTTATTCTAGTTGGTGTATGGATCTTTGTTATGGTTTTAATGTTAATTCATTGAGGATTATTCTTTGTGCTCGAGAGAGACAAGAGTGAATTTTGTGAGTTTCAATCCAAAAGAATACTTGCACGTCTGAGAGGAACGAGAATAGACTTAGGTGTTACATATTAATAAAGTTCCATTGGTATATGCTTGAGAGAGATAGATCACAATTCTATGAGTTTCATTGATTTATGTGTTACGTCCGAGAGGATAGCACAATAACTTGAATTGACAAGTATATCTCCGAGAGGAATATGCTAGCTAATTAGGAATTTATACAAAAGAGAGAGAGAGAGAGAGAGAGAGAGAGAGACGATATACCAGTTTATTGTGTGGTGGATTCGAAGCCTTGGTATTTCTCTACATAAGTAAATCTCAGTTAATTTAGTTAAAGTTTATTACTTTCTTAGATTAATTAAAAACTGCAACTTTCTCTTGAGTTTGGTAAATTATTTATCCATCCCTGAGGTTCGACAACCCTTAAATACTCACCGTAGTACAATTGCCTTGTACACTTGCAAGGGTTTAAATATTAAACGATCAGAAGACCATGCAGATCACCTACTTGTTGGACTGATGTTGGAGAAAATCAAGTGCTAAGGTCAGAATTGATACAATATTGTGCTGAGAAGGTGAAACAGATTAGACAAAGGTTACAGACTGCTCAAAGCCGACAAAAGAGTTATGCAGATTGTCGACGGAGGGAGCCAGAATTTCAAGAAGGAGATCATGTATTTCTGAAAGTATCGCCTTCTAAGGGAGTTATGAGATTTGGTAAAAAGGAAAAGTTGAGTCCGAGGTTTGTAGGACCTTTTGAAATTTTAGAATGAGTTGGACCTGTTTCTTACTGGTTAGCTTCACCTCCACAGCTTGCAAATGTGCATAATACTTTTCATGTATCTATGTTAACGAAGTATATGCCAGATCCATCTCATGTTTTGGACTACACAACAATAGAGTTGGAAGCGGACTTGACATTTCCAATGAAGCCTATCAAGAACTTAGACAAGAAAGATTAGGTGTTACGACGGAAGACTCTTCCTTTAGTGAGGGTGTTGTGGTAAAGTCAGCTCTATGAGGAAATGACATGGGAAACTAAAAGTGATATGAGAAAATCCTATCCTAAACTTTTTGTAGATTAAGTAGCTGCATTTCGAGGACGAAATGTTCTTTTTAGGATGGGTGGATGTAACACCTGAAAAATTGATATGTTTACTAAAACTACTATTTTAGGAAACTGGTCTAAAATAAGAAAGTTTTGCTGCCTGTTTTAATTTTAGGTGATGTCTTATAATCTGGAATGTTGAATTATTATTTTGATGCTTGTGAAAGTATGGAATCGATAAACCAGATTAAGCATGACACTAGGGTGCGAGGACTAGCCCTGGCGCTGGGCTCAACCTGGCGCTAAGGCTGGCCTAGTGCTAGGGGCTGAGTGTACCTGACGCCAGGAGTAGGGGCCATGCGCCAGGGAATGAGTACTGAGTGTCTAGACACATTTGAATATTTTGGTTTGTTAAATTGGATTATAGTATTGTGAGATGTTATATTTAGTAAGTGATTGCATGTGTATCAAAAGCCGGAGAAACACTGGGGGCCAGAGCAGGGCTATATCACGTGCGGTTACTCTTGTGGTTGGGACAAGATGGATTAGTTGTATGGTACATGATCTGTGCAAGGCGGAGTGGCACATCGCGTACGTGGGACATCAGAGTCACTCATCTGGAAGCCACACACCATGCCCAGGAGTACCTGAGCGCCAGAGCCATGTGGACACAATGCCTAGGGCATTGTGCACGTGGGTAACTTGTCATGACATAGTTAGTTTTGGACGTGAGAGCAAATCATGGGGAAAGATTTATTTTGGATTCCTATTGGCAAACCGAATGAGATTGTGGTCAAATAGGAAACTACCTAAGTTGGATGAGGTAAACTTAGGGAGGACCAATCATAATTAAAAGAGAATGCCAATTTGAAAAGGGGCATCCATTTGGTAGAAGGGAATTTGGAAACTGCCTTAAGTGGTTATTGAAATCAATTAGGAGATTTGGGATCCTAATTTGATGTGAAACCCTAACAGATTTGGGAACAATTTGAGGATCACGTCTTGGGCAATTGAAAGGACTTGAATTTTTGGACGACTGAGATCTTGAGTGGGAAGGAGATCATCGGTGGAGAGAGAGATTCATTAGAAGAGGCAACTGCCTATTTAAGTCTCACATTAGGAGGGCCGGCCACTTCTCTTGTGAGTGTTTTGAGTGAATTCCTTCTTCTCTTCTCCTCTCAATTCTCCAAAACCAGCACCCCAAATCCTTGTATTCCTTGCTCTATTTTGAGTTGGATCGAGGAGCCGAAAGAGGCATCGCGAGGAGGAGTCTAGATGTGCGCGTGGAATCAATCGAATCATACGTTCAAGAGGTAGGATGATTTTTCCCTACATTCTCCACTATTGAATCTTAAATAAGTATGATCAACATGATGAATGATATTATGACTGATTTCATAGATAGGTGTTGCTGTTGATATTGATTTTCGTATCGTTTCTTGGAAGAAACATCGATCTATGTGTTATGTGCATGAATATTTGCATTCTTATGATCTATGTACATTCAATCTTCATGTGCTAGTACTTAGAAGACATCCCCACTGTGTTTGATCATTGAAAATATGTCGTTTAATACTGTTGTACACCTTGTTATGTTCTATCCAAATAAAGTTGGCACCTTTATTGGTCAATTTACATCGAGTCACATGGCAGGTATATTCTACTTCGGGTAAGTAACCCTAATTGTGTGTCATATGTGAAATACTACTTCAAATCATGGGAATTCGTGTGTCAATGCTTTCTGAGGTTTCAAAATAACTCTTTGATGTCACATCAGTTGGTTGCTGGTTTGCACCATTTTCTATGAATACTTGTCTCTTTTGGTTAATATGGGTATTATGGGGATAACTTGTGTATAAACAATTTGGTATGGGAAAGTGCATCTTAAGATGAAGGAACTATCTAATTCCAGGACTTTAAAGGTTTTGTAAAATACCTAGGAGGGGGTAATTAATGTCAGTAAGGTGATATTAATCATCGAAGTAAGGATTTACCATTAGTTACTCAAATTAGATCAAGCCTAATGCTCTCGACTAGAACTGCTTCTGTGCCAATGAGCTGTAATAAAAAATTCATAACTAATTATAAAAAAATCAAAAAAATAAGCCTTTAGTAGAGTGAAAAACTAAACTCTCAGGATTACTTACAGTAAAATTTTCAGAACATGTTAAGCATTGTATTAGAGATATTTCAATCAGATTAAATTTTATCATTAAGTATTAGTATTCATTAGTGATTTAAACCTTAATTACAATAAACTATTTTGATGATAACAACCCCCTTCCGACTGTCCCCACAGTTGGCACAGTAGAAATTTAAATTTGAAATTTTAACAGTAGATAACCCTATGAGTCTAGTTTCCAACCTAATAAATGGAATATTTTTCTGATTTGTCTGTGATTAGTTATGATTTTTACACTGTAGGTTGTTGACGCGGCAAGAGTCTTGGCCGAGAACCCTAACACTTAATCATACATACTAATTACGTATTATTAACCCTTAATCATGATAATAGAATCTTATTAACCTTAAATACTCCCCTCCTAGGATTGTTATAGATCCTTATATGTTCTGGAACTTAGTTATGACATGCTTTTATCCAACTCTCATTACATAACCCAATTTAAGATACTCCCCTTTTGTATAATGGAGACGTAAGACCTATAATTCATATGGTACAATTAAACCAAAACATTTACAGAAATAAAGTATAACTTGTGGGCATCCAAACGGTCAAGAGATGTATAATGTTCCCATCTAAAACTATCATGCAAGCGTTAGAAGATATATCACTCAAAGAAAATCAATAATCATACTCATAATCATAATTAATATGGAATCTCTCAACAAATCAAGCATTCATATAATCTCTACTACTGAGATGGAATCAAATAACTCATCACAGAATAGGTATAAAGAGTTTAAAATCGAAAATTGCAAGTCCAACGTCGCTCCTCTTCTTCTCTACTCCGCAAGACCTTCGCTCCTTCAAATATGACGAGGCTTGAATGAAGAAAAAGGTTGCTGGGACAAGGGAGAAGGAGAGAGAGACAAGGTTGGGGCATTCACAAACTCTCTAGTGTGATAAAACACAAGTTAGCCTCCTTATGGGTATTTATATAGACCTTATGCCTATTCCAACTAGGATATTTTCCTCATAGGATTCTTTCCCAATCCAATCTCTCAATTCTCCAATTAGAAACTTCCCCATAGCTAGAAGGGACGTTCTAAACTTAATCCTCCGTGATTAGTTAGGATTTGATGTCTACTTTAACTAGGTTTCTCAAAAATATCACTTTTCGGACTCAAAATCTGCCAATGTGATCGTTGCACTGGGCAATCGATTGCTGCGTTAATTCGCACGATCCTAGTATCAACAATCGATCGTCAACTATAGCGATCGATCGCTGCCTTAAATTACCAAATTTCCAGTAAAAACGATCGATCGGGGACGAAGGCGATCGATCGCGTACCCCAACCGATCGATAGCATACCACGGCGATCGATCGCATACCAAAATTCAAACTAGCATAACTTTTTGCTCCAAACTCCAAATTATGCATCATCGGTGGAATTGGAAAGCTCTCTTTGTGTACTTAAACCTAAATTGCAAAACATTGAAAAAATAAGCATCAATCAGTTTTAGTAAGCATACCAATTTTTTTTTGGGTGTTACAATTTCCTTGATTACTCCTATGTAGTTAGCTACTGATTGAGATATTGAAATCTCGTTGGTACTCCTTTGTGAGTCAGATATTGAAAGATGATCAATGGGGTCTTTGAATGATGCAACCTCTGTTGTTGAAAACTTTATTCAGTTCCATGTAAACTGCTTCTCCACTAAGAGTTCTTGTAAAGATCTCTCCACGAAGGAATCATAGTATTTTGATGCTTCCGCACTCTGATCGAGGTCAAGAATTTTGGGGTGTGACAAAAATTGAAGAGGGTAAGTACATGCTCTATTTATATACATTTCAAACAATGTCGTAAATATCTGTGTGCAGCCACAATTGTCTACATTATACAAAATCTGCTTACTGATGGAAAAAAATCTCTTTTAGGTGACATGTCATGGATTTGAGCTTCAGCAATCGCTCCACACTCACAAAATTTTTTTCCGCTATGTGATCTTTTTATTTAAGGAGAATGATGATGACAACATATTGTTTTAGATAATCTTAGACTTTGAGTGTTTTTCTAAAAACTTAGATATAGACTTCGGGTGATTTTTTTTCTATTTCTTTTGAGCATTTGTGTTTGTTTTAGACAATCTCAAACTTCGGTAGTTCATTTTCATTTTCATATACAGAATTTGGAAGTTTAATTTTCCATTTTAGTTGGAGTGTTATTTATTCATGTTCCTATCATTGGAAACAATAGGCATGTAGATTGTCTCTCATTTTAATGTTGTTGATGATAAGGAGCCCGTCAAAGGGAAGCTGACATTTCGAGCTTTAAATGAAGCCCTCTCCAACACCATACTTGCTGATGTGATTAAATGATGACTCTGCTGTAGGGAGTGTCTTTTTGGAATGACATTCCATACTCGTGTGGTCGCTTCCACTGACGGCTGCCTTATGTTGTGGGAGAATCTCCACGGAGCAATGAAATTTGTTTGGAGATATGACCCCACTTGTACGTCTATGGGTTGACGTGAACGTCAAGACGACGAGAAGGCCATAATGGGAAGTTGGTTTATTGAACAACAAAGTTATGTTGTAGGACTTAGCAGCGTATGTGGTGCATTAACCCCTTTACAACCTGTGGAATTATTAAATCCTAAAACAGGCAAATGTATAGAAATACCCTTCATGGCTTTCTCAGGAAGTACGATTGTACCATTTGCCTCATTAGTTGACATATATACATTGAATTGTACAATAGCTGGAATCATTTAATATGAGGGAAGACATATCCACATGATACATAGGATTGGGGGAAGATTGGCGTAAATCTGTTCCCTCATTGGTTAATTAATACGTAATAATTTAATAGGACGCAAATGAAATTTTTGTGTCGTCTCAAATTCAATGTCCATGACAATCAAAATGTGCACATAGGTCAATACTCGCGATTTGGGATCAAAGTTTGTCGCAAAAGCAAGTCGATTGTATGTGCCCAATGGGTATGTTCCTCAGGAACACTCGTTTAGTAAAAGGAAAAATGTAGCCAACGCAACATCACTGCATGCTGGCAAGACCAACTCTAAGTAAAAAAACATCCATTAAAAAATTGACAAATATTGCTCCCTCACGACTGCAACATTGGAAGTGGGTGGACAGAACTCGATTTTTTTGTAATGACCTCAGGGACAACTAAATTTTACTCCCTCAGTTCTATTCGGATATACTCCTCCAATTTAAAAAGAATCTCGGAAATACTATTCCAATGGCTCTGGTCAAACTTCTCTGATAGAATCTTTGATCATAGATTAAAACAAAGTCTATAAGTAAGAAAGCACAAACCTTTTCCAAAGATAGTGATATCCCTACACCAAATTTATACTCCAAAACCCTACACTCAATTCTGATTGGATAGAGGAAAAATGAGTTCATGTGACTATAGGGGGAATTGTTGGGTTTTTGTCTGTTGGAGAACCACTGAAGAAAAAGAAAGCTTGAGATAAATAATAAGAGAAATCACAACAAACGATCTTGTGGTTCGACAAAACTGCCTTGTCACCAAGAGAAGATTTCATTCCACCATAATGTAGAAAACAAGAATACAATAGCGCTCTCTCAGATCTCCTGAAATTACAAGCACACACAATATTCAAATCCCCTCTTAACCTTTGAGTATAAATAAGTTCTATGCTTCAAGCCTCTCTCCAGTCTACCCTTCTAGCAACTTGTGAGAGAAAACATAGCAGAAAGTATATTAAGAAGCACTATAACCCCAAAGCAACAGGAATTTCGACCCTATTGTTCATAGAATCACGACATTTGGTCCAATTCCAAATCCCCGTTTGGCAATATGTTTTTGGACAGGATTTGATTCTGGCCTATATTTCACTCTAAATCCTACCAATTGGATTATAATATGGGAAGGGTTTAGTACAAATCACACATTGGCCATGTTACTTACACACTCACACCCCCAAACACTCAATATCTTAAATGCAAATCTCATCTACCTATAATTTAAAAGGATGTGATTTTATGAATAATAAATATCTGTAAATCCAAATCAAGATTGCCAAACACACCCTTATATAGTCCCCCTTGGACGTACTCTAGCCTAATAATAGAACAAGGATTTCCCTGGAGAATTAGCCAAAAAATGAACTTTCTGAAACTGGTGCATCCTGCAATCGATGAACCAACCTTCCGATTGATAGGAAACATCTCGGAAAAACTTCCTTCATAAATTGCCTTCCATTCGATTGCACACTGCTTTTGAATTTCGATCCATCAGGATGCCCTCAACTGACTTCTTCATCTTCTTATGGGTTCAAGAAACCTTCCTAACAAGGATCCATTTTCATGATCTAACAAAACCCAATGTAAGCTTTTGGACTCCATAAATGAATGTACAAATGTTATTTTCCTTTCCAAAACTTTCTCCACCTCGAAGATGCCTTCATTGAACCTAAAGGTGACTCGGCTGAAGGGTTCTAAATTAATTTCAAAGTCAGTTTGTGGGATATGTTGACGAGTAATGCTATAACTCACTTTTTTATCACAGCCAACCTCACGTGCTAGTGTGGTGAAAGGAAATGAAAAATGGGGCCCACAACATTTCCATAAGGAGCATGTGAGGTGGCCATGGAAATAAAGCGGGGCATGAAGCATTTTCCTATGTTGATTGTGGCTCATTTGGCAACCAGTGAGAAGGATTTGACCCTGGCAGAAACAACACAACGGTATTGTACTCCCTCCATTAAAGAAACCTGGACTGTATTTGAAAAATTGTGGATCCAATATTAGGTGGTTGTATTTGCCATATAGACCAATAGATCCTCATGAAGTTTGCTTGGGATGATAATTGTGGATAGTGTGGCGACAAAAGAGAAGGATTTGGCTCCAGCAAAAACAATCCAAGAGGACTGTACACCCTCTGTCGAAAAAAACCTGACTGTATTTGAAAGATTGTGGATCCAAAATTAGGCGTTGTATTTGTCCTCTAATCCAATTGATCCTTATGAACATGCATGTGCAGGGGTAGGTGGAGCCATGGAGGCATGAAATATTATCGGTCCTATAGGCTAATAAATTTAACTCATTTTCAAATGCAGGCAGGTTTTTTTGGAATGCTTTTCTTAGTGAACCCCCAAGATCATCCGGCCCGGGTAAACAAGCCCACTCGGTTCATTCAATCGATCCGAATCACCCGGTTTTCCGGTCCTCTGCCTGGTCGAAGTGAACCACAAATCAGCCGGTTCAAATCACCCGGCTCTGAAGGCCATCTCTCTCTCTCTCGTTGACGGCTCGACGCCGAGATCGACGGAAGTGCGATCTTTGCCGGAGAAGGCGACGGAGACGGCCGGCGAGAAGGCAATTCACCGAGATCCTTCCTCCCCTTGGTATGATCCCCCACACTGCTGATTGAAAACCCAGTTCTCTATTCTTTTTCCTATTCTGTTTCCTGCACAGAATAAACAACTGTAGGTTTGCAATTTGGTTCTCGGCCGGACAAAAAAAGGGATCTTAAGATTGTTTTTGTTAATGGAAATGCCTATGCCTTTGGGAGGAAAACAACAATGAAATAATTCTAATTAATCAATTCCTTTTTTCTGGGTATTGTAAAAAATCTGTTCTTTGGTGTGAAGGACAAATCTTTCTTGTGTTCTGAATGTGAGTTTTTATAGCCTTATATGGTATTGATTTCCTACATAGAGAACTTAGATAGTAATTAAATTTTTTATCTCAGAATATCATATAATTGCGCTGGATCCTGTTAATCCTGCTGCTTTTTGGCAACCGTCAGTGTTGTCACCTTGTAGGAAGTAATCTCTTAGAAAAAGTCATGAGGTCCATTTGTAATTCGGGCGACATGTTACCAAAAACAATAAGAAATATAGGGGAGCAAGATCTTTACCAGATATCAAACCATGCTTGAGACAAGAATGGGAATGTGATGGACAAGACAACAACTTCAAAGGTGATTTTGAAGATTCTGAGGAAGAGGTGCCAAGTGCTATAATTTTTCGAAAAAAAAAGAAGAAAAAGAAAAACAAGACGAATAGGCGTCATAAGAACAAATAGATTTTATTGTCAAAGGATATTTTCCCCTTATTACTAGTGTTGTGCTTTACTAGCTAATCGTCTTACCTAGCAGAGGGTCTTGTTGGTCTACAGTTGTTTGCCCTGGGATTGGAGGAGGGTCCTCATGTCTTGTGCTATCTGTCTGTACCCTTCTTTGGGCTTCACTTTAATAAAAATTTCAATTATCAAAAAAGTAAAAAGACAAAAGGCTTACTAGAAGGAGATCTGAGAGGCAAAGAAAGGCAGCACATAGGAAGATGGTGCCAAGTCTTTTTCCGATGCTATTGAGGCAATCAAGGGTATGGATTTCAAAGATAATACTCCCTCACTTTTAATTGAGACAATTAGCAAAAATAGTGTACCGAAATTAGATGATACCGTTCCCTAATTATTCTGCAACTGGGCGGCCAGAGACGGTGATGATGGCACAGCAGCAACCCTAGGTCGAGGTCAAGAGGCCTCCGGGAAGAAAGGTAACTTGTGCTCGGAAAGCCTAGGCTTTTACTATGGACCCCACATTTCAATAAAATTTATCAATTATGTGTCAGTCTCAATTAAAAGTGACCGGAGGGTGTAGTAGCACTATCCGAAGGGGTACTGTCCCTAGATTCTCCTCGAAAAAAGAAGGCTTCTCTGTCACAGGTGAACCTCAGGGAGATGGTGGTTAACAGCTTCCACGAGATGTTGGAATGTCCCACTTTCTTAAAGGAAGTTTACCCCCCCCAATTTATCATTGTTCTAATTGATTGCCACACTTTATGTGGTGCATGTAAGCCCAAAGTGCAAAACAACTTCCTTATTTGCAGTGATGAACTTGGATGTAATGTTGTCTCGCCCTAGAAAAAGTGCTCTGCGATGTAAATATCAGAGTTTTGGTTTTGTTGTTGTACACACTTGCTAGATCAACCTAGAGCATGAATCGCAATGTAGTTTCAGGCCATATATCTGCCCAAATGTTGGTTCTGATTTCACTGTTCTTGGAGATATTCCACATCTGGTCGCCCATTTAAGAGATGATCATAAAAAAATATACATGTGCTTGATGCTAGCAGCTTCTGCAGGAGGTATATCCGTAAGACACATGCATATTATGGAACAACAGCTGTTTACGTGGTGTTTTTACAATTTATGGGAGGGTAATGAGGCCAAGAATTACAAGTACAATTTGAATGTAGGTAGTAGTTGTAAGAAGATATTTTGTGAAGGTATACCAAGAAGTACCGGAGACGAGTTATGGGAAGGTTCATGGTAGGTATGATGGTCTAATAATCGAGCGAAACATGGCTCTCTTTTTCTCAGATGGTGACGAGAATGAGTTGAATTTGTTGGTCAAAATAAAGATATGGAGCGATTATGGAAAATGACCCCAAACTATTGCCCTATCCTAAAATTGTTCTAAACTTGTGTCAATGCTAGAAATCGCCCTTCACACATGTGGCTGAAAGTTACATGTAAACCCTTGCCCTTACCCACTTACTTCCCTTAACCCATTGAACCATTATCTGGCACATTCACCTCCAAGCCCTCCATGCCATTGTCGCTGTTGCCAGCCCTCTTGTGCCTTCTCCTCATCCTTCTCCACAATTTCCAACCTCTAAAACTACTTAAGATAAACAATGGGTTTGATTAATTGATTTTGAGTTCTCTCCTGCACCTTTGACTTCTATTACTTGCATCTCACGGTATCACGTTTTTGGATATCAACTACTGGATGGTGACACCTATGGAGGAAGAGGCTAAGCAAAAGTAGGAGACGGTGGTGGTGGTGGTGGAGGAGGAGAAGGCGGATGAGGGCTGGCTGAAGTGGCAACAGCGCAGGCACGGAGAGCCTGGAGGCTGAGGTGCTGGATAATGGTTCAATGGGTTGATGGAAGTAGATGTGGGTAACGGTATTAAGCAACTTTCAGCCACATGTGTGAACGTTCACACGTGTGAAGGGCCATTTCTAGCATTTGATAGAAGTTGGAATATTTCTATGATATGGTAATAGTCTAGGGCCTTTTCCGATGATCCCTTGGAGATGTAGAGACAACAATAAGTTATTGTGAATTATTATTGTGTTTGCCCCACTCTTTATGTTTGGATTCTTTTCATATAATAGGTAACTAGGTATGTAGATGAACAAAATATATTATTGTTAAGAGGAACCACAAAGGTAACATCTAGCTAGTAACAGACACAAGTTCTCTGTTCGTAGTACAGAAACACTTTTCTGTTGGTATTTCAATAGAACACAATAGAAGATGCTTAGACAGTTGGATAGAAAGACATCAAATCATCTTTCATTCATTTATTCTTTCATCAAGCAGCAAAATAATATATTGTTCAAGAATATCAACATTTGCAATGGCAGTAGAGGAGGCCATTTCCTATTTTGCACTGGCTAGTTTCACCTCCACGGTTGCAATCTTGGCCTCATTCTTCTATGCATTTTTTATCTTTGCAGTTGAGCATATGGAACGTAGTGCAGAACGTCGCTTTAATGCTCCTAGCATTGTCTGCAATAATATATATGTATATATATAAGAGAAAGGACATATTTACTCTATGTTGGCATTGAAAGAAGAAACAAACAATAAAATTATTGAATCGTATGTAATAGTAGCCAATCTAATATGCCCATTTTTTATTTCACATGCAACAGACACGGGAGCAAAAATGAGGAGGAAAGCAACTGCTCCAACTTTTGCCATGGCAGGAATAGGAAGTAAATTTTCTAGTTTTTTCCTCAACTTCTGACTCAAACGTACTTCTTGCTTGTCGTTTATATAGGCCAAATATGTGTTCCTAATATGGCAGGTTTTAATGATCGTAATTTTGAAAAGAACTGTGGAAAGATTGGTATCAGCAAAAATATGTCAAACATTCTATAACTGGACGACGCTACATAAGTTGCTTGTCAGTATGCAACATGATAGTTTTTCTTTGCCTGATTTTTAATATAATTTGGCAGGTTTTAACGATCGTAATTTTGAAAAGATCTGGTTTAAAGATTGGCATTCTGATTGGTATCAGAAAAAATAGGTCAAACTTTGTATAACTGGAGGACTCTTCATGAGCTGCATGTTGGTATGCAATAGGATAGTTTGCCTCTGCCTGATTTTTAACCCAGGATTTTATTTTAATTTTCAAAGAAATATTTTTTATCTATTAATTTATAAATCTGGATCTGGACATCTCTAGTAGTAAAGATTTATCTTTAAGTTTTTCCATCTTCCAAATAATATCCATTAAGCTGGTTGATTTCGCACCCCCTTATGATTGTTGGTGGCAAAGATTTTTACTCACTGTTGCCAAGTTGCAATTCATGTTCTTTGTTCGACTTTGGGTCAATGTCATTTGTGCATCAATTTCGCAAAATTATTTATGTTTAGGGACAGTGGTCTTGTTTCGTTTTGTTGATTATTTCTCCTGCAGGCATCAACTTATCATAGTTTGTGTATTATCTTTACCTCATATACTCCAAACTTATTGGTGGTATGTCAAATTCATGTTTTCAATTGATGATACTCCCTCCGTCCGTTAAAAGGTAGGTGCAGTGTGGAGAATTGAATCTTTTAAGCATAAGGGGCTGTTTGGTTCGTGAGTTTGATTGAATCTGAATCTTAATTCAGAGGAATTTATTCAGGCTAAATTTGTTTGGAATGTGAATTTCTTTTGGTTGCTGAATCGATAATTCGCAATTCAGTCTGAATTTATTCATTGATGTGGGGCCTGCGAGCAGAATTGGTGAATCTCAATTCGTAATTTCAGCCTGAATTGGGGAAAATGCTGTCAGGCTGAATATTGAATTCTGTCCAAATTCATTAACCAAACATGATTCAGGCAATTCTCTTCCAATTCAGGCTGGATTTGGAGCCAATTTTGCGAACCACACAGGGCCTAATTCAACCCCTAAAGGGGAAAAGACCTCTGTGGCGGCTGAGAAATAAGAAGTCTACTTTTTTTATACACAGAAAAGAGGAAAATGTACCTACTATTCTTGGATGAAGGGAGAAAAAAAAATTCATTTTTGTTTATTATCTGGCGTGACTCGGCCAAGGATTTAAATTGCTGTTAGCTGCGATAAGGTTGTTGCCATCGTTTGCTTTCTTTGTCCAATTAAACGCGGTTGTGGTCATGGATTTATATCTTTCCATGCAATTTGATCGTTGGTCATGTTTGTTTGGACCCGTTATTCGGCTCTTTCTCTCTCCCCCTCTCCCTCTCTCTGTCTCTCTCTCAGATGCGATCTGACTGTTTTGTGGGGAAGCAATTATTTCGTACTCCTTTCCGTCCGCAATGAATGAAGCTAGTTATTTGGGGATATGGTAATGCATTTTCCAGACATGCAAATTCTGGAGATGTTAATAATGTTTTTGAACGGAAGGATATATATATATATATATATGTTACCGTAGAGAACTATCAAGCTCAATAGTGAGAAGGATAGTTTTTAGGTCAAGCAGTTATAGTAGGCCAAATGTATCCATAATATTATGGAACATAATTTCTGAAATTCCGGAGATGTTAATAATGTTTTTGGACAGGCGGATATATATAAGCGAAGAGAACATATCAAGCTCAATAGTGAGAAGGATAGTTTTTAGGCCGAGCAGTTATAGTAGGCAAATGGATCCATAATATTATGGAACATAACTTCTGAACTTTATGATTTATGTTGGTCAACCCATTAAAGTCAGCTTTAATGTTTACTCTAACCTGTTTTCTTATTTTTTCAAATATGTCAATCCACATATTTGGAAAGGTGTATGATGAATATGATGATGTTGAATCTTCTTATCATTGTCCCCTTTTCGGAGGGTTGCGTCAGGAAGGGCATCCGGCGTAAAAACTTGCCACTATGTTTCTTTGTATGGATTTTGTACCATTTTGATTCCGATAAGAGTCAAATGTGGTATATAATCCATGCCACCGACCCCAGATAGCTGGGATAAGGCGTATGATGATGATGATGATGATGATGATGATGATGAACCTGTTTTCTTATGTCTTGCTTCTACCTTCATTTATCATCTCAAGTTTTCACTTTGGAAGTAGAAAACACTTCCTACTTTGCTTCTCTTTTTCCTACTCTACCTGAAATTTTTCAACACTGAATGTTGTACTGTTAAATATGAGTGATCTTTTCGACGGTCAAAAGGATGGTGGTTGGTATATTTCATTACCTTCATCGATGGCAATAACTATTCTAAGTATTGGTGAATTTACGTTTTGAGAAGGAAGTCTAAAGCCTTAGATAGATCCAAGAATATGAGGTTGAGGATGAAAGTTAATTAGGTAGCTTGATGAAGTTCCTTGCATAGGGAATGGTATATTTCATTACCTCCATTGATTACTATTGTAAGCACTGATAGGAGGGTTGGTTTATTTAAGGTAGAGAGGCAAAAGGATCCAATCATGAGTCAAGACTAGTGGTTGGGAATGCG
The DNA here is from genome assembly GCA_039654745.1 of Houttuynia cordata. Lineage (NCBI taxonomy): Eukaryota > Viridiplantae > Streptophyta > Magnoliopsida > Piperales > Saururaceae > Houttuynia > Houttuynia cordata. Next base: position 54,020,524 of record CM077504.1, on the reverse strand, counting down.
TCTAAGGAACTTGGGCATTAAGAGAGCACAGAGCATGAGGTGTGACAAGGGATTTTTATGTGATGGTAGGGGGATATGATGATACCTGCACGCATACATACATAGAGAGAGAGAGAGGGAGGGAGGCAGACAGAGAGATTTATCATGCGTTTTTCTAGATTTTGGTGATTAATATTTGGCTGAAACATCTTCTGAAGATGAGTGGGTTCCAGATGTCAGGTGGGGCCCAACCTTTATAAAGAAGTTTAACTCTGCATTTACCATAAATCTCCCTGTTTTTCAAACTCTTTTGATAGATTTACCAAAAAAACCAAAAAATTCTTTTGATAGTGTGAGGCCACTTTACTGGCCCGTGGTAACTAGAGGCAGAGAGCTTCTCTGCAGTTGACAGGAGACTCCTAGACTTGATGGGAAATGGAAAACTACATAGTGGACCTTATTTGAGTTGGAGTTGGCAAGATTTTTGCCTTATGGGTTTTTTAAAATTATATCTTCTTGTGGACTTGGCAAAACTAAGGCCATGGCCACGATCTTATGTATGGATGAGAATAATGTATGGGCTCGACTTTTCTGCATCTGTCAAAGGGTAATTGACATTTGGAAGACAAAGAAGTTGTTAACTCCTACAGTCAAGTGGTTCTGGGATTAAGTTTTTTTGCCAGTGAATTTTTAATCATCTTCTTGTTTCTTCACACCTTGCTATGGACAATGATTCCTTTGCAAGCCCCTAGTGATGATTTTTTTATTGATGTGCCATTGTCAAATGTGGACTACTTGTTAGTTATTGAAGAACTTTTACTACTTTCTTTGTTAATTCTTGAAGATGTTAACGATTGAGTATATGATTTGGTTCAATTCAACCATTTTGGTTTTCTTTTTCTGATCTTTTATCCACTTTCAACATATTAGGTTTTATTTAAAGTCTCTCTCCCATGGCAACTGATCATGAATTGGTATGTATGCCTCTTATAAGTGGCCTGCCTGATGACCTAGCCATTCTTTGTCTGGCTAAGGTCCCTCGGGGCTATCATCACACCCTGAAATGTGTCTCAAAAAGATGGAGGCTAATGGTTTGCAGTGAAGAGTTTTGGCTTCAACGCCATAAGCACAACCTGGATGAGCATTGGATTTATGCAGTGTGTAAAATCTCAACAGGGATGGGTTTATATTTGTTGGAACCGTCAAAAAAATGTTGGAAACACATTCAAGGGATTCCTCCATCATGTGTAAAGAAAAAAGGCATGGCTTCCCAAGTTATTGGCAAGAAATTGTACTTGTTGGGTGGGGCTGAACGACTGGAAGATATTGCAAGGGAAGTTTTCTTTTATGATGCATCCAGAAATAGGTGGGAAGAAGCATGCCCAATGCCCTTATCCAGGTACTTAGCTATTGTATGCTATTGGGCAATTTCTGATGATACAGGTATTTTGTCAGTCTTGCATAGGTCTCATATTTTAATAATAAATATATTGAGAATTCGAGATGCTTTGGAACAGTTAAACTGCTTTTATGGACAGTAGTATTTGCTGTTTAACCAATCAGTTAGTTATGAATAGATAATTTAAATATTCGTGCTACATATCAATATGGCAGATAATGGATGTATGATAGCAATTTCTTGATTTTTTAGTTACCTATCCATGTTGTAACTGTGACAGACATATACAAGTGGCTAGAATTAGTTTAAACTATGACTTGGTTACTCCATTGATGCTAGGAAAATTATTTAACTTTTGGAACAATTTTTGAAATGGGTAGAAGTACTTATCCTATTTTTGAATGTTTATGGATTCCCTAACGGAAAATATATAACTTGTTTTCATTTGGGAAGCTTAAGGCTCTTGTTTATTATTCCTATACCAAAGTGCTCTTGACTAGCTAAAATCAGTTGAAATTTTGCTTATCATAGTCAGTCATGCTTTGGGTCATTCTTATTTTGTAACTCCTAAGAATGCATTGGCTTCTTTCCAAGCAAAGGTATGTGATTTTAGATTTTTTGGCATGATCAGGATATTTTCTGCTTGTGAAGCTGTCAATGGTAAATTGTATGTTATTGGGGGCACAGAATGGAGTTCACCCAATAGTATATCCTGGGAAACGTATGACCCCAGCATGAACTTGTGGACTACTAACTCAGATCCCAATCTCTTTTCTGAAATGGATGAGCTTCTTCGGCCTTTTGAATGTGATGTAAATATTAATCTTTGCGATACAGATCAGTCTTTTGCACTTGATGGAAAAATTTATGTTCGCCGTATAAACTTTTCAGCTGAGTCTGGAGTAGAGGCGCTTGTGTTGAACCCAGCTATTTCGAACACATGGCTGCCTGTGGTAAGCAGAATGGTGACTCATTGGTGTGGACCTGTTGTTGTTGTCGATGGGACAGCTTACATGCTTGATCAGAGGATAGGGCTGAAATTGATGATGTGGAATAAGGAGATGGAGGAATGGGTGGCACTGGGGAGGCTGTCGACACATCGAATCAAGCCACCTTGCCATCTTGTGGCTGTTAGAAACAAAATATATGTCATAGGGTATGGCCTAAGCACCGTGATAATTGATGTTAGTAAGCTCGGAAATGTTGGTGGGATAATAATTAGCTCATCTGTGCCAGGTTTAGATTCAGTTGAGGTTGTTACTTGTAAATCTGTTGCCCTTTAAAGTTTGTTATTCCAATTTAAAACTTCAGTGGCAGTATTGATCTGGGAATAATCCAAGAAAACAAAGGTGTAAAGGAATGAAAATAATTTTTTTTCCTTACCCCTGCATTAAGCCTGTCTTTCTTAGAAACATCGGTAGAGATCATCCTGAGGTGATGAGTTAAATTTGGGAGGAAATGATGTCGGATGATTTCAAATGAAACTGTCTGGGGAGGAACTCTAATGCAAATTGCTGGTAAAACTTTACCGTTACCATTTATTATAAACATGAGCTCTGGCCAATGTTCAACGCCCTGCCCAGCCTTTCTTCAACGCTGCTTCCTTCTCGGCCTCAGCGAACAAATGAAGGCCGGGGGCATCAAGGCGTGCAAACACCCCCAAACCTCCATGATTTTGGGCGTTCACATCTACAGCACTGTAAAGACTTCTTGCTCTTTTTCCTTCTCTTCTCGCCCCTATGGTGCCTCAAAATCATGGACGTGTGGAAGTGTTCGAGGAATGGTGCGGATTGTCAGGGTCTGGGCAACTAGCCCCGCTTCCTGGTACTTTTTTCAGGCATGAGAAGGGACTTTCATAACCTTGCAGACCTGAAAATTTTGGGCCATTTTTGGGCCTTTTTTCAAGGGTATTTGTGGCCCTCCATGAAAACCATCCCCAACTAACGAAATTATAATTTTCATGAAAAAGAATGTTTTCATTTTTATTTTTTAGAACTCCTTACTCATCCTAAAGAAAGTTAGGCAGCTTTCAAACGCTGCCCAGTATTTATTTTTTGATGAATTTAGTGCAGTATGTATATTTGGAGTTCATTTCATGTCATTCATATAATGAAACAGCATATAGGACATAGGGAAGGAATATGGATTTTTCGGCTTTCAAATCTTCATGTAATATTTTAAGTAATACAAACTCGTGTGTAACTTTGTATATTACCCCTCACGGTGTTTCTTGGTACAGTATGTTCCTACAAGCTGCACTGGCAGTATTTGACAGCGTTGCATGAAATGATCAATGGTCCCTGGCTTGCCTGTGGAGATTTTAATGCTATTCGTAACCCTGAAGAATAATATGGTGGATACCCACCCCAGCTAAATACCATGCTATGCTTTCAGTCTTTTATAAATGATAATGGTCTCCTGGACCTGCCATTCCACGGATCACCATATACATGTTGTAATGGGCAACAAGGCCATGGACTCACAATGAAGCGGCTTGATGGGGCATTGGTCAATAATGCATGGTTTCAGCTATTCCCTGATATGTGTACTGCACCTTCCACTTTTATGCTCAGAGATCATCCTCCAATTATTATGTACCTGCAACCAATTCTAAATCAATGTTTTCGCCGGCCAAAGTATATGGCACATTGGTTGGATTTCCCCGTTGCCCAAACGGCCAAACTATTGTGCCGCATCAGTGGTGACAGAGCGATCTAGGTTCTTCATCTCATCAATTACATATTAAATTGAAAAGATCTCTCTATGCTCTCCGCAACTGGCACAAATCCCAAATTGGCACGATTGAAGCGGAACTTCGTCACATTGATAATACGAAATTTTTCCACCAGTCAACGTTACAGAGGCTCAAGGTCAATCTCATTCTCGCTATAAAAGATTTGCGTGGCCAGATTCATCAAACCTTATTCACTTATTATTGGAGTTTTGGCCTGCCGAAGTCATAGCACAAATAATGGCAATTCCGTTTGATCCGGATATTAATGACCACTGCACAGGGAAATTTTACCGTCAAATCAGCATATCGGTTATTAGATGATCAAACTTCTGCAATGGTTCCAAATACATCCTGGCTCAAATTATGGCATCTTAAACTCCCACCTAGATTTCTTTTGTTCGCATGGAAAGTATGCAATGATGGACTTACCACCAAAGAACTGTTATCCAAGAGATTGCATTACCAATTATGAATTACAGGGTGAGGAATCAATTGCACATTTATTATTCTTATATTGTCCATGGGTGTGCAGGATATGGAAAGAAATCTCAGGTATCAATGTTCTCAGTTCATCTCTCACGCTTACAACATGGTTACTCTACCTCGACCAATACCCCTGCAATGATGCTGAGAGACATATAATGGTGAATCTTTACATTGTCTTCATGTATGTGGTTTAGGGAGCCACGAAACAATACTATCTTTCGTCACCAAGCCACATCTCCCATAGCAGTTATTGAACGTTTTCGTTCATTGCGATCTAAGTTATATGGGCGCCAAGATGATCAAGCTATGCGACTAAGATCTGTACAGGCGAAATGGATCCACTGGACGCCTCTACCTGTTGGTTATTTATGATCAGTTTTGAGCATATAGAACATCCTCTAATGAAGGTGATGCGGACGTGATTATACGAGATTCTAATGGTAATTTTGTTGCTGCCATGGCCTCCAGAATTTATGTAGCCTCTACAATCATGGCTGAGGCTGAAGCATGTCTTCAAGGACTTTATTACAAAGTTGAAGGAAAAGAAAACAACGGTGCTTCGTGAATTATTATGGCGACTTCTAATGGTCATCAACTACGGTCTGATTGCATGTTGGATTCGTATGTACCAGTTCTGCAGCATACCAACATGTACTATTTTAGTTTAACTCCCACGAGGGATTATACTAGAGCCATTCGAAAGTAGACGTTTCGCATTTCTATAGGAACTTGACCTGTTGGTAATGCTTCCTGCAGGAATTGAATTTGATTGTGCAATTTTAGAATATATGTCGTAGAAATTGGAAAGATGTATCAAATGCACAAAAAAATCACCAATTGAAGAAGTTATGACCATCTAACATCTTGTCATCTGCTTAGTTATCAAATACTCAGTGTCTAGCTAGTTCATTTATTAATTGGCGTAGTAGATTGCAAGTAACTTCTGATGATCATAATTTGAGGTATAAATTTTTTTATTGGCATATTTTTTGTGCATTGGATTTGTCCTTTTGACCTCTTGACTCACTAAAAACTTCATGAGCAAAGTCAATATCTGCTGAAAGTTGTGCTCCGAAAGTTTTGCCAATTGTTAACCACGTGTTTGGGGCATGGAGGTTCGGCGTATAGTGTTCAACCTGACTTATGGAAAGAGCTGAAGAGGATTTCATCACACAGTACTTTTTGGCCCAAAGAGTGGGTTTCGAACTCAAAACCAGGCATATTTAATTGCGTTAAAACATTAGCCTTTAAATCGAAATAGTGGCATAAAAAAATGGCCTGAATTAAGAATGTGGATGATATCTATAGAGGTGAAAGATCATTTGCCACTAGAACATATTCCTATATTTGTGCAATTTTGTAGTCACGTGTGAAAAGTGGTTAAACATCATAAAATCAATTGAAAGATTTGGACTCGTTTCACAATGCGTTTTCTAGTCGAACAGTCGCACCTGAGTCATTTTGCTAAGCAGGTTTTTCCATCAATAAGGGTATTTTATAATAAAAAGCACTGCCACTACCATGCTTAGCTATAATAGTTTAACTTGCTAAAAACAAAATGGTTACAAAAGGACAATGAAGCTGAAGTAGCCTCAAATGGAATCACAAGCACCAGCCAAATAGTAAGCAGCTTAAACAGAATACAGTATCAGTAACCCCCATGGAATGCCGGCTCGCCGATATCGCCGATATATCGGTATTGGTTCCCACTCGATACACCGAGACCCAACTGTCTCGGTCGAGGTTTTTTTTAAATATCGCCGATATATCGGTTTTTGCCGATATATCGGTCACATATTTTTTTTTTAAATGAAAAACAACTGCATCAGGCTGATCACCGCGCAAAAGACAAACCTGCGGACGGAGTCCATCGTAGCCATGGCCTCCTCGACGGAGCCCGAGTTCCTGGCCCAGCACCGGGATTAGATCAACAAGCTCTGAGACGCCAAGGTCGCAGCTCGGGTCGGGGTTCGGGGAGAAGCTGTGCCTCCACCTCCAGGAGATCGGAGTCGCCGCGTTGAAATCGATGTTGAGGAGGAGATAGCCAGGCCGGCGCATTACCAGAGGATGGTCGTCCCTCTCTTCAAGTCCGTTCACCTGAACTGGGATTAGGATTTCGCCATATTTGGACGGAGCAGCAGAAACATGGGGCTTAAAAGAGATGACTCATGGGCTCGGTGTCCAATGGGGTTTGAAATGATTAATTTGGGTGCAAGGGCCCGTGGGTTTGGTTGTGACAAGGGTCAAGAGATTGTTCTGGCCTCCGGTCTAGATTAGGCATTGGACAATTGGAGTTCCCAACCAATAGCCATCTTTCACCTCTGAAATAATACTTGACATCAACCATGTCGTCTCGGATATCGGTAAAATATCGGTCGGCCTAAGAGACGAAATATCGGAGATATATCGGAGATATTGCGTAAAAAAATATCGGTCGTCAAAAACTAGTTTTTATCATATATTTTCAAAATCTAACTTCTAAAATGAGTTATACTAATTTAAACAAAGAATAGATTTCAAAATATGCATAAAAGGATAGAAAACAAACATGAAAGTTTTTTTTTCCCATAAAAAAAAAAAAAAAATTTCAAAAATTTTTTCCCAAAAAAAAATATTTTTTTTTCCAAAAAAGGCCAATATATCGGTCCGAAACTATCGCCGATATATCGGCGATATTTGGAAAAAAAATGGAAAAATCGATACTTAATGATATCGGAGTATTGGTTTGTGTCCGATACCGATATATCGGCGAGCTGGCATTCTATGCTTGACATCTGTGCAACATATTACAGATTTGGGAGGTATTGGCAATAGATATCACTTATTTTAGAAGTTATATTTTGAAAATACATAATAAAAACAGATGAGTTTACATGAGATCGTTCTCATATAAAGAGTATGAGGCCAATCTTTATTGCCGTTAGATTCCGATCGGAGGGTGGATATTAAATCAGTGGGTAGGTGAGTGTGTCACATCAAAGAGTGGGTGAGATCATTATGGATATTTGTAGCCGTCAGATCAAGATCCAATGGCTACGATTCAAAGTGGCCTCATAAAAGCAATATGAGAGCGATCTCATTTAAACTTTTCCCTAATAAAAACTAGTTTTAGACCACTGATATTTTTTACACAATATCTCCGATATATCTCCAATATTTTGTCTCTTTGGTTGACCGATATTTTACCGATATCCGATACGACATTCCTTGGTAACCCCATAGTTGACAAAAGATAATACCAAAAGATTGTTTATGATCATAAATACCAGTTTTTCCTCATTGGCTCTGAACTTAACTAAAATGCAAGCGGGATAAAAGTCGAATAAAATGCAAATGAAATCCTTCAGGAATCCGGGCAAATGAGTAGTGATACCTACTCAATTACAAAATATTGAAGTTCTACCACGCAGATTATAATACACACAAGGATAACCCTCTTTGCTTTTCTACATGTTTGCATTTACAACAGGATCTTCAATGTGCTTACAAGAATATATTACAGTATTGTAAATGCTAGGCATAAATGATAACAAGGGAAAGAGCATCATCTACTATGTTCTTCTCCTTTTAAAACAAGGATTAACATTCAAATCATACCGTTCAAGTTTTTGAAGAGCTGATAAGCACTCATCAACCCTTTTCAAAACAATAGGAATAGAGATTACATTGTGGGCCACTTTTGTCTTTAGCAACTCTATCTTCTCAACAACTTCAGGATCCTGTTCACCAAATTGCATCTTCTTATTCTGCTGAGCACTAACTTTTCCTACATATTGCACAAAAAAAAAACTAAAAGTTGCCTTTCAAAATAATAAATAAATAGAAGCCAAATAAAAAGGTGCAGCATTTCATGTAAAAAATAAGACTGCCCAGAAAAAAATTTATAGCAAAGACTTCCTACTCTTTAGACCAACAAAAAAGTTGAAGATTTTCACGTGGTATAAAATCATTTAAATGAGGTCATAACGACACAAGTAGTCTTCGCAGTCAGAGAGTAATATAAGCTAATTTCTACATCTGCAACGGTCACAGCTTGGACCTACTCTATTGACATGTAACTATTATATAATTGTTTTCTTCTATTTGCTCAGACCTACTCTATTGACATGTAAACATTATATAATTGTTTTCTTCTATTTGCTCAGACCTACTCTATGGACATGTAAACTACTATCTACGTGATTTCTTCTATTAGCTGAAGCTTATATAACGCACGTAGAAATTTAAAATAAAAGAAAAGGTAGCTGAACTTCATAGTGAGCAACATCATGACAAGTTATTGGTATAAAGATCATTAATATTAACCTTTGAAACGCCAGAAGGAACGTTTGTTATATGATCTGTTTTAGCAATTGAAATAATCCGAATTCATAATATGGGTTGCCGATTTTCAAACAGCATCATTAAATCTTTTCAGACTCTACAAAGCAATTTGAAATTTCAAACAGAACGATAGAAGCTCAAACAAGATTGCAGAAGTTCAGAAGGTTTTCTTTTACTATTTTTTCGTAAGATAATATGAACCTCAACTTTCATCTGACAAAGGTTTCCTCCTACTATTTTTTAAGAAATGAAGTTGGTTGCCCCTTGTAACATTTAAAAAGTATGCTTCATGCTCATACTTGTTGACCAACTGCAACTAGCATTAGCACCAAGAATAGCATCCAGTCATGTACACAGATTAAAGGCTGGACTACAGGAAATTGAAACAGAGAATAGCCAAATATCTATTAGCGCCAAGACTACCATAACAACAACACCTGGTAGAGATAGAGCACGCACCTACAATAAACTTATGAACACCATAATCACTAATAGTTAGTCTTGGTATTCCATGAAAAGACAAGGGAAGATCTACAAATGAAAAAACAAGTCAAAGGCAGCTAACGCTCTCATGAAACCTAATGAAGAGTCCACCTAGAAACTATTATTCGAATTTATGATGTCTCATAAGTTTAAAGCGATCCTCTCACTCAACGGAAAGACAAAAAATTTTAAGAAAAGCCCACCACATATAGAATCAATTGCATAACTTAGACATTAATAAAACCTGGCATCTAGTTGGAAAAGCTTCATCCAAAAAAGCAGAGAAATTAAAACAGAAAAAATCACCACCACAGCAATGACTACTCTGCTGATTCAAATAACTCTAGAAAGTAATAACCTGTACCACCGCCACACTGCAATGACCAGGGTATTATCCTACCTTAAACATAGTTATCATAGAATTGACTGTATTGTATAAGAGAATAGTGGCTCCCTTCAAAGATGGCCAACACAGCCACTACCCACCAGCACCTAACGCTGCCGACTGCCCACCGCCTACCACCCCAATCCTTCTCCCTCCTTTCACCCTATTCTTCTTGTAGTAAAAAGTCATACTCTCCACAGTCCCCACAACAGCATACAACTACGCACAACAATAAGTTGAACAAGATTTAACGACAGCAGTTTCCATTATGTCTTCAAGTGGTATAAAAACAGAAACGCCGTATTATTTGAGGCATCATCCTATTAAAAAGGTTCTGATTTTCACACATTCATAAATCTTAATCAGCAAAAGATGATAAAAAATAAAGCACAAAGAAAAAACAGACCACCAATAAAAAAATAACGCATTCAAATGGCCACATTGTTTTATGAAATCAATAACGCGTTTTTTTTAAAAAAGAAGCCACTCCCTCCGTCCAATTAAGTTCATCTGGAAGTGGAAATATGGGGATTCGGAGTGATTTTATTTCTACTACCTCTGCCCGGAATCAGTAGTAACATTATTATGAGGATACATGTTTGGCCGAATAGGGTGTTCTGTACGGGTCCTAGAGTCTAACAAAATTCACTCATTTTGCAATGCAGACAAGCTTTCATTGGACGGAGTAAGTATATTAATAATCATTAAAGGATCTTAAAACATATAGCAAAATAATCACACCAAAAATATAAAAAAAAAACGAAATTAGATCAATTCTACAAAATCAATAAAGCCATATTTTCCCAGAATAAAATATAAATAAATCTGAACAGAACCATTTACATCAAATCAGACAGCTCAAGGACTTACCAAGATCCGACCCATCACGATCCTTAGACGACCCCTCCGAGATCTCCGGAATCACGGGCCTCCTGGATACGAGGAGCGACTCGACGGCTTCAAGGACGGCACCCGGCATTGTCGCCCGGTAGTGCCGGACCTGCTGTCCCAACTCCTTGACCTCCCTTTCCAGCTCCTCCAGGTCTTCTCCATCTTCGTCTGCTTCCTCCTCGCCGCCGCCAGCTAGAGGCGGAAGAGGCAGTGGGCTGCGGATCAAGCGGGACGGAGTTCTCTTCGAAGATGTGGAAGGGGTTTCCGCCATGAACGCCGCCGTCCGACCACCGGAACGCTTCTAGGGTTTCGTGGGAGCTTTGCCGGGGAAAGGTGAAATTCGAAAATGAAAAGGCGGAAGTCGGGTTGGGCTGGGTTCTGATCCAGTTCCGGCCGTTTTATGTGTGCAAGAGGCCCATTTACGTGCAAGCCACAAGGCCCATGCTGCTTGACCGATAGGTTGTCATTTTCGCACGAGAAATGATTGGGTACAACAGCCTAACCACCTCACTTTTAATGCCACGACACTTAGGAGCCGCGCGTGCAAATGTAAAATGTCTGTGTCATCGATCCTAGAAATCACAGCTCGGAGTAGTGTGCCAATGAAGCAATAACACCAAATAATTTCTCATATTCACACACCCTAATTTAGATGCGAAATCATTTGTTCACCCGGCTTGCCAAGAGGGATTTATGCTCACTTTCACTTTAAAGGAGTTCTCAAATCTCAAGATTTATGGTGCACGTACTAGCGCATGTTAGTGTAAGTAAATGACTGATGATTATCTCCTCTTGTGCTAATGTAAGCTCATATGACAGCATCTACTTTCTAGATAGACAGCTCTCGTGAAGCAGGCGTAAAGACCATATGCTAGTTCCGGACACATTGAATACTCAGATTAACATGCCAGTCTTACCAGTTAGAGATCCATGTTGTGCCCTGGGAGTGCACCATATTTCGGTTACAACTATGGATAGAGGTTCTCGGCGATGGCATCTTCTTACTTCTATAACGCACGATATGCAATGTTTAAACCTTTTTGTTTGCTCCACACAAAATTAATCTTTTGGATGGTTATCTTGTGTGCTTAGAAATGATTGACGATAAAGATGAGAGTTTCTTAGTTACCGAGCAGTAGTTGTAGAAAGTGATGGTGAATCAGGAGTGTATCGAGAGTCCTAACCGAGCTGGATACTTCCAGGATTGGGCACCAATAGGATAGAGGGAGATAAGAGGCAAGCAATAGGAAGAGATACCACCACAGGAGGGGCTCAGGAGAGTCCTAGTTGGTTAGGCAATCACTTGTTTTTGAGTTGCGATAGACTTGGAAAGTGGCTATGCAATTAAAATGGGATTTGGTATCCCAATCAACTGGGTGCCAATGATGACTAGACGCCAAAGGGTACGAGGAGAAAGTGGGCAATGGATGGTGGAGATAAAAAAAGAAGTTAAATCAAAGGTTAAAGCAAGTCCTAGTCAACCAGGAAAACCTAACCCTATTTAAACCAGGATTAGGGCTGACCAACCCTTACTTATTGGCCGACCAGTCCCCTCTCCTTCTCTTCGTGCCTTCTTTTCTCTCTTCCACATCCCCTTTTAGCCCTCCCTTTCTCTTCATCTCTCTCTTTCCGTTGCTGGTTGGAGTGGTGAAGCGAGGTAAAGCGATGTTCAAGTAGGAATCAAATTCATTAAAGCAAGAAGAAATTTATGCAGAAAGGTAGAATGATTTTTACACCATTCATTTTGGATTTTCATTCCATGATGGATGATCTGAAATTTGTTATCCTAATGTCAGTTACTTCATCTTGATGTGGATTTAGTGTGCTGAAATTTCTTATACTTAAAGTAATTACCTCTTTGACATTTGTTGATGATCCATTAAATTGATGAAATGTATGACAATTTTCTATGTATTGTTTTGTTACACGTATAAGGGTTTTGATAAGAATTTGTTCAATCATGATCTGTAAGTTGTTGTCTTGATTATTTTACATCAGTTTACTGAATTCACGTTCAAGAATGTCTGTTATTAATTTTCACGCCCCGAATTTCAAAACCTCTATAAGACCGTGGAAGCACTAACATAATAAAGGTCATGAGATAGAAACCCGGAACGCGACCGAACACTCAATCAAATCTTCACTCCCATTAACATGAACTGGGACAATTACAGGATCCAGAATGATAAAAAATATCTGCTAACAAAAATCTTAAATAATAAAATCTCAAGTTTAACTAAATTATTACAATAATCAAGTCTCAACAATATACCAAACATCAAACTTAATTCAGCACACAGGCTGATCAATTCTCCACGAACAAGATATTAAAACATAACAAAATTAAATTCATTTCAATCATGTTTGATCGAACGTACCTCGTCAGATTTTTTCCACTTTGATTCCTACATCAAGAGATGCATGAGTATTTTGAAAGAAATACCCAGTAGGAGCCAAGAAAAGCCCACAACAAAAAGCAATAGGAATACTGACAATATGGTATAGAGAAATGAAGGCACGTTTAACAATGTCAGGATGAGTAAATATAGAGTTTACTTACCTAGATAATAATCATCATCAAAGACCATCAACGGTCAAGAAATAGACAAATATTAAATTCCAAAACTCCAAACATACAGTGCGTCGGGAGAAAATAGAAATGAATACTGACTCCAAACATCCAGAGCGTCGGAGATAACAATTTCTGCTCTCTGTTCAGTCCACTTCCCCTATAGACATCAATTACCAGAACATCCTAGAGGTTCTTCAGAAGAACCCGGCCATGCATATAGGGATGCTGGCCCCATCGGTGCTTACGGGCACAATGGGCTGAGACTACAGACCTTCCGTAATATCATACAGTCTAAAGCGCACATGTTGCCATCATCGGCTGAACTACAGAGGTTCATTATATAATCTGAGATCACAAAGGATCTAGCAATGGCTTGTGAGCATACTATGATTCTACTCTAAGAGCGTTCATCAAGACTCTTAGTGGAGAAACAGTTTACGTAGAACTGAATCAATTCAAAATTAATAAGGGTTCTCTCATCTAGAGACCCCGACCATAATCTTCAGAAATTAGACTTTCAGAGGAGTACACTGGATTTCTCAATATCCCAACGTGGATTGACTCACATAGAAGTAACCAAAGAATTCTCAATGTTCAATCACAGGATGACTCAAAACTGAGACTCATCAGAAATGACTCATTAAACACCTTCACCATGCATAGCTCCAATCAAGACATCACTGGTTTTGACAATAATGAGGGTTATATGTCATAAGTACAGGATGGTAGGGTTTAAGAAAATAAACCCTAACCGAGAATCTAAGATTTCAAGTTTGGTTCCAAAGGTTAGCAGATTTGCAGTGCAATGCACCACAAAGGAATGACTTGGCACAACACAACTCTCTTTTTGGATCTGAATAGTTATAAGACACTACTAACTCCAACTCTCAAAGTTATAAATATAATTCATACGTTTTATAAGTAGTTGTAATATATAGGGTTAATATAAGATGAGGTTTACACAACTCAGAACCATACTATTACCTGCACAATAGCTCCCTTCCTAGGTTTACCACGGTCTATACAAAACCTATTCTGATCTACAATTTTTATGACAGACAGCCCCATGTCTCTAGTTTCTAATCTATTCTACAGCAAAATTTTTTGAATTTTCTAAATTTAGTTATAATTTTTCTATTACAGTCTGTCGGCACAGGACTAATTTTGGCCGAGGGCACTACTCTTAAACAATACTTAATTAATCTCTTTTATTGTCAGTACTAATTAGACTTAGTATTTTACCCTTCTAGGTGTTTCCAAAGTCCACATTAGTTCTGAAATTAAGTATTTTCTCACATGAATCACTATTCCCAAAACTGTTTATGCATACCCATTCTTTTTAGGCTCGAAAATTGCAAATAGAACTATTATATCCGGACACACCCTTTACTGACTCATTAACCGACCTGGGGTACAGCGACCTTTGAACACCAGTAACCCTTACCCACAAAGATTATTACTTCTGTGATTAATATCATACGGTATGTAAACCATAAACAAACAGTTTTTCATACACATACTCTGTTTCGGCTAATATAATACAAACAGGACAATTTTCTCAAGACATGACCCAATACTGACTTCGTATGCTGAAATCTCAGAATACCGCAAGTACAACTTGTAAAGCTTGCTACTTTGCAGTTAAGACTCCATGTATGATTGTAGTTATGACTCAGGTATGACACAACATGGTCATCAACCAGGTTTAGCATTGGAACCAAGGAAAGAGAACATCTTTAGGTGGACATAAAATTGTACAGCACAATACCATGTGTAATAAACTCAATTCAACCAGCAAGCATACAGAATGGTCTAAATAGAGCCATGCATGATAAGGGTTTGGATCAATAAAGTCAATTTCCACAATAATACACTCATCAATTCACATACGGTGTTTCATCCAATTGGACCACACCGAGATTTATTAGACCAGAACTAATATCAACATTCACAGCATATTCCCTTGACCCATTCATTATGAAACATCAAGGTTTGCATCATAGAGTTGTAAAAAAAAAACTCCTACCTCTTTGAAACCAACCGAGTGATTCTCCCTGCACGACTAAGATTCCTCCTCGTGATGTCTCTTCCGCTTCGGCAATTCCACGTTCTCAATGCAAATGTTGAGGGAATTTGTTTGCTGGTTTAGGAGAAGGGAGAGGAGAAGATGAAGAGGAAAATTCACCCAAAACATAGACGAAAGGCTGGTCGAACAAGAGAGTGGCCGGCCCCCAAAATTAACATGTATATATATAATTTTCAATTCTAGTGGACCTCATCTCCACCCTTGATCTTTTCCCCCAAAGGATCACCACCGTTCCCTAGTCATGACCTCAACCACATCCCAAGACGTGCTCCACAAAACCAGCTCCTAAATCAGTTAGGATTCCCACTAAATAGGACACGTGATCTCCTAATTGGATACCAAAACTGCTTATGGCAGTTTCCAATTTCCAATGGACGCCCCTTTGCATTAAGCACCTCGTCCTAATCAGCTAAGAAATCTTGGGTAATATTTTCATTAAACCCTGATTGGCTCTCCATAACTAATTGAAATAACCCATCCCATTAAATTAGAGTCAATCAGTTTCCAAAAGATAGGCATTAAAATTAATTGAGGTGGTTACCAAAACAAACATGGTAACTTCCTATATGCATTCAAATTTTGGCACGCCTCTTCCTGCCATGTGGCATCCTTAATTTGAATAGAAAATTTTGTACAAATCATTCCCTTAATACCTAATCGAGATCCCTTCAATTTACCCAAATTTCCATTATTGCCACAATCTATTTCAATTAAATTCCAGATCGGTTTTTGAATTTGAAATTAACACACCCAATAGCTCCACGATTTGGTCCTCTTGCCATAACTAACCAAATCACATCACATCACACATGTGCACACGCCCCCAAGCATGTGCCCACATGGCTCCGGGACTCTGCACTGCACTGGCGCCCAACATATCTGGCGACCAATGCTTCTCCGACTTCTGGTGCATGTGCAAAAGTTACCAAAAATAAATTCTCAAGCTACAAAGGTCCAACTTATAGCATCAAAATAATTCGAACAAGTCCCAACACTTCGTACGCGCCTGGCCTTCACCCCTGGCATCAAGTGCATTTAGACCCTGGCGCCAGGCTAACCTCAGCGCCAAGTTGGGCCTAGCGCCAGGGCTAGTCCTCGCACCCTGGTAAACTGCATAATCTGGTTTAATGGTTCCACACTTTCATAAGCATCACAATAATAATGCAACACACCAAATTATAAGATTTTATATAAAAAATCAAACAAGCGCAAAACTTTTCTATTTTAGAACAGTTTCCTAAAATAACAGTTTTAGTAAACATACCGATTTTTCGGGTGTTACATTAATTGTCCCAAGACCAATCATGTATTTATTGGAAATTGATGTTTAAACCTTCATATTAGAGTCCGATGAGTACCAAATTGCTTTCACTCATCATACACGTTGTCAATATCCTATAAAGGAGTCATCAGTGTCTGACAATTGTTGTCCAATTCTTCTAATTGATCTAGTATTATGATTATACAATTGCATATAGATATTGAAATAAACCTAAGATCATTCTAAAACACTACTACTATGGACTAATATAGATCTGATATAATAAAAAAGTGTAACGTTAACCTGTACTTAAGATCATTAATTATCAAAAAAGTATGAACTAGAGATGGTAATTAGTCTCATTGAGTAAGTTTAATGTAAACAGTTCTCTCGGCGAGAACCAATTCTGTGTCAATGACCTATACAAAGAAAATCATAACTAATTCTAGAAAATTTTAAAAATATGCCGTCAGTTTTTAAGGAAACTAGACTCATAGAACACTTACTGTAAAGATTTTCAGTGTCAGTTTGACTTGTATTGTCTATGACAATTGTTTGATTTCACCTGATCTGTCAAAACAGCACACTTTCCTTACACTAAAAGTAACTAATACTTGATTAATATAAGTCCTTATACTATAATTAAGCATATAACTTATCTCATGAATGTTACTAAACTGCATATAAAAATTTCAGTAAAATTGACTGAGTCACAAATCCTCTAATAATTTATTTGATCGATAGTCTTCTGTCCATTTGATAACTTTTTGTTGTCATGTTCATGTGTATGTGTGATTCAAGTCTTCATTTGAAACTTAAACTTGATATTCTTCATGACCTAACTATGGATTCTTTGAGTCATGATAGACAGTACTTGATCATTTTTTCTCATGAGTTCTTACCCAATATTAGTCACGTGTAACATGTTGAGTATCAACTATCTCAGTTTGTTCTATCACTTGATTACAAGAAAGAATGTTGTGTTCACAAAGGATATTTTTATATCTCTGTCATGAGTGTTATTGCACAATAAACTCTCCACAAGAAACCTTGCGAGGACCTCTCCGAAGTGGGTTCATAGTATACTCAAAGAGCCATGTTTAGATCTTGCGAGATCTCCGTTATTATTTGGACCTTGCGAGGCTCCGGCCCAGCACGAAGTAAAGTTTTTATGCTATTGAGACATTATAGAAGGTCTAGCAGTCTCCACCCCATTGTGTCCGTAAGCACTGATGGGGCTTGTGTCCTAGACACATGGCCGGGTTCCTGCACGAGAACCTCGAGGGTAATGGGGTAAGTAACCACTTGCGAGTGGTGATGATTGAGAGCAGAAATTGTACCTCCATACACTTTAGCTGTCTTGGAATCTTGATAAATAATGATACTTCCAAATTGATGAAAGCTTTATGTTTCCAATTATGGATATGCCGATGATTCATTCCTTATCTCATTTATCATATTCCTTATCATATCTTGCATATCCCTATTCTGTTGTGGTTTTTGCATCCTACTGAATATTTCTTTGAAATACTCGTGCATCTTGTGATGCAGGTATAAATATGGATTAAGTGTGAAAAAGTTGCATAAAGTAAAGAAGCGAAGCCTGGAGTAGAAGAGTTTTAGTTTGCTTTAAATTTTAGTTTGGAACTTGTAATAATGTTGACATGTGGGCCAAACTTTTAAATTACTGGATTCCCATAAGAACATATGGATCTTTTATTTTAGTTTCTTAATAAGTTTTATTCTCATGCTATATTATTTCAATTATGTGTCTTTTTATGATGGTATAATTGAATTTGAGGGTGTATATTAAGTCATGTTCCAAAATTTCTGGCTTCTAGATATATTCATCATTTCAATGACTTCCGCAATCTGACGAAGCTGGGAATTTAGGGACGTGACAACACCCCTTGTTTGTCACTTTGCTTTGAGTACAAAACAATGTCCAAGTACGATTGAGGAAAAAGAGGAAATAAAGAAGATGTCTTATGCTAATGTTGCAGGATGTTTGATGTATGCTATGGTCTGTACAAGCTCGGACATTGCCCAAGAGGTTGGTGTGGTTTGCAAATATATGTCAAAGCCAGATAAGGAGCATTGGAATGCAATGAAGTGGATTTTGAGGTATTTAAAGGGCACGAAGGAGTTACGTAATGTGTTTGAGAAGAAAAAAACTCAAATAGTATAGTAGGGTATGTTGATGCAAATTATGCGGGGATCTTGACAAGAGACGGTCTACGATGGGGTATATTTACACTCTTGTTAGTGGGCCTATTTATTGGAGGTCGGTGTTATAATCCACAACGACTTTGGCTACTACAGAGGCCGAGTACATGACAATCACGGAGGCTTCTAAGGAAGCTATTTGGTTGAGAGGCTTGATGAGCTTGGTTTGAAGCAAGGGAATATGCAACTATTTTTAGATAGAAAAGTAAAATTTGTTTGACCAAGAATCATGCATATGTATTATATAGCTGAGGATTAGGTCAACTCGGGTGAAATCTCTATTGGGAAGGTGCACACATATGAGAATGTGGCTGACATTCTTACTAAGGAAGTAACTATTGAGAAGTTTAGGCATTGTCTACACTTACTCAACATCTCTATGTGTAAGAGATTAGAGGTAGCACCTCTCATTTTAGGATGCAGGTGCAAATTTGGTGTGAGGATATTTCTTGCCAGGGTTGAGGTGTATTACACTTATGGCAATTTCCAAAGGGTGGAGAAGTATTTCGCCAAAGTGGAGATTATTGTGTTTGGTTCAAAACTCAACTAAAGAAATGTCTTTTTTGGGTTCGGTCTAGAGTAAGGGTAAACTTATAATTCTAGGAAATGTGTTTGAAACCCACTTAGGCCAATATGCATTATCTTTTTTTCTATTCTAGGGTTGGGAACAAAATAATCAAAAGGGGAAAAAAAGAGAGGGAGCCAAAGGTGAAAGGTTAAAGCTTTCTTATGCGATTGTGTCAGATGGGCGATTGCAAATTTCCAAAACAGTGATGCGGATCGAAGACGAGGTGGGTGTAAATGTAAGTAATTTGAAACAGCCAAATATTTTCCCCTCATTGTTTGTGACCAAACTAGTGTCCGACGGAAAGAGTTGCCAACACTTCTTGAGGAGCAGAGCTTGGCTGAAAATTCTAGTAGATTTGAAATTTCACCCTGTTGCCATAGACTAGGCTGGATAATCGGCAATGGCACTACAAATTGTGGCTTCCTCAGGCATGTCAATACATCCACCCGCTGCAACCTGTTCCTTTGGAATTACAGGTTGCACATTTTACGGATATCTCTTCTCGTCAATCACATATTTGGTCCCACAAATTTCGAGTCTCCACTTTGATCCTACTAGAGATGATACACCAGTTTGGCGTTATACCAGAAACGACATGTTTACTATAAGTTTAGCCTACGGCAGCCTTCATTTCAGTTCTCAGCTAGGCGAAACACAACCTTTTCGGTTACAATTGTGGCACCTAAAGTTACCACCTCGAATGTTATCTTTTGCTTGAAAGCATGCATGGACGGACTTCTTACAATGAGCCTTTTAACACAACGACTGTCATTGTGCCCTCACAATTTTATATATTTTGGCAAACCTTTGATCAAATGCGCAGCAGTGGTACTTCAGTCAGCAAGAAGAAAGAAAACCCATGATGGGTACTGCTCATGGAAGCTTCTGTTAGAGGAAACCAGATGGAACGAGCCTACAATATAAAAAAAAACTAGTGAAATGGGGGCTACAAGTTCGAGGCTTGCTGCAGTCTGGCAGCCTTGGAGTCTCCGTTGATCAGCTTTGGAGCATCTGAGCCAAGAAATGGATAAATGGGGCTTGTTTCTGTTCCACTCTTTCAATCTTTTAATTTCTTCATGCTTCAAGTTTCCGTTTTTTTGTGGGTGGCCTGGTCTCCCGGCGGGTCTCTCTTCATCACTTAAATGGCCGACTCTGGGCGGCTGTAGGCGCTACCGCCGCCGCCGTCACCCAAGGTTAGGACCTTGGTGGTTCTTTGACTTTGTAGTCTTTTCTATTTGTGTAGTTGTCTTACATATACCTGTTTTTGGCATCATTGCTATACCTGTTGATGCTTGATATTGTTGATTTTTTTACTACTATATTGTTTCTAAACTCAAAGAAATTAGTTTGCTAGTGAGAACTTTTAGGTGAACTATGGGATGGAAGTTGACTTTGATATCCTTGAATTGTGTAAATTGTGTGAACGGTAACTTTAGGGAAATGCATTCCATATGATTGTTAAGGCTAGAAGATTTATATGTGAGTGTACCATTTTTTTTTACTAGTCCTTTTGGTGGCAATAGTTTTCTATTTTTTTGGTTATCAAAATATTATATTCTATTCTATTAAGGGGCCGTTTGGGGCGTGATTAAAAGCAAAACATCCAGATGGGATGTTTTGCTACACTGTAGCATCTGGATATTTTATGTATCCAGCTGAAACACCTCTAAAAATCCACATGGATGCTACAGTATATATCCAATATCCAGTCTGGATATTTTTGCAATAATCACGCCCCAAACGGCCCCTAACTCAAAAGAGGGAAGCACAAGAGCACAACCTGAAGGTCAATCCCAAAAATTGGAAAGGAAACTACAGTTCCTAGTAATTTTTACTTTGAGGCCCAAACTATCCATAATCGTACAAGCATGGCATATAGTTATATAATTCCTCGAGCAAGACTACTTGAACCCGAGCTCCTTCCCTCGAATATGCACTTGTTTCTGTCTTGATAAATGAAGGTGATTAATATGTAAAATAGAGATTTCATGACCAACGCTGCATGTCAGTTTGTTTTAACGAAATGGAGTATCATTTTTAGATTAAAATATCAACATGAGTTTTTCATGTTGGCAAAAATAAATTAGGTCTCTTCTTAAATCATATGTAGAAATTCTACACCCTTTAACAAAATAGATGTTTCTTTAAAATGTAACACATAGTTTGGCAGAAAATGTAACACATCAGTTCATGTGTTCTTATGTTTGTAGCCTTTCTGTTTGCGTATTTGTCTTGCGGACTTGCTGATGTTTGATATTGTTGGTTCCTTTTCTACTTTATGGTTTTGAAGTTCAAAAAAATTAGTTTACTAGTCGAAAATTTTAGGTGAACCATATGATGCAAGTTGAATTTGATATCCTTGAATTTTGTAAATTTTGTGAAGCCTCTCTTTTGGGAAATGCATACTATATTTAGTTGTTTTCCATTTTTTGCCTTGTCATTTTAGTAGCAATAGTTATTTGAGGGCAATATATACTCACTCCATCCATATTAAATCAAAATCTAATCGCGGATAGGGGCCAATGGAGTGAGGGTTGTATGCTTTCTAGATGATTGTAAAAGGGCGATAAGATTTATTTGTTGACCATTTTTTTGACTTGTCATTTCAGTCGCAATAGTTATTTGTATCATGATTTTTACTAGATTACAACTGTAGCATGTTTTTTCCATGTTGATAATAGTAAATTTGGTTCTCTTTCCTTCTAAATCATATGCAGAAATTCTCTACCCTTTGAAAAAATAGATGTTCTTTGGAATGTAACGCAACATTTTTGTTTGGCAGAAAATGCAGTCACAGATGATCGATGTTGATGGTCCATATCGACTTCTTTGTTGCTCCGGAAAAGGTGATATAAAGGGTGTACTTCAAGAACTTAAAAAAGGGGTTTCACCAAACCTTGCAAATTATGATAAGAGAACCGCTCTTCATCTAGCATCCTGTGAAGGCTGCACCGATATTGTTAATTTGCTTATTGAGAGAGGAGCTCAAGTGAACTTTGAAGACCGGTGGGGCCGGACAGTAAGTCATCTCTTTTATTTATTACATCTCGAATTCACATCAGAGTCTTTAGTTTCTGCTTCCATTTCCTTTTTACAACCTTTTCGAGTGTGTTTAAGCAGCCATTATCAGATGCACGTAGCTTCGGTCATGATGAGATTTGCAGGATTTTAGTGGAAAATGGTGGAATTGATCCGGTATTTTTCTTAGCTTTGAGAAATAGTAGGAATGTATAGTGCATCAATTTATGTGTGCCTTTAATTTCTCTGATGGAATTGGTCCATTCGTATCAATCTCTCACTAATAAGTTGTGCTCAAACAGATGCACTTAAATCCACCTAATTTTTTTTTTCAAAATCTATTTGAGATTGTTTGCATTTGTGAATTCTAGAATTCATGATCCTGTTGCACTCTTTTTCACAAATATCGCTATAATGGCCCCTATATTTTTGGGTGTGTCTTTAACTGAGCATTGCAAATGTGCTCTTTGTTTAGTTACTTTATGGAACTACTGTTTTCTCCTATTGTGCATAAATTTCATGCAAGTTCTTTTTGTAAGTGTAGGTGGAAGTTGATCCTTGTAGTCCATGCTTTGAAATTGATAGCGGTGAGGTGGACATCAATGAGGCCAAACTTATTGGAGAAGTAATTTCCTTTTTCTTTGTCAATCCTAATAAGTTTAGCTTTTGGAGTAGTGCTTTTTCATTGTTCTGTGAATCAATAATTCAATATATAATTCAAGTATGTCATGATTTCATGAACCAGATGTGGATCTTGTGTTTAAGGTACAGTGTCTAGCATCTTGTCATGCACTCATGCACCATAGTCTTATCACATATCTTTTGCTTTGGTTGCTATTTTATGGCGTCAATAAAGGTGAGGAAGGGAATCAGGTTTGCTGAAGGCACATGTAGAGTTTTGGGCACCTTTAAAAGGGCCTTGATGGCCATATGTAGATTTGATCTCATTGATGACCATCCTGCTGACTTGAGATTTATGGGCAAGGGTTCTTCATTAGAATAACAAGCTTTTCAGGATATTATGCCTATTCATCAATGTTATAATATCTAAAGTTATTGTGCACAGGGCTCTTTCGGTGAAGTTTATCTACTAAAATGGAGGGGTACAGATGTTGCTGCAACCATTGCTTCCAATAACAGAGTGAAGTGTGCAGTGTTTTAATTCATTTTTTCTTATTATTTCTTATCGAGTTATGACAGTTATTAGAGAAGTATAGAGATAGAAAACTAGACTTCTATGTAACCTTCATAGATTTGTAAAAAGCCTATGACAGAGTGCCAAAAGAGCTCATTTGGAATATTTTGAAGAAGGGAATCATGAGAGGTTACATAAATATTATAAATGATATGTATGAGGGGGTTGTGACTAGTGTATGAACTATTAGGGGGAAACCAAAGAGTTTTCGATTATGGTAGGTCTTCATTAAGGGTTAGTTGTAAGTCTTTACCTTTTTGCTTTAATTATGAATGAGTTAACTAGATATATGCAAGATAGTGTACCTTGTGTATATTTTTTTGTAGATGATGTAGTTTTAACTGATGAGAGTAAAATATGTTTGAATACAAAACTAGAATTATGGAGGGAGGCTTTAGAATCAAAAGGTGTGATCAATTTTATTACTTAGGATCCATTATTTAAAGAAGAGGATATTGATAGTGATGTGGCATACAGGATAAATACAGGGTATGTAAAGTAGAGGGCAACCTCGGGAGTTTGTGTGATAGGCATGTTCCAAAAAGGCTTAAAGGCAAGTTATATAGGACAGTTATTATGCATGCAATACTCTATGGTGCGGAGTGTTGGGCACCAAAGAGAAGTCATATTGATAAGTTGAATGTAGCCGAAATAAGCATGCTAAGGTAGATGAGTGGGATAGCTATAAGAGATAAGATTAAAAATTAATATATTCGTGAGAAAATAGGGGTATCTCATTTAGGGAAGAAACTGAGGGAATGTATGTTGAGTTAGTATGAACATATACAAAGAAGACCAATAGATGCCCCTGTGAGAAGATTAAAAGATATGCATGTAGATGATGCCAAAAGTGGGAGAGGGAGACTTAAAAATACTTAGATGTAGTCAATAAAAAAGGATATGACTTTACCCTCTCTTACAAAAGAGTTGGCACAAAACAGGCCTAAATGGATATGTAAGATCCATATCGCCGACCTCAAATAGTTGGGAAAATGGATTACTTGATTATGATTATGATCACTTCTTGAGTTATATTTCTTCCACAAGGCCATTTTATTTCTGACGTTAGTTTCCTACTCCATTCTGTTAAGCTAATACAATAACATGCTGAAAAAATTGGTGCATGATACGAGATTTTAGTCTAGCAAAATAAAATAACAGATATCAACAGTTTGTGGTGAGGGTCCTAAGAGGAAGGGTTGGGCTAGGGAAGGATGGACAAGGGAACTGAACAACGACATTTATATTTCAGTGCAATTTTTTTTTCAACAGGGCTTAGGTGTTCGGTCAAATTGTATGCATAAATGTAATGACCAACTGGGTTTCTTTGTAAATGGGAGTAAGTGTTTAGGTTTTATACTGAAAATGTATCATCTGTCCTAATGAAGCTTTTTGCATGAAAGACATTTATGCATTGTACATATCAGACCAAATTGTAACTGTATAATGCACTGGGTTCTTAATTTCTCTCTCGTACTTGCTATACCTTTTTCCTTGTGTTTTAAGCTCTTATACTTTTAGGGACACTTTCATGAGTAAACTTGCATTGTGGCAAACACTTCGGCACCCAAATATTGTCCAGTTTCTTGGCGTTTTGAAGAATTCTGATCATTTGACCTTCCTGACAGAGTATCTCTGTAACGTGAGTAACTTATTTTAGTTTATGGCTAATACAAATTTTGCTGAAACAGGTTTGATTGTTGTTTCACCTTGCCGCAGGGAAGTTTGTATGATGTCTTAAAGAAGAAAGGGAGACTTGATCATCACACAGCTGTTGCTTATGCCTTAGACATAGCAAGGTGAGGTTAGCTTACTTATGGAGTTTGGTTTTTCTGATAATTTCTACCGTCTTTCTATTTCCTTTTTATCCCATTGGAATTGGGATTTTGTAGAATACAGTTCCACTTCATGGAAGAGGGTACTAGTGCGGGGTTTGCATATGTTCAGGTCATTGCAGCGGAATATACATGTCTTCAGTTTTTTTTAAATACTTGTTTCATATTTACAGGTCAGTTCTATCATGTTATCACAATAACTGTATGCTATTATTGAATGAATATTGTCATATCATAAAATTGACGTGTGAAAATGTAATAAGTGCAAAAAAACTGAAATGGTAAAATGCCACCGCATTTACCTGAACATACGTAAATTACTCATGGTTCTATGAAAATGTCAGAACCTATCTGGTTTTTTAGTCTAATATTCACAAAAAAGGTTTTAAGTTTGCCATGAGTACAAACAAAACTGCACCTATGATAGTTGCAGAACCTTGTTTCACTACAGATCGTTCTTTTAGTTGTTGATACTTCGTATTTGAAATGCAGGGGAATGAATTATCTTCATCAGCATAAACCTAGTGCCATTATACATAGAGATTTAACACCAAGGTAAAGTGCGACTAAATCCATGCTGCTGCTTTCCAGATTGTCGTAAACCAATTTTTCATCTGCAAATTATAAAAAGTGGTTGCATTTTTAGTGGGAACATATGTTAGCTTGAGGACTTGAGCATCTGACTTTTGCTTACCTGTGACACTTTTAGTCGTCAATTTCTGACGGGTGTGAACCTTCTGATGTTTTAAGAGTGCAGCACCTTGAAATAGTGATCACCAAAATGGGCCTGTATAAATTTCGGAACAGTGAGAGTAACCTTTTCTTTTAGAGTTCACAAGGATTGCTGAGTCCTTAGATCTGACTAGAAGGTGCGGGCAATCGGCTTCTTAAGGCCACCAATCCCCTCGGTAACGTAGGCTCATACAACATATACACCAGGAAAGTCGTAATATTATATTTCTGTGGGTGGCCAATGGAATGGGGCTTCGAATTCAGGACCTCCGCTTCTTGAGGCATGGTCCTGGCCAGCCCACCAACACCTGTTGGTTAGTGGGAGTTAACTGTACACTAACTTATCTAGGAGCAAATTGATGGTTGTGGGTCCTTTTGGTGTCAGAAGTGGGTGGTGCCAAGGGGATTGAAAGCTAGCCTCTTAAAATGGCTTAGTTTTTTTTAGGAGAGAATGATAAAATAGCAAATGGATGAAGGAACATTGATGCATTGATGCTGAACTCAACAATAATTAATGGAGATACATCAATTAAGAAACCAAAATTGGAACTTCTAAATATTTGAAAGATAAAACTGACAGTAAGATTCGTAACGACTTTTAACTCGATAGCAAATATAATGTTGCATTCTACAGCAGAAAAAATTATTACATAGTACGATTCATTTACATATTTGGCTCCACTCTGTTGCATCATGTCAATCTTAGGCTTAAACCATTGACTGAGCCTGCCTGTTTTCAGTTTGGGCCAACTGAGCTCATCTTTTGTCTGCTGTAAAAGTGAATCTCAACCTTCGGAAGTTATATCAATGAGGCCCATGCATCAAACCTGAACCAAACTTTGCAAAAGGATGAGTAGTTCACCATTCCACGTCATCCTTTGCAAAACCATGACCCATATTTCGCCAACGTGTCAACAAACCATCTAGTCTCACTGACATTCTAGGTGTCTTGCTATCACTTGAGCTTGGCTTTTTTTAGCCATTTGATAAAATTCGTCTATAAGTGGTTGTCACACAAGGCTAGGCACCACAACATTTTATGAATTTTAAGTAGATCTTACAGCAGTTTATATGGACTGATATCTACTCAAGCAACATTTAATATGTTTATCTTCTCGCATCTTACTTTCATTGTTTTTCTGCTATGTTATTCAGAAATGTATTGCAAGATGAAGCTGGGAGACTTAAGGTTACAAATTTTGGTTTAAGTAAGATTGCACAAGAGAAAGATTTGTATGGTTACAAAATGACAGGAGGAACTGGTTCATGTGAAGTGCTGATCTTTAAATCTCTGTTTGAGCATTTGGTTTTGTCGTTATTATTTCATCATAATATCTTGTATGGTTGAATTGAGCAGATCGTTACATGGCTCCGGAAGTTTATAGATGTGAATCCTATGGGAAGAGTGTGGATGTCTTTTCTTTTGCTTTAATTGTGCATGAGGTATGCAATGCTTAATTTTTATAATACCTAAGATTGGATATTGTGTGGAAACATTATTTTATAAAGGTTTTAATGCACAATAACAAAAAAGGTACACCTGCAGATGGAAGTGCCTCATGGTTTAATGTGAATCAATTCATTTAATTAAAATCTGGATAACCAACTTTTGGGCTAATCAGAAGAATTGAGATGCAAAGACCATGTGAAAACTCTTTGGGTGCCCTTCAAATTGCTAACTGACAGCTTCCTCATGCACAACGGGCTGCTTGATTTTCTTAAGGATGCCTATCTGTGTCATCCTTTTCGTTCCCTTGGCTTGTTTGTAGATAGATAACTATTGACTGAACAATATAAATGCTGCTTGATTTTCTTAAAAATACTTGACTTGTTTATAAACTCCTTAGCTGAAAGCACATTTGCCATGGTTATGCAACCCCCTTCATGCAGATGTTTCAAGGAGGACCCTCAAATAGAACAGAATCCCCACAAACTGTGGCAGATAGAAGAGCCTATGAAGATCTCCGACCATCCCTCTCTTCATATTTCTATCCAGAAGATATTAAATCGTATGTTTCTTTCACTTCCAACAAGATTTTTTTTTATTGAATGAAAAAGGCTTTTTTTTCATCTGCTTTATACTGTGTCCCAATTAGACCACATGGAGGATTATGTCCTGTGTCTTAGAACTTGTCAACTGCCCATATGGCCTCAGCCGAGAGAAATGCGATCAATAAATGTAATTGCTTGAGGAATTGTCAGGGTATCATAAAATGCTGAACCACATTGAGGGATTTGTCAAGTGGCATCTTTTAGCTGTGTACCATTTAATTGAACTTTGAGTGATAGTCCCAAAAATAGGTCTTTTTGAACAATCAAATTGAACACTTGATAAAGGACGGAGGGAGCAAATAAGTTCAATATTGAATCGGAGGGAGTTTTACAAATCTGTATAAGGTCTAATTGTCCAAGGAGTAATGATATGGATCCTCTACTTAGTCTGCTGCATCCATCCCGTTCTTATGTCCCATTCCATCTCAGATTTAGGCAGATGGAGGACTAAGTTGAGGATTGGGTTGGATGATTGGTAATATTTTTCTTTGGGTTACTCCTGAACCATTGGTTTGGTGGTGGTAGAACGTCTTGAGCAGAGAGATTGTAAATGTCAATGAACCGGCCCATTTTTATTTTGGATAATTACCAGCCAATTTAACTTAGTTGAGCTAGTTGGATCTCTTCCAGTTGAGGAAGAGGTTTATAGATACCATTAAATTGTGGGTTTGAGGGTACCTAACCAAAAAAGAAGAAAGAAAAGAAAACATAATTGAACTTACAGATTGTTGAAAGTATGTTGCATCTGCTTCGCAGGCTACTTAGGGACTGCTGGCACAAAAATCCTGAGTTACGACCATCTTTTGAAGAAATTATTACCAAATTGGAGACCATCCAAGATAAAAAAGGGAAGAAAACAGAAGTGGGTCCTTGCTGTTATTTTTCGATTCTGTAGCCCTTGCTTTGCCCTACAATTATTATTTCCTTGTAAGTGTTGTTTTATTAATTTTAAGCCCTTCCTTTAAGAAACAGATATATTGTATATTGATGCACTAAGTCGCCTTGAAACTATTGAAGCATACAATTATTTTATAAATTGAATATTTTCTCATCTTTTTGAATTTGTTTAATGTTTTAGTAGAGCAGCTCAAACTGTTGAATGTTTACTGATACCATCAACTCCACACTTGGGAAAACTTATACTGATATTGCGAAGGAATGAGGTTGTGCTTGTTAGAGTACTCTGGCTTGCTTCTAATTGGGATCTTGGCCATTTTCTTCTTTTTTCTATATATTCCCTCCGTCCCAAATTCATAGCATTGGATAAAATAGGGATCTTTATTGAATGGTGG
The DNA here is from genome assembly GCA_039654745.1 of Houttuynia cordata. Lineage (NCBI taxonomy): Eukaryota > Viridiplantae > Streptophyta > Magnoliopsida > Piperales > Saururaceae > Houttuynia > Houttuynia cordata. The sequence continues at coordinate 53,991,007 of CM077504.1, read as the reverse complement.
AACCCACAGCTAAGTGGAAAAGCATTTACCAAAAAAAATGTCAATAAACAACATTGGTTTAACTAAGGGGCCGTTTGGGGCGTTAATGGTGGATTTTTGGGATTATCCACTAACCAGCCTGAATTTCAGGCTGGTTAGTGGATAATCCCAAAAATCCCTAGTTGGTGGATTTTTCACAGTAGATTTTTTGTGATTTTTCACGATCCAAACGGCCCCTAAATTCCCAAAGACCATAAGATGGGATCACTGCATGGAGATGATTTGCACCCATTGCAATCTTAAAAGCCAAATTTCATCACCCTCAAGTAATAAAGATGATGATTTAACTGTACTTGAGTAGAACGTCTAACATATTTATGGGTTGATCAAGTCTTTTTATCTACTGATAAATGTGCTCAGGAATGCTACGCTAAGAGAAGATTAGTCCCTCCATGGAGTTTTTTTCATATTCCTTGATCAATGAGCCAGGAATTCCATATTACCTGGACTTTTCATTGAAATATTATATCCCCAGAAAATGTCACCAGTTCTTCAAAATACACTTTTGACCACCCTTAACCGTTTTACACGCCTGGTGAAGTGCCCCAAGCTAAAATATTGTGACCTCTTAGTGAAGAAATTCTTGTAATGACCACCCACTGGTGTTCAAACCGCTTGTGGCCATCGGAGGAGAGGAGAAAAGTGCTGCAAAGTATTCTTTGCAAATTCGTCGTCCCCACAAGTGGTGTCCCAAAAAGTTGTTATACCCTCATCCGGATTAAGAGAAGAAAAAATAAAGAGAATGCAAAAAGAATGGAAAAAATTGATAAAAAAATGAACGATTTATTACATTTTGAATTTTCCCTAAAAGTGTGTATTTATGTTCATGACTTTAATTCAAATCATGTCATTTTGCACTGCTATCGTGTGCACGATGACACAATTTGAAGTGAAGTTGTGTATATAAATACACATTTTTAGGGAAAAATTCAAAATATCATGAATCACTCATTTTTTATCTGTTATCATTCATTCTTTTTGTGTTCTTCTTTATTTTTTCCATCTTTCTCCCTTTGATGATAACCTAAATTTTTTAAATATATCTACTAGTTGGGATTACAAATCTATAAAGATGGAGCATGTGATGAAGCCGTTATTTATTTTGCTTTATTTCCCCTTCTTTCTTCCTCATCTTGGATCCATTGCGGAGTATATCACTCCTATTTTCAAATTACTCACTCTACTAGAAAGGTGTCTCAAGATTGGCTATCTTAATGGGATGGGAGAGGATGAAAAATTTAGAACAACAGAAAAAGAATGAGCAAAAATAGATAAAAAAATGAGCGATTTATGAAATTTTTGATTTTGTCCTAAAAGTGTGTATTTATTATATACATGACTTCACATCAAATCTTGTCATTTGGCACTGCTATTGTGCACGATAACACAATTTGAAATGAAGTCGTGCATATAAATACATGCTTTTAGGGCAAAATTCAAATTGTCATAAATTGCTCATGTTTAATTCCTTTCCGCCTTTTTTTTCCTCTTCTTGTTCCCTATGAGATTATCCCAAATTTTTTAAATACATCTACCATTAAGGCTGAAAATTTTACAAAGAGGGAGTATGTGGTGAAGCCGTTATTATTGTGCTTTATTTCTCCTTCTTTCTTCCTAATCTTAGATCCATCACAGAGTAGATCTCTCCTCTTTTTAAACTGGCCACTCCACATTTAGTGTCTCAAGATCTTTCAGTTATGTTAATGGGATGGAAGAAGAAGAAAAATTGAGAATAGCAAAAAAAGATTGAGAAAAAATGAATAAAAATGAGCAAATTATTACTTTTTGAAATTTCGCTTCAGTTCAAATCACGTCATTTTGCATTACTATTGTGTGCATGATGACACGATTTCAAGTGAAGTCATGTATATAAATACACACTTTTAGAGTTCAAAATGTCATAAATCTCTAATTTTTTTATTCATTTTCACCCATTTTTTTCATTCATTATTTTTCTTCCTTTTTATCCTTATAAGAGTATCCCAAATTTCTTAAATACATCTACCAATGGGGATGACAAATTTATAAAGAGGGTGCATGTGGTGAAATCGTTATTATTCTACTTTATTTCTCCTTTCTTCTTCATCTTAGATCCATTGCAGAGTGGGTCGCTCCTCTTTCAAATTGGTAAGGTGCCTCAAGATATTTAGTTTATCCTAATGTGATGGAAGAGGAGAAAAAATTGAGAAGAATGTAAAAATAAGTGAAAAGGACAAAAAAAGGGTAAAATTTGAGAAGAATGTAAAAAGAATAAGCTATTTATAATATTTTGAACTTGGCCATAAAAGCGTGTCATTATATACATGACTTCACTTCAAATTGTGTAACCATGCACATGATAGCAGCATAAAATGACACGATTTGCAATGAAGTCGTGTATATAAATACACGCTTTTAGGCAAAGTCCAAAATGTTATAAAATACTTATTTTTTTTTCAATTTCACTATTTTTTTTTGTTATTCTTTATTTTTTCTCCTCTTTTATCTCTATGAAGAATACCAATTTTTTTAGGCACCTACTAGTGGGGATGATGAATTTGCAAAGAGTACTTTGTGGCTCAGCCACAAGTACTTCCGGCTCTGCCATTCTTTTCTCTTCTCCTCTGACGGGTACAAGCGGTTTGAATACCACCGAGTGGTTGTTACAAGAATTTCTTCACTGGAATATAATAATATTTTGGTATGGGATATGTAAAACCGTTAAGGGTGGTCAAGAGGGCATTTTGAGAAGAATAATTTTCAGGTGATATAGTATTTTGCTGTAAGTCCAAGTAATATGGAATTCTTAGCTCATTGACTAGGTAGTATAGAAAAACTCCCCTCCATGTAATAGATGAAACGACAGATGTAACTACACAAGACATCCTAGTATACTCCCTCCGTCTGTAATTATTATCACCACAAGGATTTTCAGAATGAACTAAAATTGGTATATTTTTTAAAACCCCATGGGGATAATAATTCTGAATGGAGGTAATATTAGTTAAAGGGAAAATAAGCAAAAAAAGGTCAGATTACAAGGACTCCATCCATTTCATAGCATGCTATATTCCTGGCCAACTTAGTTGTGCCACCAAAAGCTTCTGAAACTTTCTAATAAACGCGTAAAAAATCTCTTTGCACCAGTAAAAATGTGTTGTCTGTGACCTCAAACTAAACTGATTAGTATACGTGATCCGTGAATTGTGAAAGGTGTTCAAACAACATAATTCAGTTTCATCAAACAAAAAAAAAGTACATTATTCAGTGGTCTCTATGCACCAGAAGATAACTGAAAAGAGTAAGCCCTTTCAAATTTTACTACCAAGATGCTCTTATGTTTCCTAAAGAGAAATGGTTGGACAATGGTGTGCTTCTTTTTTCATAAATTACAACTTATGTCTCCTGATTGGGCATAGGCCCTGCCACGTTTCAAAAAGTATGCTTACACCAGGGGGGCTAACAACACCCTTAGAACTTATACTCCCTCCGGGCACTTTTAATAAATACAGTTGGTTTTTTTCAAATGAACTAGAGACAAAAATGCTCCATTCACTCCCTCAAGGTGCCAGCCTTGCCTCCCCTCCTCCACTTTGGCTTCTGTCCTCTTTTAGTATGAGTTCCCCCAACCGAGGGCAGAGCAGGAGGCTTCTCAATCAGGAAACATGAACACCGTCCCCCCAGTATCTGCACCCGCAGAGAGGGAGGCAGGGCCATGCCTCATGAAAATTATTGAAAATTATATGAGTATTCATGTCACAGGTTGTAAGCATAGATTATGAATTGTAAGGATAGCTTTTGAATCGTAAGGAATTCTGTCTTGATCAGAAAATAGAGTTCTACTGGATACTAATCATATCGGACATTACTAGATATTAATCATATCCGACATTCAATTCAAATTCCATATAAGCTGTGAGAAAAATGCAATCTTTCGCTAAACTCTCAATATTGTAAATAAATGACAAGGTCAATTGATCGCCAATTATAGTATGAGTCGGCCTTGCCAGCGCTGCAGGGCTGGCAGCCATCAGATCATGCAGGGCTCACGTGGGGCCCACTGATCTTACTGCCAACCCTGCAGCACTGGCTAGATTTTTCCTCATGGTATTTTCCTCTAGGATCAATAATGATACATCAAAAGAGAAGCTTCTATAGAGCTAACATGCCATGTCAATTCAAACCTTAATTCCCAAAGAAAAAGCAGTTCTCTTTTATATAATTAATGATGATGATTCACATTATACAACAGGAACGAGTGGAAAGGTATGAAAATGAAGCTAGTCATCCACCCAATTCAATGAACTTGAACCCCACAAATTGCCATCCAATGGTTGGCATGAACAAGTTTCACTCGCCTTCATTGAGAATAGGAACAATAAGCGGGTTCAACTGCGCAAGATATACAATGGCCCACCTGCAATATGAAGCAGATTAAACTGAAGCATGCTCCAGGCAAAACTAAAATAAAAAACCTACCTACTTTTCACATAAAAATATTAAATTCTCAATTTCTTCTCAGTTACATGGGGGCCACGAAATTTTGTTGATATTTTATTTGTTTTGTCTCCCCAAATCATTGGCCAGCCATATAAATGCCCCTTATAGCATTACAACCCCATAGCTTAAATCCTTACTCGATTGCAGATATATTCCTATAAGGGGAGCTTCAACAATTTAAGACTTTCAAAAAGGACAGCTAGTAAGATATTAAAAAGAACTAGGAAAGACAAAGTGAATTTCCTAGACAGCATTAACTACTATGTCAAATAAAATTGACCTAAAGTTCATTTGTCAAGTATCCTGTGAAAGCTATCAAATAATAAAAAGCTCCGCTGCTTTAATCTATTGCCCAACCTCAATTATGTGGAGTAAATAAAGATAAAGAAGGAACCGTCTCTTAAAAGAAAAATTGATAACTCATAAACAGTTACGATGGCAACAAAAGTCAATTAAAAACATTTTAAAATAATGTTTTTCAGGAAGGATGGCAAAAAGCTTTTGTTCTGCACTTATCACAGAGAAGCAGCAGTCTCTTCATAACTTAATTGTAAAACTTCTTTGTACTATTTATGGAAGAGGTAACTCACATCATCCAACAACACACTGTTGCTGTAATAATCAGTGTCAAGTAAAGCCTGCATCAGCAAAAACATACATCAGTCCTGAATGACAGGGATAGATCAGTTGCATGTACTTGTATTTGTTGTGACAAATGAGAAGGCAGACTTTTCGGTCTGCTGCTTACCCATCCCCTCTATATATATACATATTTTGCCAATAAAATGCAAAAACGACGGAACCAACTTGGTATTTCTCCATGAAAGTTCCATTTTAACTTAGAGTTCCATTCTAACACATAAAGTTAATTTCATATTTTTATTTCCTATGGGCAGAGTATATGAAGTGGGACAAAAATTCCACTAGAAAGAGGCCAAACTCTCTAACAAGCAAAAAATAGAAAAGCATCATTAAATTAATGACATATTTCTCCAGCATCAAATTTTATTCGAAGAATATAAATGCAAAAAGGCGGTTTTTCACTAAAAATTCATAATCACACAAATGGATTGAATGTTAAATGTGTAGACTATAAGTTTATAACTGCAATGACATTTTTATTCAAGTCGTCGTATCCGATTTTTTATTTTCAACATTATCAAGGCAACACCTGTATTTGAGTAAGTGACGAGAATTTTAATAACAATTTCCATGAATTTGAGAAATAATATTGACAAAATGGAAAGGAATATTCAGAGACAAATCATCCATTGAATATTATATAGCTTGAGTCGTGTAATGATAATTAAGCTGTTGGAAGTTAAAATACTAGTGTATTGATAATCACATAAACAAGATTTTAAGTGAATCACATCTTATTCATATGTCACTTACAAAATTCCAAGTAGAAAAAGTGCCGTGAAAAAATGGACCCAAAGACATAAAGGGAGCTGGAGCACAGTACATTGAGGGCCAAAAAGGTCCATCCAACATCAAATGAAGAGAAAACAGAATTAAAATCAGTGTTTTGATACTTTTTTAAAAAAAAATCATATGTAACACACATATATGTCCAGAAAATTTTACCCTCATCCTAAGTTATTCTATTGAAACACCAATTATATTCCCATCAGAAAGTTGTTTAGGATACTAGGGGAAAAAAGAAAAAGAACTGTTCAATATGCAATCAATATGTACTATTCATTACCCAGACGCAACAGCTTCCATAATCACTTTCCAAAGAATAACCAGCTTTTCAATATCAATCACTCCATCTAGCAATTATGCCTTTCACCATATTAAATCTATTTACTATCAGCTTCACTCCCAAAATATACAAGCCAATAACTTGACTAAGTTCACAAAAGTATCCCCATCTAGCCTTAATTGAGGAGGTTGGATCTATATTCTGATCGAGGCATAGGTTGAAGGATCAAATCCCATTAGCAATGTCTAGGGGTTATTGAATCTTACCAATAAAAAAACATAAAATAAAAAAAAATAAAGAAAGCATTAGCAATGGAATACTCTTACGAAACTTCAGCTTTAACTCCACCTCACAATTCCAAATACCACTATACTAATGTCTTCTTGATCCTTATATCTGACACTTCAACTTAGATCAGAATGTTTCTACTACCACTTATTTTCATTAATTCCTCCAAAAACACACATTTTATTTCTCTACTAAATGCACTCAGTAAATTAAGCTACACATTGCAAACCTCAACAAATAAGTCTTTTGGAGCCTCCCCTCTGTTCAACTATCCTAACGCCATTGTTCAAAACATTCACAGCCTTAGCTGCACTATACAATATAAAAGCCAACAAGTCCAAGATAAGCATTAGCAACAATACCCTTAAGAAGGTTCCATTTTAACTCTACCTGACTATATCATATACCATTCAACTAATAGCTTGTGATCCTTCATCTGAAAATTCAACTTGGACCTGAATATTTTTTAAACCAATATCTTTATTTATTTCTATCCCAAATGCACTATATAAATTAAGCTACATATAGAGAAAACCTTAACTAATCCTTCTATTAGAACCTCCCCTATTCAAGCATTACACTTAGTCAACTTCTAAAAAACCAAATTCTTCCACTTCCCTAATGCCCATTATCCACAACTTTCACAATATCATACTAGCATATAACAGGAAAATGGCGTTCAATACACCTTTCAATTTTGGATCATTGAACACATGTTTTCTAACTTTTCAACTTAAAACACTTAATATTACAATCATACCCTAACTTATAAAGACTGAAAATGTTTTTAAAATTGTAGAGATTGGAGATTATACGAAGTCCTATAAGCCGATGGAATCTTGCCTCAATACAAATCACGTTGTACACCCATAATAAATAGTTGATACCAAGCCAAATTACTAGCAAGTGAAATTTTCCCAGCCATGGAGTTGTTCTGCAATGACAATTGAAGGTTCTCCATTGCTTCCTCTCCATTGCCCAAAACCATGCTGAACCAGAAACTTAATTGCTGATAACAACGCATGCAGACGACATGTTGAGACCGACAGAATTGAGTGACGAAAAACTCCCGTGGTTATTAGGCTCCCACTCGTTGTTTTACAACGTCATTTTTACTGTCTTTCATCACTACTTTTACATAAATTTTTTTCCCTCCTTCTGTGACAAAATACTCTTTGTGTAGAACTGCTATGTAAAAAAGAATATAAGACAACATCCTATGCTATTTACATGTTTTTTTCATGAGATTTGTAAATGACCCTTTAAGTAGGCAATCCACAAGATTTCACATCAAAACAACATAAGTTTAAGCCTCAAGTCCAGTCGCGTACGTGCATTTTGCCCGTGCACCCTTCCTCGTAACCCAAATGGATTCAACAATCAAAAGAAATGTTGTCCCCCACATCATTGCAATGATCAAATGGTCGAACAGATCTTAAACAAGAAGAGAAATATAAAATAGGAAATGAATTGAGGACAAGGGAAATACAGGTTGACGGAGGGGCCCCTGTTGCAGCAGAGCCTGGTGGTGAGAGAGGCAACGACGCCGGCCAGGGCGAAGATCAGGGTCGTCACCCAAAAACCCATCTCGGAATTTGGCAAGAATCGTCGGGAAACTCCGACGGCAGCTGCAGAATTGGTTCTCTTTCTCGGCGAGAAAGAGCGAGCGAGCGATGCGGATGGGGGGATCGATCGGAGACCGACAGGGGAGGGAGAGAGGAGTCGGCTACTCGCGGGGATGGCAGATTTGGCTACTCGCGAGGAAAGTACTTCGGAGCTGTGTAAACGGACACACATGGACGTGGACAATGGGCGTTTGAAGATGCCCGTTCGATTGTGTACTATTTTGTGCCTGTCCGGTGTTCGTCACTGGTATACTCCCTCCGTTCAATATTACTTGTCTGCAATAAAAAACCAAAATGAACTAATGAGACAGTTATTATTGGATGGAGGGATTATTACTGGTATATTCCTTCCATTTGTTATTTCATAATGAACTTAAATTTAGGTTTTTTTTATTCAAAGAACATTTCATTAAAACAGGAACAACTACAACAATATGTAGCATTACATAAGAAACCTATCATGCACTAAAGTCAGATCAATACGTGAAGGAACCTCCTCACACCAAGCCACCGAAGAGGGTGTTGAAAATTGATTTGAATTATAGAGAGAGTGGGGCGATCGATTGCCACGGAGGGCGACATATCTGTTTCAATGATAGCGTTTAGCAAGCCTCGAACCAAATCTTCTCTATTTATTTCTAGTATTTTGTGGAGTTTCGTCAAACCGGTTGGTGATACTCTTGCCCTATTATTATTAATTCTTACAACAATCTTGAAACAAATACGATTCTTGTTGTTTGAGTACTACTATAATTATGGATGTTGACAAATCTTTGAAACCTGAAAAGTTTGATGGAAAGAATTTCATGAGATGACAAACAAAGATGAATTCTGGTTAATAAAATTGAATGTGTTTTATGTTATTACTGACATAGGCAGATACTTGTTTTATTACATCTAACAAAGGGAGACTGACTTTGACTTATTATACACCTCGAACATCTCCTCCATCTTTTGGTGGGATTTATTAAACGGGGAGGGTTTGTCCAGGCATTGTGGGTATGGTACCCTGGGGACATAGGCTTTGATCGGTTCATCCTGCAGGCTTTTAGAATTAGCGGGCACAACTTTGATTGGAGCAGGTTCTTTTTCTTCCTCATGGGAAAGTGTCTCACTCGAAGGGCCAACAAATGGATCCCGAACCCTATTATCAACTTGTTTACCGCTCCTCAAGGTAGTTGTGGCTTGCACTTGTTCAGGAGGGTAATGGGAGGCCTCAGCTACAAATTGGCCTCTAGGGTTTTGTTGGAGTTGGCTAGGCAAGGTTCCTGCTTCTCTTCGGTTCATAAATTGGGCTAGCTGTCCTAATTGGATTTCTATCTTGGCGATAGACTGGGTATGAGAATGGACAAGCTGGGCCTAGTTCCTTAACTCTGCTCTTATCTCCTTTTGTTCAGTCTTATTCTCGGTTAAGTGTGAGAGGAACATTTGGCTCATTTTGCTCATCTGGTCTTCTAAGGAAGGTCGCCTATTAGATTGACCAAAGGAAGCTGAGGGTGGTTGGTAGGGCTGAGATTGGCTTTGGAATTCCTGTCTTGGGGCCGGATTAAAAGTCAGCCCTGGATTAGATTGGCTCCAAGAAAAATTAGGGTGCTCACGCCACCCAGGATTGTATGTATTGGAGTAAGGAATATTGGCTCCAGGGAAAGTCTGTGTACTGTAGACATGCTCTTGTACTAGATCTGGGTACTGGAAGGCTGAGGGGCAGTCAACTATGGTGTGCATAGGGCTGACACAAATTGCACATGCATCTTGAGAGGTTGGGGGTATAAGGTGGAGTCTGAGAGAAAAACCTGTCAAACCTCTCGGTCAGAGATGCCACTTAGTGTTCTAAACTGGTAGTAGCTTTGACATCATACATGCCCTCCCTTGGGGCACTTTTACCAGGTATATGGCCTTCAGATCTATAGAGGGTGGCACTATGTAACGAGTTTTCGCTCAGGTCCTCTAGTAGATCCTAATCATCATCGGGGTTTTCTTCATGAATGTCCCTCCACAAGAGGCGTCAATTAGGGTCTTGTGCCGATCGCACACACCCTCATGAAATTTTTGAACTAATTGCCACTTGGGCACATCATGGTGTGGGTAGGACCGGAGTAGGACTTTCATCCTTTCTCAACTTTCATGGAATTGTTCATTAGGTAATTGGGTAAAGGTACAGGGAAATATTTCTTAAGGAATTCGGCCTGAAGTTCCTCCCAAGTGGAAATGGAGTTGTGTTCAAGGGAGTATAGCCATTCCTTGGCCTTGTCTTTCAAGGTAAATGCGAACAACCTAAGGCGCACCTGGTCATCAGACAGTGTGAGTTTAAATGTGGTGTTAACCTCTAAGAAGATTTGGAGATGCCTATAGGGGTTCTCATTGAGTTGGCCATGGTATGTGGGTAGCATCTGGATGATGTTGGGCTTAATCTCAAAGTTAGCCACATTGTCAAGTAGGCGGATGCAGGAGGGGAAAGTGTAGGTGGTGGGACGGTAGTAGTCCTGTAGGGTACGGGCATGGGTTACTACCGGATTCTGGTTTAGGCCATTCCCACCCCCAAAGTTCAGGTTGTCCGCCATAGAATGAATTCCAGGGATCGGGTTGCTAGGAGTTCTACAGATTCTATAGAGGCGCTCAGGGTCAGGATCAAAGGCAAGGTCGGGTTTCAGGGATCGACGACCATGCATGCATAATAAAAAACAACAAAACTTGTAACAGTCCTAATAACGACAACTAGCAAGTATCAATCCTAGATAGCGACAACTAACAATCCTAATAGCGACAATTAGCACGTCATGCAATCCCAAAAAGAAAGTGGAAAATACGAAGCACCCAATTTATACTAAAAGAGAAGGTTAAGAAAGTGTAAACAGTGGGAAGGGATGACCCTTTCAACGTTGGTGAGAAACCACGTCCTCTCTTAATCCTGCTGCAACAAGGACACAAATTAAGTTGACTGAAAATAAATCTAAATTAACATTAAGCTACTCTAAAACTAACTACACTAAGAATTTAGTAAATTATTGGCTTCCGTTCCTGGCAACAGCGCCAAAAACTTGATCGTTTAAATATAAACCCTTATAAGTGCACAAGGCAATTTTACTACGGCGAGTATAGAAAAGGGTTGTCGAATCTCAGGGACGGTTAAATATTTTACCAAACTCAAGAGAAAGGTTGCAGTTTTTAATTACTTTAAGGAAAATAATGAACTTTAACTACTAAACTAGCTGAGATTAATCAATGGAGAGAATTATCAAGGCAATGAATCCACCACTAGACATGCAATTACTACTTTTGATTATTATTATACGCAGATTGACATGATATGGTAATTCATGTTCTTGGTCGGACACACGAATCACTAATGAATTCACTAACGTTCTTGGTCGGACACGAAAGTTTATTTACTATTGTGTAATCAATCCTATCCTTAGTCGAGCATAGAATCAATCACAAACCTATTCTTGGTTAGACACAGGGATTAAAAAGATCTAATTTCATTCATATCTATCAAGTCTATGGTCAAGCACTCAAAAGAAACTCATGAAATAGCATTAAGCATATATCATAATCAACTTAATTAAATGAAACTAACAAGAGTAGCAATACATATATCTAGGGCTTCATCTAGCCTTGATAAGGAATTTAGTTACACATAGAAGAAGAGAAAAGAAAAGTTTGATAGTTCCATTGGCATGAATCCTTCTTCTTCTTTGGCCTCCAAAAGACTCATTCTCTTGCTCTTCTCTAGCCTCCAAAATAGGTTCTCTAATTCCCAATACATTCTCCCTTAAGGCTTATTGATATGTTTGAAGAGAAACCCCGGAGTCCCCTTCCAAATCCGAATCAAAACAGGCTTTATTTAGGTTTTGCCGCACAAACTGATCGATCACTCCGTATAGTCGATCACTTGCTTTCACAATTTCCTTCATTGTCCCGCCGATCGTTTGTTTTGTCTCATCAGCCGATCGATCATTTGTGTTCCCGATCGATCGTGTTTACTGTAATGTGCGGATCCAAAACTCCAGTAGATACGATTGGTCGTTTTGACTGCCGATCGATCGTTTCCTTCCATAACACCGTTTTCCAGCTCTGGCGATCAATCGTGTATAAAATGCCGATCGATCGTAGTTACTGTTTATAATTTTTAACTGGTTATAACTTTCTGCTTCAAACTCCAAATTGCACGCAGTCAGTGTCATTGGAAAGCTGATTTATTGAACTTTAACATGAGGGTTAAATCATCCCAATCAGAGATACTCACATGAAGTTATGATTTAAGTATTAAAGTATCTTTTCACCTCATTTCTGTATCTTACTCTTGTTTCCTACAAAAACTAAAAACCTATATTAAAGTAGCATTTTATTATCTCCTAAACTTATGTTTATACTAGTGTTTGATTAGAATTAATGCTACTTTAATATAGTTTTTGATTTTTGTAGGAAACAAGAGTAAGATACAGAAATAAGGTGAAAAGGGATTTTAATGGTTAAATCATCATAACTTCATATGCATATCTCTGATTGGACTAACTTAAGCTTCATGTTAAATTTCAAGAAGTCAGCTTTCCAATGCCACCGACCACGTATAATTCAGAGTTAGGAGCAAAAAGTTATGATCATTGGAAAATTATGCTGCAGAATGAATAGTAATCGATCGATCGGATAAATGAGGCGATCGATTGCCTGAGAAAAATATTGAAATTTTTGCGATCGATCTTCACCGTTTGATCAATCGTATCTACTAAAAAATTTTCACGAATAGTAACCGATTGATCGATGAGTAGTTCCGATTGATCGTCGTATGCGAAAAATTGCGTTTTGCCCTATTTTGACTCAGATTTGGAAGGAGACTTCGGGGTTTCTCTTCAAACATATAAATAAACCTTAAGGGAGAATGTATTGGGTATTAGAGAACCTATTTTGGAGGCTAGAGAAAGAGTCTTGTGTAGGCCAAAGAAGAAGAAGGATTCATGCCAATGGATCTACAAAAAAAGGCTTTTCTTTTCTTTTTTTCTATGTGTAACTAAACTTTTATTCAAGGCTAAATGAAGCCCTAGATATTTGTATTGCTACTCTTGTTAGTTTCATTTAATAAAGTTGATTATGATTCATGCTTAATGTTATTTCATGAGTTTCTTTTAAGTGTTTGACCATAGACTTGATATATATGAATGAAATTAGATCTTTTTAATCCCTATGTCTAACCAAGAACAGGTCTGTGATTGATTCTATGCCCGACTAAGGATAGGATTGATTACACAATAATGGATGGACTTTCTTGTCCGACAATGAACGTTAGTGAATTCATTAGTGATTCGTGTGTCCGACCAAAAACACGAATTACCATATCATGTCAATCTGTGCGTAATAATAATGAAGAGTAGTAATTGCATATCTAGTGGTGGATTAATTGCCTTGATAATTCTCTTCATTGATTAATCTCAGCTTAGTTTAGTTAAAGTTCACTGCTTTCCTTAGAGTAACTAAAAATTGCAACTTTTCTCTTGAATTTGGTAAAGTATTTAACCGTCCCTGAGGATCGACAACTCTTTCTATACTCGCCTTAGTATAATTGCCTTGTGCACTTGCAAGGGTTTAATTTTAAATAATTAGCGGCCAAAAAACTATTTTTTTTAACATATTGATCCGACGCTTCAGTCGCTGGCGATGGCTGAAAGGGCCGCCCTTTCCTTCCTCTTCTACGACGAGGCCGGCAGCGATGGAAAATTGTCACCTTTTTTATTACTGTTCTGATCTACGCTGGCTGTCATTGACGCGGGTGCCATGGCGGCCGAATGGGCCGCCCTTTCATCACCTTTCACGACGATGCCGGTGGCGGCCAAAAGCGGTGGCAGCGATCGGCGTGCGACGTATCATAAGTGTCGTTCATAATACACCGTCACCATGAGCGCCACTATGGCGGCCGAAAGGGCCGATACCGGCACGACCCGCGACCCGTGCTGACATCACGTATGGCCATCTGTCGGTGATTCGCAGAAAATTTATCGCGGAAGCGTTCTAGAATATACTGAAACGGGTATGATACGCCGCCACCTTGAGGGCTTAGACAATTTGTCTCTTGATAGTAGCTCCTCAAATTTGGTTTTTCACCCTTTCACTTCTAGTACCTTCAGATAATCCAACAACGAACAAGTTTTAATTATTTCATAATCCAAATAAAATTCATCATACAAAGAATTAAATAAACAAGTTTCCAAAGGATCAGAAAAAGTTGAATCATGAATTCTATCTCTACTGATGGTATCAATCCAAACTTCTTGAACTTTGTATCATCTCTCGGTTGCTTTCAAATATTGAAGATATTTAATTCCAAAGTCATATTACCAAATGAAAGCTTCATCACACCATTCCTATAATTAATCAAAGCATTTGAAGTAGCAAAAAATGGGTGGCCATGTATGACAAGAATTTGTGTGCTTGCATTCAAAATAGGATGTGTCCAAAACAATAAAATCAATAGGAAAGTAAAATTTATCTGCTTGAACGAGCACATCTTCCACCACTCTCCTTGGCACTTTAACAGAACAGTCAACAAGTCGAAGGGTAATAATAGTGGGTTTAAGTTCCCCACAGCCTAACTGTTTGTACACTAAATAAGGCAAAAGATTGACATTAGCCCCAAGATCAAGCGAAGTTTGCTCTATCCTAAAGTTTCCAATTACACATGAAATGGTTGGACATCTAGGGTCATTACATTTAGGTGGGCTTTTGTGTTGAATTATAGCACTTGTTCAGTTAAAAATGCTTTTTTTATACATTCAACTTACGGTTAATTGTACATATATTTTTTTAAAATTTAGCATATGAAGGAACATGTTAAGTGCATCCAACAAGGGAATATTAATTTTTAATTGCTTAAAAAAGTTCAAAAATTTCAGCATTTTAGCTCAGCCTTTGAGATGGTATTAACCTCTGTGAAAAAGGGGTTGGAACAGGATATCTCACAGGCTCAGTCAACTTAGAATTTTCAAGTTCATCATCACTCTTTGATTTTTCACATTCACGAGTCTTTTCGGCCTTTGGTAGAATGGTTTTAACATTTTATTTCCCACTGCGAAGAGTGGTAATGGACATGACATGTTCAAGTTGTGTATCAAAATAATTAGTATCCATCACATTAACTTGCCCAAATTGGGTTGGGGTTGAGCAGGGAATCTATCTTCTTCTTGCACAACCAAAGAAGAAGTCATTTGTGAGAGATTACTTTTCATTATAACTAGAAGACGCATAAGGAGTTCGTGTGTGTGCATCATTTTCATTCCTCCAACTGAAGTTGTGGTTATTTCTCTATCCTGGATTATATGCTTCCCCATACGGAGATTGCTTCTTAAAAGTGATCATGAAATTTGCTTAGTCATGTAACACCTCCTTGAAGGTAGGTATATTAGAGAACTCACATGTTAGGTTTTCCATGACGTCAAAAATTCCACAAACCTCTTCCCTTGAAAACACACTTCACAACATCATTTTTTTTAATTCCATCGCCTCTACTTTCCTGACCAAAGAGGCTACCCTATCACTCAAATCATCCTCTTCCCTAAGGTGATACATCTCCCACTAATAACTGAAGACTTGAACTTGCTAGAAATTTTAGAGGGATTAGTGGGAGCCCAAGAATTAGAGTATTCAACTATTTGATCCAGATAGTCAAGGGCCTCATTGAGGTCTTTATTGAAAAATTCCCCGTTACACATGGTTTACACAAATTATTTCATTGGAGGTGTCATTCCATCATAAAAAAAACTAATAGTGCATCACTTCTCATATCCATGGTGTGGACAAGAATTCAATAAACCTTTAAAACGCTCACAACATTTATAAAATGTCTCATTTTATTTTTGGGCAAAATTTGTTATTTGCCTTTTAAGAGCATTTGTCCTATGGACTGGAATGAATTTTTTAAGGAATTCAGTTTGCATTTTTCCAAGTTCCCACAGATCTAGG
This sequence comes from Houttuynia cordata, assembly GCA_039654745.1. Classification (NCBI taxonomy): domain Eukaryota; kingdom Viridiplantae; phylum Streptophyta; class Magnoliopsida; order Piperales; family Saururaceae; genus Houttuynia; species Houttuynia cordata. The sequence goes on along the minus strand of CM077504.1, from coordinate 53,974,918 downwards.
TTTTAAAGAATTTAGCTAAGTTTTGGTCTTATCCTTCATAGAGAAGGGAAATAATTAAAGCCTAACGACATCCTCACTTAAAGCTTGTTCATTAAAAGTTACACATAATTCCTCAAATTCCTTTCAATGTGAGTAAAGATTTTCGGAGTTCAAACCATGGAATTTGGGAAGTAGTTGTACCATTCCAGGCTTAAAACTAAAGTTGTATACTTGTAGGGGCAAATTAATACATGAGGGAGTACTAGTGTATGTATGTTGCAAGTAATCACACAAGGGTTGCAGTGGTGTATTATTTTGAACCTCATTCTCACCATTCTGATTACTAACATTATCAATCATTATGTGTGGTGTGTGAGAGTGAACATGATACTCAAACAAAGGATTATCAACCAAAATATCAAAATCACTTCTAACCAAACGACCTCGAGTATCTCTATTCCATGAATGCACAAGATACACAGAAACTAAAAGAAATAGAACGAGTTTACCACATTTGGAGAAAATCCAAAGTAAGGCACTTGTTGGAGGTCAGCCCCCTCCGCTCCTTTTTCACTATTTTTGCCTTATTTTACTTTAAAAATGGGAAAACAATAAAATCTAATGTTAACTTTAAAACTATAAAACCTACGAATAAATTAGTAATTAAAAATTCAAATTTTCCAGTTGCTCCCCGGCAATGATGACAAAAACTTTCTACAACTTAAATATTATTTACCCAAGCGCAGGTAATGAAATAATAAAGTTAACTCAGTGAGTCCGAGGTCGAACAACAAGGAACATATTTGTTTGGGAAAAATCCAATCTAAAAATACTAGTCACAAATTCAATCAAGAGATTAAATTATAGATAAGATTTTTTTTCTAAAAGAGATGTAAAAATCTAGAAGAAGTAAAATAACAATTTTCGAGAGAAACCGATACAAATGTAAACTACGAAATCTAAGTGATTGAATTGGATTTTGTTGTTGAGAAAATAAAATTAAACTTAAGAAGTAAAATTAAATTAATAGTGTAATAATTATGTTGAGAGATTAGGCTTAGGCATCAAATCCATTGAAATTCCACATGTTATTATTCTCCCACATTCCAATTTAACATAATCCATGGTATAACACTATAAAGATTGTTTTAAGCATTACATGTATCCATAGAAAATATTTAATAAAAGAACAATAATTATTTTCAATTGATGATAGAAACTTATCATTCAAACTTATTAATCATTCTAACCATTCAAAGTGCTTGACACAATAAATGGAAGAAAATTTTTAATAACTTAAACTCTCGAAATATTTTGTTGGATAAAACTCAAACAAAAGGTCTCGGAGAATAAATGACTTGCTTTATAACAATTTCTTCTAGCCGTATCTTAATGGAGAATTAGCTACTTATGATAATAAAATAAAAAGGGAAAAGTTTATATGAGATCGCTCTCATATAGCTTATATGAGGCCACTTTAAATCATAGCCCTTAGATCTTGATCTAACGGCTACAAATAGTCATAATGATCTCAACCACTCCCTGATGTGACACACTCACTTACCCACTGATTTAATATCCATCCTCCGATCGGAATCCAACGGCTATAAAGATTGGCCTCATGCTCCTTATATGAGAACGATCTCATGTAAACCCTTCCCAAATAAAAAGCTAGGTTTGGAGAACTATGCGCTAACACATGAGATGGAAACCAGAGGTATCATCACATCCTCGTCCTTATGTAAAAAAAAAAAATCTACTATTCAGCTTCCAAAAGCTCCCCTCTTTTCTGTTGTGTTGCTACTTCTTATATAGATGGCACAAGAGCCCAACGCCCTAATCAGATTCGGATGGATCCTAATCTTGTCCAAAACAGAGTCTATCCGTGGAAGAAGTCCGAATTCGAGCAGCTGCTTTCCATTTGTCGTTACCAAATCAGTCCAAATCTTCAATCGAAGCATATCCTAGAGATCCCAATTTTCTGATTCCAGTCTGAGCACGCCTCTTCCGAATCCCGCATCTGTTCAGTTTTCCTATTCCTATACGAACCAAGTCCAAGCTAGAACGAAGCAGCAAGCATCAAACGTTGTTCAAATTTGATCACTTCAACTTCTTTGGGTTTTCTGATTAACACTTCTATGGCGATTTTCTGCGAGATTGGAGCTTAAAGAACTCCATTAATGGTGGATTTACCTCATCCCGTCATTCTTCACTTTGATAATCTTGGGTTTTGGACATCAAAATACAACTTTAAGAATACCCTTCTGTACTTCTTTGCACGAGGAACAAAAGACCTTCGAATGTCTCCTTTGATATAGCTCGATTTGGCCTTCAATTTCATGGATTTAAGAGTTTCTTATCGAGTTTTTGAAATCAAGACATAGCTGTCCAAGAAGATGGTCCAGATTCTCTTAAGCCCCATATGTTCAGTTTGATTCTGACCATGTCCATGCCCATTTGTAACCTGTTTAGCTTCCATAAAGTTGTCCATATCAATTGTTGAAACTTTTACTCTACAAGTAAGCAATGTCCATTATCAGTAGCAATCCATTGATTAGCGATTTCAGTTTGTTTATGAAGTATGACCTACTTAATAATTATCTCAATTTAACCAAAATAAACTACTAACTCTTAAATCTCCGATTAACCTAAATAATTACTAACTAACCTAGACAACTCATAATTAAGGCTAGAAAACTAAGGTATTAGGGTATATAATGTGTGTGAATTATGCACTTATCACTTATCCATAAAGTGAATCAACCTAAAAGGTGACCGACTATAGACCTATAAGCGTAAGTTGAGTCTTCTACAAATTTGTGGGTAAAGTTATAGCTAATAGGTTGAAAGACTTTATGCTTTTTTTGATTGGTGACACATAAAGTGCATTTCTGTTGGTCAAACAAGTTTATGATAATATCATTATTGCTTATGAAATGCTCCATTCAATAAAAAGTAAGTCCAAGGAGAAGATGGCAATGTAATTGGACATGAGTAAGGCCTATGATAGGGTGGAGTAGCCTTACTTGGAGTTGGTGATGAGTAAGTTGGGTTTTGAAGATTGGTGGAAAGAATTGACAACGGTGTGTGTGAAAGGAGTGCCATATGATATGGATGTGAATGGTAAACCCTTAGCCTCTATTAGACCTACAAGAGGGATTAGACAAGGAGATCCACTATCTCCTTACTTGTTTCTCATGTGCACGAAGGGTCTTGCGGGCCTCTTTTATGAGGGCAGAGGAAAGTGGATTGATTAAGGGTGTGGCGGCGGCTTGTGGAGGCCTTAAGCTAACATATCTTTTGTTTTTCGCATATGATAGCCTCGTATTTTGTATAGCTAAAAAGGAAGATTGTGAGGAGATCCAAAGAATTCTCATGAAGTATCAGAAGGTGTCAGGTCATCAAATCAACTATGATAAAACATGTATTTTCTTCTCTTCAAATACCAAGGAAGATGTGAAGGAAGAAGTGAAAAGTCCTTTGGGGGTTGGAGAACTAAAAAGGCATGCGAAGTATTTAGGACTTCCTTCTTCATGTGTAGAGAGAATATGAAATCTTTTCGCTATTTAAAAGACAAAGTTTGGAAGAAAGTGGATGGTTGGAAGAAGAAATTTTTATCTCAACCCGGAAAGGAAGTTCTTATTCAAGCAGTGGCCCAAGCTATTCCTGTTATGCAATGAGTTGCTATAAGGTGCCTGACACTATTTGCAATGAGATGAAAAGATTAATTTGTAGCTTTTGGTGGGGAGATAAGGAGGAGGAAAGAAATGTGCATTGGATAAAATGGGATGAGTTGTGTAGATCAAAAGATGGAGGGCTTGGTTTTCATGACTTTAAAGCCTTCAATCTTGGCCTCCTTGCCAAGCAAGGGTGGCACCTTTTTACTAATACTAGTTCTTTATGTTTGCAGGTGCTTAAAAGTAAATATTTTAAAGATTCAACTTTTCTTGAAGCTCAAAAAAGCCAAAATTCATCAATGATTAGGAAGGGTCGTATGGAGGGCCGAGAGGTGTTGAAGAAGGGTCTCTTGTGGCAAGTTGGAAATGGGAGGAAGATCAATGTATGGAGGGATAAGTGGGTTCCTTTCTCAGGTTCCCGTATGGTTATTACATGTAGAGGAGAAAGGGATGAGTCATACGGTGACTTTGATAATGTTTGTTGGAAGGAGGAGCCCAGTGAAAAGCTTCTTCTTGCCAGTTGAGCATTTTCTTGTTGGCTAATTAGCCAGTAGATACGCTTACTTGGGATGCAGACGAAAACGGGGTCACGACAACAAAATTAGCATACAGGGTGGCCTTCTTGTTAAATAGTCAGGAGCTTACCTAGGAGCAATTGGATAGAGAAGATGAATCAAAATTCTGGATCGTATTTTCGAAGACACGACTCCATTTGAGGTCGTGTCTTCGAATACACGATTTTACAGCAATCTTCAAAATATCATAACTAGCTCATTTCTCCTCCATTTTGTCCATTTTTTTTGCGTTTTTCTTTATTTTTCCTCCTCTTCTACCTCATGAAGATATATTAGGATGAAAAAAGAATAACAAAGAAGAAGGTTGAAGCTTTTCGTCGAAGCTTCGAACGTCGTGACAATCCAGACCAAAGCCGACGGCCGCCCACACAAAAAAAAAGCTATGATCAAGAGATTTTAATGTAAGAGCAGTAGGGACCCCTACTACAAAAGGTGAGATCTATATGTAAAGAAATACATATAAAGGCCACCAATTGGGCAAAAGCGTGAAATACTTGTCGGTGAGCAACAAGTTCAATTTATATATCTGATATATGCAAAATATACACATTTTTATATGCCTTTCTACCTATTTGTTAGTCGTATTTTTAGTTAGAATAAGGATAATTAATGTTTATATGTGTTAAGTGAATAATTTGGAGTTTAATGAATAAACACGCTTAATTGAGTTATTTAGATGCATTAATTAGATTTAATAAGATTTATATTTTATTAAGCGTCTAATTACATTTTAATTTTATTCATACAGGTCTTAGAGCTCCATGTTTCAGATTCACAAATACGCGTCAATCAGCTCGTGTGAAGAGATCGAAGATCCGACGGACGTGGTTGGTACGACGGGTTTTAACCCAAAAAAAGAAAAAAAAGAGAGAAAAGAACCGGTTCACCGGTCTGGTCTGAAAATAAGAAAAAAAATAAAAGATCGAAAGCAACCCGAGCCCGATGGCTCGGGCGCCTGGAAAAAAAGGAAAGAACAGAGCCTCGCTCGGAGGCTCTGTTCGAGCAGAGTTGACCGGAGGATGAAACCGGCGGCCGTGGGCTATGGGTCAGGCAGCTGATGGGCTCTGGCGAGGACGGCGATCGTGAGGAGGTCAGTGGCGGCGGATTGAGACATCGGAACGACGACGACGGAGGAAATTCCGGCGAAGTAAGGACTAAAAATAAACAGAAACAGGAAAAAATTGCGATTGGAAATGTCTGAATATGGAAGATTTTGAGGCAAATTGAAGTGCAAACCTATTTTAGAATGGTAAGTCACCACAGTCTGATTCGATTCGAGATCTCAAAAGGGGCGAATTTGTGGCAGATTGAGAAAATTTTCAATCTTTGGGTGCTTCGCCTTGTTTCGAGAGGAGTTAAAATTGGAATCCTTTCTACAAATTGGAGGGGAATCATCACAATTTGAAGGTGGGCGATCGTCTATAAGAGAGAAAGGGGTTCTGTTTTGGGGGCTTCGGGTGTGCTGTGGCAGGGGAAGGAGGCGGCTCGGGTGGCGGATTTTCTGTTCTGTCTGGTCTCTGGCGGGCGGTTCGAAAGGGGGCTGCTTTGAAGGACTGTCGGTGGCAGCGCTGTTCCGACCGGCGGATAAGAAGAAGGTGGGATCTTCTGTCGAGAAGCAGAGGAAGAGGAGGCTGGCTGGGTACTGGGCAGTGCCGACGGGAGAGATTCTGCTCGGCCGGAGAGGAGGAGAAGAGAACTGTGGTGGTGGCTCTGTGCTGGAGTTGGTTGGTCTGTGGAGAAAGGAAGAACGAAGGAGACTTGCTTTTGCTCGAGAGAGAGAAGCAAAACTGATATGTGCTCGAGAGAGAACTGATCAGTACAGAACGGAGGAGAACAGAACTGTTCTTGCTTGAGAAAGAAGAGCAGTGCTGCCAGAGAGGAAAAAGGGCTGCTTTACTTTGGCTGGAATTGGGGACTGTCTACTCTGTTCGAGAGAAAGAGTAGAACGGTTGAGGCGTGCAGTCGAGAGACTGTTGCAGAAGGTCGAGGAAAGAGGAAAGCAGGACGGGATTACAGACGGACGGAAAACAGCAAACATGCTTTTTATTATTTTATCTTTTGTTTAGTTAATTTCTGTGTTTTTAGTTTAGTTGAATATCTGATTGCTTAATTAAGAAAATAAAAAAAAAATAATAAAAAGAACTTTTCATTTTATTGTTGCTTGCTACATACTCTAGAATTAGGTTGACTATCTTACTAAGTCTCTGAGGGATCGACCTCGTAGCCACTATTCTGCTATAGATTCGTGCGCTTGCGAGTATCATATTAAAATTTACATCAAGTTTTTGGCGCCATTGCCGGGGACTACGTAGGAAAATTTACCGAATTCTTAGAGTAGTTTAGTTTCAATTTAAGTTGGTCTACTTTTTGTTGCTTATTAGTGTTTTGTCTTTTTGTAGGAGTAAGAGAAAACGTGGAATTTTCTCCAACGTTGGAAGGGCCACCCCTTCCCCTCGTTTGCATTCTTTTACCTTCTCTTTTAATTTTTCTAGGTGTTTGGTATTTTTTATATTGCTTTCTGTGATTGCATGCTTGTGTTGGTTGCGATTTTTAGGTTTGTTTTAGGTATTTAATTTTTAGTGCCGTTAATTAGTGTATGCTTGGTCGTCGGTCACTGGGTGAAAAGCTTGCACCCCTTGACTTAGAAATTGAAAGAACTTTTAAAGCAAGACTCAAACATACAATGGATGTTACAAATCAATTAGGTAACATGGAAAATGAGAATGTGAGGAAGACATTAAAAGATTATTCATCCCCCATTCAATTCAACTCACCTTCCTGCATAGTGTTGCCGCTCACCACGGCACACCACTTTGAGTTGAAACCAGGGGTGATGCAACTTTTGCCCACATTCTATGGTTCTAATAAAGAAGATCCTTATAATCATGTTAAAGAGTTCCTTGACATTTGTGCTACATTTAAATTCCAAAATTTCTCTGATGAATCTGTTAGGTTGCGCCTCTTTCCCTTTTCTTTGAAAGAAAAAGCGGAAGCATGGTTGAACTCTTTAGAAGTTGGAACAATTAGGAGTTGGGATCAATTAGCTGAAAAATTTTTGAATAAATTCTTCCCTGTTCATAAAACTCATGCCCTTCGTAGAAAAATTACAAATTTCATGCAAAAGGAGGGTGAACACTTTTATGAGTGTTGGGAAAGATGGAAGAATTTGCTCTTTAAGTGTCCACACTATGGATTTTTAAAGTGGCAACAGGTTCAATTCTTCTATGACGGTTTAACACCTCAGAACCGTCAAATGGTTGATGCCGCTAGTGGTGGGTCAGTTATGATGAAGAGTGCTGAAGAAGCATGGGATTTTATTGAGACTCTATGCGAGAATTCTCAGCAATGGGATTGCTCAAGTAGAGTTGACCGAACGTTTCCTTTTCAAAAGAAAGGAGGCGTATATGAGGTAGACAATAATGCACATTTGATTTCCAAGATCGACAGCCTGACACAACGCTTTGATGCGTTGATGTCTGCTGGTGGGCCCCAAATGCCATCACATGTCAATGCGTGTGCTATTTGCTCTAACCCCTCCCATGTCACACAAAACTGTCCCTCTAACACCTCTGGAGTGGAATACAATAGTGATCAGGCTAATGCTATAAATGCCTTTCCTCGACCTGGCAATAACCCATATTCGGAAACTTATAACCCAGGTTGGGCAAGGCATCCCAATTTTTCATGGTCCAAAGGACCGCATCAAGGAGGACCACCAGGGTACCCTCCCAATCAATCTTACCCTCAACAAGTTCAAACATTCCCTACACAACCCAAGAAACCATCTCTTGAGGATACTTTGAATTTGTTCATGCAAAGCTCTCTACAATTTCAAAAAGATACCCAACATTCTTTACATGCCAACTCGCAAGCAATTGCGAAGCTGGAACTTCAAATGGGTCAATTGGCTTCTGCATTAAATGAGAGGGAAAAAGGTAGGTTCCCTAGTCAACCTGTAGCAAATCCCAAAGGACAATTTGAAGTGGGATCTAATTCTTGTCAAGACCAACCTCCAGCGCAAGTTAAAGCCATAACTATACTTAGGAGTGGCAAACAGATTGACAATAATATTGAACCACCTAAGACTGCCATAGACACAACCGCTAGAAAGGGTGAGGACCAAGAGAGCACCACTAGACCAGACGTGAGTCCTAATACATCGAAGAAGAGCCTAGAAGCTTCTTCATGTTCTGAGTCTAGCCATATGCCACCCTATATACCCAAGGCACCCTTTCCTCAAAGACTTGCAAAAACATCTCAAGGGAACAAACTTGATGAGACAATGGAAATTTTTAAGAAAGTGCAAATCAATATTCCATTGCTCGATGCTATTAAGCAAGTTCCCGCTTATGCAAGATTCTTAAAAGACATGTGCACCCAGAAAAGAAAATTGAATGCACACAAGAAAGTGTTTCTCACTGAACAAGTTAGCTCAATTATTAAGCATAACACTCCTCCTAAGTTTAAAGATCCAGGATGCCCCACAATTTCATGCGTTATAGGAGACCAAACTGTGGAGAGGGCATTGTTGGACTTAGGAGCTAGTGTAAATTTGCTACCATTCTCTGTTTATGAGCAACTTGGATTAGGAGAGTTGAAACCGACTACCATAACACTGCAACTTGCAGACAGATCAGTTAAAGTCCCACGCGGTGTTATTGAAGATGTTCTGGTTCAGGCAGATAAATTTTACTTCCCCGTAGACTTTATTGTCTTAGATACCCAACCTGTGCAGAATCCTGGTAGTCAGATCCCTGTGATTTTGGGAAGGCCGTTCTTAGCCACATCCAATGCCATAATAAATTGTAGAAATGGGGTTATGAAGTTGTCTTTTGGCAATTTAAAGGTCAAACTCAATGTCTTTAATGTTAGACAACAACCCCTGGAGACGGATGATTCTTTTGCAGTGAATATGATTGAAAGTTTAGTAGAGGAATCCCTACAAACTGTTTTAAATGATGATCCCCTTCAGACATGTTTAACTCATTTTGGCTTAGACTTTGACATCGAAGGGTCCATTAGAGACGTCAATGCATTGCTTGACTCTACCCCTATTTTGGACCCGACCAAATGGACAGCCAGGGTGGAACCTCTTCCAGTTCCTGAGTCTAAACTTGTCCCATCTATTGAAAAACCACCCCAACTTGACCTAAAACCATTACCTGATACACTTAAATATACGTTTTTAGGTTCTTCTGATACCTTGCCTGTTATCATCTCTTCAGACCTTAATTCAGAACAGGAAGGCAAGTTGCTTAATGTTCTTCGTGAACATAAGACAGCTTTGGGGTGGACAATAGCAGACATTAAGGGTATAAGTCCTGCTCTGTGTATGCATCACATTTACCTTGAGGAGTATGCAAAATCTTCCCGTGAAATGCAACGCAGACTTAACCCTAATATGAAGGAGGTCGTCAGAACCGAGGTGCTAAAATTGTTAGATGTTGGCATCATTTACCCCATATCAGATAGTACTTGGGTCAGCCCAGTTCAGGTTATTCCTAAGAAGTCAGGAATCATAGTAGTCAAAAATGATAATAATGAATTAGTCCCCACCCGAATGACCACCGGGTGGCGGGTTTGTATTGACTACAGAAAATTGAACTCCGTCACAAGGAAAGACCACTTTCCTTTGCCATTCATTGATCAGATGCTTGAGAGACTTGCTGGGCATAGCTACTATTGCTTTTTAGATGGCTATTCAGGTTACAATCAAATTCCCATTGCTCCAGAGGATCAAAAAAAGACCACATTCCCTTGTCCTTTTGGAACATATGCATATCGCCGCATGCCATTTGGGTTATGTAATGCACCTGCCACATTCCAGCGGTGCATGATGAGCATATTTTCAGATATGGTTGAGCGATTTCTTGAAATTTTCATGGATGACTTCTCGGTGTTTGGATCCTCTTTTGATGAATGTTTACACCACTTGTCTCTTGTCTTGGCAAGGTGTAAAGAAACAAATCTTGTGCTAAATTGGGAGAAATGTCACTTTATGGTTCGTCAAGGGATAGTTCTGGGGCATGTTAAATTGGAAATTCCGGCGAAGTAAGGACTAAAAATAAACAGAAACAGGAAAAAATTGCGATTGGAAATGTCTGAATATGGAAGATTTTGAGGCAAATTGAAGTGCAAACCTGTTTTAGAATGGTAAGTCACCACAGTCTGATTCGATTCGAGATCTCAAAAGGGGCGAATTTGTGGCAGATTGAGAAAAATTTCAATCTTTGGGTGCTTCGCCTTGTTTCGAGAGGAGTTAAAATTGGAATCCTTTCTACAAATTGGAGGGGAATCATCACAATTTGAAGGTGGGCGATCGTCTATAAGAGAGAAAGGGGTTCTGTTTTGGGGGCTTCGGGTGTGCTGTGGCAGGGGAAGGAGGCGGCTCGGGTGGCGGATTTTCTGTTCTGTCTGGTCTCTGGCGGGCGGTTCGAAAGGGGGCTGCTTTGAAGGACTGTCGGTGGCAGCGCTGTTCCGACCGGCGGATAAGAAGAAGGTGGGATCTTCTGTCGAGAAGCAGAGGAAGAGGAGGCTGGCTGGGTACTGGGCAGTGCCGACGGGAGAGATTCTGCTCGGCCGGAGAGGAGGAGAAGAGAACTGTGGTGGTGGCTCTGTGCTGGAGTTGGTTGGTCTGTGGAGAAAGGAAGAACGAAGGAGACTTGCTTTTGCTCGAGAGAGAGAAGCAAAACTGATATGTGCTCGAGAGAGAACTGATCAGTACAGAACGGAGGAGAACAGAACTGTTCTTGCTTGAGAAAGAAGAGCAGTGCTGCCAGAGAGGAAAAAGGGCTGCTTTACTTTGGCTGGAATTGGGGACTGTCTACTCTGTTCGAGAGAAAGAGTAGAACGGTTGAGGCGTGCAGTCGAGAGACTGTTGCAGAAGGTGGAGGAAAGAGGAAAGCAGGACGGGATTACAGACGGACGGAAAACAGCAAACATGCTTTTTATTATTTTATCTTTTGTTTAGTTAATTTCTATGTTTTTAGTTTAGTTGAATATCTGATTGCTTAATTAAGAAAATAAAAAAAAATTAATAAAAAGAACTTTTCATTTTATTGTTGCTTGCTACATACTCTAGAATTAGGTTGACTATCTTACTAAGTCTCTGAGGGATCGACCTCGTAGCCACTATTCTGCTATAGATTCGTGCGCTTGCGAGTATCATATTAAAATTTACATCAATATCTTTTTGTGATTCTAATGAAATGGAAAAGGAGGAAAAATAAGAAAGAATTTAAAAAAAGGACAAAAATGGATAAAAAAATATGCCAATTATGACATTTTGAAGATTGTCGTAAAATCGTGTCTTCGAAGACACGACCTCAAATGGAGTCATGTCTTAGAAGACATGATTTTACAGCAATCTTCAAAATGCCATAACTCGCTCATTTTTCTCCGTTTGTGTCAAATTTTTTTGTGTTCTTCTTTATTTTTCCTCCTCTTCCACCTCATGAAGATATATTAGGATAAAAAAAGAATAGGTGGCCGGGGGGGCTTCCCCGCTGCTCTTACATCAAAATCCCTTCATTATAGATTTTTTCTCGCTGATTTTGCTATTTTTTGGCATAAAATTTTATTTTTGTCGGGTTGGACGGCGTCGACGGTGATTTGAACCGCGATGATGAACGAACCTTCGCCGGAATGTCTTCTTCCCCAACTGGATGCTCCCATAAATCGCTAATTTTAAGAAGAAGGAAGACTAAGGTTACAATTTGGGAAGAAGGGCATTTGGGTAGTTTCTAGGTCATATGGAAGAAACAAAGATATTCCAAGTAATATGAGAAAAAAAAAGGTGGCGCTAGGAAATAGCAATAGTCGACGGGCAACTGACAGGCAATTGGAGTTTGACTTGGACCGGGTCATCATGGGTAGTTAGGTTGTTATAAAATGACTCTTAAAAAAGCTGGCTTGTTGTTGGCACTTCAAAAGACCCCAACACTATGTTTTTTCCATTTTCATCACGGCTCTATCTCTCTAAACTCTTGAAACTCTCTATTGTTGGTTGTGGTAGTGCTCGAAGGTGGAGGTTCGAACTGAAGGCATGATTATGAAGCATGGGAATTGGTTCGTCTCTTTCAGTAGGATGCTTTTACACAATACTCGTATCTAAAGAACCGCAGTTTGCAGTTTTCCATTTTTTGAAATTGCAGTCGACCGTTTGGCTTCAATCCACCTTACATTGATATGTTTGTGATTGAAAAACTAATCTTTGTAACTTTATACTCGTGTGTCTCTGAAAGCTTCTGTTTGATTGTTCATATTTAGAAAATTGTTGTACATTGATTTGTGTGTCTGCAGACGAGCTGACCAAGGTCACTAAAATTATGTTTGGACACTTATAGACTTTTGAAATGAAATCAATCCCAAAACCTTATTTCATGTCGTGCTATGAACTCTTGTGGAATGGATATGTATTGTCTGGTAATTGCTGGTATAGTTTAAATAGTTTCATTTAAATGTATCGTCCTATCTGAAAATTCTCAACTAAACCGCTTTGTTCCTGAGGGATCAAATATTTAGTACTTATTGCTACTAATATCTAATGTTTAGTCTTTCTTATGCCTTTGATATTTCCATGTAAACTATTATTTTTTTGGAGTGTCTAAAATTCACTTTGCAATCGATCTCAAAATATAAACGTCTGAATTGTCTTGTATTTAGTGAATTATAGTTATGACACCTTCCACATGATAAATCATGTTTACCTTGCATAGTTGTTGTAGAAAAATCACTGTATTTGATATTCATGTCTTGAATCTGATATTCGATCTGGAAAATTGTGACTTTTCTAGTTTTCTGTTTTCTCTAATGTATTCTAATCTAAATTGTGTCTCTATAACACTATTGTTAAATCTCACAATCCATGGTCTCCTTTAGTCTTGATCTGGGATTTGCTTATTAAGAGCATATGTTTCCTTATTGACATGATTTTATTCATATTAGTCTTATATGTTTCCTTATTTCTACCTTTAGCAAGAGTCGTCTACCTAATGAATAGCACATGATTCCTAATATCTGCATAAATATTGACATGCTGGAAATCATTATTTTGCTCTCTATTTTTGCATGAGATTTAATCTCATTTCTTTGTTACATTATTTAACTTGGAAATGCCTACAGTACTGGTCCTAGCATGGACAAGGTTTAAGGTAAGACCTTTAATTGAAGAGTTACATGATTATTTAGTGTCTTTTCTCTTCTGATGGATATTATATTAGTGAGTCAGTTATGCTCACTACTTAGCCATGGCCGTACTTAGACCCTTGTGGTCTTCGTAGTATAGGGCTTTGGTCCCCAGCTCTTTTGAGCAGGAGCGAACCTACGTGTAAGGGATGGTGATCAGATGACCCCCATGGGTGTATTCCTTTTTAGTGAACCCCCTATATTTTTAGTATAGGGATTGGGCTAGAAGTTGGCTTAATTCCATTACCTGACCCCATCTTAAAATGACTCGACCCCCAACCCAACTCATGAACCAACCCAACCATAAATGATGAACCCAAAATACCGATCGGTACCAAATTGCAATCACCCTTCTCCTACTAAAGCAAAAACCCTAGCGGCCAGCTCCCTTCCGCGCCGGCCGCGCCGCTCATCCTTGCCATTTGCCAAAACGCTGCTCCTCCCTCTCGGTCGTGGTGCTGTTTCTCTCGCATAGGGCTTATCTGCCAGACGCCTGGCATAGAACCTCGCCTCCCATACGCCTGGAGCCGATGCTCGTCTCTCCGGCGGGGTGCTTCTCAAGGTTCATTCTTTCTTCCTTTTCGTCCCTTTTTAATAAATTAGTAATTATTTATTTACAATTGTTTATAATCTGTTGAATGGGTGGATGCACAAGAATTGGTTATTTTATAGGAGTTGGATGTCAATTAATTGGTACCTGCCCACATGTCTAATTGATTTATAAATAATGCAATTTTATTGGAGGGAAAATCTATTTCTCATTGGTTTTAGGTTGAAATTGTATGAAAGTTCAACTTAGAGATAACATATGTTTGAGTTTCAACATTAATTCTAGAATTAAGAAATTATAGGAGAGCTAGAATGAGAATTCAGGTGCTGATTATGATTTAATTTAGTGCTAAGGCATAGGGTAAACCTAAATTGTTATACATTATTTCTTTTCGTACAAATGTTATGCTATTGTTGCTTATGTTGGTTATGATTTAAAATTTACATTTCCTTTCTTCTAACTCCCTATTTTCTATTAAGATGTTGGCTCCAAGTCATATGTTATTTGCTTGTATATATTTTTTTGTAAGATGTTATTGTGATAAAAATCACAAGTTTTGATAGGTTTTTTTGCTTAAATCATGGATAAGTGTTTTATTAAAAGAAAGACTGATTGTCTTTGTTTTACTACTCCATCTCCAAATGGTGCTAAGGATCAAAATGAGCAAAATGAAATGCATGTAGCAAGGATAAATAGCATGACTTACATTCTCACATCTGATACCGCAATTGTCACACATCATTTTCACATATTCTCCTCCTCAACAAATTGTCTTTTGTGTATTAATGATTAAAACTGTGTTATATGTAAAGGAACATGAGAAATGGGTGTACTTTGGTAATTCCAGGTAATCCTAGGGTATGTAATTAATCTAGGAGGGGAGTATATGGTCTGTTAATGATATATTATCATCTATAATGTGTTATTAAGTGAGATAATCAAGTTTAATTATGAGTCTTATTCTCAGCTAGAACTGTTTCTGTGCTAACAGTCTGTAATAAATAATTCAAATAAAATCAGAAAAATATAAAATCAGTGGGATTAGAAACTAGACTCATGAAGGTATTATCAATAACAATTTCAGAGGTTAAGTACAACTGTACAGAGCATAGTAGCCGTCGGAAGAGGACTGTTGTGCAGGAGGCAGTGAGCTGAATTTGAGAGAAAATACTAAGTATACAAATAACATCATGTAATATGATATGATAATGTTTAACGTGTCAATACCAGTAATTGGACTATATACTTATGGAATATCATAGTAAGAATTGGGTTAGAAGTAATCTAATTAGGAAGGGATAATCCTTTGATCAAGAGATTCATAACTATCTATCTTAAAAGCGTTGATGTCGGTTTGTGATTCCACTTGGAATTCAAATCATCTAAAATTCTTTAGTATTCTTATTTCTGATATTTATATTATAAAATTCCAATGCGTATTAGGAATTTTTATCTAGAGCTGAGTATAAAAGGTATGTATTGATTGTATGGTACTCCTTGGTTGAATTGTTATTATTCGAAGTGTTTGGGTTGTCTTGTTATTCCAAGAGTGATTTGTATGCCTTTGAGAAGCTTGATATTCTATGCTACTCCAATGAGTGAGTTATGTGTTGGCCAAAGACCTTGATACTTCTATCCATACTCCGTGAAAGAGTCTATTCTGGTAAGAGATACCTTATGATCTTAGAGTGTTGCGACTTCTATTCCTTTGAGATATTGCTCATATTGATTACATGATTGTTTCTTCCACTAGAGAACTTGCGAGACTCTCCCCATGGTGGATTCATAGTATGCTCAATTAAGGCATTGCTAGATCTTGCGAGGTCACTTATATTTATGGAGTTGCGATTCCATATTGCCCGAAGGGAGGCACTATACGTACGTTAGACTGTTGACATTACGGAAGGTCTTCCGTTTTTACCCATTGTGTCCGTAAGCACTGGTGGGGCCAGCATCCTAGATGCATGGCAGGGTTCCAAAGAGAGGACCCCTAGGGTGGTTATGGTATATTATTTTAGTCACTTGCAAGTGACCAGTTCAGCGAGCAGAAATTGTAACTCCTTTCACTATAGATGTCTGGAGCCTTTGATATGATTGTTATTCTCTCCTTACATATATGTTTGTTCGGAGTCTTATTAGTATTTCCTATACTTGCGAGTTGGAAATTATTGTTGACTAACCTTTCAGGTATGTAGACCTTGGTTCAGTCCAGATGTTGTGGAATATTCCTAACCCCGTGTCTTTCTTATTCTCCTCGTACTACTTGTTTTAATTCAGTGGGTTTTTACATCCTACTGAGTATTTCTATGAAATACTCATGCATCCTCTGATGCAAGCGCAAATGAAAATTAAGATCGGGAAGTGCAGTAGTGGAAATGCGGATTGCAGGCACCGTGAAGAGTTTTAAAGACTATCTAGTTATTTGCTTTGCTTTTATTGATGCTTATGACATTATTGGCAATTGTATGCCATAGACTTATAAGTTTATTTTATTTGATTTTCTTAAATGGATTATTATTAAGTAAATTTATTTCATATTATTAATTGATGTCTGTTATTGTATTACACTGATTGCAGGCATAATCGGTTACACATTCTTTTGTGATGATTGTAATCAGTGGTGAAATCGACTGTTCGGTTGTATGCCCCGGATCTCTACCGCGATATGTATCTCAATTTTTGGCTTCCGCACTCCGATCGAGGTATGGGATTTTGGGGCGTGACAGGTGCTAAGAGGCATGATGAGAAATTAGGCACTATACACACTGATATCTATGGACCGTTTAGTACTCCCTGTCTAAATGGTCAAAGGTATTTCATTACCTTTATAGATGATCATACACGATACATGTATCTTTATCTCTTAAATGAAAAGTCTGAAGTATTTGATGCTTTTAAGACTTATAAGGTAGAGGTAGAGAAACAATCTGGATTAAGTATCAAAATTGTGCGATCAGACAGAGGAGGGGAATACTATGTCAGGTACACAGAGAGTGGACAAAAACTTGAACCAGTTGTGCAGTACTTGAAGGAACATGGTATTGTTGCACAATACACAGTACCAGGCACACCACAACAAAATGGTGTTGCTGAAAGGAGGAATCGCACTTTGATGGATATGGTGAGGAGTATGATTAGTAACTCCTCTCTTCCTCTCAATATGTGGAGTGAAGCCTTAAAGATAGTTGTGTACATTTTAAATCGAGTTCCATTTATAGCCGTTCTTAAAACACCTTTTGAGCTATGGAATGGATGGAAACCTAGTTTAGATCATGTGCACATTTGGGGTTGTCCTGTTGAGGTTAGGGTGTATAATCCATGGCTGATAATCAAGTATGGGATCTCATAACATTACCGCAGGGCGCCAGGGCTCTTGGCTGCAAATGGGTCTATAAGACTAAATTAGATCCATATGGTAATATTAACAGATATCAGGCCTGACTTGTACGCAAAGATTTTCTTTATAAAGATGGTGCTAACTATAATAAAACCTTCTCTCCAGTTTCTACGAAGGATTCATTGAGAGTTATTTTGGCCCTTGTAGCTCATTTTGACTTGGAATTACATCAAATGGATGTCAAGATGGCGTTCTTGAATGGGGATCTTGAAGAGGAGGTGTATATGATTCAGCCTGAAGGATTCACCTCAGATATAGGAAGTCATCTCTTTTGTAGGCTCAAGAAGTCAATATATGGACTGAAATAGGTTTCCCGACAGTGATATTTGAAGTTCAACAATGTTATTACTTCATTTGGTTTTAAGGAGAACATTGTTGATCAGTGCATATACCTTAAGGTTAGTGGGAGCCGTTACACATTTTTTGTCTTGTATGTTGATGACATTCTACTTGCAAGCAATGACTTAGGGATGTTGCACGAGACTAAGCAGTTTCTTGAATGAGTCAAAACTTGAGTTAAAGAAGTACAAGAAGTTAAAGAAGTTGCCAGCTGAGCTCAAATATGCATTCTTAGGTGATAATGACACTCTTCATATAAAAGTCTTGAGAAGATGTGAAGAGAAGAACCTTGTTCTTAACTGGAAAAAATGTCACTTCATGGTCTCCAAATGTTATATTCCATCTCATTAGAAAAAAAAATTCATGGTAGAGGTTTGACAATTCTTTTGGGATGATCTTTATTTGTTTAAATATTGCCCTGATCAGATTATTTGGAGATGTGTGCTTAATGATGAAATACATAGCATAATCTTTTTTGCCATTCAGAAGCATGTGATAGACATTTTTCAGCAAAGAAAATAGCGGCTAAGATTTTACAATGTGGTTTTTATTGGCCCACTCTTTTTAAAGATACCCATATTTTTTGTATTACTTCTGGGCATTGTCAATAGCTTTGTGGAATAACCCGCCACAATATGATGCATTTGAACCCCATATTAGTGATTGAAATATTTGATTGTTGTGGTATTGATTTTATGAGTTCATTTCCACCTTCGTTTGACAATTTTTATATTTTAGTGGTTATTGACTATGTTTCCAAGTGGGTAGAGGTCATCCCCTCTAGAAATAATGATCATAGAACTGTTATATATTCTTAAAGGAAAATATTTTGTTAAGGTTTGGCATACCCTGTGCAATCGTAAGTGATGGGGGTTCTCACTTTTGTAATGGGCCTTTTGAGGCACTAATGAAGAAATATATAATCACTCATAAGGTGTCATCCCCTTATCACCCACAAACAAGTGGCAAGCTAAACTTGCCAATATGGAGATTAAACACATCTTGGAGAAAAATGTAACCCAAATTACAAAGATTGGTGTTTTAGGCACATCGTACAACTATTTAATCTCCCTTTGGTATGTCTCCTTATAGACTTATCTATGGGAAAGCCCATCACTTGCCTGTAGAGTTGGAGCACAAGGCTTATTGGGCAATAAAGATATTTAATTATAGCATAGATGAAGCCAGGTATGTGTGTAAGCTCCAACTCAATGAATTGGAAGAAATCAAGAATGATGCTTATGTGAAAACCAATATGCTTATACATGGGAGCATGGCACTATGGTATAATTTTTTGTATCCTCTTTATACCATAAATATCTATATTTGTATCTTCTTTGTAATGGCCTACTTTCACCGGGCTTCATCAATGTTTAGCATCTTCCTTGAGTACTAATCTATGGCCTTGGAAAGAACACTATTTGTGGTCTTTGTTGTTTTCTCTATTCTTATCTTAGATGCTCAAGGTACAGATACTTGTGGAAAGAATTCTGATCCTTTGGAAACTTGTTTACTTAATTCTTTGTATGATGAATCTTATTTGGATTATGAAATAGTTGAAACTTGTTCGTTGTTGGATTATTTGTCATGCCCTGAATTTCAAAACCTTGAATAAAGCGCTGAAGCACTAACTCATTTAAGGTCATGAGGCTGAAACCCAGGACGTGACCGAATACTCAATCACATAACGTTCTCATTCCATAATGCTTAACCAATATCCGTTTTACAAAAATCTTGAATAATAAAATAAACTATGCTATTACAACAATTTAGTCTTAACAATCATCAAACATCAAATTTAAATTCAGCTCACAGGCTGATCAGTTCTCTTACGAACAAGAAAATTAAAAACAAGGGATAGATCCACTTCTTTCAACTTTCCGCCATCGAGCTCCATAGCACGAACCTCGTTAGTTCTTTTCCACTTGACTTCCTGCATCGAGAGATGTATAAGTATTTCGAAAGAAATACCCAGTAGGAGCCAAGAAAAACCTACAACAGATAATAACGATAGGAATATTGTCAAAATGGAGAATTAAAGCATTTAAGAAGATCAGGTTGAGCAAATATAGAGTTCACTTACCTGGACAATAATCATCATCAAGGACTATCAACGGTCAAGAATAAACAACATTAACTCAGATCCCAAATGTACAGTGCGTCGGGAAGATTAATAAGAATACGGACTCCAAAGTGTCAGAGATAACAATTTATGCTCTCTGTTCAGTCCACTTCCCCTATGGACATCAATTACCAGATCATCCTAGAGGTTCTACAGAGGAACCCGGCCATGCGTCTAGGGATGATGGCCCCATCGGTGCTTACGGGCACAATGGGCTGAGACTGCAGACCTTCCGTAATATCATACAGTCTTAAACGCACGCATTGCCGTCATCGGCTCAACTACAGAGGTTCATATATAATCTGAGATAAAAAAGGATCTAGCAAAGGCTCGTGAGCATACTATGATTCCAATCTAAGAGCATTCATCAAACTCTTAGTGGAGAACCAGTTTACATAGAACTGAATTCGCCTATAATTAAAAAGGATTCTCTTAAACAGAGACCCAGACCATAATCATCAAGAAATAGACTCTCAGAGGAGTAAGGTAATAACTTTGTCAAGGTCATCGGAATGGACTCACATCGGAGTACTCAAAACTTTTAGAATAATCAATATCGGATGACTCTAATTATGACTCATCAAGAAGCAGAACACTGAATCACATCATCGTACTTAGCCCTAGATATGACAATTCCAATGCACAAGAATATAAGGTGACTAATAACAGGAATAGGTCAAACATGATGTACAAATTGTGGGATTTGTACAATAGAAATCCCTGCACAATAGAATAATCAAAATTTCGATCCTATGGACAATTAATCTCGGACAGAACCCATGACTTACTGTTCATACTCATATAATCTGATATTACTGTACCCTGTACCCTCAGAGTCTTACAATATAGAAATCCTGTCGTAATATTGTATATATACATACTTATAGCAACCTAATTAAGGTTTTAACATATACACAGTATTCTGCCTCATGCAAAACAGCCAACTTCTAACCACTTCCATTGTCTATCCAGTACGTATTATTTTCTGAAATTTTTATCCTAGTTAAATTAACTGCCTAGTTTCTAACCCATCCAATTTCATAATTTTCTGAGTTGTATAGAATTACTTATGAATTTCCGATCCCTATTGGTTGGTGCAGGAACAGTCCTAGCTAAGAGCAGTTATCTTAATCCACTTTGATTATCTGATGATAAACTCGTAATTAATTACTTAACACCACTCACTGACATTAGGTACTCATCTTCTAAACATTTTACAGAACCTCATCAATCCTGAATTCAGATGATTTATTCACCCTTTGTGCTTATCTTTTCAGCTTATTAGAGTATATAACCATATCATCACCAATACCCAAAGGAACTCAATTAAGACAAGTAATCATAGATGTTGGTCAACACCATTACGTACTGACATGGACTCCAGAACCCATGGTGAAACATCAGAAGCAATGGTATACAAATCTACAAGAATTTGATCATGGATTTGTATAAGGATCTCAAACCAGTTATCAAAATTTGATCAAGAACCACAATACGGTATGAAACAACTTGATTTACTATTAAAGCTGCCAACTTTTGTTGGACAGATCATGACATTGAATACAACAGCAAGATATAACATGGCTCAAATGGTATAACCTCATAGGAATGTCTTCTAGAGCTTTGTACGTGAAGAGTAACACATGATACACAAAAAGGAAGTATCTTTGATCATGCATGAAGCATACATTGCATATCATAAAATTCTTTGCATGAAACAATATGAATATCAAATCAACAACTTCATACCATTAATTCAGCACGTCATAAGGATCATACTCATGAGAATTCAGAGGATCAAGTTGTGGTAAAATAGTAGCATCCTACCTCTTAGACGATTTAAAACTTCTACGCGAGTTTCGGCCACCGATTGCACCACCTTTGTCCTTGTCGAATCACCACCACCACGACCCCACGAGAGAGGGAACGACAGCTGGTTGAATGAGAGAAGAGAGGATGAGATACTTGCTAGAATGCACAACTCCCAAGACGTAAAAAAGAGTGGGCATCTGCTCCTTGGGTAGGTTTAAATAGTAACAACTCGATTACCTAGGTTGGATCTCTACCGTTGATAACCTTCCAATCCAACAACTACCATCAGATCCAGCCATGCGCATCCCTTATTGTTAGGACGTGCTCCTCCATTATCCCATCATTAGTTAGGGTTTCTCCTCAATTAGGGTGGTTCAAAACCCTAATTCTCTACTTAAGGCAACTTCCTCAATTAAACCAATCTCTCACCATTGATTTCCTTGCCATCAAAGGCCATAATTCCGTCCACAAAAAGGGAAAGCCATCAATCTTGGACGTGGTCAATCCACTATTCACTTCAGTTATCAATCCTCTTTAGTAGGAATCTAAATCAAATCGGTTTGTTACTTAAATTAGGGTTGTAACCTCCAATTTGAAAACCGATCTCTACTAACTCCTATCACCACACGACGTGCCCCTAGATCAGTTTGGTAACTGCCTAGGTTGCCCCACTAATCACATCCAAAACCTCCTCTTCTAGATTCATTAATTTTCAATTAAAAAGGATTTCAAATCTATTTACATTAAAACTGGATTTTTAACTAAGAAGTTATTTCAATTAAAACCGGATTTGGAAAGAATTCGAAATTCCCTCTTCTCCTTGATTCTCTCTCTCCTAACCAAATCTTAACATGCCATCTTGTGCACAATGCCCATGGCGTTGTGCCCACATGGCTCTGGCCCTCAGATGCTCCTACGTCTGGTGCGTGGCATACAGATGGACGGCTCCGATGTCCCACGAATGAAGTGTGCTAAAAAACACTGCACAACTCTTTTACCACGTCACTAATTTAATTTAATAACTCAAAATACTCAAATGAGTTTCTACACACTGGTCTCATACCCTGGCGCCTGGCCCCACTCCTGGCGTCAGGTGCACTCAGCCCTTGGCGCCATGCCAGCCTCAGCGTCAGGTTGAGCCCAGCGCCAGGGTTAGTCCTCGTGCCCTGGTATACTGCCTAATCTAGTTTATCGATTCTACTCTTCTAAAAGCATCACAAAACTAATACAACACACCAGATTATAAGATTTCAAAATAGGCAACAAAACTTTCCTATTTTAGAAAAGTTTCCTAAAATAGCAGTTTTGGTAAACTTACAGAATTTTCGGGTGTCACATTATCTGAAGGTACTAGAAGTGATAGGGTGGAAAACCAAATTTGAGGAGCTACTATCAAGACACAAATTGCTTACGCACTCAAGTATTCAGGCGCCCAAACTTGAGTTAAAGAAGTTGCCAGCTGAGCTCAAATATGCATTCTTGGGTGATGATGACACTCTTCATGTAAAAGTCTTGAGAAGATGTGAAGAAAAGAACCTTGTTCTTAACCGGAAAAAATGTCACTTCATGGTCTCCAAATGTTATATTCCATCTCATTGGACAACACAGGATAGAAAAAAAATTCATGATAGAGGTTTGACAATTCTTTTGTCAAGCCTCTACCAGAATGCAGGGAAGGCTCAGAAAAGGCCTATTGTGAAGACTATTCAGGTCAGAGCTTAGTAGAGCTTTTTATATTTAAGAGGAATGTTAAATTTGTATCAGAATGCTTATTATGTTGTGTCGAACACTTGAACATATAAAAAAGTTGAATTTGTACTCTAGGGGAGATTCTTAGGAATGTTGAACATATATGAAATCTTAATATCATTACCATCATACGCCTTATCCCAGCTAATGTCTTATTGTTTTTCTTTCAGACAAAATATGGACAGACTTTTGATTGCTTTGATATCTACAAACAACCTGCACTCGATCATCCCCTCCTTAAAAGTCACAAAATGCAGATAGCTTTCTCCTTTATTCTTCTCCTACTATTATGTTTATCTGAAAGGTATTATAACTGGTTAATAGCATAAACAATTATATGTACTCTAGTCATAAAATATCACTGCCTTATTTTATATTTTTCATACCCTCGGTCCAAAATTACCTGTTTGGATTAAAATACTAAAATAAACTGACTTTATTTTTTTAATCCAGACAGGTAATGTTGGACAGAGGGAGTAAAATATAGCGCAATGATGATGGTTATTCTTGAAGGAATTTTTATTTCGTGGTGAAAGGTTTCTGTTACTTTTTTTTTCAGCATGAGAAAAAGTGGAATTTGGTCTTGATTGCAATTGCTTTCAAGTTTCAGCCATGGATTAAAAAGATGCTCACCAAAGTCTACTGCCAATTGGATCAATTTTTCACATCATCCAAACTTAGAGGCACAATATGGTAAAATTACTTAGATGGTTTCCTGTGAAGGCACCATTTTCAACTCTTATACATGATGAAAGACGATTGTGGATGTGTTTCAAAATGATCATGTGTTTAAGTTAAAAGAAAAGCAAGGCTGACAGTAGTTGATGTGGTCGGTTCTCTCCATGTCCATGGAGAGGTCCAGGGTTTGAATACCGACCCTTTGGCATATATGATGTAATATATTTTAAAACTCAAAAATCGTTCTCTGCTTCCCTCTATTTTTGAGTTTAATTGGAGTTGTATGGAGTTAAAATGGAGTCATATATGGAAAAGGTTGCACAATAAAATTTGCTAAAAAATCCGAAGTTCATTCATCATATTTGCTACTTCCTCCGTTCCAAAATACTATGTATATTTGGAAGTATTCACTGTTTCGAAATTTTGTGTACATTTTGCCAAATTAAGTGACTTCCTCTTTCCAAAATTGGAGGAGACTTAGAAGGATGGACTTGAGCTTGGTTTGTGAACGAGCGTACTAACTGGATGGGATATCAGGGAGAAGAAGTCATGTGACTTCCATGTGGGCTTTATGGTCCAATAAAAATGAGAATTTTTTCAAATGTACGTAGTATTTTGGAATGGAGAGAGTATAATTTATAAAAAGACATGCAAATATTACATTATATCCAATAAGTAAAAATATTTAATTTGTTCAACTTATAACTTTAATCATACAACTCAGAAGGGATTAGAATATTAGAAGGAATGCAGATACCAAAAGAGAGAGGGAGACCCTAGAACTTGGATGGAGTTAATAACTTTGCTATCTCTTACAAAAGAGTTAGCACACCCTTAAATTGTTTAAGGAAAAGGCGCTACATAAGTACGATACATTTAACGTAGAAGAAAATTAAAATCACAGTCGAATATCACTTCTAAGTATATTGTATAAGATTTCTTAAAAAAAGTATATTGTATAAGATTCGAAACAAGTGTATTATAGAAAGGAAGCCATATAATTAAGTGGAAATTGATAAGTATTTGAGTTGAATCCAAAGAATGACAAAGAGAGTCGATGCCGTCAATCATGAAGCCATGCTACTTTTGATTCCTCCTATAATTTGACTCAAGAAGCTAAGATTTGGAGTCAATTCGGGAAGTTTTTGGGCTCAAAATGGAGTAAAAAGTATAAAACTACCATAAGATGTGCGTATAATAGACTCCATATGTTGTGAAGAGAAAGAAAAAATTGAAAGAGGAAATATGAACACGAATTTGTGCCTTAAAATTTTAAATCTGGCTTGTCAACTACAAATCCAATATTATCCGCTTTTTTATAAAAAAAAATGGCATTCAAATTGAGTTAAAATTAGAATTTTTTTCTCGTAAGATAACCAAGTTTCTCCAAAGCTCGAACGGTTAGGAAACGAAAATCTTATTTATTTAGTTTATATTCCAACACCTCCTAACTTGCAAGCGTCAGCAAGCATGACACGTCACCTACCATAACTTGGAGCTCTTATTCTATGTAAGATAACCAAGTTTCTCAAAAGCTTGAGCTTTTACAAAACATAAATGTTATTTATTTAGTTTAGATTTCAACATTTCTCTCATGGAACTCTGAACAGAAGGCCACTGATCTCTTATATTTGAAACTTCATACAGTTGAAACCCAGTTATGACCGCCATCAAAAGTCCCCTGCGTGTCCATCATCAGTAGCTGAATACCTTCATTTTGGGTTGGAGGGTGGAGGATGTCCAGAAGGATCTGTTCCAATTCTTCCGGTCCACAAGATGATGCTGCAAGAGCCAAACACATCCCTCTGCCAAAAGTCCATTTAGCTAATGTCAATCTATCTGCCGTTGATGCAACTGGACATTATGTAAGGCAGTTTCGGAAACATTGCTATTTGAAGTAGCAAACCTAATTCATTTCTTTCTTAAATGGCTGGTTAGTTTGAAGTGGTGCTAACTGATGCAAATAAGCGAATTCCATATCTACAAGAAAAAATAGAGAATGTGGGTCTATGATTTGTTAAGCTTGTATAAATGTAGTATTACTAAAATGAATTAGAATTATATAGTTGTCTAACTTCAATGGTGTGATGATTAGATTGCAAGTTCTGCAACATAGGGTTCCTCTCATATATTATGGAACTGAGGCACTGATGAATGTATGGAGCCCACATGTTCTGATGGGTCAGTACAATATGGGGAGTATTGGAGTATCAAGTGAAACTGGTCCATCTTTGAACATTATAATGGTGGGGTTGATGGCAAGTTAAATAACCTAATTTATTCGTCAAAGTTCTGGTTTACAATACTTAGCTTCAACAAAAAAAAATGCCACATACTGATTCACCTTAAACCATTATTAATATCATATGATGTTTTATTCTTGCATGATCATAATCATAATCAAGAAGCATTTTTTCCAACAATTTGATGGAATACATGTTAGAAAAATGAATGATTGTTTGTGCAATTGTTCCAGGTACAACCAGACTTATATGGTGACAGTCTCACTCATTTGTTTGGAATTTGGAGTCTATGATATCGACTATCCATGCTGAGATTTCTTTTCTTCAACCTATTTATGGATAGAGAAATATTGGTCTCAACTCTAATGTTCATCGATTTACAAGGACCAGGGAGAGGATGTTATGATACAACATGCCCTGGCTTTGTGCAAGTAAACCCAAGAATCAGCCTCGGCATGGTTTTGCCAAATATTTCCGTGACTGATGAAGCGCAGTCCATCATCAGGCTATCTATAAGGTGGTATGATAAGTAGGGAAACATGACCATTTTTTTTTCTCTACAAGGAAAGCTTAAATTATATTACACCGTAACAGCCTACCTATACATAGCAAGCTGTAGAGCACTAATTTACGAATTCGAATCCTCTGGTGAAGCTTCATCAGCAGAGTCACTTAAGAAGATTCACAAGCTATATCACTAGCGCCAATGGCTAACTTAGTGGTGAAACTTCAGCAAGGACTCTGCTGGAAAGCTTCATCAGCAGATATGAGTTCTTAATCACAAAGAGGTGCTGGATACTTTGAGACTTATGCGCTCCTCTTCTAATAATTAGTTGACGAATTTTCTGGTACATATGGGCTGTCAGATGTTAATCTGATGGCTACAATGTCTGTACCTCACAGAGCCTAATCAGCAGTGTAACACAGATAGAGTTGAAATTTGAAGTAAATATATTTAATAATCAGTATATCTACTTCATTTTTTCACATTACCTAACCAATGAGCCAGGAATTCCAGATTACTTAGAATTTCGGATGGAATGCCATACTCCCGGGAAATGACAGTTGGAGTGCCGAAAATGCTCTCCAGCTGCCCGTTCTTAAACCCTTCAACCCCGGAACCTGCACTGTTCATCTGGCAAGGAGCTTCCGGGCTGCATACCTCCCATGACTCGAGTTGTATATTTTTTAGAATAGACTATTAGTTTATGCTTGTTTCAGTTTGAGATTATGGTGTATTGTATATTTTTTTCTTAAAACCGATTATGCAGTAGTCTGGCTGGCTTTTATTAATGAATGAACATGTTATGTTCTACTGTGTTTTTGACTCATTAGTAATTCATTTTTTTTTCTCATGCTTGAATCTGGTTGTCTATTTGTGACAGAAGGGGGGAGATTATTGAATATCACTGCTTCATGCCATTCAAGCACTATAACAAAATTTTCCTTTAGCGACGAAAAAATCCGTCGCTGAAAGTGCCTACTCTTATTGCGATGGACAAATTCCGTCGCCGCATCCTTTGATAATATCTATGGTAATTTTTTGTCGATATTCGTCTTTAGTGACGAATAAGTTCCGTTGAAAATATATTTTTTCCATGTATATTGCCGTCACAAAAGAGATTTTTCTGTCAAGAATGATATGTAGCGACTGTTTTTATCCACATTAATAGATCTAAGGGGCCGTTTGGTTCGTGATTAATCCAAAATATCCACAGTGAAAAATTCACTTTGACCATTCATTTCTAGATTTTTCACTGTGAATGTGTGAAACACGTCTTGAAGAGTTTCAGCTGAAAGTGAAAAAAATAGGAAATGAATAGTGAAAGTGAAACATCCACTGTGGATGTTTTGCTTTTTTTTACACCCCAAACGGCCCCTAAGAAGAACAAATTCTAATCATCCAACTTGAGCCTATCTGGCCGCCTACATTAATATTCACAATATAACAACTTTTATCTATATTATCTCATCGGAAACAAATGACACGAAAAAAAGAGCATGAACATATCTAACCCTAGGCGTGGGTCGTTGTCATCAGAAGAGAACTCCTCAATGTCCTCGTTAGGGTTAGGTGCCTGAACCGACTGCAGCAAAGGCAGAACTAACGATGGAGTCATAGCCGTCCCCCTCTTCAGATGCTTTAGGCCTCGACGCGGTGGGTCCTCCTCTCCTCGTCGGCCGGCATCTAGAGAATCGAGATTGAAATCGTCGCTATCGTCGTTGCTTTACAAGATCTGAAATGTTGGGGCCGAAAAAGAAGCATCACGTTCTACATCTACAGCTCCGAAATAGGGTTCGAGATCGAGGCCCATAGAGAACGAGGGAGCTCCGAATTCTGCCACTCGAACAGAAGAAGAAACATAGTGAATTGATTGAAACCAGACTCAAATCAGAGAATACCTTGTTCCTAGCCAGCAGAGCTTCTTTCTTCTCCACCATCTCCTGTCGTGAGTCGGCAAGCCAGATCCTCTGCCGCACCCATCGGCGAGTCAGAGCCGCCTGATTTCGGCCCGACCGCACCCATCAGCGAGTCAGGCGGCGATGGTGTCGACAAATTGGCAGCTGGGGAAAAATAGAGGAGCAAGGAGGGGAAGACATGGAATTTAGGGGTTTTAATCTTGGCCCTTCAAATCAAGAGTCCAGATTTTTTTCTTTTTAAAAAAATAATTAAGTTTTTATGTTAGAAAGGTTTCCCGATGGAACTTTTAACCACGAATAAAAAACCGTGGATAATATATATATTATCCACGATTTTTTTAACCACGATAAATAAAAAGTGTGATAATAGCTCATATTATCGACAATTTTTTTCCTGTCGCAAATGCTATACCTTTATCCACGGGTCATTTTCTGTCGTAAAAATATATCTTTATCTACGATTTTAGCGACAGAAATAAAACCGTGACTAATGCCCTATTTTGTTGTAGTGAAGGGGAGAATCTTGTCTATTAAAACTTGTGATGTGCTTTATAGTTTACTACCATACATGTTACACATGGTATTTTTGTTTGTGGATGTGCAAATATTTTACATGCTAAAGGCTCTTTAAATTCCAATACCCGAAAGGTTTTATAGTCTTGAGAAGGTAATAGTTGAAAATCACTTCACTAGATTTGATGTTTTTTATTTTCAGTAATGTAGAGGTTTGTCACGGAATAGCCAAAGGGGGAGATTGTTAGTACAAAATATAATTGGCTTATTTTCGTTCCAAAACTATGTCTTTTTGTGTGTAATTGAGTCTAGGAAACCGACTGGATTTGTGTGAGCTAAGTTAGTTTTTGGGATTGAAAGCCTTGAAGAATGGAGCAATTGCAAATGCTCTATTAATTCAAGATAAAGACTTAAATGTTCTAAGAAGATGGAAGACATTTAGGTATATAAATACGAACACACTTCACTTAGTTTTAATAGGTTTAATATTTGAGTGAAGAATAATTAAGTGCCTAAGTAGGGTTCACGTTTGATAAATTAATGTGGTGAATAGTACTATGACACAAATCTTATTCTACGTGGTACAATGCATGCATGTACAATGGTAAACCATGCGGCATAATACTAATTGGGACATGTGCCAATCAAATTTATTTCGCATTGTAACTAGTGTTTCACAGGAAAGAGTCCTAATATAGGATAATTGCAAATTGGGAAAAAATAATTATATTTCATCTTTAAGAGATTTTATTCTATCTTAAGGGGTATTGCCTACGTCACATTGTCTTTAAATACCATTGCCTCTTAGTGCATATGTCTTATTGAGATAACATTCACTAGAAAGGCACAAGTTTTGTCTTTTATAAGGATCAAGGCGAATACTTAAGGGAGAGATTGTACTTCAAACTTACGAGAGTTTAGAATCAATCACACAAGCATGCACACCAAACTTCAGTGAATTATTCCCTGAAAGGAAGAGTAATCAAGATTGTACTTTGATCAGATGAGTCTTCAAGTAAGCAGAGGAGTGCACGAGAAGATCGAGTGAGATCGAGCGAGATCGAGCCGTAGAAGGGCTAGGGTGGCAGTTGCAAGTTGAGAAGACGTTCTCATACGGTATCTTGAGTATTGTAAAACCAAAAGTAAGATCTTTTGTGCATTGGTTAATTTGGCCAAGTAACGGCCGTCGTGGTTTTCTCCCTGTTTGTGTTTTCACGTAAAACTTGTGTTTGCGTGCATGCTTAACTGTTTATTTTTCTTGTGATTATCAAATCGCTTCAATATTTTTGCCATATAATTCAACCAAGACCCATCTTTATGCTTTGCATTACGGATTAGGGGCACTGCGTTTGTCTCCACGTATGTTTGGCACAAACTAGAACAGAACGGCTAGATATAGGAATAGGTGCCTGCTTCACTGAGTCATGGGCCGGGTTGCAGTAATGTTTTAGTGAGTTGTCTCATAGGTGGAGGGATTTCTTGCAGCATCGAATATCCATAACCCTAAGTGGAGGTGGAGGTGGAGGGACTTCTATTGTTGATTTCTTTATATATTCTTCAGATTTAGAGACAATGGTTAATCAGTATTGTACACTTCCTACATCAATATTATGCAATATTTGCATATTGGAATTCTTTTTATATGGAATCCTCACTTGAGCACACTATCTGGTCATGCAACTTAATTATAAAAAAAAATCTGGTCAATTAACTTGATAGCATGAGGTCCGATCATTTCAGATTATGTGTTGAAATTATTATCAATGGGATTATCGTCATTGTTTTTAGGTAGAAATAAGTGGGATTATCAAAATAATCCTGAAATAAGTGGGATTATCATCATTGTGGTCATATAATTCTGGAATTCTTTCTAAGTTGTTTAGTACTTCTGCCTGTAACACAACAACCTGGTATTGGATTTGCAAATTACTCCCTCCGTCTGGAATTATTATCACCATAAGGTTTTTCCAAAATGAACTAAAATTGGAGGGAGTATTATTGTTATATATGTTTTCTTCTATAACAACAATCTGGTATTAATGATAGTTTAGTACTTCTGCCTGTAACACAACATCCTGGTATTGGATTTGCAAATTGTTATTGTTATGTTTTCTTCTATAGGTTTCATTTGCCAATAACTGAAAGCCTAGCTACATGACTTTCTAGCTGGAATAAACATAAACATGTTGGGGAAACTAAAGGTGAAATCGTTTTTCCTAGTTGCAAACCTACTATAATTCAAAAAGAACAATCACTTAGGAACTGCCAGAATATACAATAAACACAATTATAGTAAAATGTAGTGCGACAATAGAGTATCCAATAGTATGTCCAATAAAGAAGGCCTGGTTCAAGAAAGGGAGTAAAGTCAGGCGATAAACCATAAGTTGTGTTTTTTTTATTTGGGGGAGGGAGGGGGGGGAGTCGTTAAACACTTCTTACCAAATAAAAGATACACTTGTCTTTTATTTTGAGAGCAAGTAAAATTAAGCTTCATGACAGTCTCTGGTGCATGCGAAGGGAACTGAGTTTGTTCCCTTCCTTTTGAAGGTACTATTAAAAAAAAAGGAGACTCAATATATGAGGGAGAGCTGGTTCTTATAGAAAGCTTATTATAAGAGAGTGGAGGAGGCTGCTTCAGGTTTTGGCTAAGTCATTCAAAGAGTGTATGTTAGAGAAGGAACTTTAACATAATACATACAGGACTGTTAATAATACATTAAAATTCCCTTGGATAGTTACACTCTAGGTATTACCTACCTACTATACATATTTGTGGTTTACTCTTGTTGATCTCCGACTACGCTAGCTAGAAGAGAATGCATGCTTGGTGCTTTCTCCACTTCGATCGTGTTTAAGCTATTTAAAATCTTCTGTAATTTGTTTAATTACTTTAGCAACCAATTCTCTTCAGTTTCATTCACGTTCCACGTCCAAGCATATTAATTTTTGTGTATTTGTGTAAACCCGTACGTTGAGTATATGTATTATCGGTGGGATTCTCATCGATGAGTTCTTCACGTAGACATAAGCTGTGATTATCTTAATCTTTTCCTCATCATAAGATCCTGCGTAATCTTTCTTGCTGGTTTAGTACTTCTGCCCTGCATAATTGGTCTGGTATTTTTTCCTGTCCTTGAAAATTTGTGAAAAATAATGTACAACTTACTAATGAATATGCATTCTTACTTTTGGAAGGATGTGTCTTACATGATCATTTGATAAAAGTCCCTTAGTCGCCAAAAAGCTTAAATAGGATCAGCACATTACTAGTCCGTGTCAACAAATTTGTAGCTGTGACGGCTACTGCCAAAATAAGGTGCCCTTGGGATGTCTTTATCTTGTTATATTCTCACAGATCCTGTCATCCATCTTTCAATCAGCGCGCTTTTCACTCCTTTGAGATGGATATCTTTGTCCCTCCTAACTAGTTGGCATGCCAAAATGTCAAGTCCATCTTTATCCCATATTTCTGCAAAATACCAACCTTTCCCAGTGACCCTATATCTTAAAACTATATTTTTGTTTATTAATGTCTTTTATCGTTAATACATCAATATAAAGACAAGTTAACTATAAGAAGTAACATCAAGATAACTCTTTTATCGTTAATACATTTAGATAAAGACAAGTTATGGAACTGTCATGTTGTCCATTTTGATATTGCTAGTTAGTCAACGCCTGAATCTTTCTTTTTGTTTCTTCTTATCTTAGCTTTCAATTGTTTGATCTTGTCCTGTAAGAGATGTGACTTTTTATAACTTTTAAAAACCAGGACGTGCCAAACAGGGCCCTAGTATGACCTTGTCCTGTAAGAACCTCCCAAGCTTCATGGAAGCACAACTATTATTTGTATAAATCCTTGGCAAGTTGACTATTAGATTAGAGGAGCGTCACACGTAAGATAACCTAAGCATGTCGACACCTATTACTGGCCATTGATTGACCCAGTACTTGTAATATTTCACTGTGATAATGTGTTTTAAGTTTTAAATGAAACCTTCTTAATAATGCTCGATAAGAAGTATTTGGTTATTTAAATCTAGCTATTAATGATCTTGTTAATCGTAGGGGGTCTATGTGCATTTTTTGAAATACGAGGGAGTGTAAAGTGCAATTACTCGATAAGCGAGAGGGTGTAAATGTAATTCATTCTTAATAATATATACTCCCTCCCTCCTTCATTTACATTAGATGGTTGAAACCCCAGCCAAAGGGGGAAGAAGAGGTCCAAATCCTTAAATTGACCATATGAGAGCATCTAAAACAGGACTGTCCTCTTTTCTAGATGGAGTATCTAAAATAGGACGAAGGGAGTACAAAATAACAAACTGAACTTAACCTTGACTAACAATAATCTTTCCTCAACAATGGTGTCGGACTAAGACCCTTGGGACTCGACGAGAGGGGGAGGGGGGGAGGGCCACATCATTTAAAGCCTCCACTTGCCCCTGCACATTACGTGCATGATGATCTCTTGTCCAGTAGGGAAAATCTAGTTATTTAATTCTAGAACCATAAGTTTTTAGATCAAGTCACATCTTTTTGGACGGACGGAGGATTTGGTTACTAATATCTATTTTAAGGGCAAAAACTTATTTTATGGCTAACACATTTTGATCAAGGCAAATCATGAAACAGTCATGTTGTGCCATGTAATAGTAATAGTCAGTGATCTCCTGAATCTTCATCATGTCTCCTTTTATGTCGCATCTTTAAATTGTTTGAATCAGTTAGACAAGGAATCTGAAAATGACTTTGTTATCTAAAAACAAGAATCTGAAAATGACTTGGTTATCTAAAAACAACAAGTAGCTAACAGAAAATGCAATTTTAGATTGTCAGGATCTCCCAATGTTCTCAGAAGCACAGGAATCTTAGTAAATATACAGATATAATATTTTCATCGTTAATTTTGAACCTATTAGATGAGAGGTTATAACCTCATCTCTGACACCTCTATTTGGCCCCACTATAACACTAGAGCTGTCCAATCCTGATCTGATGGTTTCAAAAAGCGAAGCTCATATATTCAAATATGTGACCTTGTGCATATTAACTAGCTATCTAATTGAGATGATATAGGCAAAAAATTAAGGAAAGCCTTGCGAATGCTGTCACACCTATGTCAGATTTGAGTCACTAAAAAAAAGATACATTTGCCATGCAATGCCATCTCCTTCACCCACAATCCTGGTCTCTATAAATGTCAGGATCCCAGTATCAAGTCATTCTCAATCCTGACCTAGAGAATCTCACTCTAAGTTATGCCCCGCAACAAATGAAGAGATGCCGCTAGTAAGGTTCCATCTCTCGCACAAATTTTGCGTTAGGAACTTCAAACTAGTTTTGACTTGCAACTCTCTCTTGTCATCCTATTCCATAGCTATAAATCCTTATTACTTGCAGGGATATACACATAGGCATCCAATCCAATACATATAATAATCTGCACACCTTACGCAGGCAAGTTCATAGTAGTCCACCAAAAGCGCAAAAACGCCAGGCCTGAGGTATAGAAATATTTAAGAAGAACTGATAAAACTAGTTGACAAGAAAAATGTTACTTTTGCCTGTCGACTTATAGATAAGTTGATGCCTTCATTCTCCTATTCTTTTATCACATCTTTGTATGTTCGGTTATTGACATACTATATTGTTGCTTTGATTCTTCCTTTTGTTTCTGCACTCTAATGACTCTTCCTCTTTTTTATTTTACAATAAATGATAAGCTCTTCATCTTTTTTTATCTTCTTCACAAATGGAGACCCATGGCATCTCATATCTATTTATCATAACCTAGAGAAAGAACATGAATACATACTCTATGCAAGCCACAGTAAAGAAGTTCTTCGTAGATACAACCGCTGTTATAAGGTGTAATATTAAGCAATCACAGAATTTGCTCTAACAATTGTATTAATGATAGGACCATTCCTAAGTCAAACTCATACTGCTCCATGTCTTTTGCAGAATACTTGTTCCAAAGGATTCAAAAAATATATTAAGTTGTTGAAAGTGTAAAATGTGTACATAGTTTTGCAGTTTCACGATGAATGACATCAGTTTACGGTCATATATTATTTATTTTACTATAAGTGATACTTTAAATGATATGCAGTAAATGATTCCATTGAGACTATGGACTCATACAAGTCTATACGGAGCCTATTCCAAATCTTGAGTTTTAAAACATACTATTCTTCAATTCTCACTAAATAGGTCGATCCTATGTGATATGTATTTGAAAATGAGTTAAATTTTATTAGACTCTAAGGGTCGGATTGGTTCCTAGGAAAGTAGGGATAAGAGAAAGAGAAAGAAAAAGTAGAATACGGGGGAAAGAGAAACATGAGGAAACAGTAGGGCTGCACAAAAAACCCGGACCCGACCCAACCTTGATGGAATCGACCCGACAGTGACCCGGGTTGGGTCGCGTCGGGTCCTATCTCGGGTAGGGTCGGTTTCAAAGTTTTAAAACCCGGGTTCTATCTCAGGTCAGGTCGGGTCGGGTTTTGCTTTAAAATACCCAAGAACCGAGATACCCGAGATATACCATTTAAATCCCTTATTTTTTAATATATATATAATTTTTTTATTATTATAACTATATAAATTATTTTATTAAAGATTTTTATAATTATATTAATTATTTTATTAAAATCTCGGATTTTATCTTGGGTTCTCGAGTAGGGTCGGGTATTGCGTGTTTTATCTGGGGTAGGGTCAGGTTTAGAATTCTTGGGTCCTATCTCGGGTAGGGTCGGGTATAGTAAAACCCAACCCTACCTGACCCGGAACCGAGATACCCGAGATATACCATTTGAATCCCTTATTTTTTAATATATATAAATTTTATTATTATTATTATTATATAAATTATTTTATTAAAGATTTTTATAATTATATTAATTATTTTATTAAAATATCGGGTTTTATCTCGAGTTCTCGGGTAGGGTCGGGTATTGCGGGTTTTATCTCGGGTAGGGTTAGGTTTAGAATTCTCGGGTCCTATCTTGGGTAGGGTCGGGTTTTGCTAAACCCGATCCTACCCGACCCGAGATGCAGCCCTAGGAAATAGGATTATTTCCCATTATTTGGTTGTACCTAGAGAAAGTGGAATCAAATACAATGAAAGTGGAATCTCTCTGTTTGGTTTAGTTTTGAAAGGAAAGTGGAATCTCCCTCCCCCTCTGTCGTCATATTGCCCCTGCAACCATCGCCGTGCCCACGCCAACCCCCCCTTCCCGCCGCAAAGGTGAGATCTTTGAGCTCATGTGGGTCGCCTCGCCCTGCCCCCCTCTCTTCCCCCTGCCGCCGTCATCGCCTCGACCTGAGAATCTCTCTGTTTGGTTTGGTTTTGAAAGGAAAGTGGAATCTCTCCCCCCCCCCCCCCCCCCCCCCTCCTCTATAGCCTCGCCCCTCACCGTTGCTGGCAAAGGTGAGGGTAGCCTCATCCCGCCCCCCTCTCTTCCCCCCTAGGCCGTCGTTGCCCCGCCCCGCCACCGTTGTCGTGCCCCCCCCCCCCCCCCCCTCCCCCTCTTCCTACAAAGGTGAGATCATTGAGCTCAGGTGTGTTGCCTCACCCCGCCCTCACCCCGCCCTCGCCACCGTCGCCCCACACACTACACACTCACTCCCTAACTAGGCCCATATGGGTATTAACCTTTTCAAAGATGCCCAAGTCCAGACTCAAACCCAAGAACTCCTCCATGCCATAGGAGTCTACATAGCGCTTGGGCTATGTGCTTCTGATCTTGTGCTAATAAATTTTTTTATTTTTCAGACATAATAATATTTATTTTAATAAAAAATTTGATTTGTTAGATAGAGAAACTGTCAGGCATCAAGATTTCGAGAGGATCACAACGGAAACCACATGTATGTTTTCCTCTCAAAGCCTTAAACATTGCCCATTCATATATTAAATATATTAAGGAGATGAACATAAGCAATAGTAAAACATACATAGGCGTTTGGATACTGATAGGGAACTGTGAAAAAAAAAATGTCAGCTTGAAAATTTTTATGGTAATTTGTAGGTGATTTTTTCTGATTGCAGAAAACCGATTTGGGAACCTGAAATTAATCATATTGCCCGCCTTCAAAAATCAGTCTGACTCTTGATTGGTGACTTGAGTTTGAGAACATAAAAAAAATCAGGTGTGATTTATGTTTGGTAGAGCAGGTGAAAAATTTCTGTTTTGGGCGACGCAGAGATAGCGGCGGTTGTGGGAGGTGGCGACGATGATTTTCCCCCACAATCCTCCCATCAGAGGGTGGAAAATTTCAGGCCCTACTTTCCACCCAAATCCCCACTTCTTTTCTCATCTTTCCCCCACTCACTTTCTAGAGATTCCTCTTTCCTTTTCCCCCAATGCAGGGTCTTTTTGGTCGTGAGGGAGCAACGTCGGCCATATAACGATGGACCCGTGTTGTTTTAAATGCTTGCGGAATTAGCATACGACGGACTGCTACTATTATACGGGGAATTGGAATTTGGGGGGTGTTTCTATTATTTATAATAATCCCACGCAGCTTTCTACAACCCATAGAATGTGGGATTGATGTCATGGGTGGCATCGTCAGAGGAGTCATGAAAGCTTCGCAGCAAATTGACTTGCGTGCCAAGCATCCCTGGAACTGGAAGCGTGGCGTGCTCGTGAGTTCTTTCCTAGGTTGATCCCAGCAGGAACATAATTCAAGAAACTACCTCATTTAATTAGTTATGGTGGTCCTGCTTACTGTTTTAGAAAACATAAAGAAAATACAATACATTTCTACTTAAAAAAAGAGACCGGTTTACATAATACAAGTTTCATGCAGTTTATATTAGCCCCATCAGCATGAGAATAGTCACATTTAAACTTTTTCCATTTAAAAAGGTTATTCCTCACAAAGTTATTCTGTAGGGACTCCTCCATCGAATAAAACCTCTCTGTATTTAAAAATAGGTTAAATTTATTGAATCTTTGGGATTGTACAAAAAAAGGCTTTTCCCCAACTCTTCCTTTGTTAGTTGGGAGAGCAAAGTCAGCTAGGTAATGAAATATCTGTTCTTTCCAAATGCAGACTTTGTTGGATAGAGGAAGTATTAAAATCATTTAAAAAACTGCTTTCTATTGGAAGAAAAAATTTAAAACTTTTTGTGACCATAAAAATATAAAAATTGAATCCAACAACATTAATTAACGCCCGCTGCCCGATCGAAACCGGTCGATGCAGATCATCTTAATGGCTCACGCCGTTGCGCATTAGCCCTGGCTATTATATAAACAAGATTAAATGAAAAAAAAATAGAAACAAGATTCTTGAAATAAATCAGTGTCCTGATAGTGCCCTTTTAACAGAAAATATTCATCATTCAGTTTCAGGTGCATAATTGTCCCCATCTCTGAGAGTCCCAATTTTGGTAGCCCCGCGGGTTACAAACAACACTCCTTACCCTTCTACCAGTTTTTCAAACTTTTGGAGGCAAAGACAACCAGACAGCTAAGGAAGCACGAAGCAGAGCAATGGCGGCGTCGAAGCTTTTCGCCATGGCATGCATCAGAGGCGAGTCCCCTTCGGCCCTCTCCCCTCGACCCCATTACCCCTCCATGCCCAGATACCCCAAGGGGGAGTCGGTGGCAGAGGAGGAGTTTAAAGGATCAGAGGTGAAAACGGCTCTGTTCTCTGTCATGGGCATGACTTGCTCTGCCTGCGCTGGCTCTGTCGAGAAGGCCGTGAAGAGGCTGCTAGGCATCGAGAATGCGACAGTCGACGTGCTCAACAACAGGGCGCAGGTCCTGTTCTACCCCAATTTCGTCAATGTAAGCTCTTTTTTGCTATTATCATCTTTGTATTTCAGCCTTGTTTCATTTGAATCTATATGCAGGTTTAATTTCTTGCATTAGTGTAATTGTAATCTTTTTTTCGTTTATTTTGATGAGCTGGTTGCGCCAATATTTTTGGATCTAATTCAGCATCAGATAGGTTTCAGACATATATTTGCATCAAGGAATGACTAGTCATATATCGGAGATATATTGGTGGGGCAGAGATATTAGTTATTGGAGAT
This sequence comes from Houttuynia cordata, assembly GCA_039654745.1. NCBI lineage: Eukaryota > Viridiplantae > Streptophyta > Magnoliopsida > Piperales > Saururaceae > Houttuynia > Houttuynia cordata. The sequence continues at coordinate 53,935,617 of CM077504.1, read as the reverse complement.
ATTATTTATAGGTAATCTAAAATAAGTTTTGTAAAAAATATTTTACAAAATATAACATCCATAAGCACGTACACTAATCGCAAACCGGTATAGATCAAGAGAATACACTTATGTAAGTATGTTAGCATAATCTATGTTATTGACCACCTAATAAAAGGCTTAACATGGATATATATATATATATATATATATATATATATATATATATATATATATATATAGTAACATCTAAAGTTACTTATTAATCTTAAATAAAACTGAGATCATGAAAATATACTTGTGATTACATATTAACACTAAAAATTAGTCTTCACATAAGCCATGTGAAATTGCAGAAGAAACAAACATGAGATTTTCATTATAAAACAGGTAAAACCAAACCGGATTATACCACCTATATCATCAATATATTGATCGATGAATAGATTTTTTTTTCTCTGAAAAAGCTGTGATAGAATTTGAAACCGTATCGTGCATAGTTTTCATATATGAGACCGATAATATCATTGACACCTACATAGCATTCCTTAGTTCACATATTTTATAATGAACTCAGTCAAAATATAGAATTATAAATAGATGAAAAGCTCATGTACTATGTTGAAGTGTTCTTGTAATCCGATAGAAAATCAATGACACTACTAGCTGGTCTATAGGACTAGAGATCTTATATTCTAGCATTCTTTCTTTTTTGAGCAGTTCCTTTTTTTGTGAGGAAAAATCACTAAAATATCTGATAGTGTTTGTTGAACTTTCTGGTAAAAGAAAACTAATGAATTTAACAAAACTTTTAAATCAGTTTAAAAGAACAGAGAATATGCAATCACTCTACATAGTCACTGTCCCAACTACAATACTATCTAATTTATTAGAGCTTGATCTGACAAAAAAAAAGTCAGACTACAAGCAGTTTTGATGAAGAAATGGATTGTATTTCTCTTTAACTAACAAAAGAATACAATGAGCTCCATATATAGAGACTCTGAGATAACAGATGATACAGTGAAGCTGGACATTGCAGTTACTCTACCTAACTTACTAACTAACAGTTCAGCTGGACATAGCAGTTACTAGCTACAGTTACAGAGAGTATGCCTTAACAAGTTTGATTGTCCTAAGGGAGACAAATACAACTTAATGTGTACCTATGTATCTATTGAATGACAAAATTCTAGATTGGGAACCTTGCACCCCAGGTTCCACCCCTGCTTCGTAATTATGCCAGACTTCTTTTTAACTTTTAGCTTTGCACTTGCTTGATTTGTGCAGGAGGATGCAATCAAGGAAGCAATTGAAAATGCTGGATTTATGGCTGCAGTAATGAATGATGAAGTGCATGAAGGGAGCATTCTCAAATGCCGCATACAAATTAAAGGCATGACTTGTACTGCATGCTCAGACACTGTTGAGTCTTCTCTACAGGTTCTTCAAGGTGTAGAAAAAGCCACAGTTGCATTGGCAACTGAAGAAGCAGAAGTCCGATACAATCCAAAGCTCATAAGGCCAATTGAGTTATGTGAGGCAATTGATAATATGGGTTTTGAGGCTACATTAATTAGTTCAGGTGAAGATAGAAGCAAAATTCAGCTTAAAGTGGATGGAATAAGAACAGATAATTCCATGAGAATGATTGAAAATTCCCTTCAAGCTCTTCCAGGGATTGAGGGTATAGATGTTGATCCTCTCCTGCATAAGTTTTCCCTCGCATATAAGCCAGACATGACAGGTCCGAGAAATTTCATTGAAGTAATTGAATCTACTGGTTCTGGTCGTTTCAAGGCAACAATCTTTCCTGATGAAGGCTTGAGAGATAATTTTAGGCAAAAAGAGATCAATCAGTATTATAAATGCTTCCTTTGGAGTTTGGTATTCACGATTCCCGTCTTCCTTACCTCCATGGTGTTAATGTACATTCCAGGAGTTAAGCATGTACTTGACACAAAGGTGGTCAAAATGTTAACTGTGGGAGAGCTTTTGAGATGGATATTATCCACACCAGTCCAGTTTATCATTGGTAGGAGGTTTTACACTGGATCTTACAAGGCACTTCGACATGGGTCTGCCAATATGGATGTCTTAATTGCTTTGGGAACAAATGCAGCTTACTTTTACTCAGTTTACACTGTCTTGCGGGCTGCGACATCAGACAGTTTCAAGGGAACTGATTTCTTTGAGACTAGTTCAATGCTCATTTCCTTCATTTTACTTGGAAAGTATTTGGAAGTCTTGGCCAAGGGAAAGACATCTGAAGCCATTGCAAAACTCATGGATTTGGCACCTGAAACAGCAACTTTGCTCACTCTTGATAGTGAGGGAAACGTGATCAATGAAGAAGAGATTGATAGTAGACTGATCCAAAAGGATGATGTGATCAAAGTTCTGCCAGGAGGAAAGGTGGCTTCAGATGGATTTGTTTTATGGGGTCAAAGTCATGTAAATGAGAGTATGATTACAGGAGAAGCCAGGCCTGTTGCTAAGAGGAAAAGTGATAGTGTGATTGGTGGAACTGTTAATGAAAATGGAGTGCTGCACATTAAGGCCACACGAGTGGGATCTGAAAGTGCTCTCTCGCAGATTGTTCGACTTGTTGAATCAGCACAAATGGCCAAAGCCCCTGTTCAAAAATTTGCTGATCGTATTTCAAAGTATTTTGTGCCTTTTGTAAGTCTATATCCTTTCTCCTTTTCTCTTTTGTTTTCTCATCTCTGTTCTCATTTTCTTTTTCTTTTCTATTGCATTGATTAGCTTTTTCTGTATGTTCCTGAAATTTTGCTTTTTGACGAGAAAGCAAATGAGATTGCTCAAGGTGTCTTTATTTTGTCCCACAAGCAAATTAGTTTGTTTCACCATGTGTTGGTGTATTTTTCATGCTGTTGTTAAGTTTTATAGATGGCTAATGCAAGAAATGGATAAGTTCTTTGAGGATAAGTGATTATGTTTTACAATCAACTACTCGAAAAGAGTTGAATTTGTCACTTTTAACATTGTAGAGGTATAGATTCTAACTTTAATCACTTCTATTTGTCAGGTTATTATACTTTCATTTTCAACTTGGTTGGCCTGGTTCTTGGCTGGAAGGTTGAATGCTTATCCTAAATCTTGGATTCCATCATCCATGGATAGTTTTCAACTGGCTCTTCAGTTTGGGATTTCTGTGATGGTCATTGCCTGCCCTTGTGCCCTAGGTTTGGCCACTCCAACTGCTGTCATGGTTGGAACTGGAGTTGGTGCTTCTCAAGGAGTACTAATTAAGGGGGGCCAAGCACTTGAGAGTGCTCATAAGGTAAGCAAAGCAGCGAAGCCCCTCTTATTAATCTGACTAGAAATGGTACATCCACTAAACTTTGTTTATCATTTGGTATTGATAATCTACTTATTCATCATATTGTGTTGAGCTTGTTTTGTAGGTAGATTGTATCGTGTTTGACAAAACTGGGACCCTCACCATGGGAAAGCCTGTTGTGGTGAGCACCAGACTTTTGAAAAACATGATACTCCGGAATTTCTATGATATGGTTGCTGCTACTGAGGTATATTCCTTTGTTTGATTGAAATTTTCTGCTGATCGAATCCTGTAATTGGGACAATTGTCTTGTGAGCTACTCCCGTATTAACAGTATCATTTGGAACAATCATATCAATTGTCCCGTTTCATAATATATTCTCTATAGAAATTAGTAGGGATGTTAACGAGCCGAGTCGAGTGAGCTTCAGTCTGATTCGGCTTGAGCTTGAAATTTCAATCTCGAGTTCGAGCCGAATCGAGTTGAGTCGCTTTAGCTTGCAAGCCGGCATGTTTTAGTTGATTTTGGTCTTCATATCCACATTCCGGACTATGAGTACTAGAAGGAGAGAATGTTATTTATGTGTTCTAATTAGTTTGTCTCCATAGATGTTAAAAATTGGTCTTAGTTCTCATGAGACACATTATTTATCTCTTTCAAACACAAAGACTGAAGTAATTGTATACGATAAAATGAAATATGACATATGATATAATTAAACTTGAGATTTGATTGACATAAAATTCATACAGTGTAATATATGCATGCACATACTGAAAAACAAAATATAGGAATAGTGATTTTTAGCTTTTCTTGAGCTTTTAGTTGAGCCAAGCCTAATAGAGGTATAATTGAGGGTTTGGAGTCAGCTTGACCAACTCCGAGCTCGAGTCGAACACAAATCGAGTCGAGCTTTGGAGTCGGCTTTAACACACTTAGAAATTAGTGCATGGAGTAAAGAAATTAATTGTAAAGCTTATTTAAGTAGCACCTTTTATTGAATGTGGACTGTTAATATGGGATGGAGGGAGAATATGATTGGCTGCAACCGAGGAAAATGTAGGTTTTTTTTCTGTGATAAAAATTAAAATTTGAGACTTCAGGTCCAGTCACTTGAGGTTTCTTTTCTTAGCATAGCAAATCTCATTTATTGGAACTATATTGACAAAAGACGCATTAACTTAAGTTGATTGTTGCGGTCTGTGCTTCTTGGATTATGGTTGGCTTCACGATATGTTCTAACATTTACCATAATTAATATATGTTGTTACTTGATGTCTCATTAGGTACATAGTGAACACCCCCTTGCCAAAGCCATTGTCGAGTATGCCAAGAAATTTCATGACGATGATGAAGCCCATAGTTGGCCCGAAGCCCATGATTTCACCTCCATCACAGGCCATGGAGTGAAAGCCACTGTTCAAAACAAAGAAATCCTTGTTGGAAATAAGAGCTTAATGTTGGAGGCGGGCATTTTTGTCCCTGTGGAAGCTGAAGAAATTCTGTCAGAGACAGAAGAAATGGCACAAACAGGCACATTAGTATCTATAAATGCTGAAATTGTTGGAGTTATAGCTATATCTGATCCATTGAATCCAGGGGCCCAAGATGTCATATCCATTCTCAAATCCATGAAGATTAAGAGCATAATGGTTACAGGGGATAACTGGGGTACGGCACACTCTATTGCTAAAGAGGTCGGTATTGAATCAGTTATAGCAGAAGCCAAACCAGAACATAAAGCAGAGAAAGTTAAGGACCTTCAGGTATTTCACTTCCTTCTATTTCGATTTCCACATTACACATATGAATGATTGCAAGGAGGAAACTCAGCGAAATTGGTCCATATAACAAAATTGGGCATTTGCTCACGTGCATTGGCAAGCATTGCGGGCCGTCAGATTAGGATCCGACAGTGCGTGTACAGGAGGCAGGCGGGTTTGAATCAGGGCCCCACACCCCTCTACTAAAGCGTGCTGCCAGACCTCGATTCGACGGCTCGCGATGCTCCATCACATGTCATGCATGTTAACTTTTCCCCTCTGACTTTCTACCTTTTTAAGTGTCTGATTTTTTTCCTTTTTCATTCTTGGACCACTTTGCATTATTTTAATAGTTTGATCAAATGATAGCATGTTAGTTTGAACCTTCATTCGAAAATCACATTGGCTAACAATGAAGTAATACACATTGCTTCTCAGATGTCAGGTCATATTGTTGCAATGGTTGGTGATGGCATCAATGATTCACCAGCCCTTGTCGCTGCAGATGTGGGAATGGCAATTGGTGCTGGCACAGATATAGCGATAGAAGCAGCGGATATTGTCCTCATGAGGAGCAACTTGGAAGATGTCATAACAGCCATAGACCTTTCTCGGAAAACCTTCTCCAGGATCCGCCAAAACTATGTGTGGGCTCTTGGATACAATGCCCTTGGCATCCCAATTGCCGCTGGCGTATTGTTCCCGTCTACTCGTTTTCGCCTTCCTCCATGGGTAGCCGGGGCTGCCATGGCAGCTTCTTCTGTCAGTGTTGTTTGTTGCTCTCTCCTCCTGAAGGACTATAGGAGACCCAAGAAGCTGGATAAACTTCAGATAAGAGAGATAGTTGTGGAGTAAGTACTTTAAGAGCTTATGGGTATGGTTTCATGTGTTTTTTTTGGCTAGAAGTTTGGTTAAATGAGGTTATGTAAGTATGTTGTTTTGAAGCAACTTTGTAAATATTGTTGGAACTCTATAATAAAACAGCCTTGAGCTTTTCCATGCTAGCTAATCTAGAAGTAGGCAAAGAAGACAGGCTATACAAGATAAAGGAGATTGGTGGAAACATCAAAGTCCTCCAAAAAATGGTTCACCCTTAGCTAAATATCCTAGTTATATTAGTTTAGACGTGGTTTTAACGTCACTTTATAATTTATTGGCATTAACTCAATATGGGATGGGGATATATGTCCCAGGAAGGTTAGTACGGGATGGGGTGAAGTATCCTATAGATTGAAATAACTTTTTTTTTCCAGAAAAAATACTAGAAAGTGTCCAGACAACCTCTTTTCTGTTATTAGATGTTACTTTGAGCAGTGATTACATATTAATCTTCATTAAACTTGAGGTTGTGCTATTAAGGAAGGACACAGATTTAAGTAATATTGTCCGAGGAAGGTTAGTATCCCCGTTCATGCAACGGTATGTGCCGGGGTGCTACAAGCCGGTCAGATGGAGTCTGATGGTGGGCGTTAGTTTGTGGGGTAGACAAGGACACACTGATGCGCTTAAACCAGGGGCGTATATAAAGGGGGCTCATTGTAGAAACTATTTACCCCATAAGGATGAGCAGTCCCACCGCTCCCACGTTCAATCCAGCCCACCCGACCTATACATAGACGGTGGATGTTCACTATTTGAAAATACTCTGACGACCACTAATTTTGTAATAAAAAAATATATTTTATTTGGACGACCTAAATTAGAAAAATGAAAGTTTCCTAATTTAAGTTCTTGGGATTGAATGGTTAGTATTGTTATGATATATTTCTTAGTTATAACATAATCAGAATTTTGCAAAAGATCAAGTTTGAATTTTGAAATATAGTTCATTGGCGCTCAGCTGCACTGGAGGAGTGCCTGCGCCAGGTTGAAACTGGATGCCAATGCTTAAGGCCACATGAATTGCAATGTGGGTGTTGATCTCTTAAAGGGTAAGTTACAATGTATGCTAATTCATAGATAAGGTTAAGATTATTTCAGGTAGTTACCGGCCATTCAAGAAAAAAATTCAGTTAGTTACCAAATCCTGTGAGCACCAGGGCTACCTGGGCGCCAGACCACTTGGACGCCATATGGTTGTAAATTTTAGTTGCTCTTTTGATTGTTACTTTTTTATTTGAATTTGAGTCATAGTAGAAAAAGTTTCCTTGTGGAAATTGAATTAAAATAAGAATGATTTTGGTGCTTTCTAATTGGAGGAATAGAAGATTTTGTGATGGATTAGGATATAAACTAGAGAAGGAAGGGTGATGAGGTGGCAAAAGAGGAGGGTGCCACAAGGATGGGATGCCCAAGATAAGGAGAGTTGGTTAGGCAATTACCAGATTTGATTAGAAGGTAAGCATGGAAAATTGATTTGCAATGGATTCAAAATTTGGGAACAAACCAAATCTTTTGGGCGCTAGAAATTGGGATGCCAAGGGGTCTGGAGAGAAATTTAGATGGATGGACAAGATTAATTAGAAGTTAATCGAGAGCTTCACAAGAATCTTACCCAAACCAGGAAACTAGGGTTAGTATAAGAAGGAATAGAATTGGTCAACCCTAATTGTTAGCTGACCAGTTCTCTTCCCTTCTCTCTCACGTGTTCTCTCTCCCTCTCCTTCAAATCTCGACCAGCGCACTCCTCTCCCTTATTCCCAACTCCTTTTCTTGCTGATCGATCAGGGGAGTGCAAGTAGTGCAAAGCAACGGAATTAATTACGAACAAGGAAAACTGCAATAGGTATATCATGTAGGATAGTTTTTCTCTATAAATCTATTTAGGCATGTATGTAATTATGAGATATACCTAGATTTATATGTTTTAATGTTAGTCATCATATGTTTTTGGATTATATTGATGCGATGAAGTCTCTAAATTGCGTTCATGTATTATTGAACTCAATCTTGGTGATATTGATTGAAAAGTCTTAAAATTGCATCCATGATTTCTTGTTATCGTCTCCATGCCACATGTAATAGGTTGGTAAGAACTTTATTCTATTTTGATGCTTCGTTGGTACTGGTTTGAGTTGAATCCTTGTTGTCCGGTTAAAGCCATTCCGTATTTGATTGAAGCTAAGTTCAATTGATGATGTATAACCCTACAGATGTTCTGATTGTTCAATTCTTGTTAATATTGGACATCTAACATGGGACTAACTCTCTTATATCCTAAACCCTTACTGACTAGTCGGTCACCCTCTTAGGATAGATGTCAGTCTACTGTAGTAGTGTCTATTCATGTCCAAGATTAGTTGTCTGATTTGTCCAGTTGTGCTCTATGCTGTCTGAAGGGTATTTATTCGTATGTATGTGGTAAAAACTACTGATTTGCATTAGTACTACTATCATAGTAACAATAAATATGACCTATGTTAACATGAAAGTACTTAGTAATGTATAATTACCCTTTAGGTACTGTTAGAAATAAGAATTAGAACTCTCACTTAAGTATCAATTCATAACAGTGCTCATGGTCAGAACTGATTCTCCGTTGACGACTTGTACAAAATAATTTGTAACTAATTCAAGAAAAATCTTAAAAATATTCTGTCAAAATTGTAAGAATCTAGAGTCATAGGGTCATATACACTAAAAATTACAAGTCCTGAATCTACTTGTACTAACCGTGATGTGTGTCCAAAATTCACTTTTTGTTTAGAACATAACATTCTTTCCTTAATAACTAATTAAACTATGACTAAAAGTAAATCATGGTAATATAAAAGTATTTGGTAGCAAGTTGTTGGACATTGTTAAATCATAGTTAAGACTTTCTTAGAATTAGCTTAGTCATCAGGGTCAAAACCATACATGTCAATCGACTATTTTGGTCTCTGCAGAACTCTTATAAACTCATAGTATGATAGTAGTACTAATGATAGTAGAACTTTTATGGACTCATAATATGCTCATATTAGCCATGTAGATCTTGCGAGATCTCCGATAATTTTTGGAACCTTGCAAGGTTCCCTCCCAAAGAGAGGCATATACGTACGTTTTTAGGTTAGTCAGGCATCACGGAAGCTCTAATAGTCTTTGCCTATTGTGTCCGTGAGCATCGATGGTATCATGGATAGATGGCAGGGTTTCAAAAAGAAAACCCCTAGGATATTTGGGTAAATACCCACTTGCAAGTGGTTTTAATCTGATAGCAGAAATTATATTCTTCAGGCACTTTGGTTGTTTGAACTTTTGGGAATTTATATCCCTTGAGATTGTAAAAGTTTCTCATTCTTGTGCACTGTTTATCTCCATACATTAATGTTATTCTGGAGTTGATGAAATCAATGATATTGCTAATGTTTTATTTTGATTCCTATGTATGGAACTCCCAATGTCCAGTTATTCTTATTTAAACTCTTACCCTTGTGATCATTTGGAACCTTGTTACTATTTCTCTGTGATTATTTTTAGATCTTATTGAATATTTCTTCGGAGTACTAATGCATCCTGTGATGCAGGTGAAGACAGATAGTAAATTTGAATTTAGCTAGACTTGAAGATCACAAAGTGGAAGTTAGAAGATTTAATTATTTACGTTATTGCATGAACTTTGAAATAATGGTTTGCGTGGCAATGATTGTTTAGAATGAATTTTATTAAAGGTACAATGCTACTTTTAATTTATAGTTTATTCTCAAGTTAGTAATAATCAATTACTCGTCTTTTAATTATTATGTAATTGATGACATGGTTATCCCGTTGCACCCCCAATGATCCCGACATCTTTTAATTATAAGTCTTTTGCATTCTGATATGTTCGAGGAAATTTGGGGCGTGACAAATACACAAACGGCCACTGACCGTGTGAAGGGGTGGGTTGGTGAACTACTCATTCCCCATAACCTTTGTGGGAAAGAAAATACTATGTCAGAAAATAATATATATATATATATATAGAGAGAGAGAGAGAGAGCAGTCTCATATAAGGAGCATGAGGCTAATCTTTTGGGTGGTTGGATTCCGATCTGATGGTGGGTATCAAATTAGTTGGTGGGCCAGTGAACCATCATCACCCTTTAGCCGTCAAATCAAGATCCAATGGCTACGACATGAACTGGCCTCATATAAGCAATATGAGAGCGATCTTATTTAAACTTTTCCTATATATATATAATATGTTTGATAGTTCCAACCAAATTTTCAACCCTATCGCTCTTTAAAAACTCATGCGGAGAGGAAAGATGAGAACTTTATAGATAATAAAATTTAGGGAGGGTTAATTCTAGGGGTCATTTTGTCCAAAAAAATTATTTGCAATTTTTGTATCCCTTTAGTCTTTTTATAAAATTTTTACAAAGGTAATTGAGCTACTCATCAAAGTTGACGTTCAAAAGATATTTTGAATATCTTCCTCCAATCAAAGGAGGAGATGATGATTTTCTCACGAAGACTTAAACTGCTTATTTTGACATGCGACTATGGAAGGAATTGTAGAGGTTTTTCCATAAGTAAAGTAGTAAACTAAGGGTGAGTTTGACAACCCCTTAGTGATTGCTGAATAGCAACTTTTGGATAAAATCGTTTTTATTATAGAAAAGCAAATTAAAGCGTATGGTAATGACCACCCTTAAAGAGATTTTTTGAAAAGTCTGTTTGGATTTGATAAATTTTTAATGAAGGATAAATGTCTTTTGTGATGATTTTACCTTTAATAAGATAAAGAAAGTGAACCTCAACCATCTATTTAACGAGAGAGGGGTAAATAGAGTCATTCCCCGTACTTTTTTTTAATAAAAATCTCCTTATGATGAGATTTTTTTAAATAGCAGCTTTCAGACTATAAGTTCACAAAAAACTGCTTTTGTTATATCAAAGTGGCTTTTGTACAAAATCTGTTTACCAAACATAATTTTCTTGTTTGCATGCCATTTCATGTTACTACAAGAGAGGCTTTCATTTAGGTGTCCTAGTTTAAAATATCCCATCCAAACTTTCCACCCACTTTGGTTGGAGGCTTTTGTGGGAGCATGAGTGTTTTAAAAGTTTTAAAGTTTAGAGGAAAAAAGAAAACCAATGCTGACTAGAGGAAAGTTTGTGATGGGAAAAAAAGACATCTAAGAATATGTAGATGCATTTTCCCAGCCCACATATACATCGATTTAACCGTTTTATTTTTTTTATTTATTTGTAATAGTACAAATCGGTGTCAGACATTGAATAAAGGATTTATGTCCCCAAACTTGATGCATTTTCCGTCCATTTACTTTGGTTGGAGCTCGTTCAATAGCATATAGTACTGGGAAGGTCCCTTTACTTTCTTTGGGGCTCGTACTGGGAAGCTCATCCTCTGGGATCGTCGCCTGAATTGGAAGGGCACCTGGCTGACGAGTCAAGCCCAAGACGCTAGCATATCGTCAAGCTGCTAGACAACCAGCTTAGGGCTGTTTGGCAATCTCTTTAGTGCATCAAATATTTGCTTCGGCACTTTCCGTCTTTTCTTTTAACGGCCAATCCTCATGAGGGTTAAAGTAGAAGCCCATTTTCTTTGAAACTTAAAGGGAAGCTAAAAAGCCCCTAGGTAAGTGAAGCTCGTCTGGATTACATGGCTGGATTTGCTCTCCCAAGACCAAGAACACGAGGAGGGAAAGAATCTCTTCGATCATACAGGCCTTGGACTCCAATAAATTTCTCACTTCGTAACACAGACGAGCTTCATTTGAAGGAGAAAGTAAAGGGCAGTCGTATTGGAATATCTGAGCCTCAAAAGCCAACCACACTACAGAGAGTATAAACTTCTATGCGAGAACACTGAAATCTTTATTCAACAACTATATCATCAGGGATATTAACTACTTTAACCAATGCCACCTAAAATTCTACATTTGTTCATCGAGAAAATAAGATTTAATGATAATCCGGGGCCAAGATCAACTGTCTACAGAAATGCAAAATACTTAAAACTGTTCAAGACAACTTTCCAAGGGCTACTTCCTCTTACATAAAACTGAAAGAGGCAACGGCATGCTCTCTCTCATTTCTTCTTATCTCCAACTCCAGCAGACCTACAGGGTATAGTTGAAGAGAAGTTAGAATTTATGTCATAAGAATTTAGATGAGATAAACTGCACTAGGGGTCCAGAACAAGACAAGAAGAGTCAAAATATTCGGCCTGGTTTGAAAAATATCAACAGATGAGCCTAACCTATACTACTACTTCCCTACCATTCCTCAAAGGAAAATTGTATTGATTTTTTGAATCTTGATATATTTTTTTGGCGAATAGATTAATGATATACTTTCTATGTCGCTATAAAATCCTGATACTTTGATGCAAAAAGGGGCAGGTCACTAACTTAATTCAAGGATTCTTTCCAAGCAATTTCAAATTTTCGGACATTTAGAATCTATATGTGTAACATCCCCTCTCTTCGGAACATAATTGGGGTATAAACATTTATACGCCTCCAGCCAGACTACAACCCAGGGCCTTTCATAATTTTGAGCTCCAATACCATTTAAGATAACCAAGTTTCCCAAAAGCTCGAGCTATTAGGAAACAATCATTTATTGTATATTCTAACAATGTACATCTCTGATGGCCAAGTATAAACTAGTGAATAAATGTACCCACTTCCCAAAGCGACCACATCAAACAAAAAAATCCTACCTGCAAATAAGACCCCCAACAAAAAAGTCATAAAAATTATCAAAACTGCGGCCTCAAGAAGTACAAAAAGCCCCCCATCCTAGACAAGAAGCTGAAACTGAACAGCTTCTTGGATAATAAGACACTCTATGATCCAAGAGCATTTACTCCATAAAGTCCTGTTGACAGTGATTAGACGGCAAAATTTTACATAAAACTGTTTTACTAAACTGGTACTGACCTCATCTTGCGGAGAACTGAAGACATCTCCTCACGCTTCCTCTTTGCTCTCTTGTGAGTACCAAGCTTTCTCTTTGCCACTTTCAATGCACGTTTGTCCTTTCCAACTTTCAGAAGCTCAGTTATCCTCTTCTCGTAAGGTGCAAAACCAGCAACCTCCCTGATTACATTCTTGACAAATTGGACTCTCTTTGTAGATTTCTGAACGAGCAACAGTTAAAAGGAGAAACAAATTAATGCAATCAGACGATCAGCATGACAAACTATTATCCCATTTTTAGCTAATTGCCTGGCATGATTGATCTTTATAGCACATGTTTTGGACAAGATGAAACAGAATCATAACTTGAACATAATAACACAAAGCCACGGATGCATGAAGATAAAACCTACCCCTTTCCTATTAGAAGGGCGAGGAGCAAGCTCTTTCTTGGTCACAATGTGGCCTTTGTTCAAACCAACAAAGAGGCCTGATTTTGGCGCTGGTGGAGCCATTGCCTATATTCATCCAGAGTGAAAATGCATTATTAATAAACTTCATAAGATGTGGAATATGTTTTCAAACTGCATAACACTCAAATACAAAGGTAGAGTGTAATCCAAATAAGCAACCACATTAAATGTACATTGCACTTCCATGCAGGAAAGATGGCTACAGATATATGCCTTTCTGATGCTATTCAGATAGAAAAGATTCACAACAATAAAATCAATTGCAAAATAGTAGAATAAGTGAGAAGGCAGTTACAGCTTCCACAAGTTTCATTGGAATATGTTCTTCAAACATTTTCAATTGAATACATATTGGAAGCTTTTGCACTTTAATTTCTTAAAAACCCTAAACTGAAACAACAAATAATTGCCCCTGAAAGATAGAAAAACCATACTCCCTCCGTCCAATGAAGCTCATTAGGATTACAAAAAATATGGGTTCTACATTACATAGCTGGATTTAAGGCCAAAACAACAGAAGAGGAAAAATTCAGTTTTTTTAAAAGGGAATGTCTCATTTTCCAATCACAAATCCTAAAACAAGCAGTGATAGTAAGAAAAACCAGAAAAAATGGATCAAAACTAGATTCCTTAACAACCCAATTCAAACTACAAAACCAAACACAACATAAAACATCAGAAATGTGCCCACACCAACAAGAAGCCTACTCATTTCAATTACACGAAGAAGCAACTAACAATCACAAAACCACTGCCACAACAACTGAATTGAACCAAATACAGCTCAAAATTGCAAACAACAAAAAGAATCCTAATATCAAAACAATACCAAATCATTCAAGATCCATATACAAGAAAAGCAACAAAGAAATGTGAACCATGTGAGCCTAGAGTTCATACCTTTCTTTCACCACAACTCCAAAACGTCTCCTCAGCAGGAAGAAGCTCCAACCTGGAACTGGAAGGACCCTTGTTTAGGGTTTTGAAGGCGTGCAGACGGTATTGGACGTGGTCATATTCGGACATGAACTTCATGGGTTGTCCGAGTTGACGTCCATGTCCGAGCTCTGGAGAAACGAGTTTTCTTCCGGTCTCCTTGCTGGCAGAGCGGGAAACGAGAGCTCTGATGGAGATAGCGTCAGACGCGCGTGAGACGATCTCCGGAACCCTAGCTCCCCCAAATCCTGACCGGGAAGAACCCAAGGAGAGCGAAGAAGGGGATCGATCGATCGAGCGTGTGGAACGGGGGCCGGAACGTGGCCGGATTTTGGCAGCTTTGGAGGTGGTGGAGATGGGATTCCGCGGCCATTGCCGAAAGCTACAGCTCGCTCTTCTCGTCTCTCCGATTGGCCCTCTCTGAGGTCGAATTCCATTTCTTTGTTCTTGTCAAATTAGTCATACTTTTGTTGTTTTTTATTTTTTATGATATTATTTCCATTATAAGTTCATTGAGCTAAATCTTTCGTATCGAATTGGACCTGGTTGATGAGTAGTTTTGTTTGGTAATAAAATTAAGGAAAAAGTTAATATGCGTCAGGCACATGCGACACGGGTGAGCTTGGGTGAGTAGTAATGGGACTCATAGAATTATGAGCATTACAAAAAACATGGAAGATCTTCAGAGTGGTCAGCCAAAATCACTTTTTATTCTGCTATCTCTTGAAGCCCTTCCCCTCAAATTTATCCGGCTTCAAACTCTTATCGACACGTACTATCACAGCAATTAACCAATACGAGAGTCGAGAAAATTCATTCAAGCTGTTGGAAAACTATTTATTTACTGACTAGATAAATATAAGTATAGAGGTTACCGACAATGTTGTGTAGAGAAAGATCCAAAGACTACCAGCCCAAAGCAAGTCAAGTAGATGATGCGGTCCGAGGTGCCTTGGAAAGTTTGACCTTGAAGGAATTTTCATTGCCTTAGTGCAAGGCTCCATCGGCGATCCACCAAGAGATACAACGGACTTCTTTTTGGTTCTTGTTGCACTCCCGAGAACCAAATCAAGAACTCGAGAAGAAAGTGTTGCCCAATCACACACTAGATGCGTGGAGATTCAACTCCAAGATCACCAAACCTCAGTTTGAGAGGAGAAAAGAGTAGCAGAAGATTAGGAATAGAATTCCCATGAGGAAGAAGCGTTAGGGATAGCCTCTAGGGCTAGAGATCCACTAACCCGCGTTCTAGATGCCAAATAAGGAAGAAACACGTGTGAAAATGGCCAGTTGCACTGTTTCCGGATGCTGAAATCAGAAGCTCGATCGATCGCCCAAAAGAGCCGGTCAATTGGAGGGTTAAAACTTGCACGACGCAACTTTCACAATTGATTGCTTAAGCCCAACGACCGATCGGCACCATTCTGTCAAGCGCTGTCAACAAGTGCCACTGATCAATCAATCGGCTGGACCACCCTGCACATTTTTCTAATAAATCACTTTTTTCAACATGGACTGCCATAAAAAAGGTGTGAAACTTAAAGCTCGGAAACTTCAAGTAAATGCCTGATCATAGTCGTATGCTTTACATCAAACAAATTGGAATTGGTGTCACACACACTAGTTTGCCACTCTTCTTTCTCTTGCAATTAATTCATGTTTGGATGCGTGAATCCACTTATTAAAGGAAGAAACTTACCTACCTGAAAATTACATATTTCTATTTGCTGTGTTTTTTTCTGTAGGTGACGGGCACTTCAGTTGAACACATGCAATGTTTCAATGATGCTGCTGGCCATTTGCAAGAATATGGTGAATGCATGATTTGAATAGGATTATGGAAAGAGAAATTATATGATCATGCTGCATTATGCTTTTCACAATTATCTTGGATCTTATGCATTTTACTCTATGATTTCATTTTATTGGTCTTGTTGCATATGTTCCTTATTTTGCAGCACTGGATGTGGCAACAAAGGGAAACCGCTTCATCAATTCATGTTTGAGGTGGTTCATTCTGTCTCCAAGGCAAAATTTTGTTATTAAGCAGATTTAATAGAGCAAATTGCTTCAAAATTTGGAGATGGAAGTGCTCCTGAATACTTCTAAATAAAGTTTATCTGAATGTGCTGCAGATTGAACCAGGAGCTTAAGTGCATTGAAAATTTAGCTATACAACTGTATTCTTTCTTTGCTTCCATCATAGTATATTTGTGCAAGATTTACCCTTTTATGCAGTATAACCCTGCCCCGAAATTTTGTGGATTATCTGTTTGCAGGGGCAAACCTGAGTTCATGCACTTGCCAAGTGTAGATGCTCCTGTGGCTTCTACTAATTTGTCTAAGTTATTAACTTTTCTAGAATATTAAGTGCCGGTGTACCTACAAATAGCTACACTACCATTTGGATAAAAAGAAGCTATTTTCCCTTGTCCTTTTATTTTAAACAAAAGAACTTGGTCCTGTTTTTTCAATTATCTTGCTCCCGATCAGTTCAACAATGTATTGATGGGTCATTCACTACCTGAACCAATCGTTTTAATGCTATTATACAATTGCATTTTCAGCATAATTTTATTGGTTGCTTTAGAGCCAATCCTGTGTTGATAGAATTAGAGAGTACTAATTGTGATTGTTATTCCTAAGTTAAAGAGAAACTTTCCTTCCAATTTTTTATTAAAGGCGGGCAGATATGGTAATTTTGTTTTTATTATTAAAATGATGTTATAAGATCACGAGTACTTTTGTAAAAAAAAATCAGGATGACTTGATTGATTGGCTTTCTTTAAATATTTTTCATTTATATTACTATTATGAGTATGTATATAAAGTAGGTTAAGCATGTTATTAACTTTTTTTTCCACATGTTTGATGATATTAACTACTTGTGTCAGCAGCTAAATATTTGATTCTTCTGAACTATTCACTTACTTTTAAATTTGATGCACACAAATGACTTGTTTGTGATTTTTATGTCATCAATGATTTCTCGCATATTTTTTCTAAACCTTTACATCAGATCACAGAAAGATTCTCGGGCGGAATGTTGATGCATTGGAATCAGCTATAATCGATTCTTGTAATTTCCTTGAAGTTGGATTCCATACAGTGAAAAATCTTCAATTCTTGTTATTACAGTAAGTTTTATACCAAGTTTGTTTCTTCCCTAATTTTTTTAGGGGGTTAACCTGGATGCGGATAGACTGTTTTAAATTTTTAACCAGTGTCCTTATTGGGGATTTTGATATGATCCGTGGAGGCGTTTTCTACAAAGTGGAATATGGCACATGGTCTCTTTGAAATGATTCCCTCATGTCTAAATGTACCTCCTATAGTTGTAAAGAAAAAGAAATGTTCCTCCTATTGTTTTTGTTTGTTTTGCTGGTAGACTAGATTACCTATTTATCAAAACAGATAAAACACATTCTCTTGAGTGTTTTCAGCATCATCTGCAATTATATTATATTCTGTAAGTTATTTTGATATCTCTTCCACTTAATTGCTCCGTTATAGTTGAAAATTTTGGAAGCCAATTTCAGTAAATCTACATTTCTCCTATTTGTTAGTAGAGTAAATCTATGTAGTGTGGACAGTATATATTGGCATTGTTCACTTGAGTGCTGCTAATTTCTTGCGTCCTGGGCCCAGTCTTGTTTTAATATGTCCATTTGAATCCATTTGAAAAAATATTGATTTTTGATAGAGGGTGGCCGCAACTAATAGGGAGAAGAAGAGGCTCAAAATATACTTAAATTGACCAGATGGAACATCTAAAGTAGTATCCGATGGAGCATCTGATGGATTATGAAAGCAGTTTTCAGAATCTAGCTTTTCCATTCTTAACTAGATGCTTGCTCAATATGTCAGTCACATCAATAAAATTTATCGGTTATTGAGAGGAAATAACATCTCAATATAAGATGTGTGATAATTTTATTTTCTGGTTTTATAACAATCTCCATCAAGACAGCACATATTGATGCTTTATATCTAGATTTGGCATGTAGTTCCTGCTCCGGCCCTGGCCTCCCTCCCCAAGCACAGCATTATCCCACACCCCTGGCGCCCCCTGATATGCCCTTCAAATCACCAAGGCCACTGTATAACCAGCGAATGGACCTGGATGCTCTATATCAGGATCTTGTCGGCTGAACCAGGCTGAGCCAGTACGATGACATGTTAAAAGGTAGTTTTGCGTGCTTTCAACTATGAATTTTGTGATTAAAGCGAAAATGTACATACAAAAGCTTGTTGGCAAGGAGCAACACATCCTTACCAAGGAATTTCG
This sequence comes from Houttuynia cordata, assembly GCA_039654745.1. Classification (NCBI taxonomy): domain Eukaryota; kingdom Viridiplantae; phylum Streptophyta; class Magnoliopsida; order Piperales; family Saururaceae; genus Houttuynia; species Houttuynia cordata. The sequence goes on along the minus strand of CM077504.1, from coordinate 53,917,077 downwards.
TATCGGCGATATATATCGATATCGGGTTCCACCCGATAAATCGATACGGATAAATATCGGTTTTTCAAATTTTTTACAATATCGCCGAAGACTGATATATCCCCATTTTTGAAAAAAAAATCATTTTTTTTAAAGAAAAAAAAACAGTTTTCCCATTTATTTCTCATCCTAATATGCATATTTTGAAATCTATGCTTTGTCTAAATTAGTATAATTCATTTTAGAAGTTAGTTTGTGAAAATATATGGTAAAAACTAGTTTTCGACCACTGATATTATGTTACAAATATCTCCGATATTTTGTCTCTTAGGCCGACCGTTATTTTGCCGATATCCGATACGGAATTCCTTGATCCTTACACTCCGATGCCTTTTTTCTTAATTTTTTTGCTAACAATCTCAAACCATTTAGGTAAAAAGACGTGAAAAAGAGAATACTCCTTCAAGCTCTATGGCCTTCTTTAGGATCACCAATAAGCTCTGTAATCTCAATCTACAACAAGAAACACCATTGTCGAAGGATCAAAAAGGCAAAATTTCAACTAAACGATCAATGCAATTCTAAAAGGCATGGACTTGGAGAAGGGTGGTGGACGAGGCCGGCCTCTGGAGGAGGCGGATGCAGAGGCGTTCTTGTGGGGTCCACAGTGGAGCTTCAGACATGGCCGGTGACGACGGCCGCCTTCACCGGCGAAGCCCGTGGTGGGTTGTGTGGGAGGAAGAAAGGGTTGTAAGGGCGATCTGAAGGACCAAGCCCATTGGGCCGAAACAGCTCAAGCCACTTTGGTAATCAGTTTTGGGCCGACCCATTTGGGCTTGAGAACCCCAAGGGCAGTTTATTGGCATTTTTAATCTGGCTCAATGACATCTCCCGGGCTATTTTGCATTAATATGAGCTGTCAATCATCAGGATCGATGGCACACACAGAGATACTATGTGCTTCGGCAAAACTTTTTTTTTTGCTTGAGCACACAGTACAATGGTGTCGATTCTGATGATCGACATAGAGATAGCATTTGAAGGTGGAAACATGGAAAGCTGCATCGGCGATATATCGATATCGGGCTTTAACTGATACAACGATATTGTGTTGTATCGGTTTTGACAGTTTTTTATAATATCGCCGATATATCAGAGATGCCGATATATCACCGATATATTGGTATTTTGAAAAAATATTTTATTTTTTATTTTTTTTAGAAAGAAAAAAAATCAACTTTTCTGTTTGGTTCTCATCCTATGCTAAGTGGAAGGATACTGGTTTAAAATGCAAATACATATTTTGAATTATATACTTATTTTTATGTATATTTTAAAATTTATGCTTATTTTGAATTATATTTTTTTTTAATTATATACTTATTTTAGAAGTTATATTAGAAAATAAATGGTAAAAACTATTTTTAGACCACCAATAATTTTTTACATAATATCTCTGATATTTTATCTCTTTGGTCGACAGATATCCGATACGACATTCTTTGGATGGAAATCAGGGCAGATATCATGGATGCGGATAAAAAATGCTTGCTAATGGGCGCATCATTACCGACTACCTAATCGAAAGAAAGTACGGATAATTGTATGGTTAAAGGAAATGTAAAGATAAAAAAAAGGCAAAATACGGGAAAGAGCATGGAAAGTATATAGAATTAATCAAATAAATAAGACTATGAGAAATAAGTAAAAAATGAAAAGTGAAAAGTATGTGGCAAAAGTGCCAAAAAAACGTATTGTACGGAAAAAGAAACTTAAAATGTATAGATCCAAAAAATTGCGTTGGATTTATTTTGTTTAACACATTTATAAATAATAGAGGAGGGAAAAAATGAGTAAAAGTGTGAAAGGAAGTTGAAATACAAAATAGATACTCTATATTGTGTTAAGCACTATCAAGAAAGAGGAAAATGGACAATGTTAAAAAAATAAAACAAATGGTTGGAGGAGCTAATTGAGGTCCTCATTAACGCCTCAAGCAATGAGGTGAACATTTTGTTTTCTTACGACTTGCATCCATGCCTCACAGGTCTCTTTGAATTTATTTGTTTTTTAAAAAATATATCCAAAAAGCGCACCTTTTCATTCTGAATATTAGTCACCATTCATGGACTACAAACTTTATGCACATATTAATCTTGATGCTATTGGCTCTATTTGCTTCTTCTTCAGTTCTTGTTTTCTCGTTTTGGAATGGGATCAAAGTAATGCACTAATGGTTGTTTTTTTCCCTCTTCTTCCTAGCCCGACCCAAAGTTAAGCACGGGGGTATTAAAAATTCCCAAAATCCAATGGGATCAGTTGACCCGCCTCTGCTCCTCGTAGATCCGCTTTCCTTGCAAATAATTTCATCTTTTGGTTGATTGGAAGGTATAAGTTTTAGACATAAATAGGATGATGATGTCTCATATAGACCTCATACTATAAGATTGAATTAGACCTCATGCTAAAATTTCGAACAGTTTTTATAGCCCGACCAATTTTCCGTACCAACATCACATTACCACTTGCTACATCATCAGAGGAGAGGAAAAATAGGCGGAATAAAAAGAAAAAATCACAACTTTACCTAAGATTCCTGGGTCCCCCTCGGCCCCTCCACTACTTGTTGTCACCTAATGTTGATTAGGAAGACATTTTCCATTTTCGAATAGATGTATTGCAGGAGGAAGCTATATTAGCTAATGGAGTTAAAGCGTTTTACTGATTGAGTCAACCATGAAATCATGCTGCTTTTAAGTCATCATGTAATTTGACTCGTAAATTGGTGGAGTCACCTCAGAGAGTTTTTGGTGTCATCGTGGACTTCTGAACGTTATGATGTACTGCAGTTTGAGATGATAGTGCAAGTTGACATTTACAGATGCTTTTGTCAAGCGATAAATTATTGCAACTAGAATTTGAAAATGATTTTATAGACAAAGTTGCATTTATGGTGTCCCAAACTCATAAAGTGCAAAGGATTGCAAACCTTGATTACAAATAAATGGCCTATTCATAACGACAAATAATGTGCTATATATTCATAAAAAAAGATGACTCTACATATTTGTGACCCAACATGTCCGAAAAATACTCATGAAAACAACCTTGATGATCATCACTGCTTGGTTTTCTCAGGAGTCTAGTTGATGCCAAATGCCAATTATGTAGGGTTCTTTTACTCGACGAAAAAAATCAAATAGAGTTTTTTTTTTTTTTAATTTCAACATGTTATTGATTTAGTTTTAGAGTAGTCATATGTAGAAGAAAGTATTGTAACATTTTCATTGAGTACCTTTCATTACTGCAGAAGATGCTTTAACCATAAAATATCCCCTCAATGTGAGAGGGCAATATGGCTATTAGATGCATGAACCTAAGTTGAGCAAGTTGATCATGCACTTGCAATACAGTATTATATGTCCTCTATTGAATTAGCAAGTGGCCCAATTAAAAGCCTTTCAATGCATTCAAGCCTCTTCTTATAGTGGCCCTATTGCTCACGATTTTTTTTTTGGCCTTGAAGAAAGCTATATTAAACCATTGGCATTCAAAAGTTTTCTCGTTGCAGTCTGTAAGCTCCTTAATTATCATTCCCTCCGGTCTAATGAAGCTCGTCTGGACTTGAAAAAAGACAGGTCCAACATTACGTGGCTGGGTTTGCACTCTCAAGACCAAAAACATGGGGACAGGGAGAGAAACTCTTATTTATATGGGCCTTAGACCAATATATTTCACTCATTTTGTATTTCAGACGGGCTTCATTGAACCGAGAGAGTACTATCTATGTGTATTTTGACTAAGCGCTTTAGATTACCATTTAAAAACTCTAGGATTTATCTTCTGTACTCTGGCATTCTATAAAAAACATTGTAGTGTTGTATCAGCTACAGTACTTATAATTGCATTAAATTCAACTGGGTGGATTTAGTAACACATGTTTGGATACTGAACTTGTCAAGAATGACTACAATATTGTCTTGTACAGTTTCAATTTCAATACAGACTCCAACAATTTTGTAAAGTTCGTAATTACTCTCTCCATCCAATGAAACTTGTCTGCATTTGAAATTGAGTTCAATTTATTGGACTCTAAGGACATAGAAAATAACAGAGTTTCCTCGACTCCTTTTTGGTAATGAGGGAGCAAAGTCAGCCACATAATGATGCACCCGTGCTTTTTTAAATGCAGACAAGCTTCATTGGATGAATGGATTATGAATTAAACACATCAAATGGCATACTAATTGGACCTCTCTAGTTGAAATTGTATATTCTATTAATTGAACTTCATTATTACCAATTTTGTTTGAATAAAGCATTCTCCATAACTAAATAGTACTAACCCACTTGGCCTTACTTTATCGCAGTTCTTCCCATAGATGTAAGTACATAGCTGAATATGGGCAGGGCAAATCCCTCTAGCATGCGTACTGGACTTAAAAAATGCATGTCATCAAACCTGCACTTTTACAATTAAATTTAGCAACTATACACTTTTATACTGACAAGTTGAATAAATAAACACTTCCACCAGATAGATCTAACAGTTGCTACTAATTTCCATCTACAACTGTTTCCAACTATAGAATGTTTAGCCTGTAAGAAGACAAAATGCTATCCGTGATTACCCTCAACTGGACCATCCCAATTTCCCTGCTTTGAATTAATCTTAATCACTTAATTACAGAGTGTCTTAAGGAAAATACGAAGTCTTTAAATCCAATAACATAATCTTGTTTACAAAGTGTCTTGAGAAAAATGCGAAGTCTTTAAATCCAATAACATAATCTTGTACAAGATAAAAACACAGTTAAAAACTGTTCATAGTATCAAGCAAAGGGCAGAACAAGTCTTGTCATTGTATTATGTCTATTGAAAAAAAATCACACTAGATTGCTGCAAAATCGTTCACAGTATATCCAATTTTCTCAAATCTGCCTTTCTCTGAATTTTCTCTGAATTTTATGTAATCTGCACAAACAAATGGCCTATAAGCCCTTTGTTTCCCTTCCCCTACTACTTCTTGAGGTGCACATACTACCTTTTCATCCTCAAAACACCAAAAGAAGGCTAGAGAGAGACGTGTCACCGGGCGCTTGAGCACAACTCTATGTTGGGATGATCTTAACACTTCATTGCTCCATGCTTGCAGCAAATCACCAATGTTGACAAGTAGTGTTCCCTCACATGTTTCTATATCCATCCATTTACCTTGCTTTGTTCTCACCTGCAGTCCACCAATCTCATCTTGGTTGAGAATTGTTATGCAGCTCATGTCTGTGTGCATTCCAAGGCCTTCCACCTCCTCTTCAGGTTGAATCTTATTCGGTGGAGTGTAATTGATTATCCTTAGGTATCCTTGGCACTTCCCAAATTCAGTTTCATAGTATTTTTTCTCAATACCATCTCCTAGACAGCGTAAGAGTATCGATACAATTTTCTTGGATAAGATCTCCATTGTGGTACAGTAGTCATGTAGCATGTCACTATAGCAAATAAATCAAAGAAATTCCTACGTAAGTAATCAAATACATGAACTAACTATTATTACAATAAAACGAGAATTGATCAAAGAAAGCAATCGGGTTACCAAAATTCGGGACGTGGGGGGTCGAAGATCAGGTCGGTGGAGCTCTTAGAAGAGGTTAGGAAGTCAGGTCCAGACACTCTGAGGCCTTCATAGAAAGGAGAGGCTATGTGGTGTGGAGTGTAGGATTTGATGGGGGAGGATGGACCAAGCTTGAGTTTGGATTCTTTTGGGAGAGTGAAGAGGTTTGTACACTGACAATAGAGGGTTGTGAGAAGCTCCTTGGAGATGCCATGGTTGGTAATGTGGAAGAAGCCCCATTCAAGGCATGCTTGGGAGAGGGAGGAGAGAGAAGAGGGATCTACTGGTTGGGAAAGATCCAACATAGGGAGTTGAAAGGATGTTTGGGATTCAGACATGTAGGTGCAATTGGAAGGGTGTGAAAAGGAAGTTGGTTTCTTCAGTTGCATCCTCTCCTCTAGGCAGGAGTATTAATAGAGAGAGAGAGAGAGAGAGAGAGAGAGAGAGAGATCAGGCATTGATGCATTTCCAATATTAGAAATGGTTATATTTCATAAAGAAGTATGTCTTTGCTATCACACAAATAATTATTATGTTTTACTTAGAGAGTCCTGTTTGTATCCACCTCACCCACATCCACGAGTGTACGGCGCCTTGGGCCCCCGTGAAATCTGATGGAGTGATACCAATATACAGGTGAAACATGCGAGCCATTGGATCTCGTGATGCATTAGGCACATTGATATACACAAAATATACACATTTTTATATATTTTTCTACTTATATGTTAGTCATATTTTTTGATAAAATAAGGATAAATCTAGTTTATTAATGTTAAGTTAGTAATTAGGAATTTAGTGATTAATCTGCTCTAATGGATTATGTGACAACTAGGAAATTTGTACAAATTTTTTTTATTAACTATTTTTTGGACGACCTAAATTAGGAAAGTGAAGTTTCCAAATTTAAGTTATTGAGATTGAATGCATGGTATGATCGTGAAATATTTTTTAGTTACAATATAACCAGGATTTTTGCAGAAGACTAGGTTTGAAATAGGACTCACTGGCAGTTGGGCTGAGCCTAACGCCATGGTCGGAGGAGTGTCTGGCGCCACGTTGAGACTGGATGCCATAGCATAGGGCCACGTGGGGTACAACGTGGTTGTTGATCTCTTAGAGGGTAAGTTACAATGTATGGTAATTCCTAGATGAGACTAAGATAATTTTTGAAAGTTACCATTTAGGTAAAAAGTTGGCTGGTTACCAAATCTTCTGGGCGTGAAGGCACCAAACTACTTGGACACCAGGTAGTTGTAGTTATAATTTACTCATTTGTTTGTTAACTTTTGATTTGAATTTGAGTCAAATTAGAGGAAGTTTCCTTGTTGAAATCGAATTAAAATAGGAATGATTGTGGTGTTTTCTAATTAGAAGGTGAGGTGAGAAGATTATGTGATGGATTAGGATATATATTAGGGAAGGAAAGGAGATGAAGTGGTACAAAAGGAGGGCGCCACAAGGATGGCACCCAAGATATGCTGAGTCAATTAGGCAGTTACTAGATTCGGTTAGAAGGTAAGCATGGAAACTTGATTTGCAATGGGATTCTAAAATTGGAAACAAATCAGAATTGAGCGCCATAGAATTGGATGCCAAGGGGTCTAGGGAGAGGTTATAGATGGATGGACAAGATTAATTGAAAGTTAATCAAGGATTCCACAAGAATCCTAACCAGACTTGGAAGTTATGGCTAGTATAAGGACTAGAACTGGCCAGCCCTAATTATTGACTGACCAGCGCTCTTCGCTTCTCTCTCTCTCTCATGTGCACTCTCTCCCTCTCCTTCAACCCTCGACCAGCAACCTTCTCTCCCTCATTCCCAACTCTTTTTCTTGCTGACCGATCAAAGAAGTGCATCGAAGAGCTGTGCGAAGCAACATAATCAATTACGAATAAGGCAACTGCAACAAGTACATTAGGTAGGATCGTTTTCTCCATAAATCTATTTAGGCCCATCTTTAATGATGAGATATGCCTAGATTCATACAATGTCATTCATCTTATGCTTTTGGAAGTCTCTAAGTTGTGTTCATGTGTTATTGAAATTAATCTTGTTGATATTGATTGAAAAGTCTTGAAATTGCATCAATGATTCCTTGTTATCATTTTCATGCCACATGTATTAAGTTGGTAAGAACTCTATCATATTATGATGCTTCATTGATACTGTTTTGAATTGCATCTCTGCTATCCGGTGTAAGTCTTCTATATCTGGATGAAGTTTGGTTCAATTGAGCTGTATAATTCTACCGATGTTTTGATTGTTGAATTCTTGTCAATATTGGATATCTATCATGGGACTACCACTTCTATTGTCCTAGACTCTTGCTGGTCAGTCAGTCATATGATTTGTCAGACGTCAGTCTACTGTAGCGGAGTCCATTCATGTTCGGGATGAGTTGTCACATCTGCCCGATTGTGTTTCCTATCATTTAATAGCCTTACCTCAGTTGTAGGCAACAAAACTACTGATTTGTGCCACATTACTATCATACTAACAATTCAGTAGAGGTACAACAGTAAGGAAGTCTTATTCTTATAAATTTACCCATAGGTAATGTTAAGAAAGGATAATAAGAACTGTTAGTTAAGTCTCAATGCATAACAGTGCTCTCGGCCAGAACTAATTCTACGCCGACTACCTATATAAAATAATTTGTAACTAATTCCAAAAAAATCCTAAAAATACGCCGTTAAAAGTGTAAAAATCTAGACTCATAGGGCATATACAATAAAAATTACAGGTCTTTAATACTCTTGAACTGGCCATGGTGTCTGTCCAAATTTCACTGTTCTATTCAGAACATAACATTCTTTCCTTTAAAAACTAACTAAACTATGACTAAAAGTAAATCATGGTAATATAAAAGTATCTGGTTGCAAGTTGTTGAACATTGTTAAATCAAAGTTAAGGCTCTCTTAGAATCAGGTAAGTCATCAGGGTCAAAATCATACGTGTCAGTTGACCGTTTTGATCTTCGCATAACTTTTCTGTTATTCTATCGTTCGGTTTAATTTTTTTCATTATAGCCTAAATGCTTTGTCTATCAAAATAAGTTCTTGATATCTTGGAGTCTGTTATTCAATAGTTCTTGTTCTAGAGTTCTTATGCAAATTCTACTCACGTGTTGCATATCTGTATTGTCATGAACTTCAGTCCTTGTCTCATTGACAATTCCGTTGGAACAAAAAAAGTTAGTTTCTAGGGGATGTTGCAGCACCTCTAGCTTTGTGCACCAGTGATTGCGTTTTTCTCCACGAGAGACTTTGTGAGACTCTCCTAGAAGTGGACTCATAGTATGCTCGTATTAGCCATGTAGATCTTGCGAGATCTCCGCTATTTTTTGAACCTTATGAGGCTCCCGCCTAAAGAGAGGCATATACATACATTTTTAGGCTAGTGAGACATCGCAGAAGGTCTGATAGTCTCTGTCCATTGTGTCCGTGAGAACTGATATGGCCCGTATCCTAGATACATGGCAGAGTTTCAAAGAGAAAACCTATAAGGTATTCGGATAAGTACCCACTTGCGAATGATGTTGATCTAAAAGCAAAAATTGTATTCTTCAGGCACTTTGGTTGTTTTGAACTTTTAAAAATTGATATCCCTTGAGATTGTGAATGTTTCTCATTCTTGTTCACTGTTTATCTCCATACATTAATATTGTTATGGAGTTGATGAAATCAATGATATCGCTAATGTGATGTTTTGATTCTAATTTATGGAACTTCCAATGTCCAGTTATTTCTTATTTGAACTCTTACCCTTGTGGTCATCTAAAACTTTGCTACTATTTCTCTATGGTGATTTTTACATCCAAATGAGTATTTCTTTGGAGTGCTCATGCATCCTGTGATGCAGGTAAAGACGGAGAGTAAATCGAAATTTGGCTGGACTTGAAGATCACAAAGTGGAAGTTTAAATATTTAATTATTTAAGTTATTGCATAAACTTTGAAATAATGGCATGCGTGCCAAGGATTGTTTAGTGTGAATTTTATTAAAGGCATAGTGTTTACTTTTTATTTAATTGATAGTTCATTATCAGGTTATTAATAATCAATTACTCCTCTTTTCATGATTGTGTAATTGATGGCATGGTTACCCTGTCGCGTCCCCAATGATTCTGGCATCTCTTAATTATAAGTCTTCCGCACTCCGATATGTCGAAAAAATTTGGGACATGACAGATTAATTTAGATGCGTTAATTGGTTTAATATAACTTCTTCTCATTGCGCGTCTAATTTATTTTTATGTAGGTCGGGTTGTGGAAATGCCGAATTGAAGTATCGAAGCAGGTTTTTAAACCTGAAATTTATCAAAAGATGAAATCAAGTGCAGAGAAGCATTGAACTATTGATTTACTCTTAAGGAGAAGACGAGCTCTGATTTAAAGTGAAAAGCCACACATATTTGAACCAACGGATGAGAGAGCTATGATGGGTTTCAAGAAACAAAATAAAGAAAAAAAGGATAATAAGAAGCACGGTCGCTTGGGAAGAACAGAGGAACAACAAAGAAGATGAACATAGCTTTCATCTGGGCTCAATCCAGCAGGGCTCATTCTCAGATTAGCAACAGGCTGACTCAGCGTGGTTGGGTGAAGATGAGCTTGGCTGGGATTGTACAGAATTGGGTTAACTAGACTCAGCAGAAATGGAAATTGGTTGGTACTCGGATTCGGTTTAGAACTCATAGTAGGATTTGCTCTCAGCTTGGAAATAGGAGCTCGACTTGGATTTGGAGTTAACATAATAGGATTCAGATAAGGAAGGCTTGATTGCAATCTCAGATTCAGGCTGGAATTTGTGGCAAGTTCAGAGGCGTGTAAAGCAGGGAAAGTCAGCCTGGATTGGGTCATAACTATTGTGCATGGATTTGGTTTGATTTAGGACGCGAGCTGGCTTTGGAAAGGAAGAGATTAGGGCTCTCAATTGAGTTGCTATATATGAACAGAGGAAGAACGGGTTGTGTCACGCCCCGGGCACCGCCTGATCTGAACTGAATTTGGTCCAAGATTCGAACCGGCACACGGGGGCGACGTTAAGGAGATATAGCGGAAGACTTACACCCCTCATACGGGCGGTCTCACTAACAAAGTTACGCAAACTATTTTGAGCAAGAGTAAATAAGAGGAATAAAGGTAGAGTTTAACTCAAAATAACTCGACAAGTCATTAAACCCACAACTACAAACATGAGCCATCAAACCAGGCTCGAAACAAAGAGTCCACAAGTATTGGTCACAAGTCTCATCATACAATAATATAACAACTCAAAAGAGATGAACTAAACCAAGTCCATGGCATCCACGCTTAATCCCGCTCTCTCTACGATCACTCCTCAAAGAGAGGATCCTGTTCATCTGCGTGTCGCACCACACAGCCCCAAAACAAAACAACGAAAGAGGGGTGAGTATAAAACTCAGTAATTTTAACTACAATCGGCAATAATCAGAAATCATATGGCATTATAACATAGCAGTAGATCCATAATCGACATGATTATCTCATTATCTAGTCATGCATGTATAACACATAAACCTACATAACCATGTCTCATTCACATACTCCCATATCATGGATTCATAACACATAATCCTGCATAAAGATATCTCATTCTCATGCTTCCATCTTGATCAGGTATTCATATCTCATAAATTTACCGTGCATGTCCAAAGTAATCAACACATGGTACAATCATGCATTCATATCTCATAAATTCACCCTGCATGTCTAATATAACCATCACCTGGTACAATCATGCATTCATATCTCATAAATTCACCTTGCATGTCCAAAGTAACCAACACATGGTAAAATCATGCATAACATCGCAATAAGCATGTATCATCACAATGGTGAATACCTCCATCAAGGAGTAACACAATATTGTCATGAAGGCGGGACACAATTAAGGCCACAAAGGCGTATCATGGTCCGGTTCCTACACAGGAACAAAGGGGGTTGTCAATCCCAACAAGCTGCTTGCCCTGGGCAATCCTGGCCAAGGATGCCTGAATCTCACATAAAGAAACTAGAGCAGGTGTGTTCGCCCTGGGTAGTCTCCTGCGATGGGGGAGAGCCCGAATCTCTTCACAGAGAAACTAGAACATGTGATAGCTGGTGCACAGGAGTCTATCACCCGGGTACTCAGTGTCCGATTTTTGACATCTCAAATCTCCGCAGGCGAGTCCATCCCTCGCCCCCCTTTATATCTCAATCAAACTCAACCCAGGGAGTAAACCTGTTCCAGGAGGGAACAAAATCGAAAACATGTCCTTTCGGACCAACCAAGTTTCGATTAATCCATCGATCGATTAATCCGGCATACAATCTCACACATTGCATATAATCGATCAATTCCGTTTAAATAACGATAAAACTTCATCCATGAAGTTCGATACATGATGTATGCTATCATGATACATCCGTGAGCAATCCTACGTGGGTTTCAACATATGGAACGTGCTCCCAATCCATCCCCTCATGCATCATAATCAAAGCATAATCAACTAAAATCTCATAATAGATTCTCATGTGTATGTATACTCATGTATATTCTAATCACATCATTCATGCTTCAACATAAACTCATTGAGAAATATTTGTATCTTTAAATACCTTCCAAAAATAACGATTCCAAACCGACATCAAAGCAATTTCTATCATCAAGCTTAAATCCATCCATGTGGAGTTGAAGGCTTACTTCTACAAGCATGCTCTTTTACCATACAATAAACCATAACATGAATCAACTCAATTACTGATAAGCCATATGACCTACACGTGAATTATGCATTTTATAAGCCCTTTAACCTATGTTTAGGTTGGTGTTTGATTAGAATTAGTGGTACTTTAATGTAGTTTTTGGTTTTTTGTAGGAAAACAAGAGTAAGATGCATAAATTAGGTAAAAAATGACTCTAATGTTTGAATCTTCATAACTTATCTCACAGATCTCTGATTGAATTGATTCTAATTTCATGTTAAATTTTAAGAAGTTATCTTTCCAACGCCACCGACTACGCATAATTCTGAGTTCAGAGTAAAACGTTATGACCATTTGAAAACGATTGATAGCGGATCATCTCTTCTATTTTCAAATTTTCAAAAATCAAGACTCCATTAACACATCTTAAAAGCTTAATACATGCCTCAAACATTAACAAAAAACCATCAAACATTCTAGAACATATCCATATATCATTCTAAGATGAAACCCCAAGAAATCATAGTAAAAGATTAGCATTTATTAAATCCACCATTAGAGCCCTAAACAAGAACACTCATTCAAGTAAAAACTATTAAAATAAACCATTCACTACCCAAAACTAAAATTGAAGAACCCATTACCTTGACTTGATTAGAATGAACCTTTAATCACCTCCAACACCTTCCAAAAAGACGATTTTTAAGTTAATACACTACTAATCTTGATTTAGCTTTGAATACCAAAAGAAAACCTTAGATCTAGGGTCTTGGAAGCATAAAAACAAGATTTTGAAGATTAGGGCTTCGAGAAGAGATATAAAATAGTGATTTTTATGCTTTCAAAATGGATTGAAACAATGGAGAAATCAAGATTAAGGAATGATTAAGAAAACTTTAAATAAAATAAGCAAGGATTAGGCTAAATACCTTTAATATTTTTCTTTTCAAGCAATAGGGAAAGAGGCTCCTAATCTCCCAGCCAAGCCTATTCCCAAATTGGGAAAGGGCACAACACTTTCTTTTTATAGAAAAAGTTGGGGTAACCCTAAGTAAAATGTGGGGTAGAAATAGGGTTTTTAGCTAAAATTAGAAACTTTGGCTATTTTAATCCGAAATTAAGTCCAGAAAATTCTGAAAATTTTTATAATGACTTTCTTTAATGTCTGGGGCATTTTGGTCACAAAAACCTAATTTTGACGGCGGGGCCCGCAGGGGTCTGTCAAACCCTAATTTTTGGAAAATTGGTGAAAAATCAAAAAAATCTCAAAAATGCAGGTTTGATCCAAAATCACATAAAACTCATGTTTGTGAAGTTGATTTTGTTTAAAACCTTTATGAACTCATTTATTTTTCAAAAACAACCGAGTTAAATCGTAAAACACTTAAACAACAAGATAACCGATAATTAAAATTAAAATAAACCGGTTCAAAGGTGAGAGTCCTTACAGGGTCGGCCATTCTGAACAGTTAAAAAAGGTGGAGCTTTTGGATGTTGAACAGGAGATGAGTTGGTGCGCGACGGCAAGCTCTAGGTGGCTGGACGAACTACAATAGAAAACAAAGAGCTTTTTGATGCTAAATTGAGGCGTGCTACAATAAAGACTGAAAGAGAGAGAAACCAAGATGATTTGTGTTTCACATTTTTCATGTCAACAATTATCCCGTCAAAACAAAGTTTTTCTTCTCCTTCATCTATGTTTAGCTAAATTTTCATACTAGGACTTAGATGAAACCCTTGTCTAATTGATTTTAATGTAACTTATGATCTATTAATTGATGTAGTGCTTATTCTCCATTTTAAATATTTGGTTTGCTATGTTTAATGTTAATTTCTCGAGAGAGAATTAAGTTGAATGTTAGTGAATTCAAACCGATGAACGCTCGTGTTCGAGAGGAACAGATGAACTTTGAGGTACTATTAGAATAAAGTCATGATTTTTAGTGAGTTTATGCTTGAGATAGATAGATTCTATATTATTGTTTTAATCACATAAGTCGTAAAGATCCGAGAAGAATTTATACAATTTTTTTTAACATATGTGTCCGAGAAGAACACTGATCGCATCAATTAGGCTTCTAAAGAATTAAGTGAGATTGAGATAAGTTTGGCCTCTGGTGGTACTATGTCTTGATATTTTTTTCGATCAGAAGTTCTTTGTTAGTTTACTTTGCTTTAGTTAAATTATAGTTGATTTAATCGTTTGAATTAATTAAGTAGAAAATCTAAAATTAGGTTGAATTAAATTCAAGTCCCTGTGGAATCAACCTCGTAGCCACTATTGATATATGCAAATATACACATTTTTATATGCCTTTCTACCTATATGTTAGTCGTATTTTCAGTTAAAATAATGATAATTAATGGTTATTAGTGTTAAGTGAATAATTTGGAGTTTAATGAATAAATGCGCTTAATTGAGTTATTTAGATGCATTAATTAGATTTAACAGATTTATATTTTATTAAGCGTCTAATTATGATTTAATTTTATTTACGCAGGCTTTAGAGCTCCAGATTCAGATCGCCAAAAGCAAATGCACGCCAAATTAGTTCTGTGAATAGATTGAAGATCCGACGGACATGGTTGCTACGACGTGTTTTAACCCAATGAAAAGAAAAAAAAAAGAACAAAGCCAAAGAGAACCGGTTCAAGGTTCGGTCCGGTTTGGTTAGGAGAAAGAAAAAAGAAAAAAAAAACGAAAATGACCTGAGCCCGATGGCTCGGGTGTTCTAACGAGAACAGAGCGTGAGTGGAAGCTCTGCTCGATCGGCGCCGGCGATGAGGCAGCCGATGGGCGACCGACGGCAGGCGACCATGGGCTCTGGTGGCGATGATGGCGATCGTGAGGAGGTCGATGGCGGATTGAGACGGCATTATCCAGATCACAGCACAGAAGCTCTGTTCGAGCACCGGTGATTGACAGAGAGACGAGCGGCAATGGGTCTCGTTTCCGGCGATGCGACGGTGACGGCAAGGTCTTGTAGAGGGTCACGGTGGTTGGCGAGCTGGATAACGGCCGGCGGTAGCTGCTGGGTTCGAAATCGACCCATGGACATGAAGAATGGGTCGCCGGAGATGGAGGAGGTGATCGGAAATCCGGAGCAGCGTCACGATTCTGGTTCGATTGAGAGGAAAAGAACAGAAATTGGAATGCTGGGCTGGTTCGGGCAAGTCTTGAATTGGAAGGAATTGGAAAGCTTGGGCTTGTGTTGAGAATGGAAAGTTCTGCTTTCAAAAGGGGCACTTGTCTATAAGAACAGAGGACTCGTTATTTGGAGAGAGAGAGAAGGTGGAGGCCGGAGAGAAGGTGGCGGCTGCTCTGTCGAGAGTCAGAGACGGGAGAGAGGAAGGTGGCTCTGCTTTTGGGAGTTTGTTCTGTCTGTGGAAGAGGGTGGTGGTTGCTCTGTCGAGAGGCAGAGAAGGGTCTGGACGGCTGGTTGTGCAGAAGAAGAGGAGGTTTTGAGAGGCTGGGTACTGTGCTGATTTGAGAAGAGAAGGGCTCTCTTCTGGGTTCCAGCTGGGCAGACTTGTTGTAGCCAGCAGTCCAGACGAGGAAGGAAAGTTGTGGTCATCTTCTTTTGCTTGAGAGAGAAGAGCAGTGTGCCGGAGAGAAAAAAAAGGGTTGCTTTGCTTTGGCGAGAAGGGGACTGTCTGTTCTATTCGAGAGAAAGAGCAGATCGGTTGAGGCGTGCAATCGAGAGATTGTTGCAGAAGGTGGAGGAAAGAGGAAAGCAAAACGGGATTACAGACAGACTGAAAGCAGCAAACAGGCTTTTTATTATTTTATCTTTTATTTAGCCAATTTCTGTGTTTTAAGTTTAGTTGAACATCTGATTGCTTAATTAGAAAATAAAAATTAAAAACTTTTCATTTCATTGTTGCTTGTTACATACTCTTAGAATTAGGTTGAATATCCTATTAAGTCTCTGAGGGATCGACCTCGTAGCCATTATTCTGCATTAGATTCGTGCGCTTGCGAGTACTATATTAAAATTTACATCAACTATCTCCTCAGATCTTGCACTTGCAAGTAAACAAATTAAAATTCACATCACACATATGCCGTAAATCCAGCACATAACAACTTTTTTCTTATTTGAAGGGGTTTGATAGTTGCTTAATTTGGAGATGATGTAATTGAAGTATGCTTAAAGGACATGAATTTACCAAAGGCAACTACAGAGTACAGAGAGATCATGCCCCTAGAATAGTAAGCCACTAATTAAGGTTTAAATCTAAAACCCTTGTAAAGAATTGAACATTTAAATGCCAAGAATAGCATTTAAATCGTATTTTATGAAGTTCAAACTTGGTTCCTAATGCTATTCATAGGTGTATGGTTGACCAAAAAATTTAATTCAAAATTAAGAAGCAAGATGGTAACAAAGGACAGGAATTGCCAGCTTTGTTGGTTGTGTGAGAAAAGTCAATGGAGGATTATGGATTATGCTAATCTATGGCCTATGGGCAGAATGAACAATAAGAAGGAAGCTGGAATGAAGGATCCCTTTGCTCTCAAGCTGAACTTGACTTGGCTAAATCTATCATTGCTTGGAGGTTAGAATCCACATGATAGGCAGTAGGCTAATAGTCTTGTTGCCAACGTCAGAAGGCTCATCAACTTGCACAAAAATATTCTAAGAGGGAATGATTCAGTTATCAATGATGTAAGTCGTTAGGTCATGTTCTGGTTGACCCAACATGATTCTACCTTTTTTAACTGAAATTCATGAAAAGGGAACTTAAATGCTGCATATCTTTTGACTGGAACCAGAAAAGAACATATACTTGAAGAATTGAAGGTATAGGACATGATTAAATTTTTTTACAAATATAACAGCGACGAAATCTTGTGCCAATTTGGTTGTATATGCAATTTGCCACCATTGCCTCTAATCTAACTCGATTCCACCTGATTCTGCTTCTTCTTTTTTTAATGTGTAGCGAATTACCATGAATTTAAAATTCCGATTCAAAAATGTTCTCACGAGGTGTTTCAGCTGGTTAGTGGATTATCCTAAAAATCCATAACTAGCTGGATTTTTTCAGGTGGATGGAGCTGATTTTTTTCACGCCCCAAACGGCCCCTTAGTCAGTGGGAGGCTCATTATTCACTTTGCTGGTAAATGGGGGACACGAAAAAGGAATGGTAGAAGGCCTAGATTCCCCAAGGCTAGCCAAGACGTATTCTAATATCCAGCAAAGTTGGTAGTATAAATTGCCCTCCTCAATTCCCCATTGCAAGGGACTTAGCATTTCCCAATGTCTAAACTAGGTAAATGATGTCCGATCCCCTAAAATATTAAGCTTAAAAGAAAGGTATACATCATCTGAGCAGGTGCAGACTCAACAAGGTTTTGTATGGAGTACAAATGATGAAACGTCCTGCTGCTCTGGTAACATGTTAGAAGATTATTGCACACTATAAGCTTGATTAATCGATGGACTAACAATGTGTAACTCTCCTAAAAAAGTATCATACGACATGATTTTCAATCTACATAGGCAACTTAAATAGCTATTAGTCCCTCCGTTCCAAAATACTATGTACATTTGGAAATATTCACTGTTTTAAAATACTGTGTACATTTTGCTAAATCACATAACTTCCTCTTTCCAAAATTGGAGGAAAGTTGGGATTGACTTGAACTTGGTTCGTCAACAAGCATATGAGTTGGATGGGATATTAGGGAGGAGTCATGTGACTTCCTTGTGGGCTTCATGGTCCAATAAAAATGAGAATTTTTTCAAACGTACACAATATTTTAGAACGGAGGGAGTATTAGCAAATAAATAAACTTATTATTTACACAACAGGCCTTTTTGACTAAGGATGAAGCTCGTAATATTCCCCTCAGTGAACATCTTGAACAAACCTATACATAGGCTTTCAAAGAAGGAAACAAAAAGAGAGGCCCAGGCCCATATATTAGTTGTCAACGTTTGGAAATTTTAGGCCCAAACCCACATGGAATGTGCCTTGGAAAAAGGCATTAACTTGAGCGTGTGACGTGGAAATGGGCCTTCATTTAAAATAAAAAAGAAAAAAAAGAAAAAAAAAAGAAAAGAAGAAGCGAGGCTTTAACTTGAGCTTGTGACGTAGGTGGCATGATTTATATTCGATTTTTGAGTTACCTGTGTAAATTTAGGTTTTTAAAATGAAATTGCATGAGAGTGCTTATGTTGACAATGCTTTGGATCCTGTGTATGTATGTGATTTGCATGAGTCCATGCATTTTCGGTGTTGTAATAACCCCAGCATGATGTTTTTGAGACGATTATGTTATTTTAGAAGCGTGGTAACGATGGTTAATTGAACTGGGGGTATGAGGAGAGGAATCTAGATGAATTATTTGGTGAATTTCGTTGTGTTTCTGATTAGGATATGATGACAATGTTACTTGAAATAATTTATTTACTTCGGAAATGTATATAATATTGTAAATAGAAAACGAGCACGGCAATTCTTCTGGATTTGGGAATTACTAGGCTATTCTTGGGCACATTAGATGTGATAAGAGATTTTGCAAATAAGTCCCTTTCTGGTGTCGCAGCTGTCGCTTACAAGCTTATTTGCCGAATGGTAGAAACATGTAGTTGAAGTTGTGAGACTACCCACAAATACGATTTTGTGTTTCATACATGTGCATTGCTGTGGAGATGGGCTTGTTAACATGCAGAGGAGGCTACAAGTTGTTGGAATTATCAATGAAAATCAAGGGTGATAGTACTACCAACCAGTTTGACGAAATACTCCACAAATATAAACTTGAAAGAGGAGGAATAGAGAAGAGACTTGATTCGAGGCGCGCTAAACTGTCCTTGAAATAGATACGCCGCCCTATGTGCACAGGCTTTCACTAGCATTTCGTTCCCGAGATACAACAAACCACTCTGTCGGTGTAAAGATGCACTTCAAATCAGACTAACTCGAACTCGATCAGAGGAGATTATATTACTCAATGATTTCTAAGAGAGATAGAGAAAGAGTTTTTGACTGATTTTTTTTTCTTCAGGGATTTTTCGTTCAATATATATATGAGAGGACTCTAATGGGTTCTTCCAGAAAGAAAGGACGCAACTTTTTGAAGGAAAAATTGTAATTTCTGGACTGTAACTGCCGGTGCAATCGATCATGTCCAAAGGCGATTTATCGTGCCTTGTTTTACAAAAATCACAGTAAATACGATCGATCGCGTCTATCTGCGATCGATTGCGTCCACTAGGCGATCGATTGCCTAACCCATAAATGGTTAATTCAAGTCACATTTTTCCAACACAAGTTTGACTTCATTGATAGTTTTTCGAGCATAGTCCCTTTTGTTATTGTGACAACCTAGAGATGGAATACAAAGTAAATACAATGAGACTGTTTGGGTAATCTCGAGACTCCGATGGTGATTATGGTGACCCTGGGGAAATTGGAAACAAGACTTATTTTTACAGACAAAAAGAATTTTCCTGTTCTTGTGGGTGAAATACTCTGTTATGGACTCAATTAGGGTCCATTAGTTCTATTAGGACTAGGATTTACTACTTCTATTATGATTATGCTATTTTTACTCTTTATATATGTAAGGCCTATGGCCAAAACGGGATATCAGATGACAAATACAGATTAATTTTATTTTGCTCTAGACTAGCTTTTCTATTTCCCTTTGTTCTTTTCCGTTGTAGACGTCGTGTCTACATCATTAGATTAGAGCCGTTTCAACCCTGGTTCCCACCAACCCACCCTTACTGTCGCCATGATAGGTGACCGTCGGACTAGTCCCGACCCACCGCCGATGTCCTCCGGACCTTCATCCATGACGCCGACACCATCGGTCTTTCACGACGTCCCCATTATTACCCTCCCACATGAGATTATCCGCATTACCCAATTGGAAGCAAAATTTGATGCGCAAGAGAGGAACTTTACCTATTTGAAGAATACAATCGCGGAGTCCAACCGTCGCTTTGAGGAGCTGTTGCTGCCCTTGCATCGCTAGACGGTGTCGGCTCCTCCTCCGAGCTACGACACTTCTCTGTCCTAGTTTCTGCCACCGTCTTTCCCCGCCTGCACCCACTTGCCGCCAGCCGGCATACCACCTTGGTAGGGCCTAGCCCTGAGTGGAACCATCACGACGGGCTCAGCTTCGTCTGGCGTCGTCCCATCGGCCGCCTTCGGCTCGTTGGCGCCACCACTTTCCCTCGAGTTCCTTCTTCCGACCACCGGCGTTGTTGTTGCCACCTCTTTGCCGCCGCCCTCTCCATCGGATCTGCCGGAGCCCGTGGCGGTGCCCGACTAGACACCTGCTTCGCCAAAGACGATGCCTTTCTGCTTCCCGATGCTTCTCCTCCTTCCGCCAGACCTCTACAGCTCTCCTACGGCCAGATCCCCTCCTACGAGCCTTCCCCTCCAGCCACAGCCACCGTGGCTCTCACCGGGCCTCTCCTACAGTCTCGCGTCGATGCTCTCCCTTCGATTGGCGCTTCTGGGGGGGTTCCTATGGCCACCACTGCCCCCGCCGTACGTGCCGTCATCGTCGCTCTCTCTCCCACTCACCGCCGCAGCCCCTATGGATTATGCCCTAATCCCTACACAACTGGGCTCGAGACTGCCCACGGCTTTTCCTCATACAAGTCCGGACGGACCCATTCTTCCTGGGTCCGGTCCGTCTCCCTTAATCGGCCCTAGTTCAACCCAACCCGTTTCCCAAATCCGGCCTACTCATCCATCGGGTGTTGGCGTTCCACCACCCCACGTGGGCCCTGCTGTGGGTCCCCCTCTATATGTTCCTGGGTTTCAGGCCCCACAAGCATCTACTTCTGCTAATGCGGATGATTATTATGCGTCTGATGACGAGTTTCCAGATCATGTTGACTATCGTGGACGTGGAGGGCGCAATAGTGGTCGTGGTCGTGGACATATGGACCGTCGATCCGCGAATGCCCCTATTGACTGGGAGGGCACTGTCCAGGCTCGGCCGGTACATGTCACGTTTCCTGATGGACGTGATCCAGATGTGTGGATTTCACATGCTAAACGCTTCTTCCACTTTCATCGGACCCCCGCTTATGAGCGTTGTGAGTTGGCTTCCATTCATATAGAAGGGCGTGCTATGCATTGGGTGGACTAGTATTTGGAGCGTCACCCAGATTCTACATGGGACGAGTTTGAGCAAGCCCTTCGTCTACGCTTTGGCCAAACTGCTTATACGAATTATAATAGCCTACTTCCTCAGATTCGCCAGCGTGGGTCAGTTCAAGACTATTAGGATGAGTTTGAGCAATTGGTCAACCGTGTTCAGGGCTGGCCTGAGCATACACTTATGGGAGTTTTCAAAGCAGGCTTACGAGCGGATATTAAAGCTGAGTTGCAGTCTTTTCCACGCATATCCTTGACAGAAACGATGCGTGTGGCTCGTGTTTGTGAGGAAAAGCTGACTCAGTTGGGGCGTTCTTTCTCTAAGCCTTCTCCTTCTCCTTCTCCTTCCCACCTGCCTCCGTCATCTGGCCAGCCACGTGCTACTCAACCGCCTGGTAATTCCTCAACTCCTCCTATTACTCGACTTACTCCTTCGCAGATGGCCGATCGACGTTCCAAAGGACTATGTTACAATTGTGATGAAAAATATGCCCCTGGACATCGCTGCACTACACGTCAATTCTATATGCTTGATGAGTGTTATGATGCTGATTATACGGATGACACTTGTGCTAATCTTGTTGAGGAGGATTTGACCTCTATTGAGGCTTGTTAGATGGAAATTACTTTGCAGGCTTTTTCTGGTACTTTTACTCCATGTACTATGCGCGTCAATGGGTTGATTAAAAAATAACCGGTTTCAGTTTTGATTGATAGTAGGAGTTCCCACAATTTTGTTAATGACCGTGTTGTCTCAGCTGAGCATTGCTTCTTTTAGACACTTAATGGAGTCTCCTAATTGTTTCATGTTACCCTTCATGTTATTGACATGTTCGTTTTCCCCCCTCTGTCATAACTAGAGAAATAACGTTAAGTTCTTTGTCTTAATTGTCCAGGTAAATTTTTAGGAAGGATCTGAAAAATACATAAATTTGAGAAAGGATGTCAACTATTTCACTATCTTCACCGAGTGCATGCTGTTGTTCACTTCTCCCATTGATCCCAATGTCACCATCACTTACCTCTTCATCAAAAAGATTACCAGGTATACTACGATATTTTAATATTCTCTTTCATGGATTGCAGCACCTTTTGAAAGACTTTTTACTTACAGAATGGTCATTTAGTATATGGGTAATTATGTCTACCCGTGGTGTTTCTCTAAAAAAAAAGTTGCTGATGGTAGAGTTGCACATATTACTTCACCAATGTTAATTGTAGTGAAATATGCAGCTCAAGGTCTGCTATCGTTTGAACCTTCTATTCTATTAAATCAACATGACTTGCATGCATGCTGAGCCATATTGGTCAACCATTGGAATTTTTGGATATGCTCACTGCATTTGGATAATGCGTACTCTGTTGTGGCTAAAGAGGAGTCATTTCTTAGGGTAGAATCTGCAAGGCTTTGATGATATTCCTTTCCTTTTATTTACCGATTTAGAACACACTGTATTGAGTTCATTGAGGTTCGTGTTGAATTCAGTCTTAACTTAAAGAATATTAGCTTTGCCATCTTCATTATATGTGAGATTTGTAAGTTAGAGAACACTAGAATTTGAAGTCGTTATGTAACTAGTACAACTAATATTTTGAATGTGTAAGAAGCTGGTTGTTTTCAATCGCTCATTCAAGCAGGTTTTGATTCGATTAGCAGTTATGTAAAGTTGTCAATGGCCTGCACTAAGATTTTTATTCATGACTTTTCGTTGTTAGTAGGCAAACCTCTGCCCTTTCATTTTGCAATTCAGCAGCTGTGTAATTCTTTTTGTTTTCCTGTTTTCTTTCTGAGTACATGTGTGGTGACTAGCAGGTGATTGATCCAGCTACTTTCCTGTATAGTGCAGCCTTAGTCATTTTGAAGAGAATTTTGCTATGCATGAATTTCTACAGTTATATAGTGATGTTACATATGATTCACACTTTAAAGTTTCGTTTTGAGTGTAAATGAACTGTAGCCAGGATTGTCTTAATAAATGACTAATGTGGAAGTTGACAAATTAAAGCTTGGTTAAAAAAAGTAGAAAATACAAGTTGGTTTATAAATATTTATGTTGGAGAAATGATCCCACTACAAATTTACCATCAAGATGTTGAACAATTATCAATACTCTTAATGTAAATATTAGTTGATTTAATATCACATTCCCAGAAATCTGAGATTAGATTCATAGAACCGATCCCTAGCAGTTGTTATATTTCGTCTTACTTTGCTTTTTTATTGTAACCATCAAGTAGATGGCTGTCACACTCTTAAATATTAGTTGTCTTATCTAACTGCAGAAAAATTAGAAGTGGGTTTTGGAAGGGATAATCAACTATTTAGATCAGGCTCGAAAGTGTCTCTGTCATGCTCTCAACCATTTACAAGCAGAAGGTCTAAACTATGTACCCGTCGATTTATATCTGCTGTGATATGTGCTGCTGCAATGGTCAGTACTTTGTCTCTTCAGCTTCACTGATTTTGGTTTAAATGCTTAGAATAGCTTGACTTTTGTGAACGCCATGTCAGGCCTGTATAGATAAGTATAGATACGTCAGCGGGCCAACGTCAGCAATAGCCATCATGCCAGTAGGATAATTGATTAGGATTGCGTATCTTATTGTAATCAGGCCCGTTTAGGCTAATTGTTAGGTAACGGTCTGATTGAGAATAATTAAGTCAATTAGTAGCCCATCAGCTGGGCCAGATGGCGCATGCCCCTAAGCAGACGCACCATCTTCTTTCCTTTATATGTTGGGTGTCCTCCTGAGTGGAGGGTTATGCAATAGAAACCATTTCAGTTATTACTTTTTTTCTTCCTTCTTTTCACTTTTGCCGTCGAGATACCCTGTGACCATTGCCAGTCACAACATTGGTA
This sequence comes from Houttuynia cordata, assembly GCA_039654745.1. Lineage (NCBI taxonomy): Eukaryota > Viridiplantae > Streptophyta > Magnoliopsida > Piperales > Saururaceae > Houttuynia > Houttuynia cordata. The sequence continues at coordinate 53,892,780 of CM077504.1, read as the reverse complement.
TCAGAGCGGTGCCGATCTGAGAGCAATCATGCCTCCTCGCAAACAACCACTGAGAATGCCAGAAATCCGAGAGGAACCTGAGGCGGCGAAAGAGGTGACTAGTCCACGACCGACGACGGAATCCAACTAGGAGGTATTGATCGCCATGATCAGTGCGCTTGGTGTCCGACTGCAGAACTTGGAGATGATCCATTCCCAGAACCAGGCGCCGAACCCGGCCAACCTGACAGCTACAACCACTCCACCGCCACCACCAGGGGGTCTTGGTGGTCCAGTTCGAACAGGGGGGTCTAGTGTTCTTGGCGGCTCTACACAGGCCCTGAACGCTGGGTCTTCCATCGCACATGGAATCCAACTAGGTTCCTTTAACCCAAGCGCTGAAGAGGGCAAATCTGGCCTTGAGGGACGAGGCACTCCAGGTGTTTGAAGAAATGACACAATGAATCTGCACATGCGAAATGTCCAGCGTGAGTTGGACGCGGATTGGGAGGAGTTTCTAGGCTATCGTGGAGGCCAGAGGGGTAGCGCAGAACCCAAGTTGGCGCGGTTCCAATTTCCACGATTCAATGGTGAAGAGGACCCCGTGGAATGGCTATACAAGGCAGACAAGTTCTTCGCCTATCAGGGGACCGTTTCAGAGGCCGAACGCCTGCGCGTGGCCGCCTTTCACTTAGATGGAGATGCTTCGGTCTGGTACCAGGCCTTTGAGAAGGAGGTACGATTTCCAACTTGGGCGTCATTCTCGGATGAGTTGTGCATCCAGTTTGGGCCGAACGAATTTCAGGATTTCAACGAGATGCTCTCCACCATCAGGCAAACAACAACTATGAGGGTATACTATTCAGAGTTTATGAAGATTGCGAACTGCTTGCCAGAGTGGCCGGTCACAGCACTGGTTGGCACTTTCAAGCGCGGCCTAAAATTGGAGATAGCAGACGAAATGCGGCATTTTCCTTGTCACACGATGAGGGATGTGGTGCGTCACGCCCGCATTGAAGAGGAGAAGCTGGCCAGATGATCTACACATGAAATATGCATTATATTATCTCCTAAACTTATATTTATGCTAGTGTTTGATTAGAATTACTACTACTTTAATATAGTTTTTGATTTTTGTAGGAAACAAGAGTAATATACAAAAATGAGGTGAAAACGGACTTCAATGGTCAAATTATCATAACTCCGTGTACAAATATCGGATTGGACTGATTCAAGTCTCATGTTAAATTTCAAGATGTCAGCTTTCCAACGCCACCAACCACGCGCAATTCGGAGCAAAAAGTTATAGCCATTTAAAAATTCCGGACAGTAAAAACGATCGATCGCATCCTTACGCGATCGATCGCGTCTTCCGCTAAAAAACACTACATTGGAGAAAACGATCGATCGGACACCAAAACGATCGATCGTATCTACTGGAATTTTTGGCCTAGCACGAAGTTTTGAAGACAGTAAAAACGATCGATCGACTTCGTCCGGCGTCGTTCGCCAGACGATCGATCGGAAGCAATTAACAAAGGAAAACGGCTTCGTTCGGCTGCGTTCGCAAGGCGATCGATCGTGCTATACGGGCGATCGATCGGTGCATACGGAAAACGCGATTTAACCCTATTTTGACTCGGATTTGGAAGGGGATTTGAGGGCTTTCCTTCATCCTTATATATATGCCTTAAGGGAGAACGTATTGGGCACTCAACCTTGGAGAACCAGAGCTTTATTGGAGGCTAGAGAGGAGCAAGAGAAGGAGTCTTGAGCAAAGAAGAAGAAGAAGGATTCATGACGATGGATCTACTTAAATAGGCTTTTCTTTTCTCCCTTTCTATGTGTAACTAAACTTTTATTCAAGGCTTGATGAAGCCCTAGATGTGTATTGCTACTCTTGATAGTTTAATTCTATAAAGTTGATTATGATTCATGCTTAATGCGATTTCATGAGTTCTTTTGAGTGCTTGACCATAGACTTGATTGATATGAATGAAATTAGATCTTTTTAATTCCTGCGCTTAGCTAAAAGTAGGCTGGTGTTAATTCTATGCCCGACCAAGGATAGGACCATTAGCCCAAATGATAATTCTATGCCCGACCAAGGATAGAATTATCTACATTAATTTTTAGTGGATGAAGTCTCGTGTCCGACCAAGAACGTGAGTGAATTCATTGTGATTTGTGTGTCTGACCATGAACACAAATTACCATATCATGTCAATGTATGCTTAATAATAATTGAGAGTAGTAATTGCATGTCTAGTGGTGGATTCTCTGCCTTGATACTTCTCCATATTGATTAAATCTCAGTTAGATTAGATAAAGTCCATTGCTTTCTTTAGAATTAATTAAACTACATCTTTTTCTTCTCTTGAATTTGGTAAAAGATGAATCCGTCCCTGAGGTTCGACAACCCTTTAATACTCACCGTAGTACAATTGCCTTGTGCACTTGCAAGGGTTTATATTTAAACGATCAAGTTTTTGGCGCCGCTGCCGGGGGACGGCACAATAGTTTACCAAATTCTTAGCATAATTAGTTTTAGAGTAGTTTAGTGAGTCTTAACTTAGATTATTCGTCAGTAGCTTAATTTGTGTTTTGCTTTCTTTTGCAAGGTTAAGAGAGGACGTGGAATTCTCGCCAACGTGGAAGGGCCACCCCTTCCCCTAGTTTGCATTCTCTTATCTTTCTCTTTTTAGATTAATTTGTGTGTTTGGTTTTTTTCTTTTCTTTCTGTGACTGCATGTTGTGCTAGTTGTAGCTATTAGGACTGCTAGTTGTTGATATCTAGGACTGATGATTGCTAGTTGTGGATATCTAGGGTTGATTTTCTGATTTGTGGATGTGTGATATTTTGGTTCGGTTGATGAATGCATGGTGAAGAAATGTCTTCACCTTTCTATGGATTTAGCCATGAGAACCCATATAGGAGCTTTAATGATTATTGTTCTTCACACACACACATACTACCCCTCCCTATGAAGTGCCCTACCACCCACGTCCTTTATATGCTGATTCTTACAACCGTGGTTGGGATAATCACTCCAATTTTTGGAGTGACACATCTTCCCTACAATACACAACTCCTTATATGTCGGAACCATGTGCCCTCTGTTTAAGTCATATTCATACCCTAGTGGAGTGCCCTTTGGCCCATGAATACCCTGAATTTATAAGAAAATATGTGAATGAGGCCCAAAGTCTTCATAGGTGGGAGGACCATCCTAATTCTCCTTGGGAGCAACCCAACCTTGGGCCCACTCTTCATGAGGCCCCTAGACAAGATTTACTAAGCCAACAACTGCCTTACCAACCAGCCTCTACTCCTCAGTTTGGTCAATCTACCTTAGAAGATAAAATGAACCAAATAATAGCCAACCAATCTGCCATCCTCACAGCCTTAACTAAGTTGTCAACTGGATATAGGGAAATGAGAGAAGAGTACATCCCACCTGTCCAACCCCATTATCCGATGGGCCAATTTTCTGATGAAGGGATGTGTTTTTCCCCTGATTATGATGTTACATCCCTTCATAATGCCCAAAGGTTTGACAATGAGCTTGAGTGGGTTTTACATAATGATCAAGAGGGTGTAGAAATTAAAGAAGAAGTGAGTGTGTTGATAGAACCAAATTTTCAACCTTTTTCTATAGCTGAGGAGTTGCAGTCTACAACACTGTTAATGGAACCTTCTATTCCTGAAACACCATTCATACCTTGTCTAGATCAATCTAACTCTTTGTTTATTGAAAGTAACTTAGATTGTTTCATAGATTGTTTAGTTGAGTCACTAATTGAGGAAGCTTTCCCAATTGGGTTACTAGAAGAGGCCCCTAAGGCTAAAATGGTTAATTTGGAGGAGGAACCTTTTATTCTAAATTTTTCTAATGACCATTTATCATGGTTAATGCAGGGACCCCTCTTTCCAAAGCTTCCCTTCCCACCACTTCATCCTTTTATTCCACGATGTGCTCCATACTTAGGCAACAAGGATAGGAGCGTGTGGTGCAATCATTTAATTGATCCAGGTTGATGACTTCATAACCTGGCCCCTACAGAGGATCATGGCTTCGTCTGGCTGAAGACGTTAAACTTAGCGCTTGGTGGGAGGCAACCAACGTATTCGGGTGTATTCTCTCCTTTATCTGATTTTCTATGTTATATGCTCATTGTCATGCTATGTTTTGTTCACATTGAGGACAATGTTCATAATAGGTTTGGGGGAGGGAATATTACTTATAAAAAAAATTAAAAATTGAAAAAATCTTAAAAAAATTTTGATTAGTTTTTAGGTTGTTTGTTAGTATTTTTCTCAGGATTTGATAGTTTATCCCGTAATAATGCATGTTACAATTCTTAGGAGATTAATTTGCTTTGGAAGTGTGAGTAAGTATACTGGAGGATAGATACACTTAACTGAGCATATCTTTCTATTACAGTCCTCTTGGAACAAGTGCTTGAACTAAGAAAACTCACTTACACACACTAGTACATAAAGTAATACCATTTAGAGATTTGTTGAATGCTAATCTACAGTGGGATGTCTTTAGTCATAGTCATTGGATGATGTGTAGTTATCTGATGAGCTTAAAAGATCATGATAGAACATTTACTTAGCTATGGCAAGGGATTGGAACCGGAAATAGGTTGAGAGTATAATACAGCCTGGACAAAATAAAGATGTGCTGAAAATATGAATGATGAAAATGAAAAAATGTGAAAAAATGAAAACAAAATGAAAGAAAGGGGCTGCTTAACTTTATAGGATTAACTTAGGCTGATGCTCGGGCCCGAAGCGGTCTCTTAAAACCTAATACCCTAAGCTAAATTGGCTGGGAGTCATTGGCCTGAGTCATTGCTAAACCTAAGCATCTTGAAGTCAGGCCTTACACAGTCCTAGCGGAAAAAAAAAGGAAAAAAAGTATGTGGTGTATTATCCTCTCAAATCTAGAATGTTGGACCCGAAGGAGGCGCGCAGATCTGTGCTATCATGAACCTAAAGATTACGATGACTATGTAGATTCTGATGTTCTTTGGTTAATGGGTAACACTGGATCTGTATAAACAGAAATTTAGAATGTATTGCTACAATGTTCTACACTTCTACTATTTATGTTATCATGCTATATAATATTTGAGCAGAAATTTCCAAGATGAAAGTGTGGAATAAAACCACTTACTTGAGGGCTTCTATATTCCTGTTGATTATGAACCAAGTACCTGTGGTTAATTCTCTTAAGCATTGTAGTTTGTATTTGTCTGGATAATAGGTTTGTGTGTTTTGCAATGTTTTAATTTTTGCTTTGTTTTTGCACTTAGGTTAATTAGATTAATAAATACATGTTTGTGGGTAGCATGGCTGCAAACCCTCACGAGACAACACTCGTCCTACTAGGGACACCTAGAGGTTTAACGGCTTGTTGCATATGCTCAATGCAATCGTGTTCCCTACGAAAGTGGTGTTTACTTTTCTGTATTAGTTTCTTTAGTTGTTTGTTTGATTTTGATTTTGTTTTGTTTTGCTAGGGACTAGCAAAATGTAGGTTTGGGGGTGTGATCTACACATGAAATATGCATTATATTATCTCCTAAACTTATATTTATGCTAGTGTTTGATTAGAATTACTACTACTTTAATATAGTTTTTGATTTTTGTAGGAAACAAGAGTAATATACAAAAATGAGGTGAAAACGGACTTCAATGGTCAAATTATCATAACTCCGTGTACAAATATCGGATTGGACTGATTCAAGTCTCATTTAAAGTTCAAGATGTCAGCTTTCCAACGCCACCAACCACGCGCAATTCGGAGTTTGGAGCAAAAAGTTATAGCCATTTGAAGATTCCGGATAGTAAAAATGATCGATCGCATCCTTACGCGATCGATCGCGTCTTCCGCTAAAAAACACTACATTGGAGAAAACGATCGATCGGACACCAAAACGATCGATCGTATCAACTGGAATTTTTGGCCTAGCACGAAGTTTTGAAGACAGTAAAAACGATCGATCTACTTCATCCGGCGTCGTTTGCCATACGATCTATCGGAAGCAATTAACAAAGGAAAACGGCTTCGTTCGGCTGCGTTCGCAAGGCGATCGATCGTGCTATACGGGCGATCGATCGTGCTATACGGGCGATCGATCGGTGCATACGGAAAACGCAATTTAACCCTATTTTGACTCGGATTTGGAAGGGGATTTGAGGGCTTTCCTTCATCCTTATATATATGCCTTAAGGGAGAACGTATTGGGCACTCAACCTTGGAGAACCAGAGCTTTATTGGAGGCTTGAGAGGAGCAAGAGAAGGAGTCTTGAGCAAAGAAGAAGAAGAAGGATTCATGACGATGGATCTACTTAAACAGGCTTTTCTTTCTCCCTTTCTATGTGTAACTAAACTTTTATTCAAGGCTTGATGAAGCCCTAGATGTGTATTGCTACTCTTGATAGTTTAATTCTATAAAGTTGATTATGATTCATGCTTAATGCGATTTCATGAGTTCTTTTGAGTGCTTGACCATAGACTTGATTGATATGAATGAAATTAGATCTTTTTAATTCCTGCGCTTAGCTAAAAGTAGGCTGGTGTTAATTCTATACCCGACCAAGGATAGGATCATTAGCCCAAATGATAATTCTATGCCCGACCAAGGATAGAATTATCTACATTAATTTTTAGTGGATGAACTCTCGTGTCCGACCAAGAACGTGAGTGAATTCATTGTGATTTGTGTGTCTGACCATGAACACAAATTACCATATCATGTCAATGTATGCTTAATAATAATTGAGAGTAGTAATTGCATGTCTAGTGGTGGATTCTCTGCCTTGATACTTCTCCATATTGATTAAATCTCAGTTAGATTAGATAAAGTCCATTGCTTTCTTTAGAATTAATTAAACTACATCTTTTTCTTCTCTTGAATTTGGTAAAAGATGAATCCGTCCCTGAGGTTCGACAACCCTTTAATACTCACCGTAGTACAATTGCCTTGTGCACTTGCAAGGGTTTATATTTAAACGATCACCAGACAAAGGAGGGGGGGACGTGGGAGTTTTCCAGCCAAGCCCCCTGCTAGCCCAGCGCTGGGGCCACTGTCGTCTCCTGCTCCAAACTCCAGTCGACCTACGACGACTGGCTCTGTTATTCCCCCTGTTTGGCGACTTACTACTGCTCAGATGGAGGAGCGTCGCGCCAAGGGGCTATGTTACAGATGCGATGAAAAGTTTGTTCCCGGGCACAGGTGCGCAGTACGGGGAAGTTTACTCATAGAAGAAGTCGACGAGGATGTTTCTTTCCAACACGAGGAGATGACCCCAGAGTACCCTGACGTGCAACCTGAGATCTTCGTGCACGCTTATTCAGGGACCTTTACCCCACGCACCATGCGGGTACAAGGACTCCTCAAGCGACAGGAGGTGGCGGTATTGATTGACAGTGGGTCGACACACAATTTTATCAACGACAAGGTTGCACAGCGATTGGGTTGCTATGTGTCCGATGCCAAGCCTTTTGACGTGCTCATTGGCGACGGCAAACACCTCAGGAGTTCAGGGGTCTGCGCCCAAGCTGCCCTTACTATCCAAGGCCACACCTTCATCACAGACTTGTTTCTACTGCCCACGAAGGGGGCGGATGTGGTCCTAGGGGTCCAATGGCTGCAAGACCTTGGGGATGTGGTCTGGAACTTTAAGGACCTCATTATGGATTTCGAGGTGCACGGACAGCGGGTTCGCCTCCAAGGAGCCCAACCAGGTGCCTTGCATACGGCCCAGGCTGTAGGGTCATTCTTCAAGTTCGCGCCCCAGGGGCTCTTGTTGCAGCAATGGGCAGTGGTGGATGTTGAACAGATTGACATACCGGAGGACTTGCGTTCTTTACTAGATGATCATGCCAACATATTCTCGGAGCCAACCGGCCTACCACCTGCCCGATCACACGATCATGCCATTCCACTACTACCTAATGCTGCACCGGCCAATGTGTGCCCATACCGCTACCCTCATATCCAGAAAGCAGAGATTGAGTGCCTGGTGCACGACATGCTGCAGTTCGGTATTATTCAGCCCAGCAACAGTTCCTTCTCCTCGCCGGTTCTACTGGTCCGAAAGAAGGATGGGTCATGGCGATTTTGTGTTGACTACCGCGCCTTGAACGCTATCACAGTCAAAGACAAGTACCCAATACCAGTTATAGAGGAGTTGCTGGATGAGATAGCCGGTGCCACGGTGTTTAGCAAACTCGATTTGCGTGCAAGATATCATCAAATCTGCATGAAACCGTCGGATGTCCACAAAACTGCATTTCGAACACATGACGGTCATTTCGAGTTTTTGGTCATGCCCTTCGGCCTGACGAATGCTCCTGCTACCTTTCAAATTCTCAAGAATGACTTGTTCCGGCCATTCCTCAGACAGTTCATCCTGGTTTTCTTCGATGACATCCTAATATACAGCTAGTCTTGGGATGCACACTTAGAACATTTGCGGTCAATTTTCTCTATTTTACGGACTCATTCCTTATTGATCGAAGTGTTCCTTTGGTAGCAAACAGGTGGAGTACTTGGGTCATATCATTTCGCACGAGGGCATTTCCACTGACCCCTCGAAGGTAGCTGCCATGCTGTCCTGGCCGGCACCCACCTGTGTCAAGGGTCTCCGCGGTTTTTTGGGGCTAATAGGGTATTATCACAGATTCATCAGCCAGTATGGGGTTATTGCCAGCCCACTGACCGCACTACTCAAAAAGGGGGCCTTTGCATGGACAACAGAGGCGCATAAGGCTTTTGAGCGTCTGAAACAGGCTATGGTTACTGCACCTGTTTTGGTATTACCAGATTTCACTCTTCCCTTTGTGGTGGAAACGGATGCATCGGATACAGGCATGGGGGCGGTCCTCTTGCAGAACGAACGCCCAGTGGCCTTCTTCAGCAAATCTCTCGCCGGCCGCTCTTTGACACTGTCGGCCTATGAGAGGGAAATGCTGGCCATTGTTCATTCAGTAACCAAGTGGCGTCCTTACTTGTTGGGTCGACGTTTCATTATCCGTTCCAACCATCAGCCATTGAAGCATTTTCTTGAGCAACGAGTTTCTACACCAACACAGCAGCGCTGGGTCAGCAAGCTTCTAGGGTATGATTATGAGATCGTCTACAAGAAGGGGTCTGAGAATACAGTCGCGGATGCTCTTTCACGGTGCTCGACAGAGGGTGCCTGTATGACTATGACCGGGCCGACTTGCCCCTTTCTTCCCGATCTATGTGGCGCCTATACTGAGGACCCCGCCACTAGCCAGTTGATCGAACTTCTCCGCGGGCATCAATTGGATGATCCTTCCTTCACTTGGCACGGTGACACTTTATTTTGGAAAGGGAAGCTGTGGGTGCCTAACAACAGGGACTTGCGTCGACGTGTTCTTTCACATTTTCATGACACACTCATGGCGGGACATGAGGGAGCCTTCCGGACCTACAAACGGGTGAGCCAGAGTTTCTTGTGGCCTGGAGTAAGGAAAGACGTTCAACAGTATGTGGCTGCTTGTGACACTTGCCAGCGCGCCAAGGCTGTCACTACCTCTCCCTAGGGTCTTCTTCAACCCCTTCCCATTCCAGATCAGATATGGGAGGATATCTCTATGGACTTTGTGGAAGCCTTGCCCGCGGTCCAAGGGAAGTCGATCATTCTTGTGGTGGTGGACCGACTCTCAAAATATGCTCATTTTTGTGCTTTGAGCCATCCTTTTACAGCCAGGACGGTTGCGGAAACCTTTGTCAAAGAGATCGCCCGGTTACACGGGATGCCTAAGACTATCGTCTCAGATCGAGACAAGGTTTTCATTTCTGCATTCTGGCGTGAGTTTTTTGCTCTCCAAGGCATGAAACTCAACATGAGCACGGCTTACCATCCCCAGACAGACGGCCAGACAGAGGTCGTCAACAGGTGTGTGGAGCAATATTTGCGCTGCTTTGTGGGGGATCAGCCTCGTAAATGGTTACAACTTCTTCCTTGGGCAGAGTGGTCTTACAATACAGCTTATCACACACGGATGGGGTTCATGCCATTTGAAGTTGTCTATGGCCATCCACCTCCTTCTGTCCACTCTTATGTGCCTCACAAGTCGTCCATTGCTGAGGTCGACATTACTTCAAACAAGGGATGAGGTTCTCCGACAGTTGAAGACCAATCTCGCAGCCGCACAGAACCGTATGAAACAGCATGCAGATAAGAAAAGGACTGATCGGGCCTTTCAGGTGGGGGATTTGGTTTATGTGTCCGTCCTACCACAGCGCCAGACCTCCTTGTTCAGAATGGATCAGGCCAAGTTAGCACCTCGTTATCATGGGCCATATTCTGTGCTCGAACGTATCGGGCCCGTTGCTTATCGTCTGGCTCTACCTCCGGGGTCATTGGTGCACCCAGTTTTCCATATTTCGCGCCTCCGACGTTTTGTGGGCGATGCTTCTTCGGTCACTATAGGTGGGCCCTTATCTTTTATGCCTTCCTGTGGATACAGATACTCCAGTGCCAGCATCTATCATTGACAAACGACGTGTTCGTAAGGCGGGTCACATTATTACAGAGATATTAGTGGCAAGGAAGGGCCATTCACTTGAAGATGCTGATCTATACATGAAATATGTATTTTATTATCTCTTAAACTTATGATTATGCTAGTGTTTGATTAGAATAACTACTACTTTAATATAGTTTTTGGTTTTTGTAGGAAACAAGAGTAATACACAGAAATGAGGAGAAAAGTAACTCAAATGGTTAAATTATTATAACTTCATGTACAAATGTCGGATTGAACTGATTCAAGTCTCACAAGTTCGAGAAGTCAGCTTTCCAACGCCACCAACTACGTGCAATTCGGAGTTCGGAGCAAAAAGTTATAGCCATTTGAATTTCATGAACAGTAACAACGATCGATCGGCAATCAATGCGATCGATCGCCTCAGCCGCAAATACAGTATTATTGAAGGAAACCATCGATCGGCAACAAAACGATCGATCGTATCTACTAGAATTTTTCAATCGCCGAAGACAGTAACTACGATCGATCGATATCATACAGCGTCGATCGGGAAAGCGATCGATCGGAGGAAAATAACGAAGGAATTGCGATCGATCGGACAGCGAACGATCGTCAATACGGAGCAATCGATCGCCGTATGCGGAAAACCAAAATAAGACCTATTTCGACTCGGATTTGGAAGGGAACTTCGTGGTTTCTCTTCAAACTTATAAATAGGCCTTATGGGAGAACGTTTTGTGCATCACATATTCAACCCTTGGAGAATCTAGACCTAAATTGGAGGCTAGAGCAAAGGAGAGAAGGAGATGAAGAACATGATGGTGATTTCTCTTCCGATGCGAGGCTAAACACTTTTCCAAGGCGTAGATGAAGCCCAATAATCTGGTTGTGTAGTTTTTTTTCTCTCATCTTATGTTTTTACTCTAGTTGGTGTATGGATTTTATTGTGTAATTACCGTTAATTCAATAAAGGTTTGTTCTTTGTACTCGAGAGAGACAAGAGTGAATTCTTGTGAGTTTCAATCCGAAGAATACTTGTGTATCCGAGAGGAACGTAAGTAGACTGAGGTGTTATATACCAATAAAATTTCATTGGTTTATACTCGAGAGAGATAGATCACAATTCCATGTTTTAATTGTTTTATGTGTTACATCCGAGAGGAGAGCACTATATTTTGAGTTGACAAGTGTATGTCCGAGAGGAATATGCTAGCCAATTGGAAATCTTTATTCAAAAGAGAGAGAGAAACGATACACTAGTTTATTGTGGTGGATTCGAAGCCTTGGTCTTCTCCATATTGTTTAAATCTCCCATAGTTTAGTTAAAAGTTCATTGCTTTTTTAGTCTAGAATCAACATTGCTACTTTCTTTTGAATTTGGTAAAATATTAATCCGTCCCTGAGGTTCGACAACCCTTTTTAATACTCACCGTAGTACAATTGCCTTGTGTACTTGCAAAGGTTTTAATTTTAAACGATCAAGTTTTTGGCGCCGTTGCCAGGGACGACATAATAGTTTACTAAATTCTTAGCATAGTTAGTTTTAGAGTAGTTTAGTTTAAGTTAGATTTCTTTTTAGTAGCTTAATTGCCTTCTTCTTCTTTTGCAGAATTAAGAGAGGACGCTGATTTTCGTCATCATTAGAAGGGCCATCCCTTCCCACTGTTTGCACTCTCTTATCCCTCTTTTAGAGTAAATTTGGGTGCTTGGTGTTTTTCTTTTCTTTTTGGGATTGCATGACGTGCTAGTTGTCGCTATTAGGTTGCTAGTTGTCGCTATCTAGGGTTGATGCTTGCTAGTTGTCGTTATTAGGATTGCACAGGTTTTGTTTGATTTTTATTGTGCATGCATGGTCGTCGCTCCCTGAACCCCAACCTTGCCTTTGATCCTGATCCTGAGCGCCTATATAGAATCTGTAGAACTCCTAGCAAACAATTCCCTGAAATTCATCCAATGGCGGACAACATGAACCTTGGGGGTGGGAATGGCCTAAACCAGAATCCACTAATGCCTCATGCCCGTACCCTGCAAGACTACTACCGTCCTACTGCCCACACCTCTCCTTCCTGTATCCTACTTCCTGCAACCGTAGCTAATTTTGAAATTAAGCCAAACATCATCCAGATGCTACCCACATACCATGGTAAATTAAATGAGAACCCCTATAGGCACCTACAAAACTTCCTGGAGGTTAACACAACCTTTAAACTTATACTATCTAATGACCAGGTGCGCCTTAGGTTGTTCCCCTTCACCTTAAAAGATAAGGCCAAGGAATGGCTATACTCCCTTGAGCATAACTCTATTTCTACTTGGGAGGAACTTCAGGCCGAATTCGTCAAGAAATACTTTCCTGTGGGGCGAACCAATAAGATTCGCCATGAAATCATCACCTTTACCCAGATACCTAATGAACAATTCCATGAAAGCTGGGAGAGGATGAAAGCCTTACTCCGGTCCTGTCCCCACCATGATGTGCCCAAGTGGTAATTAGTACAAAGATTTCATGAGGGTGTGTGCGATCAGCATAAGACCCTAATAGACACCTCCTGTGGAGGCACATTCATGAAGAAAACCCTGGATGATGCTTGGGATCTATTAGAGGACCTGAGCGAAAACTCTTTACACAGTGCCACCCTCTATAGATCTGAAGGCCATATGTCTGGCAGGAGTGCCTCAAGGGGAGGCATGTATGATGTTAAAGCTACCACGAACCTAGAACACCAAGTGACATCCCTTACTGAGAGGTTTGACAGGTTTTTCTCACAGACTCCACCTTATACCCCAACCTCTCAAGATGTCTGTGCCATCTGTGCCAGCCCTATGCACACTATTGTTGACTGCCCCTCAGCCTCCTAGTATCCTGATCTTGTCCAGGAGTACGTCAACCTTGCACAAACCTATCCTATAGCCAATAACCCCTACTCAAATACCTATAACCTGGGGTGGTGAAATCATCCCAATTTAGCATGGAAACAACCCAACCAGGGGCCCACTTTCAATCAGGCCCCAAGACAAGAATTCTCAAACCCAACTCAGTCTTACCAACCAGCCACAAATCCTCCATTTGGCCAAACCAATAAGAAACCATCTTTCAAAGTTCAGATGAGCCAAATGCTAGCTACCCAATCTACCCTCCTCTCAGCTTTTAATGCGATGGAAGCTAAGGTGGACGCCAAGATAGAAACCAAACACAGAGAGCTGACAGGTGAGCTAAAAACCCAGGCCCAGCTTGTTCATTCTCATACACAATCCATTGCCAAAATAGAAACCAAATTAGGACAGCTGGCCCAATCTATGAACCGTAGGGAAGTAGGAACCTTGCCCAGCCAACCACAGCAGAACCCTAGAGGCCAGTTCACCGTTGAAGGTTCCCATTATCCAAATGAGCAGGTGCAAGCCGTTACTACCCTAAGAAATGGTAAACAAGTTGACAATCAAGTTAGGGACCCAACCATTGCGAGTGAGGATACTCCCCTTGAGAAACAGAACCAACCCACTCCTACCATGCCTGAGCCAGTTAGTCTCCCACCACAGAAGGATGTCCCAGCTGAACCCAACAATGAAAATTCCTATATCCTCAGGGCTCCTTTCCCTCAATGCCTTAACCAACCCTCCCCATTTATTAAGTCCCACCAACGAATGGAGGAAATGTTAGAGGTGTTCAAGCAGGTTAAGATCAACCTTCCCCTCTTAGATGCCATCAAACAAGTACCTGCCTATGCCAAGTTTCTGAAAGACCTGTGTACCCAAAAGAGGAAAACCAAATCCCATGTCACCCAAAAAGTCATTTTGACCAACCAAGTAAGCTCTTTATTGACCAGTGATATGCCACCTAAATTTAAGGACCCAGGTGTCCCTATTATATCCATTGTCATAGGTGACCATACCATTAGCCGAGCTCTCTTGGACTTAGGGGCCAGTGTCAACCTCCTCCCTTACTTAGTGTATGAACAACTTGGCCTCGGAGAGTTGCAGCCTACCTCAGTCACTCTTCAATTAGCAGACCGATCCATTCACAGACCTAGAGGTGTTATAGAAGACGTTCTTGTTGGAGTTGACCGGTTCTATTTTCCTGTTGATTTTGTCATCTTAGACATGGAACCAGTTGCCAACTCCAAATCCCAAATTCCTGTTATCCTTGGCCGCCCTTTCCTAGCCACAGCCGATGCCACCATTAACTGTAGGTCAGGGCTCATGAACGTCCCATTTGGGAACATGAAAGTTAAATTAAACATTTTTAGTGCTTCCCAGCAACCCTCGAGTGAAGCTAAGTGCCTATTGGTTGACGACCTAGATGACCTAGTTCAGGAGTACCTTCTCTTTGCTGTGTTTAAGGATGCCCTTGAGCACACCCTTTTCTATGACTGGATCGATACTTATGAGGGCATACCTGACCTTGAGGAGGTCCATCACCATTTAGTGGCTACCCTATACCCAGGACATATCCCATGGAGACCCCACCCGACCCTCTCCCTGTGTCTACCGCCCCACCACTAAAACCTTCCATCAAATCCCCACCCACACTTGACCTAAAAACCCTTCCTAGTTCCCTCAAATACGTCTTCCTAGGACCCAACAACACCCTTCTTGTGATTATCTCATCTAGCCTATCTACTGACCAGAAAACCCAGTTGTTGGAGATCCTTACCACACACCGGCGAGCTATAGGGTGGACAGTAGTTGACCTCCGGGGTATAGACCCCTCTGTGTGTATGCATCGCATAAACCTGGAGGACCAGGCCAAACCTTCTAGGGAGGGGCAGAAACGGTTGAACCCTCACATGAGAGAGGTGGTGATGAAAGAGATAGTGAAACTTCTAGACGCAGGTATTATATACCCTATCTCTGACAGCGAGTGGGTGAGTCCTATCCAAGTTGTCCCTAAGAAATCAGGCATCACGGTGAAACTAAACTCAGAGGGTGAACTTGTGCCAATAAGAGAGACCACGGGCTGGCGGGTGTGCATTGACTATAGGAAGCTGAACTCTAACACCCGTAAAGACCATTTCCCTCTCCCATTCATTGACCAAATCCTAGAGAAATTAGCGGGCCAAGAGTTTTATTGCTTTTTAGATGGGTACTCCGGCTATAACCAAGTGCCAGTTTTTCCAAGGGATCAAGAAAAGACGACTTTTACATGCCCTTTTGGTACATTTGTGTATCGAAGAATGCCTTTTGGTCTTTGTAATGCCCCTGCTACATTTCAGCGATGCATGATGTCCATCTTTTCCGACATGATTGATAAATTTTTGGAAGTTTTCATGGACGATTTTTCGGTGTTTGGCGCTTGTTTAGATGAATGCTTGCACAAGCTTGCTTTGGTTTTAAAACGTTGTGAGGAAACAAACTTAGTGTTAAGTTGGGAAAAGAGCCACTTCATGGTTCAACAGGGGATTGTGCTTGGACATGTTATATCAAAAAGGGGTATAGAGGTTGACAAGGCCAAGGTCGACCTGATTGCTAATTTACCACCACCTACATCAGTTAAGTAAATACGGTCTTTCCTTGGCCATGCAGGGTTTTATCGCCGATTTATCAAAGATTTTAGCAAGATATCACGTCCATTATGTCACCTTCTCGGTCAGGATGTGCAATTTGAATTTGATGAGTCGTGTAAAGAAGCTTTTACCACATTAAAAACCCTCCTCTCTAGCTCCCCTATCATTAAGCCTCCTGATTATACACTGCCCTTCGAGATAATGTGTGATGCATCGAATTTTGCAATAGGGGCAGTGTTAGGCCAACGCATAAACAAAATTCCTCATGTTATCTATTATGCGAGCAAGACACTCAATGATACACAATTGAATTATACCACCACTGAAAAAAAGTTGCTTGCTGTTGTGTTTGCATTAGATAAGTTCAGGTCATACCTCTTGGGGAGTAAGATCATTATTTTCTCTGATCATGCAGCCTTGCGGTACCTTCTTTCTAAGAAGGATGCCAAGCCGAGGCTGATTCGTTGGATTTTACTCCTGCAGAAATTTGACTTTGAAATTAAAGATAAAAAGTGATGAGCAGCTCTTTGCTGTCTCCACTACATCTCCACCTTAGTTTGCACACATTGTGAATTATCTTGCTGTGGGTCAAATTCCAACCTTTTGGTCTAAACATGATGAAGACTTATTTTTCTCTCAAGTCAAACATTATTACTGGGATGACCCTGACCTGTTTAAGATATGTGCCGACCAAGTCATAAAACGATGTGTCCCTGAGAGTGAGTTTCATAGCATCCTATCTTTTTGTCACTCTCATGCTTGTGGTGGACATTTTGGTGGTAAGAAATCTGCGGCCAAAGTACTTCAAAGTGGTTTTTATTGGCCAACTCTATTTAAAGACGCCCATGCTTATTGTCAAACTTGTGATAGGTGTCAAAAATTGGGAGCCTTGTCTAAAAGGAATATGATGCCCCTACAACCAATTTTGATTGTTGATTTATTTGATGTTTGGGGTATTGATTTTATGAGACCTTTTCCACCATCTTTTGGTCATACTTATATTCTTGTTGCTGTGGATTATGTATCTAAGTGGATTGAAGCTATTGCCACTAGGACCAATGATCATAAAGTTGTGCTGAAATTTCTGAAATCTAACATTTTTAGCAGGTTTGGAACTCCTCGTGCTATCATTAGTGACAAAGGTTCACATTTTTGTAACAGGTCTTTTGAGGCTCTTCTCAAGAAATACTCTGTCACCCACAAGGTTGCCACACCATATCATCCTCAGACGAGTGGCCAAGTGGAGGTCTCCAACCGCCAAATCAAGCAGATTCTGGAGAAGACGGTTCGCCCCGATAGAAAGGATTGGTCCTTGAGACTGAATGATGCATTATGGGCCTACCGGACAGCTTTCAAGACCCCTATTGGTATGTCTCATTATAGATTGGTATACGATAAAGCTCGCCATTTACCTATTGAGTTGGAACATCGAGCTTATTGGGCTATTAAGGCCTACAACTTTGATATAGATAAAGCCGGCGAGCAGCGAAAACTCCAACTGAGTGAATTAGAGGAGATGCGCTTTGATGCATATGAGAATGCCAAACTCTACAAGATGAGGACCAAAGCCATACATGATAAGATGATATTCAGAAAGTCCTTTCAGCCTGATCAGAAGGTACTACTTTACAACTCTAGGCTGCACATATTTCCTGGGAAACTCCGATCTCGGTGGTCTGGGCCTTTTATTGTGAAAGAAGTATTTTCACATGGTGCTGTTGAGATCAAACATCCAAAAGATGGGAGTACATTCAAAGTTAATGGCCACCGTCTAAAACCCTATCTCGAGGCTGTTGGTGACCTAGATGACGGGCTGGTGTATTTAATTGATCCAATAATTACAGAATGATCGTGGCTCTGTCTGGCTGAAGACGGTAAACTTAGCATGGGAGGTAACCCACGTATTCAGGTGTATTCTCTCCTTTATTTGATTTTCTTTGTTATATGCTCATTGTCATGCTATATTTTGTTCACATTGTGGACAATGTTCATAATAGATTTAGGGGAGGGAATATTACTTGTATAAAAAAAATCATAAAAATTTGATTAGTTTTTAGGTTGTTTGTTAGTACTTTTTCTTAGGTTTTGATAGTTTATCCCGTAATGATGCATGTTACAATTCTTAGGAGATTAATTTACATTGGAAGTGTGAGTAAGTATACTGGAGGATAGATACACTTAACTGAGCATATCTTTCTGTTACAGTCCTCTTGGAATAGGTGCTTGAAAATAAGAAAACTCACTCCCACACACTAGTTACATAAAGTATTACCATCTAGAGATTTGTTGAATGCTAATCTACAGTGGGATGTCTTTAGTCATAGTCATTGGATGATGTGTAGTTGTCTGTTGTGCTTAAAAGATCATGATAGACCATTTACTTGGCTATGGCAAGGGATTGGAACCGGAAATAGGTTGAGAGTATAATACAGCCTGGACAAAATAAAGATATGCTGAAATATATGTGCTGAAAATGAAAATGCGAAAAAATGAAAACAAAATGAAAGAAAGGGGCTACTTGACTTTATAGGATTAACTTAGGCTGATGCTCGGGCCCGAAGCGGTCTCTTAAAACCTAATGCCCTAAGCCAAATTGGCTGGGAGTCATTGGCCTGAGTCATTGCTAAACCTAAGCATCTTGAAGTCAGGCCTTACACAGTCCTAGCGAAAAAGAAAAAAAAAATGTCTGTGGTGTATTATCCTCTCAAATCTAGAATGTTGGACCCGAAGGAGGCGCGCAAATTTGTGCTATCATGAACCTAAAGATGATGATGACTATGTAGATTCTGATGTTCTTTGGTTAATGGGTAACACTGGATCTGTCTAAACAGAAATTTAGAATGTATTGCTACAATGTTCTACACTTTCTATTATTTATGTTATCATGCTATATAATATTGAGCAGAAATTTTCAAGATGAAAGTGTAGAATAAAACTACTTACTTGAGGGCTTCTATATTCATGTTGATTATGAACCAAGTACGTGTGGTTAATTCTCTTAAGCATTGTAGAATGTATTTATCGGGATAATAGGATTGCTTGTTTTGCACTGTTTTTATTTTATTTTTGTTTTTCCACTTAGGTTAATTAGGTTTATAAATACATGTTTGTGGGTAGCATGGCTGCAAACCCTCACGAGATAACACTCGTCCTACTAGGGACACCTAGAGGTTTAACGGCTTGTTACATACGCTCAATGCAATCGTGTTCCCTATGAAATGGTGTTCACTTTTATGCATTAGTTCCTTTACTTTATTTGTTTGATTTTTGCTTTTGCTAGGGACTAGCAAAATGTAGGTTTGGGGGTGTGATCTATACATGAAATATGCATTTTATTATCTCCTAAACTTATGATTATGCTTATGTTTGATTAGAATAACTACTACTTTAATATAGTTTTTGGTTTTTGTAGGAAACAAGAGTAATACACAGAAATGAGGAGAAAAGTAACTCAAATGGTTAAATTATTATAACTTCGTGTACAAATGTCGGATTGGACTGATTCAAGTCTTATGTTAAAGTTTGAGAAGTCAGCTTTCCAACGCCACCAACCATACACAATTCGAAGTTCGGAGCAGAAAGTTATAGCCATTTAAATTTCATGAACAGTAACAACGATCGATCGGCTATCAATGCGATTGATCGCCTCAGCCGCAAATACAGTATTATTGAAGGAAACAATCGATCGGCAATAAAATGATCGATCGTATCTACTGGATTTTTTTAATCGCCGAAGACAGTAACTACGATCGATCGGTATCATACGGCGTCGATCAGAAAAGTGATCGATCGGAGGAAAATAACGAAGGAATTGCTATCGATCGTCAATACGGAGCGATCGATCGCCGTATGCGGAAAACCAAAATAAAACCTATTTCGACTCGGATTTGGAAGGGGACTTCGTGGTTTCTCTTCAAACTTATAAATAGGCCTTATGGGAGAACGTTTTGGGCATCACATATTCAACCCTTGGAGAATCTAGAGCTAAATTGGAGGCTAGAGCAAAGGAGAGAAGGAGATGAAGAACACGATGGTGATTTCTCTTCCGATGCGAGGCTAAACACTTTTCCAAGGCGTAGATGAAGCCCAATAATCTGGTTGTGTAGTTTCTTTTCTCTCATCTTATGTTTTTACTCTAGTTGGTGCTTGGATTTTATTATGTAATCACCGTTAATTCAATAAAGGTTTGTTCTTTGTACTCGAGAGAGACAAGAGTGAATTCTTGTGAGTTTCAATCCGAAGAATACTTGTGTATCCGAGAGGAACGTAAGTAGACTGAGGTGTTATATACCAATAAAATTTCATTGGTTTATACTCGAGAGAGATAGATCACAATTCCATGTTTTAATTATTTTATGTGTTATATCCGAGAGGAGAGCACTATATTTTGAGTTGACAAGTGTATGTCCGAGAGGAATATGCTAGCCAATTGGAAATCTTTATTCAAAAGAGAGAGAGAAACAATACACTAGTTTATTGTGGTGGATTCGAAGCCTTAGTCTTCTCCATATTGATTAAATCTCCCTTAGTTTAGTTAAAAGTTCATTGCTTTCTTAGTCTAGAATCAACATTGCTACTTTCTTTTGAATTTTGTAAAATATTAATCCGTCCCTGAGGTTCGACAACCCTTTTTAATACTCACCGTAGTACAATTGCCTTGTGCACTTGCAAAGGTTTTAATTTTAAACGATCAGATGCTACGTGGGAAATGGAGGATGACATTCTGGCTCATTTTTCGGACTGGTCGCCTTGAGGTCAAGGCGATAAGCAGAGCGTGGTGGATTGTTGTGAACGCCATGTCAGGCCTGTATAGATACGTCAGCGGGCCAACATCAACAATAGCCATCATGCCAGTAGGATAATTGATTAGGATTGCGTATCTTATTGTAATCAGGCCCGTTTAGGCTAATTGTTAGGTAACGGGCTGATTGAGAATAATCAAGTCAATTAGTGGCCTATCAGCTAGGCCAGATGGTGCGCGCCCCTAGGCAGACGCACCATCTTCTTTCCTTTATATGTTGGGCATTCTCCTGAGTGGAGGGTTATGCAATAGAAACCATTTCAGTTATTACTTTTCTTCTTCCTTCTTTTCACTTTTGCCGTCGAGATACCCTGTGACCATTGCCGGTCAAAACAGAAACATGTGCTAGAGCTAATCTCTTGCAAGTGAATATTCAATTTTCCTTAAAGTTTCATATTGCATCATTCCTATCAGCCATTCAATGGCTTTACATAGAGGCAGTAATGACTTAAACAAGGAAATCTAATCTTAGCCATCTAATCTATCTGTCGGCTGAAAACAATGTAACTAATTAAATACCTAATGAGCCTTATGGGCCAGTAAGGCAGAAACTTAAATAAATTATTAGGGCATTATGGGCCAACCTAATGACATTCATGAAAAATTGCTTGGTTTGAACATTTTGTGTTTGATGGATAAATAATTTATTTAGGTACTATGTAAGTAACACTATGGCTGCTTGTTGAACTTAGAGTTGGATTAAGAACACCTGGATAATTGCAAAGCTTGGTCTCGGGTTTGCCCTTGCTGCAATCAGGAACATCAAACAAATTTCTTACGACAAACGAGGTTCACCTGGAAAACTGTTATTGAACTACGTTTTTGGACACTAAAGTATGATGTAGATTTCTTTATTAAATCAGCTGATGCATCTAATTGACATAGTGAAGTTATAGTTTTTTTATTAGCTTAATAATTTGTTAAAATGTCACTCATCAAAATTTTGATTTTGTATTTTGCATCATGGAGCTCAGTTCTGTGCAGGCGAACCATTTAGGTCGTATATAATTTTGAAGGACGTATAGCAGTGCGAGAGTCGTCAAATGGGGATCTGACTGCTCTCTAACTGATGGTTATCAAACCAAACCACATCATGTACAGCCGTGAAATCATGATCATGTGCATAAAATTATTTCTTTGTACTTATATCACACATTTAGCACGTTGCAGTCTTATGTAAACACTCTATTTATTCTTTGTGTTTTCTTAATGCATCTAAAGTATTTTACAAATTTGTGGTTTTTCCTTGCCTTTTCTCGCAGAATGCAAGATGTGCTGCTGAACAAACCCAGGCTGTTACACGACAGTCATTTACTTTGATAGGGCAATAGCGTTTTCTTAATGCATCATCATCACTACTAGCTAAGAATGATGGGCCAACCAAAACAGAGGTGCTATAAAGTATTTCTTATTAACATCCTTCAAAGTGATATTGCCTTATTGAGAAATCACTCAGAAATCAAACATGAAAAGAAAAAAGCTCCACAACTCATTGTGACAAGAAATTTTAAGGCAAAATAGATCTCACCTTGGATGGGAGCAATTCAAGCCGGACAGAAATTGTCCCTCAAACCTTTAGGCAGACATACTTGAACGCAAAAGCTAGCATCTAGAAGGGACAATAGTGGGCCCCACACAAATTTCCCTTTATTTCTTTCAACTTTGAAAGAATAATCCCTTATTAAGAAACTTATTGGTGAGATATTATACAATATGCTTTCCGTTTCCTGTCTTATTTTAAAATGGATACTTAATTGTCAACTTAGATCTTGAACTGTGGAATTACCATCTGGACAAGAAGTTTGTCCTCAAATTGATGCTAGACTATCTTTGCAATCTATTGTTACCCTTCTAGAAATAGAGTATACATGCTTTATTATTATGGTACATCCTTTCCATGAGCTGTTATTCACAAAATGACAAGTTGCATCTGAGTTGAGCCATCTCATGATTGACCTGCTAATTCTTGAGATTTGGTAATTTGATTTGGGTTTCTGGTCCACATGGTTTTTGTTTGTCCTATGTAAGCTATTTGTTGGATTTAGGGGCTGTTTGGCTGTTTGGCTCTGTTATGTCTCCTTTAAGTTCCAAAGAAATGGACTTCAAGGTCCTTTAAGCCCATTTTCCTTGGAACTTATATGCAGCCAAACAGCCCCTAAAGTAAATTCTTTAATGGTTAAAGAGATGTCAAAACAGCCCTTAGATCGGTGAGCGAGAAAAGACTTAAGGATCTGAGTGGGAAGTGGATGGTCTAAAGCAGAGCTGGTTGGCAAACGGAATTTTATGTTGACCTTTACAATTTGGAGATGGCATTGATGATCATAATGATGATTGATGACCTTGTTTATCTTATCTTGTTATAAGTTCAAGAAGCTGTCAAAATAGAGATGTTTTAGAGTACTAGTTTGGAGGCTGAGCTTCAGATTTGAACTTTTTCATTTCAAATTTGTTGCTTTAGGCACAAAACAAAAAGCAATGTTCTTGTATGCAATCTTGATTTTATGTTGCTGGGTAGTAAAATCTGGTAATCGGAAATGCATCCTTACAAGTCTTCCATATTCAAGCAGATTGTAGCCTTCTCTGATAGTAATAATTGAATGCCCTCTTCCGATGCTCCTAATGTCTTTAAATAATTGCTCGATTTGTCTATTTTGCCAGGTTTGACAAAAAAAATTTAATGTGTAACAGGAAAAGAAAAGTCTCCAGAACTTGATGATGATGGCAGCGGATTTCCTCCTCGTGACGATGGGGATGATGGTGGAGGCGGTGGCGGTGGAGGTGGAGGTGGGGGATCAAAGGGAGGCTTCTTCTTTTTTGGCTTTCTTGCATTTCTTGGGTTTTTAAAAGATAAGGAGAGTGAGGGGCCTTACAGTGACAGGCAAAGAAGGTGAGGGTTTGAACTTCTATGAATACAGTTATACAGCTAATGAATGTATTGAAATACTTGTTTGTTGTAAGGGGACCCATTAGTTCGTAAGACGAATGCAGCCATTTCTTTCTTTTGCTACTAATGTACTTCATCCAGAAAAGATAGGTACAGTGTGGAGAAGTGAATTTTTGAGGCCACACTGAACTCCCAAGTGGGAAAAAGCCTTTGTGGCTGATAAATAAGGTTAACTGTACCTCTTTTTTTCTCTGGCGGAGAAAAGGAAAAGTGTAGCTTGTTTTCTAGTACGAAGTACATGAAATTCGAATTTCAGTACACCTTTTTGGTATGTTAGGCTAGGAAGCACTGATACGGCAAAATTGCTGTATACGGATGTGAATACGGTAGCAACACGGCTGTATGAGTGTCCTGCCGTATCCAATATAGAATATTTATTTTTATTTTTCAAAAAGAGTATTTTTTGTGATATTATAAAATATATATTTTTATTTCACAAAAATAACTTCTCAGGCCCTTGTAGACTAAGGATAATTGTTTTTCAAGCAATAGAGCCGGGTTTGAGTCCTTGCAAGAGCATAACTATTTTTTGTGGCATTCTTGCCGGCTAGAAATTATGAACAAAAAATAATTTTTCAATCATAAGTTTGTAGTTGTAATTTTTACAAAGTTTAAAGGAGAAAATGTGGCATTATAATACCAAAAATATATTTAAAACTTATATAAATAATTTTTTATTAGCTGCTCCGTATCCTACTTTTTGGAAAAATATTTTAATACCCAAAAAATCGGTGTGTTGACTAAAATCGTTATTTTAGGAAAGTTGTCTAAAATAGGAAAGTTTCACTGCCTGATTGGATTTGGCAAGTTATCGACTCGTTGAACCCGGGACAGAGGAACCAGGTGCCAGACACACTGGACACCAGGGCCACTTGGACGCCAGGTGCACTGGGGCGCCAGCAAGGGGACGAGACTCTTGAAGATTATGCATGGGTTAAGTGTGTAGTTCGTGGTCTACACGAGATGAAGTAAGGTGTAGTGCGCATGCGGGACATCAAGACACACGCACGAGGGACTCAAGCCAGGACGCAGGAGACCTGGACGCAGAGCCATGTGGCACTGGCCCAGGGGCGTCAGGATCACGTGAGTGACGTGGCACCATGTGGTCATCAATTGGTTAAAAGGAATCTTGGTGCAAAGATATGGTTTGACCTACTCGTGGTAAATAAAGAAAGTACGGTTTGAGATCTGGAAGTTACTATTTCAGTTGAGATAATTAAGAGAGTAAAATCTTAATTAAAGGAAGTAAATAATGTCACTTTTTACTAGCCAATAGAAGGGGGACGTTATGTGAGAGAGGGGCATCCTAAGGCGTGGTGCAAGTTTGGCAATTTCCTAGTTAAGATAGGAGTTGGACTTGGATAATATCTTGGTAAAAGATCACAAATCCTAATCAAGTGGGGATCAATATGGCTGGGACGACTTTAAGGAGAGTTTTGATTGGAGAGCAGGGATGTAGATTAGGAAAGGAACCTTACGAGGAGATCTCCTAATTGAAGTAGGGATTTGGTATTTAAGCAATAGAGAGGGCCGGCTTGTGCTTTTGCACGCCAAGCCATTGTGATGCCCTAGCCTTTCTCCTTCTCCTTCTCCATTATTCTAGCAAGCTTTTACCCTTCTTCTCAATCCCAAACCTCATCCAATTCAAAGAACGAAGGCCGCATTGCAAAGAAAAGAGGAGGAGCTACGCGTGGATATGCGGTTTACGTGCAACAAGGGGGTAGGATGGTTTTTCCTTACCAATTTGTTCTAAACTCTTTTGATTTATTCATATGATGATTATACGATGATTTATTTGATCCAATCATAGTAGTAGAGATCGTATGAATTATTGAATAGATGAGAGATTCTTTGATGGTTATAAATATGAGTATTCATGTTGATATTCTTTGATTGATACATCTTCTATTGCTTGCATGCTAGTCTTTGGTGGGAACATCACTATGTAATATGTCTCTTGATTGTTTGGAAGTCAGACAGTTCTCTATTAGTTATGTAAAAGTTCTGATTTAATTGTTCTATATGATTATGGGTTGTGATTCTAGTATTGAGATCTTTATTACAAAGAGGGAACTGTCTTAAATTGGTTTATAGATTTAAAAGTGTATAAAAGCATGGGAGAACTAAATTCTAGAACATATAAGAGTCTGAAATAAGCCTAGGAGGGGAGTACCTAAGGTTAATGAGATCATAATATCATGATTAAGGGTTAATAACATGGGATTACTAAGTATGATTAAATATTGTCATCTCAGCTAGTACTATTTCTGCACTGAGAGTCCTGATCATTAAAAATTAAAACCCTTGCAAGTGCACAAGGCAATTGTACTACGGCGAGTACTTTTGGGTTGTCGAACCTCAGGGACAGTGAATACTTTACCAAATTCAAGAGCAGAAAAAGATGTAGTTTAATTAATTCTAAAGAAAGCAATGGACTTTATCTAATCTAACTGAGATTTAATCAATATGGAGAAATATCAAGGCATAGAATCCACCACTAGACATGCAATTACTATTCTCAATTATTATTAAACATAAGTTAACATGATATGGTAATTCATGTTCTTGATCGGACACACGAATTATTAATGAATTCACTAACGTTCTTGATCGGACACGAAAGTTCATCCACTATTGTGTAATCAATCCTATCCTTGATCGGGCATGAAATCAATCACAATATCTAATTTTATTCATAATCAATCAAGTCTATGATCAAGCACTCAAAAGAAACTAATGAAATCGCATTAAGCATTAATCATAATCAACTTTATAAAATTAAACTATCAAGAATAGCAATACACATCTAGGGCTTCATCAAGCCTTGACAAGGAATTTAGTTACACATCGAAAGAGAGAAAAGAAAAGCCTGTTTATGTAGATTCATCGTCATGAATCCTTCTTCTTCTTTGCTCCAAAAGACTCCTTCTCTTGCTCCTCTCTAGCCTCCAATAAAGCTCTCTAGTCTACCTTCTAATCCCAAAACGTTCCTTCATAAGGCCTATTTATAAGTTTGAAGAGAAACCACGAAGTCCACTTCCAAATCCGAGTCAAAATAGGTCAAAATCGCGTTTTCCGTATACGACGATCGATCGGCACTATTCCCCAATTGATTGGTACTGTTCATGAAAAATTTCCAGTAGATACGATCGATCAAACGGCGATGATCGATCGCGAAAATTTCGATTTTTTTCCTCAGGCGATCGATCGCCTCATTTAGCTGATCGATCGGTTACTATTTATCCTGCAGCATAATTTTCTAATAGTCATAACTTTTTGCTCCGAACTTAGAATTATGCGTGGTCGGTGGCGTTGGAAAGCTGACTTCTTGAACTTTAACATGAAACTTGAATCAGTCCAACAGAAATATATACACGAAGTTATGAAGGTTTAACCATTAAAGTCTTATTTTACCATATTTTTGCATCTTTGCTCTCATTTTCCTACAAAACCAAAAACTATAATAAAGTAGCAATAATTCTAATCAAACACTAGCATAAATATAAGTTTAGGAGATAATAAAATGCATATTTCATGTGTAGATCAAGTCCGCACTGGAAAAATTATAACTAATTACAGAAAAATCAACCGTCAATGAGATAAGAAACTAGACTCATAGGGATATTACTGTAAACATTTCGGAGTTAGGTACCTACTGTGCTAACTGTGGGGACAGTCGGAAGTGGGATGTGATGAACAAAACAGTTTACTGTAATTAGGGTTTAAGTGACTAATATATACTAGTACTTAATGATATGGTATAATCTGATCAAAATATCACTAATATACATTATAAGACATGTTAAGGACCATTACTGTAAGAAGAGTGGGTCCAAAAGATTAACACTATGGGATAAGTTAGTATGACCAAGAGTCAAATTGTTCTTGATTACCAATTTACAGCTTGGTGTCGGGTTGAGTTTCTAGTTGGAAATCAAAACCTTCAAAACCATTCTTTCATCTTGAATAGTAAAACTCAGATTTCAGAGATGTTCTTATCTAAGGCTAGACATGAAGCATGTTGTTTGATTTATGAGTGAAACTTATTATTACTCCTGTGGTGAGTCATCCGTTATTTAAGACATTGGAATCTCAGCGGAGTCCTTGTAAGAAACCTTATTCTAGTGAGAGTGGAAGATTTAATTGTACTCCAAAGAGTGACTCTTTTCTGGTAAAAGACATCGTGAAACCTCAGAGTGTTGTGATCTATGTTTCTTGAATATATTTTTCACTGTTTGATATGAAACTGCTTCTCCACTAGAGACCTTACAAGGATCTCTCCGAGGTGGAATCATAGTATGCTCACGAGCCATTGCTAGATCCATGGTGATCTCCTATTATTTATGGAACATGGTTTCCTGCCTAAAAGGAGGCATTATAAGTACATTTAGACTGTATGATATTACAGAAGGTCTTCAGTTTCCACCCATCGTGTCTGTAAGCACTGATGGGGCCAACATCCTAGACGCGTGACCGAGTTCCGATGGGAGAATCTCTAGGGTGGTTCTGGTATTTAGCTACTTGTATGTTGTAAGTTCAACGAGCAGAAATTATAACTCCTTGCACTATGGATGCATGGAGCCATTGGTAATTTGACCATTCTCTCCACATGTGATTGTTCGGAGTCTTATTGATACTTATTCCCTATACTTGTGAGTCAGGATTATTGTTGACTGACCTTTCTGTTCAGGTAAATTAAACCTTGTGATCAGTCCCTCAGATATTGCATGTCACGCCCCGAAATCCCACACCTCGATCGGAGTGCGGAAGCCAATCAATGATATACATTTGGAGGTAGAGATCCCGGGCGCGAGACCGAACAGTCGATTTCACCACCAATCACGACCATCTCAAAAGGATGTGTAATCGGTCATGCCTATAATCAGTGCAATACAAATACAAACATTAATGAATACTATGGAATGGAAATTTACTTAATAATACTGATAATAATCCATTTAAGAAAGTCAAATCAAATAAACCTATAAATCTATGGCACACAATTGCCATTAAATGTCATAAGCATCAAATAAGCAAAGCAAATAATATAAACTCTAAGTCTTCACGGCTCCTGCGATCGCTTCACTACTGCAACTTCCTGATCTCAAATTCCATTTGCGCCTGCATCAGAGGATGCATGAGTATTTCATAGAAACACTCAGTAGGATGTAAAAACCCACTGAATTAGGACAAAAGTATGAATAGGATAAGAATAACAAAGGTTTATGAAGATGCCGCAACATCTGGACTAAACCAAGGATTTATACACCTGAAAGGTTAGTCAATAATAATTCCAACCCGCAAGTAGGGAAAACAACAATAAGGCTCCTACTACACATATGAGTAAGGAGGGAATGATAATCATACTAAAAAGCTCCAGACATTAAAAGTGAAATGAGTACAATTTCTGCTCGCTAAACCGATCACCCGCAAGTGACTATACCAGAACCACCCTAGGGGCCCTCTTTTTGGAACCCTGCCATGCGTCTAGGATGCTGGCCCCACCAGTGCTTACGGACACGATGGGCGGAGACTGAAGACCTTCCGTAATGTCAACAATCTAACGTACGTATGTTGCCTCTTTTTGGGCAGTGTGGAACCGCAGTACCACAAATATTAGTGACCCCGCAAGATCAAGCAATGGCATAATTTGAGCATACTATGAATCCACTTCCGGAGAGAGAGTCCCGCAAGACCTCAAGTGGAGGAATCAATCAAATAATCATGATGAATAATAATTCAAAGGAATAGATGCCGCAACACTCTAACCACATAAGGTATCAATCACCGGAATAGACTCTCATACGGAGTATAAGTAGAAACGTCACACAAAGAGAATAACACAATCCATACATACGTTCATGCTCAGCCCTAGATGGAAATTCATATAGGTCTTATTGAAATATATATAAATCAGAGACAAGGTGTTAATGAGTCCTAGATGATTTGGATTCCAAATGGAACCTCAAACCGACACAAACGCTTTATCTTCAAATACACGATTACGGTTTTCTTAACATAAGTATTACCCATCTATCATATTAACCATAACCCAACCTTACTGTAATAATCATAAGGATATAGTCTAGTATTAGTTACTAGCACGTCATACCATCTTCACATCTTATTAAGTGGTTTTACTTAAGTACTTAGTATTTTCACTTAGATTCTGCTCACTGTCTTTTGCACAACAGTCCCCTTCCGGCGGCTCCCAGACACCGTACAGTTGAGGTTATCTTCTGAAATTTTTACTGAGAATACCCTTGTGGGTCTAGTTTCTAACCCCACCGGTTTTATATTTTTCTGATATCATATGAATTAGTTATGAATTATTTACTGTCGACTGTCCGTGCAGAAACAGTTCTGGCCGAAAGTGAAACACAAGATTAAACTTTAATATTCTTATTCCGAACCACTTATAGATGATAATTTACTCATGATAGATGATAGTACTCCCCTCCTAGATTAATTACAGATCCTTGAATTAACTAGAATTACCAAAAGATTCCCTTTTTATCATGTTTCTCCCCATATAACACAATCTTAGACCAAATATCTTTCAATTAAGTCGATTTAAGCAAAACGATCATTAAGGCATAAGACTCAATCAGTAGACATCATAATCAAAGCAATATCAGAACTTTTATCTTCTGTAAAATTAATAAAGCATCCAACTTTGATCTGATTTACCATCTAGACATGAAGCATGAAGGCATATATGCATGTATCGCAATACACATGGAAAACAAGACATAAATCATTAATCCCGCAAGATTCAAAGCAATACTCCAAGGAAATCAGTAAGAACACTCATCATATAATGTGAGAAAAGAATAAGAAGAGAGGGAAAAACCATCCTACTCTTTATCACCAAAAGACGTCGCCTTTCTACGCGATGTTCGTCTCCTCCGCTTCCTTCAAAGCTTCCCGATCCAAGCTCTTGAGCAATTCCCACTAGAAGAGGTCTTCTAAGAGAGGGATGAACGTGGGAAGGAGAGGGGAAAGCCTCTGGACGTTCTAGGGTTTAGTTTTCAAAAGCACAAGCCTAGACTCTATGGGTTTATATAGAGTTTTTAGAAGATCTTTGCCCAATCAATTCTACCATATCTTGGGCACTTTCCACCAATGGGAGAGTCCCTAAATCACCCTAGGAACGTGCAATACAAGTCTAGTTAGGATATGACATCTTTCCCAATCAAATCCGCCTCAAAATTAGGTTAGAATTCGCCAAACCGCAACTGGCGATCGATCGTACAATACGGCAATCGATCGTCCTGCGCTGTTTACAAACTGCGCGATGGCGCCGATCGTAGCCGATCGAAGCCGATCGATCGTGTTCCATAAGCCAATCGATCGTTTTTAGTGCGATCGATCGTGTTTATTCAATTTCCCATATCTTTTTACTCCGAACTCCAAATCACACAAAATTGGTGTCGTTGGAAAGCTCTTCTCACCAACTTTAATTTAAACAAAGCACCACACGGTCAAATCAATCATTAAGAGGGTCAAATTTCAGTTTTAAGATACTTACTAATTTTCTGGATGTTACATTGCATATTCTTATTTTATTGAGTAAACCTTCCTTCATACTATTTATTGTGTTTTTGGTGGGTTTTTACATCATACTGGGTATTTCTATGAAGTACTCATGCATCCTCTGATGCAGGCGTGAAAGAACAGTGATCCATCACGTTTGCAGTTCAGGAAGGTGATGCTGATACATTGAAGACGTTTGAGAAGAATTTTGATTACTTGTTTTATTTTGCTAATACATTATGATTTGTTGGCCGATGTGTGCCATGGATTTGATGTTTTATTTGTTGACAATTTTAGTTTATCTGCTATAATAAGACTAAGTAGGATTTATATTTTATATTGACAATGTTTTATTTTGAGATTGGATAAATGAGTTCCCTAGTTCCTAAGTTCCTGGTGATGTTGATTGCACGTCATTTTGGGATGATATAATTAACTCAAGCGATCGAGTATCCGGTCACGTCCCAGGGTTCCTACCTCATCAAAGTTGGTATTCATGAAGGCTTCCGCACTTCGATTGAGGTCAGGGATTTTGGGGCGTAACAAATATTGTGTCCCCGTGTCCATATCGTGTCGCCGTATTCATATCCGTACTCCTTAGATGTTAGGTGTGCCAAGAAAAATGTTTTCCTAACCAACATTAGGTGACCAGCAAGCAGGACCAAGGGACAAGTGGAGGAGGGACCAAGGAATCTTAGGTAAAGTTGTAATTTCTCCTTTTATTTTGCCCATTTTTCCTCTCCTTTGATGATGTGGCAAGTGGTAATGTGATGTTGGTACTGAAAATTGGTCAGGCTAGGCGAATTGATGTGCCAATAAGGAGGGTCGCCATGGGCCCAAGGGCGTGCAACTTCTACCAGCAACATGACATATACGAACTTGTAGAAGCTAATTTGAAGACTACTGAGTTGTGAAAAAACAATCAACTCTAAATGAACCCAATAAACGTTAAACAAAAAACAAAGAGCACCATATGAAAGCATACCGAGAACCAATAAAATCTTCAATCGATGCCATGATCAAATGCTTCTCTAAAATTGGAGTTCTCATCTTCTTTCACTTAAATTAAAGTTCCGAACCAAAATCAAAGAAAACTACAAAATTATAATTCAATGTTGAACTATGTATGTATGAAATTATGAAAATGCTTCAATTTTACGCCCAAGATATGCACCCACACCATGATCTATGTATAGGGCCTTCATTTGGTCCTGGGCCCGATGCATCGTGATGTCACGCCCCAAATTTTTAGCTTCGGATAGAAGTAAAAATCTTTTAATGTGCTAAATACTTGAGGCGTCACAAATTGTACCGTCAATCACACCGATATAGTAAAAAGTGTAAAATGACCAAACTTAAAAGAAATGCTATTTATAAATAAAATTCAGAATGAATAATAAAATATTAACCTGTCACGCCCCAAATTTTTAGCTTCATTGGAGTGCGAACATAATTAAACGTGCCGATCACTTAGGACGCGATGTGGTAAACCGTGCCAAAATTACACAATCATCAAAAGATGTATAATTGAACATTCACTTTGGATAGAACTATTAATTAAATAAAAATCCATAATGTACTGAAAATAGTAACCCAAAATAGTTGTTATTGGCACATATGTCATTTATTACAATGTTTGTGAGATAAATTGAACTAGAAAATTTAACTAATTCGACTTCACGATCTTCCACTTCCTGCTACTCTTTTTCTTTAATCATCAGCTATACTTGTATCGCATGGTGTATGAGTACTCTTAAGATATACTCAGTAGAATGCAAAACCATAGTAGAGATAAAAATGAAGTTCAATAATAATTACTGTAAGCGAAAACAAATGTAACATGGAACAACAAGTATGTTACCATCAATAGGAAGAAATAATCATTACTAACAAAAAGAACTCATTGTTCAAATTCATCAAACTCTGAAACATCCATAGTGTAAGGAGATATTCAATTTTTGCTCTCAAATCCATATGGTTTCCCACATACAAAGTCTTGTCAAATCCATGTGGAAACTGTTTCTTGTAGACAGGGGCTCGCAAATCCCTGTGGAAACTGTCCCCCCCCAGACAAGGCCTAGCAAAGTCCCTATGGAAACTGTTTCCCACGAACAAGGTTTACAAGTTCCTGTGGAAACTTACCCTATTACCCTAGAGGTTTTCTCTTTGAAACATGCTATGAGTCTAGGATAAGAGCAAGACTCTAGGCCATCCATGATGCATAATAATCTAAACGTACGTGTAATACCTTCTTTGGACGGGAGCCTCATATCATTTCTTTCTTCACAAAGTCTAAAATAATCCGGAGATCTGGCAAGATCTATCATGGCTTGTAGAGTATACTAGGATAGTAGAGTTTCCCACAGACAGGGGCCTCGTAAGGACCATGTGGAAACCTACTCAGGCAACAAATGTGCAATGCGGAGATGTCAAACTGACTCAATGATCATTATGTGAAACAGAAATGCCACAAGTATATGGAGCCTCACAACGATCTTTGTGACGATTGACTCTTCTGGTTCCAACTAACTCAATAACAAATATCTTTAACAGCAGTGCTCCAACAACAACAATATATTACACGTACTTAAAATTGAATGAGAAACCTTTTAGAAATACATGATGATTATTAGGGCCTTTATTTGGTATTGGGCCTTATGCATCATGATGTCATGCCCCAAATTTTTAGCTTCAGATCGGAGTAAAAATCTTTTAATGTGTTGTATACTTGAAGCGTCACAAATTGTCCTGGCATTCACACCAATATAGTAAAAGGTGTAAAATGACAAATCTTAAAGGATAGGCTATTATAAATAAAATTCAGAATGAATAATAAAAAATTAACATGATATATTTATTGGTCCAAAGTCATTACAATTGTTCTAAAAAATAAACTTTAAATTTAATATCAATGCTACGAACTTCTCCTCGCTATTCCACTCTATCCAGCTATCATTTACGCATTATCAGCTGTTAAACCTACATCACAAGATGCATGAGTATTCATATAAATACCTTGTAGAATGTAAAACCTTTATGGGATATAACAAGATAATCAAGGATAATGCAAACAGCAGAAGTAGTTATAACATGAACAAAAATATGTTACAAATCAATTGAAAGAAATGATTCAACATGAACGTCGGGAATTACTAACATTCAGATGAAACAATCAAACTCCATAAACATCGATAATGATAGGAGTGAAAGAATTTCTTCTTTCGTATCATCACAGTTATCAATCGAACAACATACTGATACACCATTAGGAGTCTTCGATAAGAATCCTACCACAAGTCTAGGGCATGGACACCATCGGTGTTCATGGACACTGTTATTGTGTTTTAATTACTCATAAGCGCACGAATTAATTTTGAGTATAGATATGCAAATTGCGAGGTCAATCCCACAGAAACTTATGGGAAAACAAGACTTATCCTACATTAATTAACTCTTAATTTAATTATGAATATTTGAAACAAGACTTATCCTAAATTAATTAACTCTTAATTTAGTTATGAATATTTGATTATCTAATCTTCACAATTAAATTAAGGGTTAATTAATTTAGGATAAGTCTTATTTTCCCATACACTAGTCTTTGTGTATTCCGATCCAGTGGTGGGTATCAAATCAGTGAGTGCATATAAGCTATATGAGAGTGATCTCATTTATATATATAGGAAAAAAGTTTAAATGAGATTACTCTCATTTGACTTATATGAGGCCAATTCAAGTCATAGTCATTGGATCATGATCTGACATCCACAAGAGTGAGTAATGGTTCATACTCACCTACCAACTGATTTGATACCCACCATCAGATCAAAATCCAACAACCAAAAAAAAGTGTTTCCCTTCCCCTTATATAAGAACAATCTTATATAAACTAGTCTCTATATAAGAATATAGAGCCATATGAGCCGAATAAGCCGCATCAATCCTATCCTCTTGTTTTTTATCTCGCGACTCAAAACAACCTGGAGCTGCAACAGCCAATCATGTTTTAACTCACAAAAACGCACTCGAGATGAACCACCGATGGGGACCAAGGTGGAGGCTCCCCCCGGAAGGGGGGTCAGAGATCGAGGGTCGTGTTGGGCATACTGCGGGGGTCCAAGACGGACGCACTGTTGAAGAAGGAGCTTGGGCTCCGGATTTTAGGCCTCATTTTCTGCCTCATTTCTTTCTTTGTCATTGCCGTTGATAATACACAGAGTTGGGCCAGTGATTCCTTCTACTGATCCAAAGAGTACATATAACTTCGCTATATACAAGGAGAAATAAAAGTTAGTCACTTTTCATTTTGATCTCTCTTTCTTGTTGTTCCTCATTATAGTCCAATTTTGATGCACATCTGAGGTTTAAATTAGCTCTATAAACTAGTCTTTACTTGCAGGTAATTTTGTGGCTTTATGTAGGAAATTGTTGTTTTGCAAATCAGTATAAGATGTTTAGTATAAAATATACAGTGAAAATTGATTCCAGGATTGCTGCTTCTACTGCTGGCTTGATCTATAATAAGTGTTTCAATTTTAGAGTATGGAAAGCTGTTTGGATAAGTGCATTCCATTTTTTTAGCTTTCTAGACTATAACGGTTTTTTAGCTTAAATTGGTAGAGCAACTGGGCAAATACAATATCGATCTCCCAAGAAGGTGGTGGTTCAAATCCACCAAGAGCCAATGAATTGACGATGTTGTATGACCACAAGCTAGAGCCTTCATTGAAGTTGTAATGAGTCTTTTTGACAATAGTTATAATGAATATCGCCTTAGATTGTCAACAACTGCCTTGACAATAGTTATAAAGAACACAATGACTGATTTAATTTTTTTTAACCACTATACGCTCCATATTTTTCACAGGCATTCACAGTTGTACACATGAATCTCTCATCTCCTTCCTCTTCTTCCTGTCTTCTCTGATTGTGCTTTAAAAACTGTGACGACCAAATGGAATTGACCTGGCTTGATCAACTCAAAGTTGAGTCTGTGTTTGTTTCTGATGCGGGAGAACTGAGAAGGTGTTGGCAATACAAAAAACTGTAAGTGACTAAACTTAACCTTTTTCTCATACAAAAATCAAATATTTCAAAAAATATCTAAAACATTCTATTCTTGAAACTTTTATTTCCAATTTCTCAGTTCAAACACATCATCAATGGTTAATAACATGAGTGAACCTTTGACATAAAAAAATGCTTAATAATATGAGTGGCTAAACTTAACTTTGGCTATATAAGGAATGCAAATGTATTATAGCAATTAACCATAGTACACAGTATAGCTTGTCAGCATCTCATATCCACATCCACCTACATTTAAGGGCTCAAATGCTTGAACCATCGGAATTTTCATTTTTTGAGAGAGAGCAACAACATCAGAATTTTCAAATGATTTATAAGCTAGTTCTAAATGCTTAAATCATCACAAAAAAAAAAAAACAGAGAGCAGCAATAGAGAAAATTTCTCAAAACCTGTTACATACAAGTGTGCTAAACCAATTTTTTTAGTCCCCAAAGGTAAAGATAAATCATTTAAGACTACTAAATGTATCTTGATTCCATTTCCTAGAAATATTCTCCCCAAAAATCAACAAAGACCATAAGTCTCTTCTTGAGGAGCTTGAGATCCCTCTCCTTGAGCATCTTGACAACTATTTCCCTTCTTTACAAGTTTTAACTTATATTAGCCATTAATGTATTAAAAAATGACACAAGCTAACATAAAAATAAAAAGAAGTCACGAGCTTGGGGTTAACCTATCCATACATGCCAACCTTTTAGTCAAATATAAACCAACAAAAATATAGGTTAAAATTAAAAAGAATGCTTAATACTATGGCAATAATTAGATTACCAAAATATGAATGAGGAAATTAGTTTAAATTAAAAGTCACAATTGCTCTTGGTTTGGGGAAAGACCTTCTCAATCACATTCTCCATAGCAACATCCTGATCTGTAATAATTGCATTCCTTATAAATGCACAGCCAAAACTAATTGACTAAAAGTGGTGATTGAAACTAGTGAATAGAGTAAAAATTAAACAATATTTATTAGTGTCATACGTAGTGTAAAAAACAACATCCTCAAATAGATGATAATCACGCTTACAACGACCATCCGCCCGAAAACAACAAACTAATTTATGATCTTCATCAACTTTATAAGCATAAAAAATGATTCATTCATCTCCTTCAACACATCAAAATGTGCCAAAAGGTCATGGGCATCAACTTCTTTGTTTTTATTTCTAGTTTGGGACACATAATTTCTAATGCCTCTCTCTATAAAACCAACATTAGAATGACCACCAGCTTCAATCTCAAGCATATTCATGAATTGTAAAGTTGGTATATTTACCTCACTACACGTTTAGAATAAAGCTTTGTGTGTAAGCTTTTTGTGTTACAGATACTTCTTGTTGTGATCTCAAATGATAAACTTTCCTTAGCGATGCACATAAATTACTATGCTCCTCTACAAACCTAGAGATTTTATATTTTTCGTCTTCTACTTTACAAACCCTCAAGTAGGCATGACATTGCTCTCTCACAATCGAATAGTGTTTCCTATTCCCCTTTTCCTTTAAAAATAAACCCTCCTCATTTGACTGATTCAAAACACTACTCCCTTGTTTATAACAATGCCACTTCTGTCCAAACTATTTTATGGGATCCATTTCTATCCAAGTGTGTACTGCTTTTACGAATACTAAACCCTGTGCTTTTAGCATATCGGTTATAAAATCTATGAACATCATCCAATGAATTGAAAGTCATTCCAATCATATGTCTTAGTTCATTTTCAATTGGAGGGATATATAAACTTTTTCATTTGTAGGAGACTTGCTTGTGGTGAGTGGGGCATTTGATTTCTTCATTTTTATCTGGGCCTAGTTAAAGAAATACCCATTTCAGCCATATTAGCAATCAAACAAAATATTCCAAAATATAACACTACCAAAGAAATTCAGCATTAAGCATTCTGACAAACACTTACTAAACCTAGTAAAAGACACTTAAATTTAGCATTAAGCATTCTTACAAATGCCCAACATTTTTCTTTTAAAACAAAAATGCCTAAATTTAGTGTTTAATGTATTAACCATTTTGACAAACACTTACAATGCAACTAGTAAAAGACGATTTTTTTATAACAAAATCTAAGTGATGGTGTAAAAAAGGACGACAATATGACGAGAGAGAGAACATATGAGGAAATACAACATTTTTCTTCAAGTGGTGGAGGCACAACGCTAAGCTCCAAAGTAGTGGTGGCAAGGTTGGGCGGGCTCAACCCCCAGCTGACAACGACGCTGTCTGCGATGGCCACGGGCAGAGGCAAGGTGGAGAGGTAGTAGAGCGTTGCATGCTGATTGTTCGTCTTTCCTGAGACGGGAAGAGAAGGAAGGGGGAGACAGCGGATTGGAGGCAGAGGATCTGGTGCAGAGGTACCGCGGGCGCGGCCGGGGTATGGGGTGGAGGGGGCAGAGAGGGAGTGGAGAGCAAGGTTTTAAAACCCAAACCGGCCATCGACCCGGAAATCTTACGGAGTAGGTCCAATCGGGGGTCAACCCAGGTTGATCCGGTTGCTAACATCATCAATACAAAATAATGTAAAAAAAATTCCCTTCTGATACAAACACTTTTACATAATCCAATGATCCCTGTATAGCAATTTAATGAAAAATTATAATCCACATTCTATAAATAAATTCCTAACTCCATTTTCACCTATAAATTTTCAATTTCACTAATCAAAGCTACACATTCTATAACGAAATATTCAAATCTAAAAATCAATATTCCACATTCCACAATGATAATCAAAGTTTCATATTGTATAATAAAGTTTATCACTAACAAGCAGATACCTGTAGCAATCCTAATATCTACAACTAACAAGCATCGATCCTATGTAGTGACAACTAGCACCCTAATAGCCACACCTAGCACAAGCATGTAGTCACAGAAAGAAATGTAAAAACACCAAGCACCCAAATTTAACTAAAAAAGAAGGTAAGAGAATGCAAATGAGGGGAGAAGGGGTTCCACATTCAATAATCAAAGTTTCCATAAATAAAATTTGACAATTGCCAATGTCCAATAGCTAAAGTTCAATAGCTAATTGCCAAAGTCCAATACTCTAATAGCTAAACTCCATCCCAAGTTTCAATAGCCAAAAGTTACAATCCCCAATTTCCTACAACAAATAAAATGCAATAAATAATTAATATGATGAGTATTGGAGTGTAACACTTGCAAATTTGTAGGAAAAATGAATTACTAATTACAAACTTTCATATGGAGTGCGTAGGTCTATAGTATTCTTCTAAATTTCTTACAAAAATCCAAAATCTTCAAGTCCCATATGCTCCCCCTCATCCCGTTCATTAGTTGTTGGCTCTACCGTATTCCCTACAAAAAAATTGTTTATTAAATACAATAGGACAACAAACAATTATAATGATGAAAAATTAAACTAACAACTCTATTAATATCATTACCTTCCCAATCGGTAAATATAAAGCTTAATTCATTAGTCTCATTCCTTAGTTCATCATCATCAATATCTTCTGTGGTAACACTTTTGTCCACTACCCATTCTTCAACCAAGTCAACTGACTCAATGGATATGGGATCAAAGATGCTCTTTATGTCTTCCTCCTTCTTACCAATCTTAAGGAAATGCCTTCATTTCCAAGTTCCAATACAAAAATTAAACTATAATTAAGAATAGAAATTAGGAAGTGATGAGTTATTACAACTAGATTCTCTTACTTCGTATGTAGATTGTGTTGCACAAAGACAAGGTCATTAAGCCTTTTGTGGTCTAATTTATTCCTTCTTTTAGTATAAATTCTTTCAAAAATACTCCAAGCGTTCACAACCTGAAGAAGCGCAAGTTTGACTTAAGATTCTTATTGCCATATGCCTCAATATTGGAGCACAATCTCCAAATGTGGCCTACCACGCAGCTACAAAAGAAAAATATTAATCACATAATTAATAAATATGAATTAATAGGATAATGAACTATTATGGAATGATAATTTATCGGGCTTCATAGTAGTACGTGTAACTTTTGCCATGTCATGCGAGAACCCCTTTTGTGTATCCTTAAACAAAAGAGGCTCGTTTGCAATTTCCTTTTGTGCCTCTAAATCCCCACGGTGTAGCTTCTCAATCACATCTAAGAGATTCCTTTGCACAGCGAGGGTGTCTGCCTGAGACTTTTCAGCATATTGAAACCAAGGGTTCAAGTAGTAAGCTGCCACATAAAGAGGTTGACAAAGTTGGTTCTTCCACCGTTTCTCAATGATATCCAAATATGGCCCATAGTCTTCCCTCTTTCCACC
This sequence comes from Houttuynia cordata, assembly GCA_039654745.1. Lineage (NCBI taxonomy): Eukaryota > Viridiplantae > Streptophyta > Magnoliopsida > Piperales > Saururaceae > Houttuynia > Houttuynia cordata. Next base: position 53,852,115 of record CM077504.1, on the reverse strand, counting down.
GCATACCACTTTTACTCTTTCTATTGCTGTTTTTACTTTCTCATACAAAAATCTCATTGATGGGTATTCATCACCATCAACCATTCTAAGCACTCTCACAAGAGGCTCACTAATGGCAATCACCTTAGCACAATTAGACGAAAATGAAGAGCTTAACACCACACTTTCAAACTCTTTGCCTTTAAGAGATCTTGCTAACTTTGCTATCTTCCGCATAGACCACTCTTCTCCAACTACCATCTTTCTTAAATAATCCTTGTTATTATATATACTTTGTAAGGTTAAAAAGTTGGTTGCAAAATGGGTGGCACCTGGTCTAATAATCTCTCTCCCATGATTGAACTTTTTTAACAATTGTAAGATAGCAAGGTGATTGTAAACAAATTTTGTGACAATTCTTGCTTCATCAACCACTTCCTTCACTTCAGATATACATTTAAAGAAGTCCTTTAACATTAAATCCAAGCAGTGTGTAGCGCATGGTGTCCAATAGTGCTTTGGGTACTTCTCAATCAAATCCCTTCCAGCGGCCACATAGTTGGATACATTATCTGTCACAATTTGGACAACATTCTCTGGTCCAACAAATTCTATTATCTCAAAAATCTGACTACTTAACATCTCTGCCATCTTGGACTAATCAGAAGCATCAATTGATTTTAAAAATACAGTTGTAGTCGGACAATACACAAGGAAATTAATTAAAGTCTTGTTTATGTTGTCAGTCTATCCATCTGTCATTATAGTGCAACCATTCTTCTTCCAATCCTCTCTATATTTTTCCACCTCAGTTGAAACTTCTGAAACAACACTTTGCAAAAAAAATTCCCCTCAGAGCATGATATGTAGGAGCCTTATAACCACGACTAACAGAAGTAACTGCATTAATCATTTCTTGAAAGAATATTGAGTTAATGGCATTTAATGGAATGCATGCATGATAAAATAACTTACCAACTGTAATATCAACCTTTTGAAGAATATTTTTTCCAGCCATCACACTCTTGATACCAAGTTGGGCACCTGGGGTGGTACATGGTGGAAAATAACTACTTATGCCCTTTTTCCCTCTTGAATTCCTTCCACTTCCCTCATTTGGCCCTTTTGGCTGATTTGGCCCTTCCCGTTCTTCATCATCATCTACATCCATATAAAGCTCTTCACTCATGTCTTTTCTCTTCTTTGACTTATTTAAACTATTTTGATCTAATGAAAGTTCCATTCGATATTACACATTAGCTAGAACATCTTTGCAAGCTATAACATGCCCTTTGCACTTACTCAAATGCTCTTTCAATTTATGGATTCCTCCAGCATGAAAAACTTTTGAACAATAATTGTACAGAATTCCTTTTTTTCCATTCGCAAGGGTAAGCAACTGACAATGTTCCCATCCAGGATCAACCTTTACCCTAAATAATTTATCTGTTGTTTCCAACCCCACAGATTGACTACGATTATTTGTAGCAGCTCCACTAGATGCATTAGGGGTTGTCCCAATGGACACACTAGCATTAGAACCTGATCCTGATGATATGATGTGAACTACAATGATACACAACAATGTCATCATATAGACACATTAATGCTCTATCCAACACCATATAAACATATCAACAAAATTATATAACCACCATCTTTAGCAATCAATTAGAAAAATTAGCATAAATTAAAAGCTAGGGTTTTGAAATACCTTTGTGGATAAAATGCAACTCCGGCGCCAATCAAACTCCTCCCGCCGACGAACAACAAAGAATGACGATTCCGGTCATGGACCCTCGGCTCTGGCCGCCGGAGAGAGGAGGGACAAACTGTTTTCTAAGGCGTGGGAGTGGGCGTGGGCCATGATGGAAAGAGGAAGGGAGTGGTGGCAGGCTTGAGCTCCGGACTCTTGCTCCTGCTCCAGTTCCAGCTCGCCTCCAGACGAGGGATTCAGGTGGGGAGTCGAGGAGGGGCAATCAGAGGTAATCGGGGGAGAGGAGGGTGAGCGTCACAACTTAAGTACTCCCAAATTATTGGAAGCTTGATGTATTTGGCTAATTGTAGTAGACCAGATATATCATATGCTGTGGGGAGACTTAGTAGATACACTAAAAATCCGGATGAATTTCATTGGAAAGCTATTGAGAGGGTGCTCAAATATCTTAAAGGTACAATGTCCTATGGAATATGTTATCCAGGTTATCCCACTGTATTAGAAGGATATAATGATGCAAACTGGATTACAGATTTAGAAGATACTAAGGTCACTGGTGGATTTATATTCACTTTGTGTGGTGGAGCGGTAGCTTGGAGATCAACCAAGCAGACCTTAATTACTAGGTCTACCATGGAGTCAGAGTTAGTGGCTCTAGAATTGGCCGGAGGAGAGGCTGAATGGCTTAGGGACTTGTTGACGGAACTTCCCATGATGGATAAGCTAATTCCTGCCATTTTGATTCATTGTGACAATACGGCAACTATTGTTAAAGTTCATAGTAAGAATCATAATGGTAAATCCTCAAGGCATATAGAACTCAGGTATAAAATCTTGCGCAAGTTAAACTCTTCAAGAGTTATTACCTTGAGTTATGTGAGATCAGTAGATAACTTGGCTGATCATCTCACTAAGGGTGCGTTTGGCAACGTGGATTTAGACCCTGTGATTTTAAGAATCAAATGATTTGTCTAAATCCTGCATTTGGCAACTCATTTTTGGGTGGGATTTGATTCTTCCCCAAAATCTCACCCCAGAATGACGTGATTCTTATTATAACTTAAAAGAGGGTCTCCCAAAATGACAGGCCCTACCCTGTCATTTACAAAATCCCACGAGATTCTTTAAATGATGGGATTTAAAAAATCACACCTCTAAATCTAAATCAAGGTTGCCAAACGCACCCTAAGGGATTGTCGAGAAGACAAATCCTAAATTCATCAAGGGGGGTGGGGTTAAAGGCCCATCAGGAGCCATAGTTAGCAGCAACCCAATCTATCGGCGTAGTGATCCTACAAAGAAGATTCAATGGAAAAAACAAGCTGATGATTGGTTACAGGAGTACTCATAAAATTTACTCCTTCCTATATTGATGAAGAGTACTCAACTGTCTTAGTAAGGATGACAAATGTCTTAATGAAATCAAGGCCTGTATGGTAGGGTATAATCCAGACAGTGCACCCTTGGAGATTGTCACCTATATTAGTTTACTGTGAGGCCGCAGTTAATATGGACCCCTGGGCTGGTTCATTTGAAGATGCACTCATGAATACAAGATACTTGCGCATGGCCGTAACGCGCTACCCCGTGAGAACTTAAGAGAAAAAGTTCATACTATGCGTTAGGTATGTCAAAGCTCTTGCTCTAAGGTCCAAGTTCAAGACATAGTTCACTTCGGGCTTTTGAGAGTGGCACATATCCAACTAGGTGGAGGTTCAAACCCGGAAGGTACCTATGACCATCGAATACATAGTGTGCTGTTGCCTTTGGAAAATGTTCAATTCTTTTATCGAGTTTGTGTCATTCTAATTACCTAGTATTTATCTTAATCCTAATTCAATCATGTGGGGAATGTTGGGTTTTAAGGTATGGGTTGATGGCCCATCTTAAGCCCATAGTAATTTAGATTGATTGAACTAGGATTAATGCTTAGTTAAATGTGCTAAGTTTGGAGAGAAATAGAAAACCCTTAGAATGAGGTTTTCTTTTAGTCCCACATAGGAAACACACATGAATGTGTTAAGGTATATAAGAGGAAGGAATCTTTCTCTTCATGTATTTTATTGGTGTAACGACCGTAAAATTTATAGTATTAAAGAGGAATTTCGTTACTTAAGGTATGCATTTATTTAATTTTGGGAAAGCTTTTAAAAATGATTTTAAATTCAAGTTTTCCGTCAGACCGATCGATCGCCCTCAAATGGCATCGATCGGGAGACGATCGATCGTTTTTGTAAGGCATCGATCACAAGACGATCGATCGCCCTATACGGACCGATCGATTGCCGCTAATTTCACGTTTTTCGAGGCAAACCGTTGGGGAACCTTTTGTGCTGATTTTGGGTGATCTTTGGATGATGTGTACACCCTTGGGCCCACGATCTGGAGGACCAAATCGTGGGGTGCCTTGTTGTTTAAAATTTCATTAATTATAATTGATGGATTAGCCTAATTTGGAACTTTTGAAAGAAGGAGATTTGAGATTAATTGAGGGGTTTGATTGGCACTTAATGAAGATGCTATAGCATATTCCATTCAATTAAGAAAGGGCGCTATGTGGTGAGGGAGCAAATCGTGGAGTGAATGCTAGAGAAGGAAGTTACAATGGCTTAATGGGATATTTATCTCATTAACTAACTCCCTAATTGATGGGATTGTAACCATTTTGGTAAGGGCCAATCAGCCATTAGGGAAGGTCTTACCAAAGCCCCACCTTTTCAAATTTTGAACGTGGGAGTAATTGGAATAGGCGTCCATTTGGAGAATGAAAACTGCCATAAGCAGTTTTGGAAATCTTGAAGAGGATCTCAATCCTAACTAATGAGATGTGTAACTGATTTTAGAGCTTGTTTTGGGGAAGCACGTTGGAAGGCAAGATCTTCACCTTGCTGGACTTCTTTTTGATCGTTGGATGGGAAAAGAATGGATGGCTGAGATGGCATGGGCCTAGAGGGGGATCATCTATTTAAATGGATTCTTGAAGGGATCGGCTCTCCTTTAGCCATCGACCTTCCTTGTGGTGTCTCTCCTTCATTCTTCTAAATTCTTCTAAATTAGCACTTCTTCTTCCTTTTTACGTCGCATCTTGTTGTGGTGGATCGACGAGCGTAGGAGAAGGCTTGGAATAGGGTGCAATCTACGCGAAGGATTTTTCGGTTCATCGTAAGAGGTAGGATTCTTTTACCACAAATGTGATCTTCGAAATTTGTCATGCTATTGAGTGGTCCATTGATGAATGTGTTGGTATGTCCTATGCTCTGATTTAATTTCAATTGACATGAATTATTGATCATACCATAGTGTAATTATCTATATCATTTGAAGTACTCCATTCGGTATGGCATGCTTGTTCATATTTTCGTCCTAACGCCTAGATAGACATTCCCCATTGTTTCAAATTAATAAAGTTGTCACCTTTATTGCATGAAGTTGATGTCGGACTACTGTCCAGAGTTAGTTGTCCTATTTGATCATTGAATACCTTATTGTTTGAATTATCCTTGACCGATCCTATGTGTTATTCAATTTTCGGGGTAATCCTTGGGGATACTTCTTTTAAACGTCATTAAAAGTACTAATTCACTCTCTGATGATCGAAAGTTTGAAGCTTTTGTCGTAGTCCATAATGATGGATCACTGTGGCGTCCGAGATTAAATGTCTTATTGGTTATATCATAAGGGTATTACACTAGTACTTATATTTAACAATCGGATAAGGGATATAGGAATACCCTAGGATAATTATATGACTAATGTTTTGATTTAACTCAAATTACTCTCTGTAGTTCTAGAAAGGGTCTGACATCATGTCAGAGCTTTTTGGATCAAAGGGGTGTCCGGGCTTAATTAGCTTGATTAATACCTTTGGGTTAAGGGAATCGGGTCAAAAGATTAGAAATCGGGTTATAAAATGTAACCTAATGGTGAGATTAAACTAATAAATCCAGAACCTTTAGGTTCTGTAAAAGACATTAAGATTGTGATATTTGTGTCAGAAAGAGTAATTAAGGAATTACTGAAGTTTGCACAAACTATTAATTAGTATAACTTAATTTAATGGGTCTCGGCCAGGAGTAATCCTGCGCAGATGACCCCTATTCTAAAAATCATAACTAATTGTAAATAATCCAAAAATTAATCCGTTTATCAATCAGACACCTGAGGCTATCTGAGATAAAAATTTCATCGATTAGTTCACTGTGTACAGAGTGTGGTGACCAATTGAATTGGGCTGTTCTGTTTTGGACAGAACCCTGTTTCTGGTTTTAAAAGACTCGAAAACCCTAACAATACTATGAAACATGAGTTAAGATAATACTTATGACTATAATTAAGTATAATAAGACTTATAAGGTATGAGAACAGTAACCCTACAAGAATATTAAGGGTCTTAGAGTCGAACGTGGTGTCCCAGGATAATTATCCTTTTTGTTTCCTCTTTTGGGTTATTCATGACTTAAGAGTATTCAAAGCTTGAACCTTATTCGAAATCTCTGACGTGGTCTATCTGAGACACGTCATTCAAATTATTCTGTGTCGGGGATTGTCAACTCTAGGGTTAGGTATGACGATGAAGACGGCGGAATATGGACTTTTGGCGAATCTCGTGGTGTGTCTCATTGATGAGTCAATTTAGTCGGGTCTCAGTCGAGTTCCTAGACCTATTCATTCTGAGTTAGTAACACTCCTTAGTGAGTCGATTCGGGTTGAGTCTGATATTGCTTTCTACTCTTACGAAGAGTCAAAATTTAGAAAGTCGTGATTTAAACCTTTTGTCGTTAAGGCCAGCTGTTTCCAAGAATGGTTTCACCGCTAAGTAACATTTTTGAGAGCTCTTAGTCGGAATCATAGTATGCTCACGAGCCATCACTAGATCTTGAGAGATCTCCGATATTGATGAACCTCTGTAGTTCAGCCGATGATGGCAAACGCGTGCGCATTAGATTGTATGACATTACGGAAGGTCTGCAATCTCCGCCCATTGTGCCCGTAAGCACCGATGGGGCCAACATCCCTAGACGCATGGCCGGGTTCCTCTGTAGAACCTCTAGGATGATCTAGTAATTGATGTCCATAGAGGAAATGGATAAACCTGAGAGCAGAAATTGATACTTCCAACACTTTGGATGTCCGGAGTAGATGTTATTACCTAACCTCCATTACTCTACGTAAGTTTGGAGTCTTTGATTTATCCTTCTTGTACTATCATGTGTCTTGAAGGACGGTTGTTTCTAGGTAAGAAATCTCGGTAATTGCTGAACCTGAGTTTGTTGACCTATGCTGGAGTCTTATCTTATTCTATTATCCCATTGTGGGTTTTCTGTATCCTACTGGGTATTTCCTATGGAATACTCATGCATCCTCTGATGCAGGTATTAAGAAGGAACAGAAGTGATAGCGAGCAGCGACGTGGATGGATGCTGAAGTCTGAAGACTTATTTCTTTAATTATGTTATTATTATGTTTTGTTGATTGAACTCGCGGCCTACGCGCCATTTTATTTTAAGTTCTGTTGAGACAATTTCCGTTATTGCAATAATTAATTAGATTCCTTTTCAGTTATCTATATTTTTGTAAGTGAATATTGTTTAAGTCATATTGGTCCTGTAAGTTCCATGATATTTAAATGGGACAATAGAAGTCTTGAGTATTCGGTCAGTCTCAGGTTTCCTACCCTATGACCGTCATTGGTTGTCGCTTCCGCATAAATCGGGTCTTGGAGATTTGGGGCGTGACAATTGGTGTGGTGACTCTCCCCAATTGATAGTGCACTCATTCATGGGTGCACCTAAATGTGCAACACGCACACGCGCATGCGCGCATGTGGCGTGGGCGAATGGGCGCATTGTGCCGCTTTAGAGGCGCACTTAGCACTTTGTACTAGGCACGTGGCACTTGGCATCTAGAGCCTTTGATTTTGATCAAACGGTTAATTATTTTTTGAAAATTACGAGCCGATCGATCGGTTAGCGTGATCGATATCGATCAGATATAAATACGATCAATCGTATCTACTGTGATTTTCGCAAAACTGAGAAATGATCGATCACGATCGATTGCCTGTGAAAGCGATCGATCATATCTACTGTGATTTTCTAAATGATCGGCCGCAATCGATCGGCTGTGAAAGCGATCGATCGTATCTACTGTGAAAAACAAAAATACTGTTTAGCGTCCGAGACGATCGATCGCCACCGGCGTTTTTTGCCGTTTTTCTTTAAAAAGTTGCGTCTTTTCCGTAGATAATGAACCTTTGAGTCTTCCTATATATATTATGAACTGGAAAACTCAGAGAATATAACAAAGAACAAATATTTTGTGGATTTCTCTCTTCTCTAAAAGTGATCTTCTTCCAAAGGCAATAGTTTTCTGATTCTTTGAGTTCGAGTTTAACAAGGAGAAGTGCACATCTTGTCATTCTGGTCCATTGTATCTTGGAATAGATTGCCAGAAGAAAACCCGTGCACAAGAGGGTGGCAATATCTATTTCAAAGTCAGCAGTTTATCACTGTGCCTCGGACAATTGGATTTGTGTTTGTAATTTAAGGTTCTATTTGATTACTATTCAACACGAACGGGTAAAGTACAATCCCTCTTGAGTACTACTACAGGTTTTTCCAACACTCTCAGAATACTAATTTCCCTTAACTATACAAAATCATATCACACTCTCATCTAAAACAGGAAGCTAAAATACCGTGATAAAAAAAAGATTTATAGCCAATAAGAGTCCTTCGCATACTTTTATTAATTATATTACGCTTACTATTTCATGTTTCAAGATAGAAGAAGATCGAACCTGTTAGATAATTGAGAGGATTCTGTTTTACTTTTCCAAACATTCTATTTATCAGATCCTCTCTACAAATATGGGATACTCATTACGTGGAACAGAAGTACTGATTCTTGGGAATCCATGTTGGTATAGATTTTAGACGCATAGTAACAAATCCTTCCTAAAAAAAATGGACTTACTCATCTAAATACATTAATTTCAATCTTTCCTGTAATAACAGGCACTAATAAGTAAACATGGAATCCTAAATAAGCAGGTCTCCTAATTTTTCTCAACTGGACTTCTAAAATTATTCACTCTCAATCTATTAGCATCCGAGATTTCCAAATATGTTTTCTTACCGTATGACAAAATAAAAGGATCTTTCCGTATCCTAGATGAGTGGTAACATATGAGTAGGAATCCTAGATTCCCTCTCAACATACTGAGACAGAAACTGAAGAAAGGTACTTGCTTGACCCGGTAACTTAAATATTTAGTATGAAGATTATGGATGAATATGAATTTGATAGCCAAAGAGGAGAAAAGATGACGATGACTCTGTACTACTCCCTCCGTACATATTAGTAGTTACATTAGGGAAATACATCTCACAAGCTTCTTACAGCTCATCGACACTCACATATAAGTTGTAAGAAGCATATGAGATTGTTCTTTAAGCAACCAGCCGTATAATTGAGGTAAATGTAGAATATAGGGCATGCATTTTCCCAAATGTAGCTATTACTATAGGACATAGCGAGTATTACATTATTTAATTTTATAAATACAATGAAGAGCCAATGTGGGATGAGGTAGGTTTCAGACATATATTTAGGAACCAAGTAGCAACCTAATTGGCAAATTTGTATTTTATGATATTTCTATAACAGTGTAGAGTAGATTGTATGATCCTCTAGAATCATGACATTGTACTACACTGTAGCATATGGATATTTTGGGGCCGTTTGGGGCGTGATTATTACAAAAATATCCAGACTGGATATTGGATATATACTGTAGCATCCACGTGGATTTTTATATCCAGCTGAAACATCTCCTGGGGTGTTTCAGCTGGATATATAAAATATCCAGATGCTACAGTGTAGCAAAACATCCCATCTGGATATTTTTGCTTTTAATCACGCCCCAAACGGCCCTTTTATATATCCAGTTGAAACACCTCAGGACGTGTTTCAGCTCGATGTAAAAATCCACATAGATGCTACAGTAGATATCCAAAATCCAGTCTGGATATTTTTGCAATAATTACGCCCCAAACGGCTACTCATGAACACGACTTCGCTGATTAATCAAGCCTAGGCCTGCTGATCGACGTGTCCTGTCCAAGCACGGTGCCCGCACAACTCAGATGGACCCCAACTTCAGTGGTGCCCACACAAACATTCCATTAGCCATAGTGGTGTCCCCCAGTAATGGGGCCCACTTCCAACCAATCCCACTGCGCCTTTCCCTCTAGAGCACAAAATTCCAAATTGAACACTGGCAGTATCTGAAATTTCGTATAGATGAAGTGGCAATGTTTTTGTAGTCCAAACGACACTGCAAGTATATATACAGCCCAACTCCTTGAGCCTTCTGTCATATCTTGCCCTGCATTGTCTGTGGAAACAGAGCGGCTCTTCCCTTGCCGAAGTCCTCCACTGATTGGCCCCGTCAAATGGCCGGAAACCTCGTCGTCATTCTGTTCATCCTCCTCGGTGCCGTAAGCCTAGCCACTGTGTGCTCCGGAGCAAGATTGGTTAAAATGACATTGGTGGCTGGAGCAGACAAGTTCGGCGCAGGCAAGCTCTTCTACTTACTCTCAATGCATTCACACATACTTTGTGTGCTTCATATGCATTTCCTCTTTTTTCTCAATGAGAAAATATATTCCCTCCGTCCTGTTTTAGATGTTCCATCTGAAACAGAGGACATGCTCCATATCGTCAATTTAAGTAGATTTTGAACCTCATCTTCCCCCATTAGATGAAATTTTCGCCATCCAATAAAAAACAAGACGGGAGGAGTATTTTTTTGGAATAGAATTTGGTTTTTAGTGTATATTTTATTTATTTCTTTTTGGATGGCAATATGGACAGTTTGTTTGGACGGGAGCTTGCCTGCTTATCATTTGGACAGAGGGATTGGATCTGGAGCCAACAACTGGATTCTCCAGTTTGAGGTACAACTAGTTTTAAGATCTTGTTCATTTAAGTATTAATGTATTTTCTATTTATTTCTTCTTACTTTTTTCTGGCATTTCTTGCGCTTATTAACTTTCTAGTGGTATGTGCGCTGTCGGCCATGGCCGTCTGGGTTATTGTGTGCCACAATGGATGTACACAAGCATGAACCAAGGCGCATATTAGCTTTCTGTAATTTTAAGCCTCATGCAGAAGCAGATATTCATTTGGTCACCTTCTGATTAACTTCCTGGTAAAATTAGGAAAAGTTGATATGAGCATGAGCTCAAGTGTATGAGCAGATATTCATTAAATTTAACCAGGTTTTATATAGAGTTTTTCCTTCTTTTTCTTTTTACGGTAGAAATTTTTCTAGTTCTGCTTAAATTTGGGAAAAGTGAAAAGGTAGAATATGGTGGGGCCCACTAGAACAAAAAAGAAGAGTATTGTGGGGCCCATATCTTTTAGGCCGAGCTGGTACAGAAGAAGCTAAGGAAGGACCATTTGGAGGTCGGCTAGCTCTCTGTCTGGTTTGCACTAGTTTTTTTTGGTGGAAGAAGACAGGAATTGCTGACCAGGCCCCACTTTCAGCTGGACCGCAGCTTTTTAGGGTTTTGGCTGCTTCATCGTGTGTGGGCCTGAAGCACAATAATTTACCTTATTTGCACGTCAAGATGGACCCAACTTTCTTGAAGAAGAGAAAAAGAGTTGTGCCTAACTTATCCAAACTTGAATTAAAACAAAAAAAATTTATCCCAATTTGGTGGGTACATAAGAGGTGCTGTATCTCCCCTATATTTATAATTCATGACTCCAAAAAAAAAATCTCTTTTGTATTTATAGTGTTCAATGATCTGGATCCTAACTTAGCATTATTTGTGAAAAAATTGGGTATATAATTTATTTAAATCAGATCCGATGAGTAAAACAGAACGGAGGGAATATTAATTAGAATTTATACTATTATTGTGTGTACACTATTCTATCAATATTTGTATTAATATTAAACATAAATATTTGTAGCTTATAGTACATACGATGTTCCATCTTTGCACGATTTCCCGCCGGATTTTTCCTTCATATGAGAAAAGTTAACACCAGATTCTATATCATTTTTCCTTCTGTAAGTATTTTAGTTGAATGAAAGTTCTTTAAAGAGATGAATCTACGGGCATGATGCTTAGCCCATGGTTATGTAGTGACCAGATTCCATGACCACGGTACATGGGGATCCTACCTAGCATGGTACATAGCTACCGGATGACAATGCTAAGAGCATGCTATGTTCGAACTCTATGCACAATGCTACTATTCCTATGTCCATGGTTATGGCTGGACCCCCAATTGGATTGGTGGTAGGTCTCTTTCCTGTTGAAGGAGAGGCCCCAGGTTCGAGCAGGAACCCATGGCGTCTCCATTTAGGCGACAGGGACGTCAAGGTCCAGGGTGGGGCTGACGGCCTGCCCTAGTCCTCTGACCTTGTTGCAATAAGGTGGCTGAGGCCAAGGGCTAGTGGGAGGAAGGCTAGAGTACGATAGAATGCTCTAAGAGGTTGGTTCCCCCCTTCTAGTGGGGTCTTAACGGCTTAGGACACCGCTAGTTACTACCAAAAAATCCTTTTTTTTGTTCAATCTATAATAGCCTGTTGGGAGCATTTTTTTAGGCCTTTTTCATTTTATTTTTGAAATCAAAATCAGAGACGAGCCCAAAACCCCGTTTGGTAGTGGGTTCCTCGAATCCTGGGAAGGCCCAATGCCCTTTGAAAAAAGGAAGTTCCCTTTTTCCCTGTTTTCCCTTGCAGAGGACAACCAGCTGTCTCGCCCATAAAGATCACGTTTTTCAGTCGTTTGATTTCCTTCTCTACATTGAAAACCCTTTTGGTTCCCGGTCCCTTTCTTGCAGCATGGTATACTACAATTTCTGAGATGTTTTGGGGTCAATTTCATTGCTGGCCAAGCTGATTAGAAGGCACCTAAGAATGACATTGAAGATCACCCACCACCTCTCTGAAGATCTGAGCAAGAAAAGCAGAAGAGATATTGCCAAACATGCGGTCCGAGATTTTCTATAGAATTATAGAGATTTACCAAACAAGTTAAAACATTACATGCACCAAACTCAAAAAATAAGATGGAAATCTGAATGAATCACATTTTGGGGACAACCACTTCAAACTTAAAAACGCTCCCAAGCAAGCAGGGTATTAGATCATGGAAATGTAGCATATCTCGTACTTACATAGACTTTGTTTAGGGAGGAGGCTGGTGTGGAGACATGGGCTCGTGCCTGGAAAGAGCAATAACACGTAGAGGGTCGACTCGTTATATGAACAAGTGGGAAGTCTTCTCCGGCATTTTGAACAGTAATAGGTCTGAAAATCCAGGTAAGTTTCTCTTCTTCTCCCAGTTTCATTTTTCTTAAATAATTTTGAATTAAAAAATTTCTTTAAGAATTATTGCGCTGGCACCAGTGCATTTAAAAATGTCAGCGTGCATAGCGGCCTTGCAGCTTTCATTGGGTCCATGAGACATTAAAAAGTGTAAACGCTCATGTGGAAGAAATTTAATGACTATTGGCTTGTTTGGACTCGTTTCTTTTTACATTAAAAAATGTGTTTTTTTTCTTGTTGGTAAGACGTATGTTTGCCATTCTATCCGTCCAACAATACCTGGCAATATTTGAATACGAGTTAATTTTGTTGGCTTGTGGGGCCAATAGTATGCTCGCTTTTTAAAATGTAAGCCTTTTTTTTATACCAGGATGTATGGGATAAAATGGCGCTATGTCATATTGGGTAGGTAGGCCCATTGGATGTTTAATACATTCTAGGGGTTTCGAAGTGTCAAAAGCTGAGAATTTATCATTTTACTGTTAGTGCATGTGTCAAAAAATATAGACCTACTTACAAGCCACATGGTTGAACGGTTCTATTAGATAGTTTCTCTATGTTGGGAATAAATAGTAATTTAAATATAGAAAAATCTAACTTGCACTACAGCGTACAGCAGGCAATTGTCAGATGAATGGGCCCAACATGACCTGACGGCTTCCGCTCTGCAGCGCAAGCTAGCTTTGCTCCTTAAAAATATCTTCCTACACTATAAAATGATAATTAAGATGACATTAAACCTGCTATAAAACAATTGCCATATACCCGTTTGCCCAAAATACAAAATGACCATTAACCAAATAATTGACGTTACTGTGGCATACTAAAATGCCAGGTATCACATTCTCAGATGTCGGTGAAATGTTTATTTTTGTGATGAGCCACTGAGTATACCTAAGGAAGGCATATTTGCGTTCACATATTTGCAAAATGCGCCTAAAAGACTCGTATAACCATTATGCACCTTATGAATCGATTACTACCTCCGTTCGGAATTATTATTAACATAAGGGTTTTCCAAATGATGAAAAATCTTTTGTTTATAATAAATCCGGACGCAAGGAGTATGTGTATGTCATGGAAGAAGTGAAGAACTACCAGCACAATAATATAAAGTGGCACTCTGGACAGACTTTTACAACTGGAATCGAGTAAAGCTTCGGTACTGCGATGGAGCATCTTTTGCTGGCGATTCAGAATTCAGCAATGGGGTAAACTGATTACCATGCCTTTCAACCTTTTCTTTTTGCTGCCTCATGCAATTTGCTCTTCTTTGTGGGTGCACCAGCTGGATTTGTCTAGACTTTTGTCTAAATAAAATAAGAGTCCGAACATCGATCCAAAACAATAAGTAATGAGTCTGAATCTTCTTTTAATTTATATCTTTTGAGTCCTGATTACCTAGCTGAAGTTGTTCCACATTTAGTTTTCCAAGTAATAAATGTAGAAATCTTGAATTTATACTGGTGGCATTTTTTTTTGGCTAAACAACTAGCGACATTAAATAGGATAAAGTTAATAATAGCTGCTCATACACAGATATGCGCTGTAGGATTGTGGTCCAATGGTGCAGGTATTTTAGGAGTGGGCGGGATTTGAAAAACCCGCTTGCCCCCTCTTTAACGTCCATCGTGTGATCATAATAGAACAGCTTACAAGAGCCACTGGCACTCTGTGCGCCTGCATTTAGCCACATCATCTAATCAGGACTAGACTATATCCTCTCTTTTCCCTCTTATATTAGGCATAAAAGTTATTTTAATTAAGGAAAAGTTTATTGTGTGCCTTGATGCATATTGAGCACCCGAGCGCAATGCGTTCCATTTGATCATGATTCAATGGCGCACATGTATTTTAGGGGTGGATCAGAAATAAAAATCTTGCTTGATCCCTGATTTATGGTGCCACACCACTCATGTGCCCCGATGCAAAAAATTGGATTTAATGGAAAATAAGAACAATACAGTTTTAGTTATCTGTTTGACATATTGAAATTCTAGGCTTGATTTCTGATCATGAACATTTTCAGTTGAAGCTGATAGTTCACTTCAGTGCTTGTTTTCAAAATCATAGATAATCATGCTTCTATTATGAGAAGTTAATTATGCTTTTAAATACAGACAACATCGATTTATTTTAGAGGGCAAAGGATATGGAAGGCCATCATTCGTGATCTTCTTCCCAAGGGATTAAACATGACCCGTAAGGTAGGACTCATTGACATATTAATTTTTTCTTTTAAGTCCAGCTTTTTCAATTAAGTGCTTAATTATTGTTTGTCATTGTATGATGTTAGACACTCCTTGTATGCTACAGTTCACAAGGCAGATATTTCTCTTTGAAATTGTTAGATTCTTTTTGTTCCATCTTCTTCTTTTCTAGGCTTTGCTTTCAGGTTGCTCAGCTGGAGGGCTAGCAACCTTTCTTCATTGTGACAACCTAGCCACTCTTCTACCCAAGAATGCTACACTCAAATGCATGAGTGATGCTGGATTTTTCCTCAATGTGTAAGTTTCTCCATTCTCATTAGTTTATTGGGTTGTTTTATCTTTTTTTGTTTAGATTGCTTATACCATGCTATATGTCGTACTTTACAGGCGTGACATATCTGGAAGTAACACCGTTTGGCAATTCTTTGATAGTGTAGTTACTCTTCAGGTCAGTATCATACATTAGTGATGCAGCATTTGCTGTTTCTTGTTAATAATCAATGCTTCCCAACTACTCGAGCTGTTAGGAAATTGTAATAGGATTATCATGATATTTAAGTCATAGCTCAACACTCCCCCACTCATCGAGCATCAGCATGTGGAAATAATTGTGGGAGAACGAAAGCGCCTCACGGATTTGAAGCCAGGTCCTATCACTGGTACCATGCTAAATAACCAATGTTTCCCAACAACTCGAGCTGTTAGGAAACAGTGATAGTGTTACTATAATATTCAATTAATATCTCAACATTTCTGTCCAACTGAGGAGTTTTAGGTGATTTGTCCAGGGAGTGATGGAGGCTCTGAACAGGAACTGCACAAGATTTTTTAAATATCCATCTCTGGTTTGAACTACAATAAACCAATTTTGAAACCTATGACTTTAAATTGCATAGGCTATATTGCCTGACTTGTAATTTTCCCTGCAGTGCTTCTTTCCGCAAAATGCTTTGCCATTTATAAAAACTCCCTACTTCATCCTAAATTCTGCTTATGATATCTACCAGGTAAAAGTTTGTTGCATATTTTCTATTTCCTTGGTGTATAACAAAATTGAACATTTATGAATCATACAATATTTATATCCGTACTTGTATATCTTAAACTCTGAGTTGGAGGACAAGCAAATTATAAAAAACATTTTTGTCATTTGCAGTTTCATCATATATTTGTTCCATCTTCTGCTGATCCATATAAACTCTGGTCTCACTGCCAGCAAAACCTTGCTCTCTGCAATCCAAATCAGCTGGCTATTTTGCAAGGTATAACTTTTAACGTAAATGGCTTTTCTGTATTTGCAAAGTTGATTGTCTTTGATTTGGCCATATTTTTTGTCATGCAAATGGCATTATGCTTGTAAGCTTACGTTTTTTTTTATACAATGTAAGCTTACGTTTTGATTTTGCTCTTGATGCAATACTAGTTCAGATCTCAATAAGGTGGATATTTACAACTGCAATTTAGTTCAAATGTATGGAGTGAAAATAAAATGCAAACCCTCTTCTTGTCGTGCAATTGTTTAGATGAATGGTATTATTTATTTATTTTTTGATAGGTCTGAATAGTATTAGTTTCTTCCTGCAGTGTACCGATATAAAATGCTTGCTGCTCTTAGACCTTTCCAACTAGGCTCAAGGACTGGGGGTCTGTTCATAAACTCATGTTATGCTCATTGCCAGAGTGAGTTGCAAGATACATGGTTTTCAGCTAATTCCCCAAGGATTAACAATAAGGTACTCTATCCCATGCCTTTAGAAAAATTAAAGCAGTCCTTATGAGAAATATATTGACGTCAATGGTGCGAATGCATCCGAATAAGTTACTAATAACTTCAATCAAATCTGCTGCTCAGACAATTGCAGAGGCTGTTGGTGATTGGTACTTCAGCAGGAATGTGTCAAAGAAGATTGATTGCCCATACCCTTGTGACAATACTTGTAATAACATGTTAACCATGCAGCACGAATTATAACATTTTTTCTTTTCCCCTTCATATTGATTTTCATTACATGTATACAAATGATATACACCTTATGAAAGAAGAAAAATAGATTTACCAACCGATAAAAAAAATAGATTTACCACTGCATAAGGTCTGTAAGATTCATGAAAATTTATCTATCCATTAATTCTTTGTAAAGAAAACAAAATGAGCATAGGTTTTGGCCTTTTGTGTTCGGTTTTCGTGGTAGTGTTGTTCCGTGCTCCCAACCTTGATGCTTGATTCTTTACAATTGCGATGAAATCTATCAAGCAAACTACAAAATTCAAGAATGAACAATTACAGATTGTATACCTGGAAAGAAAATAAAATCTATAAAGCAATTTGACAGTTTAAAGCTTCTGCTTCACAGCCTTTATAAAGAGTGAATTTTTTCCCCATAGTTGTGTTACCTTCAAATAAAGTAAACGTGCATACATAAAAGTTTAAGAATGGTGTCAATGGATTGATTACATTGAAGAAAAAAAATGCTGTCTGTGTAGCTACCGTACCATGTTAGGCTTCTATACATGGACACTATGTACCATGGTCATGGTCTCATGGAAGCTTGTCATGGAGCACGGTCAGGCTAGACAATGCGTCCACGAGATATCAAGATTGGGCTTGATGTGGTTGCCAACAGCGTCGATTCCTCCTATATATTTTAATAACAGAAAAAAAAAGGAAGCAAAAGTGTCCGCCAAAGTTGTAGCAAAAAATAAATAAATTTGGGTACTACAAGAAAAACTTTTCTTTCAAAGTCAAGTCTTGCTTAGACTTTTTTTAGATGCCATGAAGTCTTGCTTAGGTTTTGAATGTAGCAAATAAAATATAAGCAAATCTTTATCATTGCTCATCGCTCTAATATGTGTCATTGTACCCTAACTAACGTTGAATGAAGGCTCTGAAGACTTTTGATGTGGAATAAGTGCCCACTCCATGTGTCAAATCACATTTTTTTTTCCATTTGACATTGCTTTAATTGATTGTCCTTCTTTCGAAGATAAAGAGAGACTTGTATCAGGTAGACGAACAGTGGGAACTAAAGTAATCAGGTAGTTGATAAGTTCCAAATTAGCATTTGGGTAGTCCAGTTTAATAATTCTACGTTAACAATTTTAAAAATGATGTACTCCCTACGTCAGAAGTTAATTGCTCCATTTTCCGAAATTGATTTTGTAAATGAACTATTTTTAGTTTAATTTGAAAATTAATTCCTCTATTAAAACTGCCCGGAGGGAGTAATTTCTAAAAGTAGGATGAATGGACTAGGTGTGTTTGTTTGCTGAAAAATGAAAAATCGTCAAGGTGAAAGAAGTATAAAAACTTTTAGTTTGAAAATTTTTCAGGCTTGAAACGTACTTTTAGGGTGCATTTATTTTAAATTATCCAAACATATTTCAGTTTTTACAAAGTTTTTGTACTTCTTTCACCTTGACGATTTTTCATTTTTCAGCAAACAAACACACCCAAATAGGATGCTTATTATGAGACGGAAGGAGTAGAAACAACATTGTTCTTTCCTCTAGAAGCAACATATGAACATATTATAAGCAACATTGTTCAAAATAAACTTCATTTGGAGAAGTTCTACTCTTTCCTTCACACTGTTCACTAAAAGGTCTAAGCAAAATGAATGACTACTACATGCAAGAATTTTTGTTTACAATTCCAATCTTTATTATCCTCTGCAACTGCTTTGATGGCAGTCTTGGATCAGCTGGAGCTGCAAAAGTTCGCTGCCACGACCATGAAAGAGAAGCCCTCATCAATTTCAAGAAGGGCCTCAACGACCCCTACCACCACCTTGCTTCCTGGGATCACACTCCAGATTGCTGCAAATGGAGAGGAATCCACTGTGATAACCAAACAGGGTATGTCCTTGAGCTCAATCTCCGTAGTAAATACACCCCTCTTTCTTATTATGATGGTGACATACCTCAATATGAGTACTGAAATCTAAGTGGCCAGTTGGACCCTGCATTACTTGAACTGAAGAATCTACAATTCTTGGATTTGAGTAGCAATGCCTTTGATGGCATCCCAATTCCAATTTCTTGGGTGCACTTGGGGACTTGAAATATTTGAACTTGTCGTACTCGGCTTTAGTGGACGGATTCCCCACCGGCTTGGGAATCTCTCCAAGCTAGAGCACTTGGATCTTTCGTCCTATTATTGAAGAGCTTGCATATGAACTGTGTAAACCTCTCCGAGATGAGTGCCAATTAATTTACCCAAATTTTCGGAGCTGCGCCTGAGAGATTGCGGGCTAATTTCTATTGCTTCAACATTATCTCCCCTCAACTTCACATCTCTTCGTATTCTTGATCTGTCTTGGAACTCAATTGGTTCGGAGATTCCAACATGGATAGCAAACATCAGCCAGTTTGAGGTAGTAGACATCTCCTTCAACAAATTTCATGGAGTGGTTCCCAGTGGTTATTCAGAGCTGCCTCACTTGCAGAAGTTAGATCTAGGAGCAAACAATGACATTTTTGGAAACATTTCTAAATCATTGGAAGGGTCATGGAGACCTATTAACGAGATGCGCCTTTGGGTTAATAAATTCTACGGGGAAATACCGCAGTCAATTGGAAACATAACTTCCCTTGCCGTACTTCTTTTGTCTTACAATCGCATTGGTGGTAAAATTCCAGAAACTATTGGCAATCTCAAGTCCCTTGAAGTGCTTAAACTTGATAATTGCATGCTCACCGGTCCGATTCCTACAAATTTCGAGAACTTTCATCCCTTCGTATTTTGGAGCTTGAGAATAATCAAATGAATGGAACCATCCCTACCACCTTCTGGAAGCTATCTCAATTGGAATATCTCTACATAGCAAACAATTAATTTTCAGGTGTTATAGTTGATAACAATCTTCACAAGCTTAAAAACTTTACTGGGCTGGATATATCATCAAATTCATTAGTCCTTGACCTAAGAAGTGATTGGGTCCCAACATTCCTAATTGAAATTCTTGAACCCAGCTCATGTACCCTTGGGCCCCTTTCCACAACGGCTAAAAACTCAAAGGTCACTCTATGTCTTGTCCCTCTCCAGCACCTCCATAAAGGGCTTGCTCCCATCATGGCTTTGGGGTTTTGCTTTTCAACTTGGCACGCTTGGCCTTTCTCATAACAAAATCAGAGGTAGGCTACCAAATTCTTTGGCATTGCAACCTGGTGCTTACATTGATCTGAGCTTCAATCACTATCAGGACCTATATCTTACATGAAAAGTAAGGGGCCGTTTGGGGCGTGAAAAATCAGTTTCATACACTCCCAAAAATCCACCAGGTAAGTGGATTATCCCAAAAATCCTAACCAGCTGGATTTTTTCAGCTGGATGGTGCTGATTTTTCACATGAAGATGAGAGTTCAGTAGAAGTGCCAATGTCACTTTGAAACTGTTCACATATGGAAATCCTTGACCTAGGGAGCTTTTGCCAATGTCACTTTGAAACTGTTCACATATGGAAATCCTTGACCTAGGGAGCTTTTGCCAATGTCACTTTGAAACTGTTCACATATGGAAATCCTTGACCTAGGGAGCTTTTTCCATATTACCTGGTGCCAACTTTTATATTCTCAAATTACCTAGTTTTTCCTGTAAATCTCATATGGCCTGGAATATGAACTTGAAGTACCAAAAATGCCCTTCTTCTATCTTTTTCGTTCTAATACTATGCGAAGAGGCATGTTGTATACAACACGAAAAATACAAGGGTTTCTCCGGCGATTTCCATCGGCGACTCCATCGGCGAGTTCGAGCGGCGATTCCACAGGCGACCCCTATGGATTTCGACGATCCTATTCACGTCCCCTTGCTTGATTTTGAGCTGCTCCCTGCTGGATTTCGATGACATGACTGATGGAGAGTGCGCAAAGGCTGTGATTTGAAGCGTATACCTCAGGGGATTTTGGGGCTTTAACTTGCTGAATTTCCCCCGCGGCTCTATGTGCCTTCTTGCAACCAGCGGAGTGACTGATTGAGCTTCGGTTTACGGCGAGGAAGAGTGTGAAAGGCGTCTGCCAGGAAATATACACATACACACGACTAAACCGCGGTAAGTTACAACAATCCTTACTGATTTTAGTTTCAGAAGGTCCGAAATTTAGATTTTTAATTTTTACTATGAATTATAAAGTCGTGTCTTTGATGTTTTCGTGTTGCACCTTACTGCTTGAAAGACACAATTGTATATTTAGTCGTGTACGCGACGACACGACTTTTATATTTTCGTGTTTCATCGACACAACTTTCTACTGACCACTCTACCTATCTCCTTGAAGATGGATACAAAAAGAGAAGATTCTATGGAGGAAATACCATCGGAAGAGGAGGAAGATTAGGAATTCTTGTTTTCACCCCAGGAGCGAAGATAGAGGGGCAGGAAGAGGAAGGCTCCGATAGGCTCATCAATGAAGAGAACATACTATGCACGACCGGCGCTTCGGATGTTTTGTCAATCGGGCGCGATGAAAAAGTGTGCAACCCTCCTACGACGTCACCAAAGATGTAGCCAACTGATCAGAGAAGTTGGTTTCTCTGTCATTTTTGAAGGTGAGGACGTAGTTGTTTCCCGGAACCTCCTCGACCATTTGGTCAGGTACTGGGATGAGTCAGCGAAGGTCTTCAATATCAAGGGGAGGACGCTACATTTCAGAGAGCAAGAAGTTGTTCTTATCACCGGATTGCCCACAAAGGGCGAAACAGTTGAGGTCCTCTCTTCCTTGCCACACCGACCGGAAGATCAATTCTTTAGAAAGTACTTCACCGTCAGGAGACCGGATATTCCACACATTGAGGAAATCATTGACAAGCTTAGCGAGGGCGAAATAAAGATGGCAGAGGAGGACATGGCGAGGATGATCATTGATCGTTTAAATATAAACCCTTGCAAGTGCACAAGGCAATTATACTACGGCGACTAAAGAAAGGGTTGTTGAACCTCAGGGACGGTTAAATACTTTACCAAACTCAAGAAAAGAAAAGATGTAGTTTAATTAATTCTAAAGAAAGCAATGAACTTTAGCTAATCTAACTGAGATTTAATCAATATGGAGAAGTATCAAGGCAATGAATCCACCACTAGACATGCAATTACTACTCTTGATTATTATTACACGCAGATTGACATGATATAGTAACTTGTGTTCATGGTCAGATACATAAATCATAATAAATTCACTTACGTTCTTGGTTGGACACGAAAGTTCATCCACTATTATGTAATTAATTCTATCCTTGGTCGGGCATAAAATCAATCACAAACCTGTTATAATGTAATTAATTTTATCCTTGGTCGGGCATAAAATCAATCACAATATCTAATTCCATTCATAATCAATCAAGTCTATGGTCAAACACTCAAAAGAATACTCATGAAATTGCATTAAGAATGAATCATAATCAACTTTATAAAATTAAATTATCAAGAGTAGCAATACACATCTAGGGTTTTATCTAGCCTTGACAAGGAATTTAGTTACACATAAAAAGAAAGAAAAGAGAAGCCTGTTTATGTAGATACATCGTCATGAATCTTTCTTCTTCTTTGCTACCAAAAGACTCTTTCTCTTGCTCCTCTTTAGCTTCCAATATAGCTCAAAGGTGATATCCAAGATAGCCCAAAATGTCCTTTTTTAAGGCCTATTTATATGTTTGAAGAGAAACCACGAAGTCCCCTTCAAAATCTAAGTTGAAATACGTCTTATTTCAGTTTTGCTGCACAAACCGATCGATCACTTTCCTTCACAAAATCCTTCGTTATCGCGCCAATCGTCCGTTTCATCTAGACAGACGATTGATCACTTTTATACCGATCGATCGTGTTTACTATATTTCGTGGACCAAAAACTCCAATAGATACGATCGATCATTTTGATACCGATCGATCGTTTTCTTCGATAGCACTATTTCGGGCTCTGGTGATCGATCGCGTATGAATACCAATCGATCATAAGTACTCTTCACAATATTTAAATGGCTATAACTTTCTGCTCCGAACTCCAAATTGCGCGTGGTTGGTGGCGTTGGAAAGCTGACTTCTTGAACTTTAACATTAGTCTTGAATCAGTCCAATTAGAGATATGAACACGAAATTATGATGATTTAACCATTAAAGTCCCTTTTCATCTCATTTTTGTATCTTACTCTTGTTTCCTACAAAAACCAAAAACTATATTAAAGTAATAGTAATTCTAATCAAATACTAATATAAACATAAGTTTAGGAGATAATAAAATGCATATTTCATGTGTAGATCACACCCCCAAACCTACAGGTTGCTAATCCCTAGCAAAACAAAACAAAACAAAATCAAACAAACAAACTAAAGGACTAATGCATAAAAGTAAACACCACTTTGTAGGGAACACGATTGCATTGAGCTTATGCAACAAGCCGTTAAACCTCTAAGCTACCCTAGTAGGACGAGTTGTGTCTCATGAGGGTTTGCAGCCATGCTACCCACAAACATGTATTTATAAACCTAATTAAAACTAAATACAAAAATGAACTTAAAATACTACAAAACAAACAAACTTATTATCCCTTTAAATGTAAACCACAATGCTTAAGAAAACAAACTACACGTACTTGGTTCATAATCAATGGGAATATAGAAGCCCTCAAATAAGTGGTTTTATTCCACACTTTCATCTTGGAAATTTCTACTCAATATGATATAGCATGATAATGTAAATAATAAAAAGTGTAGAACATTATAGTCATACATTCTAAATCTCTGTTTCACACATATCCAGTGTTACCCATTAACCAAAGAACATCAGAATCTACATAGTCATCGTAATCTTTTAGTTCATGATAGCACCTGCGCGCCTCCTTCAGGTCTAACATTCTAGATTTGAGAGGATAATACACCATAGACTTTTTTTTTTCAATAGTACTGTGTAAGGCCTCCTGACTTAAAGATGCTTGGGTTTAGCAATGACTCAGGCCAATGACTCCCAACCTGTTTGGCTTAGGACATTAGGTTTTAAGTATAGACCGCTTCAGGCCTGAGCAACAGCCTAAGTTAATCCTATAATAGTCAAGCAGCCCCTTTCTTTCCCTTTTGTTTTTCTCATTTTTTTTTTGCATTTTTCATTTTCAGCATTCATATTTTCAAGCATCTTTCTGCAATCTTTATTCGTCCAGGTTGTATTATACTCTCAACCTATTTCCGATTCCAAGCCTTTGCCATAGCCAAGTAAATGGTCTATCATGATCTTTTAAGCTCAACAGACCACCACATATCAAATAATGACTCTGCCTAAAGACTTCCCACTGAAGATTAGTATTCAACAAATCTCTAGACGGTATTACTTTATGTACTAGTGTGTGTGAGTGAGTTTTCTTAGCTCAAGCACTTGTTCCAAGAGGATTGTAATAGAAAGATATGCTCAGTTAAGTGTATCTATCCTCCAGTATACTTACTCACACTTCCAATGTAAATTAATCACTTAAGAATTGAAGCATGCATTATTACGAGATAAATTATCAAAACCTGACAAAAATTACCAATAAACAGCTTAAAAACTACTCAAATTTTTATTCTTATTTTCCTTTTCTGATTTTACAATGAAGCACATCCTCTCCCCCAAACCTAATATAAGCATTGTTCTTAATGCACAACAAAAGATAAAAATACAATGATCACATAAGAGTAAGGGAGAAAGAGGAAGGAAAATACCAGAGGAAGTAGACTAGAAATCTCGGTCATCGCCATCAGCACCGCCTGGAGGAAAATGCCATGCATGAAGAAAATCGACTATGGAGTCGAGGCATTCCGTAATAGCATGCTGAGAATCTATAAGCTCCTGCTGTGATGCTCGAATCTCCTGCTGGGAATCTATAAGCTCCTACTGTGATGCTGGGATTGCCGAATCTCTTGCACATGTCTAGTGAGATCGGTAATCTGCTGTTGCATAGTCGTCAAGGGTGGTTGTTGAACAGGCTGACTCTCGGGTATCTCGGCGTGCTCCTCGGGACGGTGTACCCGTGGCCAAGCTGGGCGTCTAGTATTGCCCATCATCCGGTTATATGCATCAATGCCAATAGGCCCAAGTCCCCGAGAGACTCTAGAATGATCTGGAAATCGTATCCCATTGGCCAGAAATACCGGTTCTAGAATGTACGGATATGGTAACCTCTCATCCTTTCGCCCTACCAACATCTGCTTGATTCGGCCAAAGACGAAGGAAGGTAGGTCAAGATCGCGGCGCCTAGTGTCGTTGCCGAATACATATAGTAAATCATTCATAGTGCGGTCGACTTTCTCCTTCCGGGCCGACCATACATCATGCTGTAGAATCAAGAAGGCGAAACAGAACTCAGGTAGCATGCTGATGGCGAGGAGGTATGTCGTGATTCCAGGCGCTACTGCAGATCCCGTCAATCGACCTATGATGGTGCGGAAGATTGGAAACTGATATCCATCAAAATTGGGGTGATGAATAGTACCTTGTTAGCACCCCATGGCACTTACAATCTCAGTGACTCGGACCCGGACAGGAGTGTCACATACTACACTCCAGATGGCCACTAGTTCTGGATCCTCGCTATCTTCAATGGTGTCATTCGCATAAAATTCCCTAACTGGACCCTCATGCACCATTGGCTGTACATTTTGTCTCTTCTCAGCTATGTGAGTGAAATACTGCACCCAGTCCGGCCGCTCCTCGATACATCTCTCTGTCGGAAGATCGGGAATGTAGGGGTTAAGGCTGACCTGCCACTCATACTGAATCGGGCGAGGCCGTGGAGGAGTCTCAGGTGCAGGAGTGGGTGGAACAGTGCGTGACGTAGATGCCTCACCCCTGTGGCGTTTCTGAGCAACCGTCTTCTGAGGCATGGTACCTGAAAACCAAAGATAATAATGAAAATCACAACAAAGTACAATTGTCTAGCATGTAACTTTAAGCTTTATCATCACAGCAGTCATGTAACAGTAGATGACACAAACAGCAATTCCACTTCGCAAAGTTCAAAAAAAAAAATTCTTTTTTTCTTCAAAAAATATGAACGAAAATCCTAAAAATAAAAATAAAATAAAATTTTGATGAAACATCAGAGGTAGCACCATGCAAATAAATCGCAATCATCAATAAAGAAGTATGCATGAGAGGGGTATATCCCGGAGGCCTAATTTCAGAAAAAAAATTCAAAAGTACATTGTTCACCGCATGAACGCTCATCCTAAAAATTAGAGAAAACACCTAAAATCGAAGAATCATAAGTGGAAATTCATGCATAATCATCGCAATAGTCAATATAAGAGCAGGCATGAGACTAATTGCAAAAATATCTACTAGAAACCAATAAAAATCAAGCTTTTGAGTTTCGGCTTATTGGAAGAAAAATGCGTGATGGCGAGGAAGGGAGAGGGAAATCACAAAAACAGACACCGGATCTGGATTCTATGTGCAAAAATCTATTGGGGGGGCAGAGTTTCAACTCAAACAAGGGTCAAAAAAGGCGGCGGCGAGCGGAAATAGGTTTCTCTCACCGCAGCCGTGAAGATTTTAAGAAGATTACGACCCGCGATCGATCGTAGATTTAGCCGATCGATCGTTTTATAAAACGAGAAATAGCGCCCGTCAGATTGCAGATGAATGGCATCAATGTACCGTCTGACTATCGATCGTCCATATTTGGCGTCGATCGCCTACCGATCGATCGATTATGTCCGATCGATCATATTTACTATTTTTTTTTTAAGCCTAGTACGAGCATTGTCTTCAATGTGAACAAGATGTAAAAAATGACAATGATCATATAAAAAAAATATGAAAAGGAGAGAATACACCTGAATACGTGAGTTGCCTCCCACCAAGCGCTAAGTTTAATGTCTTTAGCTAGACAGAGCCACGATCATGCTGTAAGGTCTGGATCATCCAAGTAAGCAATCATCACATCCTTGTCTACTGCAGCTTCGAGATGCAGTTTCAATCGGTGGTCGTTG
Source organism: Houttuynia cordata (assembly GCA_039654745.1). Lineage (NCBI taxonomy): Eukaryota > Viridiplantae > Streptophyta > Magnoliopsida > Piperales > Saururaceae > Houttuynia > Houttuynia cordata. The sequence continues at coordinate 53,824,908 of CM077504.1, read as the reverse complement.
ACTTTGAATGTACGCCCATCTTGTGGATTATGAATCTCCACAACTCCATGAGGGTAGACTTGTGTCACAATGAATGGGCCATACCACCACGAGCGGAGCTTTCCAGGGAATAAGTGTAGCCTAGAGTTGTGAAGTAGTACCTTCTGATTAGGCGCAAAGGACTTTCTGGAAATCATCTTGTCATGGATAGCTTTAGTCCTCGTTTTGTATAACTTAGCGTTCTCATAGGCCTCATAACGCATCTCCTCACTCTCGGGCACACATCGTCTTATGGCTTGATCAGCACATATCTTAAATAGATCAGGGTCATCCCAATAGAAATGTTTGACGCGTGAGAAGAACACGTCTTTATCATGTTTAGTCCAAAAGGTTGGGATTTGACCCACAGCAAGATAATTTACAATATGTGCAAAGAGCTGCTCATCAGGGAAGAAATCCCTCAAAGGTTCATGGCTGAGCAAATCAAGAGTAGGAATTCGGGATAAATGATCAGCCACGACATTTTCAGATCCCTTCTTATCTTTAATTTCGAAGTCAAATTCCTGCAAGAGTAAGATCCAACGAATTAGCCTTGGCTTGGCATCCTTCTTGGAAAGAAGGTACCGCAAGGCTGCATGATCAGAGAAAATGTTGATCTTACTGCCTGGAAGATAGGAGCTGAATTTATCTAATGCAAAGACAACAGCAAGTAACTCTTTTTCTGTAGTAGTGTAATTCAATTGAGCATCAGTGAGTGTCTTGCTAGCATAATATATAACATGAGGAATTTTGTTGATGCGTTGGCCTAACACTGCCCCTACAGCAAAATTGGATGCATTGCACATTATTTCGAAGGGCAGTGTATAGTCAGGGGGCTTAATGATGGGGAAGCTAGATAGGAGAGTTTTTAGTGTGGTAAAGCCTTCTTTACACGACTCATCAAATTCAAATTGCACATCCTGACCGAGCAGATGATATAGTGGATGTGATATCTTGTTAAAATCTTTGATAAATCGATGATAAAACCTTGCGTGGCCAAGGAAAGACCGTATTTGCTTAATTGATGTAGGTGGTAGTAAATTAGCAATCAGGTCAACCTTGGCCTTGTCAACCTCTATACCCCTTTTTGATATAACATGTCCAAGCACAATCCCCTGTTGAACCATTAAATGGCTCTTTTCCCAACTTAACACTAAGTTTGTTTTTTCACAGCGTTTCAAAACCAAAGTAAGGTTTTGTAAGCAGTCATCAAAACAAGCACGAAAGACCGAAAAATCATCCATAAAAACTTCCAAAGACTTGTCAATCATATCAGAAAAAATTGACATCATGAAGTGCTGAAATGTAGCAGGGGCATTGCAAAGACCGAAAGGCATCCTACGGTATGCAAATGTACCGAAGGGACATGTAAATGATGTCTTCTCCTGATCCCCTGGAAAGACCGGCACCTGATTATATCCCGAGTACCCATCTAAAAAGTAATAAAACTCTTGGCCTGCTAGCTTCTCCAGAATTTGGTCAATGAATGGGAGAGGAAAATGGTCTTTACGAGTGTTGGAGTTCAGCTTCCTATAATCAATGCACACCCGCCAACCAGTGGTCTTTCTCATAGGCACAAGCTCACCCTCAGAGTTTGTTTTCACAGTTAAGCCCGACTTCTTGGGTACAACTTGGTTGGGACTCACCCACTCACTATCTGAGATAAGATATATGATTCCAGCGTCTAAGAGTTTCACTACCTCTTTCATCACCACCTCTCTCATGTGAGGGTTCAACCGTCGCTACCCCTCCCTAGAAGGTTTGGCTTGGTCCTCAAAGTTTATTCTATGCATGCACACAGAGGGGTCTATACCCCGGAGGTCAGCCACTGTCCAACCTATAGCTCTCCGGTGGGTGGTAAGGATCTCCAACAACTGGGCTTTCTGGTCACTTGATAGGCTCGAGGAAATAATCACAGGAAGGGTGTCGTTGGGTCCTAGAAAGACATACTTCAGGGAGCTAGGAAGTGCTTTCAGCTCAAGTGTGTGGGGGGGGACTCTATGGAAGGTTGTAGGGGTGGGGCGGTGGACACAGGAAGAGGGTCGGGGCGGGGTTGCCATGGGACATGTCTAGGGTGTAAGGCAGCCACTAAATGGTGATGGACCTCTTCAAGGTCAGGCGTGCCCTCATATATATCTATCCAGTCATAGAAAAGGGTATGCTCTAGGGCATCCTTACGCACAGCAAAGGGAAGGTACTCCTTGGACTAGGTCATCTAGGTTATCAACCATAAGGCACTCAGCTTCACTCGAGGATTGTTGGGAAGCACTAAAGATGTTTAATTTAACTTTTATGTTCCCGAATGAGACGTTCAGGAGCCCTGACCTACACTTGTTTGATGACATCTAATAAGGGAAGGTTGATCTTAAACTGCTTGAACACGTCTAACATTTCAGATGGGGCATCCTACTGTAGTGGAGGATGTAGTGGAGGACTAACAGGGATAGGTTTGATAGGAGTGGGTTCTTTAGCTCTATCTGGGGAAGTTTCCTCACTCGCAATACCAATGGATGGGTTCCTAACCTGATTATCAACTTGCTTACCACTCCTCAAGGTAGTTATGGCTTGCACCTGCTCATTTGGATAGTGGGAACCCTCTATGGCAAACTGGCCTCTAGGATTCTGTTGTGGTGGGCTGGGCAAGATACCTACTTCCCTACGGTTCATGGATTGGGCTAGCTGTCCTAATTGAGTCTCTATCTTGGCAATGGATTGTGTATGGGAATGGACAAGCTGGTCTTAGGATTTTTGGTCTGTTTTCATTTCAGTTAGTGTGGCTATGATTTGGCTCATCTGTTCTTCTAAGGATGGTTTCTTGGTGGACTGGCCAAATTGAGGAGCTGAGGATGGTTGGTAAGGTTGAGGTTGGCTTTGGAATTCCTGTCGTGGGGCCTGATTAAAAGTGGGGCCCTGGTGAGGTTGTCTCCAGGCGAAATTTGGGTGATTTCGCCACCCCGGGTTGTAGGTATTTGAGTAGGGGTTGTTGGCTCTAGGGTAGGTTTGTGCAAGGTTGACGTGCTTCTGTACAAGGTCTGGATACTGGGAGGCTGAGGAGCAGTCAACTATGGTGTGCATAGGGTTGACACAAATGGCACAGGCATCTTGAGAGGTTGGGGTATAAGGTGGATTCTGAGAGAAAAACCTGTCAAAACTCTCGGTCAGAGATGCCACTTGGTGTTCTAAACTGGTGGTGGCTTTGACATCGTACATGCCTCCCCTTGAGGCACTTTTACTAGGCATATGGCCTTCAGATCTATAGAGGGTGGCATTGTGTAATGAGTTTTTGCTCAGGTCCTCTAGTAGATCCCAAGCATCATCCAGGGTTTTTTTCATAAATGTGCCTCCATAAGAGGTGTCAATTAGGGTCTTGTGCTGATCGCACACACCCTCATGAAATCTTTGAACTAATTGCCACTTGGGCACATCATGGTGTGGGCAGGACCGGAGTAAGGCTTTCATCCTTTCCCCACTTTCATGGAATTCTTCATTAGGTAGTTGGGAAACGGTGATGATTTCATTGCGGATCTTATTAGTCGGCCCTACAGGGAAATATTTCTTAAGGAATTCGGTCTGAAGTTCCTCCCAAGTGGAAATGTAGTTGTGTTCAAGGGAGTATAGCCATTCTTTGGCCCTATCTTTCAAAGTGAATGGGAACAACCTAAGGCGCACCTGGTCATCAGACAGTATGAGTTTGAAGGTGGTATTAACCTTTAGGAAGTTTTGGAGATGCCTATAGGGGTTCTCATTGAGTTGGCCATGGTATGTGGGCAGCATCTGGATGATGTTTGGCTTAATCTCAAAATTTGCCACATTGTCAGGTAGGCGGATGCACGAGGGGAAAGTGTAGGTGGTGGGACGGTAGTAGTCCTGCAGGGTACGGGCATGGGTTACTACTGGATTCTGGTTTAGGCTATTCCCACCCCCAAAGTTTAGGTTGTCCGCCATGGTATGGATTTCAGGGATCGGCTTGCTAAGAGTTCTACAGATTCTATAGAGACGCTCAGGATCAGGATCAAGATCAAAGGCAAGGTCGGGTTTTAGGGATCGATGACCATACATGCACAATAAAAAGCAACAAAACCTGTAACAGTCATAATAACGACAACTAGCAAGCATCAATCTTAGATAGCGACAACCAGCAATCCTAATAGCGACGACTAGCACGTCATGCAATCCCAAAAAGAAAGTTGAAAACACCAAGCACCCAGTTTATACTAAAAGAGAAGGTTAAGAGAGTGCAAACAGTGGGAAGGGATGGCCCTTCCAACGTTGGCGAGAATCCACGTCCTCTCTTAATCCTGCACCAGCAAAGACACAAATTAAGATTACTGAAAATAAATTTAAATTGACACTAAACTACACTAAAACTAACTACGCTAAGAATTTGGTAAACTGTTGGCTTCCGTCCTCGGCAACGGCGCCAAAAACTTGATCGTTTAAAATAAAACCCTTACAAGTGCACAAGGCAACTGTACTACGGTGAGTATAGAAAGGGTTGTCGAACCTCAGAGACGGTTAAATATTTTACCAAACTCAAGAGAAAGTTGCAGTTTTTAGTTACTCTAAGGAAAGCGATAAACTTTAACTACTTCTAAAGGATTTGAATAAGTGGAGAGAATTATCACGGCAATGAATCCACCATTAGACATACAATAACTACTCTTGATTATTATTACACGCAGATTGACATGATATGGTAACTTGTGTTAATTCTATTATTACATGCATATTGACACGAAAGTTCATCCACTATTATGTAAATAATTCTATCTTTGGTCGGGCATAAAATCAACCACAAACATGTTATAATATAATTAATCTTATCTTGGTCGGGCATAAAATCAATCACAATATCTAATTTCATTCATAATCAATCAAGTCTATGGTCAAGCACTCAAAATAATACTCATGAAATTGCATTAAGCATGAATCATATTCAACTTTATAAAATTAAACTATCAAGAGTAGCAATACACATCTAGGGCTTCATCTAGCCTTGACAAGGAATTTAGTTACACATAGAAAGAAAGAAAAGAGAAGCCTGTTTATGTAGATCCATGGTCATGATTCCTTCTTCTTCTTTGCTCCCAAAAGACTCATTCTCTTGATCCTCTCTAGCCTCCAATATAGCTCAAAGGTGATCTCCAAGATAGCCCAAAACATTCTCCTTTAAGGCCTATTTATATGTTTGAAGAGAAAGCACGAAGTCCCCTTCAAAATCCGAGTCGAAATAGGTCTTATTTCAATTTTGCTGCACAAACCGATCGATCGCTCCGTACAGCCGATCGATCGCTTTACGTTCGATCACTTTCCTTCACAAAATCCTTCGTTATCGCGCCGATCATCCATTTCATCTTGACAGCCGATCGATCACTTTTATACCGATCGATCGTGTTTATTGTATTTCGCGAACCAAAAACTCCAATAGATATGATCGATTGTTTTGATGCCGATCTATCGTTTTCTTCGATGGCACTATTTCCGGCTCTGGCGATCGATCGCGTATGAATACCCATCGATCGTAAGTATTGTTCACAATATTTAAATGGCTATAACTTTCTGCTCTGAACTCCGAATTGCGCGTGGTTGGTGGCATTGGCAAGTTGACTTCTTGAACTTTAACAATGCTTGAATCAGTCCAATAAGAGATATGAACACAAAGTTATAATGATTTAACCATTGAAATCCTTTTTCATCTCATTTTTGTATCTTACTCTTATTTCCTACAAAAACCAAAAACTATATTAAAGTAATAGTAATTCTAGTCAAATACTAACATAAACATAAGTTTAGGAGATAATAAAATGCATATTTCATATGTAGATCAATCATCTACCTCCTCTTCTGCACGGTGCTATTTCCACATAGCACTAGAGCCCTGCATCCCTATTTGTACTGTTACATTGAAGACCTCCCAAGATTGAGCTCATACAATTGGGCTGGGGCTATGCATAACATGTTGGTTTCTGGTATAACCCACACCAGCAGACTAGTGGGTATGAGATCTCACGGAGGGTCACAGGGCGGTGGATACCTAAACGGCTCCTCATATGTCATTCAGGTATGTAGCATTTCTATGTTTTTTGAGTCTTCAAAAGGCACGACACATAGATGTTAAGTGTCGTGTCTTATGCAACACGACTTCATTTATAGTCGTGTATTATACAACACAACTAAGTATATAATCGTGTCGCATAAGACACGACCAAATTTCTAGTCGTGTACTATTATACGACTATAATAGTACACGACTTGCCTGTATCCACACCTTTTACTAATATTTTCATATGTTTACTATGCAGATTTGGTTTTCTGAGCACACGACAATCTTCAATGCTGTCGTGGGCCCTACCAGTCCAAGGGCGAAAAGGTGACTAGGAAGTGGGGCCCTGATTACAGAGGTCAAGAAGGGTGCACAGAAGAAGCACCATTTGACCGACTACTAGAAGGGAGTGCTCGATAATCTCGACGTATGGGAAGAAGTCATCGATGTAATCATCCCCATGGCCGAAGAGGAATCTCTCATTGCTTCATCTCCCTCAGTGGCCCCTCCTCTGCCACGGTAGAAGACAGAGAGGCCAGAAATGAAGAGGACTCCCAAACAACCTTCCCCCTCTTCCTCGAGGACGGATGCTCAGTCTATTTCAATGGGGCGATTGGAGGGTTCGCTTCAGGGCATACAGTCACTAATTGAGATAGCTTTGTCGTCATATGAGGAGATGGGAAGGAGTGTCGGAACTCTGCGAGAGGTTCTTCACTCTATCAAGGCATCTGCTGCCACAGCATCAATGCTGTTAGAGGGTCAGAACTTTGAGCATCCCAAGGAGGAGAAGACTAAAGAGACGAAGGAATCAGAGAAGAAGGAGAGGATAAAGAAGTCATCAGAGCATCACATGGAGCCAAAGAAGCGGCCTGATGATAAGGAGCAGATGAAGAAAACTCTGATGGGTATACGGAGAAAGGAGCTGGTGCACAAGTCTGCCGGCGATTCATTTAAATGGGGTAAAGGTAAGTTGTACACGATTATTTAATTTTTCGTGTCACATGGTACACGACTATTTAATTTTTTGTGTTGCATTATACATGATTTTTTAGTTTTTCGTGTTACAATCCACACGACTATGTTCTTTTTCATGCTACTACTGACACGAATATGTAAAATGTCATTTTAGTTCCCATCAAGCGCACGAATGAGGAAGAGAAGATTCAACGGGCTACTAAGAGATCCTTCGTGAAGTTGTTTTTGAAGAAGCTCCAACATGAATATATGGAGCGTGCAAAAGTTGAGGGCCATCAGACGTATAGACAGAACCTATTCCCCCCTGGTGTAGTGGTAAGGAAGAGAAGGAGGGTTGTATCCGCGATTGGATTGCAGAGGATTAGGGAAGATAAGCATATACGGAGAATGGCGGAGGAGCGAGCAAGGAGGAATAAGTCCCGTCAGCCGAAAGCCGACTCCGAAGATACCGTATCCGATCGACAATCTATCATCGATGAGGTGATCTCTTCCTTACAGTAAATTGTATATAAAATACTCGACTTTTCAATAAGTCGAGTATTTTTTTAGACAACCTAATTAAAAGTGATATCTTGACGTACTTCGATTGTTCTGCATATGTTGTTGTTTTATACAGGTTATAGATGAGTTTTTGAGTCTCTTGCAGCAGCGCAATGAGAGAGCACAGATGAAGTATCTGTTCAGTTTTTTTGGATGCCACGCATTCAAAGAGATATTTGACAACATAAGTGTTCCCTGCATCACTAGCGATAATTTGATGTTCCCAGTATCAGTTTCTGACTCTCTTGCGGTTTGGTAGGAACACAAAGAAGGGGCAATACTACAAAATTGATAAAAAAGCTCGGGAGGATGCTCATAGGCTTGAACAGGAACATGTACTACGCCTTTTTTCCCAATCCGCACTGGCTCCCATTTCTGCCTCGTCTTTGTATACTTCCCGCACTGTGTATGGCACTTCTACAACCCGCTCTCTGGTAAATCCTAGTTGTACACACATCACAGGAAAGCAGTTGACAAATTCACGTAGTTCATGAACGTTAGCTGGGGTGGATGGGTTGCATCGACTGGAAGATGACTCAGATCGCCAAAGCGCCCTGGCAAGAGAACTCAAAAGACTGTGGCATCTTCATCATGATGTACATGGCACAGTTGGCATCCAATGTCAACCAATGTTTTAAAATCCGGTTTGGGGCTTGACCCAGTTTGGACACTGGGTCGGGCCAACCGGTTTGAGGGGGGGTCACCGGGGGGAGACCGGGAGAGGGAGGGGAGGTTGGGGGGCAAGAGGGGGGGTCACCGGGGAGGCATTGTGGTGCGGGGCGACGACGACGGTGGGGGAGGGAGAGGGGTCGCTGGCAACGGTCGGGGGGCGGAGGAGAAAACCAAAGAGGGAGAGGAAGGAGAGGGAGAGGGTGGGGGGGTCGCCAGGGCACCACCGCGATAGGGCGGGGGTAGGGTGACGACGACAAGGCAGCACCGTAGGGGTGGGTTGACGACAACGCTAGTGCGATGACGGGGCAGCAGGGCGGGGTGGGGCGGGGCAAAGGAGAAAACCAGAGAGGGAGAGGGATGGGGGGTCGCCAAGGCAGCATCAAGGCAGGGCGGGGTGGGGCGACGACGACGGCAGGGTGGCGAGCGACGACGGAGGTGCGGGGTGGCTCGGCAGGTGACGGCGACAGGGCGACGGCGACCAGGAGGAAGGACCCGGTCGGTCCGACCCGGCCGGTTCCTGGGTCAACCCGGCCAGGTCGCAAATGACCCAGCCAGGTCTTTAACCCGTTTCAGCCCGGTCGACCCGGCCCGAAAAATTAATCGGGTCCGGTCCAACCGGGTTCAACCGGCCGGGCTGAACCCACTTTTTAAACAAGAATGTCAACCCACCTGAGTTTGATCAGTCCAAAATTGCACGTTTGCCCAATGACTTGCGGGGTTATTGACAGCGAGTTTGACAATGATTCTATTAAAGACAAAAATCTGGATGTCACAGTTGCGGGTTTTATGAGGATTTCAGATGAAGATTAAATTTGATTTCTCACATATATTCTTTGTACATATATTCTTCTTCTTCTACATACTTTATTTTTCTGCATGTATTCAATTCTATCCACATTCTTTTATTGTACAAAGATTCTTAGATGTACATACAATATTCTTTCAATAAATTCAAAGATATTATTTTCAAGCAACACGACTTCAACAGACGACTACGTATATAGTCGTCTCTCATGCAACACGACTTCATATATAGTCGCGTACGAAACTACGCGACTACGTATATAGTCGTGTTGCATAAGACACAACTATATACTTAGTCGTGTACTATAATATTCGACTATTATAGTCATGTCGTGTTAAGTCGACGACACGACTATTATGGAGTCTTTTTTTTTGTATTCACCTGTCATCAACAACACGGCTATAATTGAGATTCACTACTATAATGGAGATACACGTATGATGCATAAAAGATTTTTTTGCATTTCTAATATTTTTTTCTGTACAGGCATACATTGCAGTACAAGGTAATCTTTGTTATACAAGAATTTCACTACAATCTAAGTGAAGAATGGTGGGGGCTTAGGTAAGCTGGAGCGGCATCTCTACGTTGACTCGTTAGTAGTAAGATTGTCTTGTTGCAGGAGTCTTTGATTTCTGTGCTTCCTTGGTTCTTTCACAACAGTTGGGTTAGTACACCTTTTACGGTTGTGACCAACTTGTCGACAATTGCCATATTTCAACCTCGACTTTTCTGGCGGGTCGGGCTGTGACTCAATTCTCTTTGTCTGTCTCCTCCCCTTCTTTGGAGCTTCAAGCATGGGCGGTTTACATTTGAATAAAACCCCATAATCCCCCCACTGACTCCTGTCTAAAGTAGGGAGGCCAGGGGGTCCATAAACAGGGTGGCTTTCAGTAGGCCAAGGAACCACTTCCTGCAAGTCAGAAATCAGAGTGAAAGCATATTAAAGAAAGAAGAGATAGGTTGTAGACAGTCGTGTATGAAACAACACGACTGTATGAGTAGTCGTGTGCTCGAAGACACGACTACTCATACAATCGTGTTGTTTCATACACGACTGTCTACAACCTATCTCTTCTTTCTTTAATATGCTTTCACTCTGATCACGACTACTCATACAATCTTCTTTGCATATGTACCACGTATTTATGGTCTCTTTCTCGACAACTACATATGCAAGGCACATTAATTGTTGATTCCCGTCGAGTGTTGTTGCAACCAATAAAACTTCAGGGTACTTTCCTTTTAGGAATGTTCCATCAACAGTGAGCAGCGGCCTCAGTGATCTTTGGAATGCTCTTGCGACCGGGCCGAACATCCAAAAGACACATCTGAAGTCGTATCCGGCTACCTCAATTTCAATTTTAGGTATATCAGAATATCTTTCTATCACCACATGTGTACCTGGATTAGACTCCTCTAATTCCTTTCCGTAATGTGGCAAAATCCGATATGCATCTTTCGGGTTGCCATAGATCAATCGAATCAATTCCTCTTTCGTCCTCCAAGCCCTTTTATAGTTGACTTTTATGCCCCAATGTTTCGCCCTTCGGGTTCTCAATGTATTGTTCCATATTAGCCGTTTTTATGGAGTTTGAATCCTTGTGGAGGCCATGACACTTCCGTGCAATCCATAGGTGTGAGGCCAATGGATGATCTTTAGAACTTATCAAAGTGTCGCATGTATGCCTTCCTTCCCTCCTTGTCACAATGACTTCGTCAAGTAGATTCAAAGCCCGTATGTACCACGTGCACCCTCTAATCTTGCATTTTGCAGCAAATATGCCCTTGTTCTCGTCCACCACTTTGAAAATGAATTTCCTCTTGATTGCGAAATCAGTAAGAACCATTTTGAACTGCTTCACGCTTTCGAATCTAGCCCCTAAGGCAAGTTGTGTCTGTCACACCCCGGTCACCACCCGATCCGAACCGAACCCGGTCCAAGAGCCAAACCGGCGCATGGGGGCGATGTGTAAAGAGATATAATAGAAGACTTATGCCCTACAAACAGGCAGTCTATCTAATAGAGTTACGCAACTACTTTGACCAAGAGTAAATAAGTAGACAAATGTGGAGTTTAACTCATAATTCAGTCCACAAGTCTTAAACCCACATACTAAAATCTTGAGCCAACACATAGGGCTCAAAATACAAAAGTCTAAAATAGGTCTAATCATAAGTCTCAACATACACAATGTTCATACATAAACATGGAAAAACAGACAGATAAATAAAGTAATGTCCAAAGGCCTCCACGCCTAATCCCATGCTCTCTCCGATCGTTCCTCATACAGAGGATCCTGTCCATCTGCGTGTCACACCACCCAACCCCAAAACAAAACAAGGAAAGAGGGGTGAGTATAAAACTCAGCAATGGTTTTAATATGATTGGCAATAATCAGAAATCATACGGCATCACAACATAGCAATATAGATCCATGATCAACATGATTACACCATTTCCTTGTCATGCATTCATAACACATAATCCTGCACAATAATATCTCAATCACATGCATTCATAACACATAATCCTGCAAAATAATATCTCAATCACATACTTTCCGGTCATGCATTTATAACACATAATCCTACATAATAATATCTCCATCACATGCATTCACAACACATAATCCTGCATAATAATATCTCAATCTCGTACTTTCCGGTCATGCATTCATATCTCATAAGGCTACCCAACACGATAGATGTATCCAACACATGGTACACTCATGCATAACAGTCATAATAAGCATGTAGCAACACAATGGTGAATGCCTCCATCAAAGAGTAACACAAGTATTGCCACGAAGGCTGTTGCCACAAAGGCGGGACACAGTCAAGGCCACGAAGGCGTATCATGGTCTGATTTCCATATAAGAAATGTAGGAAGGTTGGGGTTGTCGGCCCCTAAAGCTTCTCACCCTGGATGATCTTAGCCAAGGATGTCCGATTCTTACACAAAGAGCCTATAGCAGGTGTGTTCGCCCAGGGTCATCTCCTGCAGTGGGGGAGAGCCCGAATTCCCACACAAGGAACCCTAGAACACGTGGTAGCTGGTGCACGAAGCGTACCACACTGGATGCTCAAGTCCAGATGACAATCTCAGTAATCTCATCCGCAAGGCAAGTACATAACTCGCTCCCCCCCATATATCTCAATGTAACTCAACTCAACCCGGGGAGTATACATGTTCTACATAGGAACAAAATCGAAAACATGTCCTTTCGGACCAATCAAGATTCGATTAATCCACCGATTGATTAATTTGGCACGCAATCTCAAACATTGTATACAATCGATTAATCCTAGTTAAATAATGATAAAACTTTGTCCATGAAGTCCAATACATGATGCATGATATCATGATACATCCGTGAGCAAGACCTACGCGGATTCCGACACATGGAACGTGCTCCCAATCCATCCCCTCATGCATCATAGTTAAAGTATACATCAACTACAACTCCATAATAAACTCCCACATGTGTGTGTATTCATGCACATTCTAATCACATGATCAATGCTTTGACATAAACTCATAGAACAATATACACATGCTTAAGCGCATTCAAAACCATGATTCCCAACTAAAATCAAAGTAACTTCCACCATAAAACTTAATTCCAACCATGTGAAATCGAAGACTCACATACACAAGCATGATTCTTTTCTATACATTAAGCCATAGCATAATTACATCAATTCCCAATAAACCATACTCGATATAAAAGAACACATCTCATCGTCTACCATATAACATCTTTGCTGGAGACATGCTTTGATCACAAGAATTCCATCACAAAGTAATTCAATATCAACATGCATCATTATCAACATGTATTACAATACCACATACAACATTTAGCTTAATCCATAAACTTTCATCATAAATTCCACACTTCCAGTAACCTAATTTTCAACATAACATTTTCCATGGTCATTAAAATTATTTAATGGAGTAGAAACATTAAAATTTACATAATTTCGAAATTTTTCCTGAGAAGACGATTGATAGGTTAATTTGCACGATCGATCACCAGACGATTGATCAGCCAGTAAGACGATCGATCGTCTGTCTCCTTCTTCCTTTAGAAAAATAAAAAATCGAGACACCATTTACTCGACTTAAAACCTTCATCCATGGTCTCAAACACTAACAAAAAGCCATTAAACTATCCAGAACATCAACTCATACCATTCTAAGATAAAACCCTAAGAAATCAAAGCGAAAGGTTAACATTCATTAAACCCACCATTTGAGCACTAACAAGCATATCCTATTCAAATAAAATCATGGAAAATAAACCATTTTCTACCAAAGCTGAGATTGAAGAACCCATTACCTTGATTTGTTGAGAATGAACCTTCAATCACCTCCAACACCTTCCAAAAATACGATTTTATGTTAATACACTACTAATCTCTATTTAGCTTTGAAAACCAAACGAAACCTTAGATCTAAAGCTTATGAAGCATAAAAAAGATTTTGAAGATTAAGGCTTGGAGAAGAGATATAAAACAGTGATTTTTATGCTTTCAAAATGGATTGGAAACAATGAAAGAAGTCAAGATTAAGAGAGATTTTAAGAAAAACCTAAAGAATAAGAAGAGATTAAGCTAATTACCTCTAATCCTTTCCTCTTCAAGCCTAAAGGGGAATAAGCTCCAAATCTCCTGGCCAAGCCTATTCCCAATTTGAGAAATAGCACAACACTTGTATTTTATAGTAAAGGTTGGGATAAACCTAAATAAAATGTGGGGTAGAAATAGAGTTTTTGGCTAAAATTAGAAAATTTGGCAATTTAATTCAAAATTAGGTTCAGACAAATTCTGAAAATTTTTATAATGTCTTCCTTTGACGTCTGGGGAATTTTGGTGCAAAAACCAAATTTTCGTCAGTGGGACCCACCGGGGTCCCGCCAAACCCTAATTTTCAGAAAATTGGTGAAAATATCAGAAAATCCCAAAAATTTAGGTTTGATCCAAAATCATTTAAAACTCATGATTGTTAATTTGGTTTTGATTAAAACGTTTATAAACCCATTTATTTTTTAAAATCACTACATTTAACCCGAAAACGCTTAAACCACACGATAACCGATAAAGAACACTAAAATAAACCGGTTCAAGATGAGGGTCCTTGCAGTGCCTCATAGTTGTCTGCTTGCAAACTACCGGTCAACATCGTCTCCTCCTCATAATTTTTTAAAGGACCGGGTTGTGGTGAATAGGTACCCCAATCCCAACCACCGTCACCATTGTCCTCTAAATCTTGCGGCTCCGACGCGACAGATTTCCCTTTAGATGTGTCTCCTGCCGTGGGAACTCTAGAAGTCGATGCTATTCCTGTGGGATGAGCTTCCGTTTTCCGCCCACGTACGCATCAGAATTTGTAAAAACTTCATCGTAATGTAAGCACACAGGTATCTAATCCATCAATACCAACCATTAAAATACCGAAATAAGTCAAAAAACCATAAGACATGATATATTGAAAACCGTATATGAGTGAAAAGCATCATCTATGAGTCGTGTTGCATAAAACACGACTATTGTTACAGTCGTGTTGTCGAAGACACGATATTGTAAATAGTTGAAAACTTGGCAAGTTTTCAACTTTCTTCTCTGGAACCAACTTTTATTATATAAATCAGAGTATTTGAACTTGACGTACCGTTTTTTGATGTACGATGCCTCCATTGAAGTCGTTTTTACGTACCCGATCTTTCCCGCTCGTTTTCCCCCTTTTTGGCGTGAAGATGACCTTTCCCAATTTTGACGGCGCCGGTGCTGGCAATGATATGAGCGGAGATGCCGCACGGAACTTCTTCAGAACGTTTCGACTGAACGCTCCTCAGATTCTGGGTAATATGGAAAAACGTAGAGTGTGGGCTCTGGAATGGCTTATACCTCTTCCTGGGGGTAATTTTGGGTACTTTCTGCGTCATATGGAAGAAACCAAGAGATTCCGGGTCATATGAGAAAACGATAGTTGGCGCCAGGTAATATGGAAAAAGCTCTGACCTAGGTGATAACAACTTATGAGGAAGTATTTCTCCCTTAATAAATGAGAACCACATGAAGATGAGAGCCCTTAGATTGCATACCAATATTTTTACAGGTAAATTACCATCTAAAATATCATGCATGTCATCTCTCCAAATTCTTGATTTGTTGAAACATCGCATGTCAGGCCCTATTCACGCAAGTATTGGAAAACTCAGTGGATTAACAAAGAGGCAAACCATGAATAGCTTGTATGATTATGGCAGAAAGCAATATAGAGTTCTTCAAAATGCTATCTTTATTGGTCCAGTAATGTCATACCGTACTGAGAAGTTAACAATGTCGATTAAAGGTGAAAAACTTGAGTATGGCAAGGCCCTTTATCTGTGGCAAGCATTGATCATTCGAGCAATCATTTTAATGGAGAAATCCTGAAGAGCTAATTGATAGCGGATAGCACGTGACGGAAGGGGAGTGGAGGGGATGGAGGGATAAAAAGGATAGTGGACAGAAGGATATGGAGGCCGGTCGGCCATCTTCTAGAATCACCACCAGAAGGGCTGCCGGAATCACCACCGGATAGCAACCACCGGGCTTGTTGGCTTCGGCACCAACGGAAATCTCCATCAACAGAGAAGCAAGGTATTTTTTTCTTCAAAATCATCGATTGTTTATTCCATTAAATTGAGGCCTTTAAATAGGCTTACAATAAATCTTTAATAGGAAATAAAACACTGATTTAGGATTCCTTCTAAACATAGAAAATCAAATCAAATCTATCCTAAATCAAATAATATCAAATCAGATCTATCTTAAAATAATATGCAAATCAAATCTAGCCTAATCGAATAACATATTCTTGATTAAGGACACCTTAATATTTTTTTATTAAATAAATACAAAAAATATTTTTAATGGGGCCCACTATCGCTCTGCATCATTCTCCACGGGTGAGAGAAACTCAACTATAACGAGTATAAATCAAGCGGCCGACAAATTATCATGCAGCACCAAACGGCTGTGTCCATCCAAAATTAACCCGAACCGAACCAAACCCAGGGTCGATTTTTTTTTAAATGAAACCCGGACCGACCTTTCGAAGGGAAAGAAAAAACAGAGCGAAGGAGGCGGTGCCCTAGGGCAACTGTGGCGGCGGCATGGTGGGGATCGACGTTGGCGGCAACATGGTCGACTGCGGCGGTGGCATGGCGGCGGAGCAGTGGAACGAAGGCAGAGCAAGGCGGCCGCACGGGATGGTGGTAGTGGCGGTCATGGCAGGGTGATGCAGACAGTCGGCCGCGGTAGCGAAAAGAAAAAAGATGATAACTTTGGACACCATCGGTGGAGGTGGAGACGGTGGAGGGCGGGGACGAGGAAGCAGAGCACCAACGACGAACTTCAGGTACCCTCCAATCAGTGGTGGCTTGGTGGTGGTGTGCCCCAGACACAGACTGGAATAGGAAAGTTGCGATCTTTGGCGCCGGGATAGTTCGTGTAGCCATCGAAAAGAGAAGAAAAGCTACTGCCAAGGATGAGCGTCGGCCATGGAGGGCAGAGCTCAAGCTAAGATTTAGGAGACACTTCCACGGGTTGGGATTCGATGCGATGCGCTTCCGGGTAAGGAAAAATCATACCTTTTTGCACATTCTCATGTTCCATTATGGTCGGAGAGTTGGCTGTCTCATGTTCCATTGTAGCGGGGAGTCTGTATATGACTGATGGACCAGCACAATGATCTCTTCGTCTAGTTCATAGGGCGCTTGGTCATGGATGGTCGGCACAAACACTGACTACTGATGGATATGGAGCCCGAGAAGTGTTGGGCTTGCAAATGAGGAATTTGGGATAGCCGATGGTAGGCGAGAGCATAGGCGTGCTACGCGAGCATTGACCTTGGCAAACTCGTGGACGAGCACTGCAGATTTGGCATTCAAATCAACAGATTTGGCATTCAGAGCAATCAATTGTTGGAGTATGAAATCCAAGGTGACAGGAGAAGGAACGGGGTGCAGGTTGTTTGATGGGCCACCAAGTTGATAGCAGACAGCACGTGACGGAAGGGGAGTGGAGGGGATGGAGGGATAAAAAATATAGCGGACAGAAGGATATGGAGGTCAGTCGGCCATCTTCTGGAATCACCACCAAAAGGGCTGCCGAAATCACCACTGGACAGCAACCGCCGGATTCACCACCGGGACTTGTTGGCTTCGACACCAACGGAAATCTCAATCAACAGAGAAGCAAGGTATTTTTTTCTTCAAAATCATCGACTGTTTATTCCATTAAACTGGGCCTTTAAATAGGCTTATAATAATTCTTTAATAGGAAATAAAACACTGATTTAGGATTCCTTCTAAACATAGAAAATCAAATCAAATCTATCCTAAATCAAATAATATCAAATCAGACCTATATTTAAATATTATGCAAATCAAATCTAGCCTAATCGAATAAGATATTTTTGATTAAGGACACCTTAATATTTTTTTTATTAAATAAATATGAAAATTATTTTTAATAGGGCCCACTATCGCTCCGCATCACTAATTAGGCTAATAGGATTGTCATTTCTGAACATATCTAACAATGGATTGACGGGAAAGATTCCTGAGCACATTGAAGAACTCAAATGGTTAGAATCTCTTGATCTATCCAATAACAAGCTCGGCGGTGAAATTCCTCCTAGTTTATCAAAATTAACATTCTTGGTTAAGTTAAACTTGTCAAACAATCAGTTATGGGTGAGGATACCTGTAGGAAATCAGCTTCAGACATTAAATGATCCAGCTATATATGAAAGAAACCGTGAACTATGTGGGTTTCCACTTGAACAATGTCCAACAAATGGAACACAAGATAAACAAGACAGGGAGAATGTTGAGGGACATGCTGAAATGGGGTTTTATGTTAGTATGATACTCGGTTTCGTGCTTGGTTTTTGGGGGCTATGTGGTCTTCTTGTCATCAAATGTCTGTAAGGATTACTGATTATTTGATGACATCGTGGAAAAATTCTCCACTTTGGTTGTCATATGTTCGGCCAAAGTCAAGATTAGCAAAAGGGAAAGTACTAGGTGATGGAAGACGGATCAGTCGTTTGATTCGGAAGCATTAACATGTTATTATGCATCATTTAGAGAAAAACGTGTATTCTTCTCTGAAGGACTACAAAGTAGAACTTGAAAAGGGCTTTGGATTATTTCTTTTTATATTTTTCTGGCTTCTTGTATCTTTTCTTGCTGGTGAATTGCGTGCCATTTGGTGGCGTAACCAGGACTTCACCAAGGAATCAATAAAAAGTTTCTTGATCACACCATAAGAGATAAGGGGTACGATGATGATGATGACACCATAAGAGAAATCCAGATCTATAAACAATACCAATTTCATGTAATTGCTAGATTTTCTGTTCAATGAGAAAACTTATGTTCATGATTACTTTTCTTGTAGGGAATTGACATTTGGTCTTTTTTTTTTCCAGCATGTAGAAGTTACGTTTAGTTCCTTCTACCTAATAAAATGTGGTAACTACATTCTCAAATAAATTGGATGAAGTTGTACCCTTGTTTTAGTCCTCTTTATTACCTCACATGATCCCTACTCTCATCCACGTTCGCGAGAAAATGAGGCTATTTTCTAGATAGGAATCGTATTCCAGGTGGGCTCATACGATTCTTGCTCTCAGGCCCAACACAGCATAAAATTATGAATTTATTTCTTAACCCTCATAGGTCAGAAACCAATTCTAAACTTCAGTGCTCTTTTCTCTGAATTTCCCACTAACTTCACTGATTCCTGTATCTAAAATCCATCCACAATTCCTGTATTTCCTTAAGTAGTACCTTTCCTAATATGAGTACAATTAATAACCCGAAATTGTTTTCACATCTCACTAACCTCCCTAATTCTTTTGAAGTGTGAACAAGCAAAACAGGGTGCAGACTTGAGAAAAAACAGGAGAGGCTAAAACACCATAAGAGAAGTATAGGCCAAAACATTGAAATTTTGACAACAGTAAAAAACGGATTCCCTCAGCAACGCTTTTCAAAAAGGGGCTTGAATACTGCTTCTACAGGACAAGCAAAACAAGCAATTGGTCCACACTCAAGAAAATGGCCCACCTTCTACTGAAGCAGACACATCACCCCAAACTCTAATCAATTTCACTATTTAAATGGACAAATTTGTTCGACGAAAAATCTACATTCATTTTTATGGTAACATGACAGTATTAGGGGCCATTTGGAGCGTGAAAAATGAGTTTCATCCACTCCCCAAAATCCACCTGGTTAGTGGATTATCCCAAAAATCCTAACCAGCTGGTTTTTTTTCAGCTGGATGGTGCTGATTTTTTACGGCCCAAACGGCCCCTAAGTTAACTTGTACTTCTCAATAACTTATAACAGATAAATAGGTGACAATGTCATCATACTTCTTTTACCAACCACCTGGGGAAGACCGCATGGATTTTCTACATAGTGACTCTTATTAGAAACATTGGTATAAAATCCATTATAAGAAACATAGTAGAAAGTTTTTACGCCATGCCCTTCCTCACACAACCCTCTAAAGAGGGAACAGTTCAACATCATCATCTTCAGCATACACCTTTCTTACTATGTGGTTAGACTTCATCTTCCATAACAAAGTGTAAAACCCAGAAAATCGGTATGAGTTAAAAAAACTATTATTTTATAAATTGATCTAAATTAGGAAAGTATAGTTACCTAATTTAATTTTTATGTGACTTGTTATGCAGTATGTTTGATGTTCATGTGATATATTAGAAAATGATGTAGCCCTGGCGCTCGGGCGAGACCTGGCGCTGAGGCTGGTATGGTGCCAGGGTCTGAGGACACCTGATGCCAGGTGGTGGGGCCAGGCGCCAGGGTAGTTATGCAACACGTCATGGGACACGTGTGTGTGAGGTAATTAGTTAGTTATAACTCGTAATAACGTGGTTAGTTAAGGGGTCAATTCAATTGCACTTGTAGTGGTCGTCACACGCACCTAGTGCCAGATGTACCTGGGAGCCCAGGCATCTAGATGCTAGGGCACGTATGGGTAGGTGTAAATTATGGTTGGTTATTCTTAGTAGTTGGAGAAGATTATAGTAAAAGAGAAGGATTTAATTTACAGGCAATAACTAGGGAAAGTAACTAGTAAGTCAGGAAAGAGTAACTAAATTGGATACTGCTAATTATAAGAGCCAATCAGGGAATAGAAAAATAATATTCTCAAGATCTCTATCAGCCATTTAGGAAAGGGTGTCCAAAAGGGAAGGGACGTTCAAGGGAAATTGAAACCAAATAGGTAGTTTCTAGATTTGGAAGATAGGATCACTTTTGAAAGAAGATTTGATTCAAAAATATTTGGAATCCTAACTAACTAGGGGCGTCAAATTGGAAGGACATCAAGTCCAAATTGGAGAGGGTTTTGGATGGATGACTGAGATTAAAAAGGAAGGGAATCAAGGGTGGAAAGTAGATCATATGTGGAATAGGAAACCCTAACTATATAAGCACCAAATTGGAGTGGCCGGCCCACTCAATTGGCCGACCACCCCCATGTTCTTTGGTTCAGGTTGTTCTTCTCCTCTTCCCCCTCAAATCAGTACCTTTTCCATCATCTTCCCACGTCCAAAATCCATTACTTAAAGTGTTAGAGAGCGGCAAAGCTTTGGGGAGGCGACAATCTTAATGGTGAAGCAAAGAAGTACATCAATCGTACGAGGTAGGATGATTTTTCCCTCTACTTTGCTTTAAAATTCCTATTTCCTATGGATGATCTAAGTTGTGGTATTTTGATGACATGAACATTGTCACTTCATTGGAATTAAGGTGTTAAAATTTCATGATCTTGAAGTAATTGTCTTTATGATATAATGTTGATGATTCGTTGAAATTGTGAATCGTATGGAAGTCTTGTGCTCTTATTATCATCCATTACACGTGCTAGTCATTAGATGAGAACTTTAATCCTTTGTGCTATTTCCTTGCTGCCATCTTGGTTTGTTGGTTGTTATCCAGATCAAGTCGTCATATTTCATTAATGTTCATGTCATATGTATAGCTACAATGTTCTAATTAATGATAATTATTATTATTCCCGGTCAAAGTGGACAATTATTAAGGAATGTCTCTCAGCATGTGTCATAACTCTATTGATCAGTTGATGGAAGACATATATTTGATGTCAGTTCACTGACTAGGAGTCTTGATTTATCTCATATTAATTGTCTAGTTCATCGAATATATCTATTATAAGAGATATGACCTCACGTTCACATATAGATAAGGAAACAGACCTTGTTCATTCAAAATTATTAAAACTTGGGACTAATAAGGTTTTGTAATAAGTATAAAATATCATGTAAATGAGCACATGAATGCATTAGGTGTCAGAAAGTATGCATATTAGAGGTTAATTACACTCATTAATCAAATAGAATTAAGAATAGTGTTCTCGGCTAAGACTGTTCCTGCGCCAACGACCTGCACTAAAACATGTATAACTAATAACAGAAAAATCTTAAAAATATGAAGTTTGTTGAGTTAGAAACTAGACTCATATAAGTAATTACAGTAAAAATTTGAGTGTTTAGATCGAACTGTGCTGTCTGTGAGAATCGTTTAAATTTAACTGATATGCAAAAATAGTACACTATAATTAAACTAAAAATCACTAATAATTAACCAATACAATATATTACATTATAAGATAAGTGTATGATGAATCTTATGTGTATTACAAGACTTACCAGTAAATATTTCAGTAGAATTGACTATGTTATAAGAACTATAATCATGGGTTATTCAAGGGGTCTCAACTATTTGATAAGTCTTTGGTACCCTATTAAAGTGTCTATTCGATTTGAGCTTCCAATTGGAATCCAAATCTTCACTTCTTCCTATCCCAAATTCTGATCATTGGAGTAAAGACAAGTGTCTCTTGAACACGATTGGGTCTTGTGGTGTTCTTATCTAGGGCTATGCATGTGTAACGCATATGATGTTGGATATCTCAGTTGTACTCCTTTTGTGAGTAAGTTGTTGGAAAAGATTTATTGATTTCAGAGTGTTTGATACCTCTATCATGAGAAGTACTGCTCTTCTATGGACTGTTTCTCCACAAGAGACCTTGCGATGATCTCTCCGAGGCAGAATCATAGTATGTTCAGAGAGCCATTGCTAGATATTGTCAGATCTACGATATTTATGGTACCTTGCAAGGCTCCCACCCATAGAGAGGCATATACGTACATCCTTAGACTGTTGAGACATTACAGAAGGTCTAGCAGGTAGATTGTGTCCGTAAGCACTGATGGGGCTAATATCCTGGATGCATGGTCGGGTTCCAGTAAGAGAACCTCTAGGGTAATCTGGTAAGTAACCACTTGCTAGTGGTGATGTCTGAGAGCATAAATTGGATCTCCTTACACTTTCGATGTTTGGAGTCTTGATGAATGATAATCTCTCCTTACACTTTCGATGTTGGGAGTCTTGATGAATTATAATATTCTTCTGGTAAGAAGTCTTGATGTTCAGTTCAATTACTGTTGATTACTCAGTTGTCATTTGTTACATTATATTTCTTGTCATATATTGTATCTCCTACTCTTGTGGGTATTTCCATCCTACTGGGCATTTCTTAGGAATACTCATGCATCCTATGATGCAAACACATATAGGGATTAGGCTTGAAGAAGGTTGCAGTTAAGGAAAACTTGAAGACTGCAATTAGAAAGACAGATCTCTTCTTTATTTGAATTAAACAGTTGTGATATTTATGGCATGTTCGCAAAAAAAAAGTAATGATTTTATTATGAGATATTTTAATGATTTTTATTATAGAGAAATTTTAGACATAAAGATGCTCACTTCATGATATTAATTATGATTATTTTCAAGACTGAATGATATCAATTATACATCCGTTTGTGATAGTGAATTGAATAGATGATTGAGTATTCGGTCGCGTCCCAGGATTTCTGGCTTCAAGTATACTCGTATAAAGGACGTCTTCTGCACTCTGTCGAGGCCAGGAATTTCAGGGCGTGACACAAAGCTACTAACAACTAACACCAATCTGCTTTTACATGGGGGCATGCCACAGGTGATTATCAGGTTCAAACACAAAAATGATTATCAACCGATACAACGTGATACTACAACTTTTCATGCATTCAAAAAAAGTAGGTACAGTTAAGCCCAAGCCACATAGGTCTTTTCCCACTCATGTTTGTGTTCACTGTGGCTTAAAAATTCAATTCCTGATATTGTAACTACCTTTTCCAGATGGAGGAAATATTGTACATATTGAAGCCTCTATTCATCTCTATGGTTTGTTCTGTTGATATGAAATCTCTATGGTACCAAGTGAGAAGTATCAAGATTGGAAATCCCAAGTGGACATGAAAATTCTCTTTTACATTGCATACTTAATGCTAAGATTTATGCCATCAATTGCTATTTACAAATTGAAGTGTGGGATCTTCAGAAGCCGTCTCTCATGTCCAAGTGCTCAAAGTGAGCTTTCCTAAAGGTTGTATGAAATTACCATTTAGAGAGCCTACTTGGTGGAATGAGGTGAGGAACTTCTTATGGCAAGCAGAGGTGATTTGGGTGATTGATCACTTTTATAGACTGTAATGGCTGAAGGTCAGCTTTGGCTGAGGATTTGAGCTATTGGGGTCTTGAAGTGAACTGCATATAATACGTTTATGAATGCTATAACATTGTTATGTGGGATACTACCTCCTTGAAACATGGATATGTATTCCACAAAGAATAATTACCAGGATTTTGCCCAGCAGTTTGGTATCAAAGACATTTCTTAGAATCTTCTACACTTAGGTGCATACATGCAAACCCCTTATACATTCGAAGTCACAAAGTAGCCCCTATCTTACAACTCTATTTGTAACAACCTCTCTTAGTTTGTGATCTTATAAATTGTCCAGAATATAAGAGCTTAGATCATAAGCAGTTGATGAGGCTATGAAGCCAATTGACTTTTAGTCTCAATAAACTTAAAACTCAACTTCAACTTTTTACATTGATTTTCTAATCTAGTGAGGTCTCTATTCTATGTGCTCTATCAGTGCAAAAATTAGGTTGTATGGCATTGCAATGGCTAAAATATTGTCGGAAAAGATGGTTGTTGGAGATGCTTGTGAGATCCCTTGAATTTTCTTAACCTAATTGTGTCACAAGATTACAAATTAAGAGAATGGTTTTTGCTTCTTTTATGACTATGATATTACCTTACTTTCCGGTCTGAAAATATATCATGCTTCTATTATATCTTTTGAAAGTGCCCTAGAGTCCTAGAGGAGGGGGAGGTTGAGTAGGACTACCATTAAAAATTTCATGCTACTTACGAAGTGATAATATTAAGCACAACATCAATCAATTCATCATTATCACAATAGTATGCAATATGGAAGCACATAAGATTTTTCACCTCATTTCTGTATCTTACTCTTGTTTCCTACAAAAACGAAAAACTATATTAAAGTAGCACTAATTCTAATCAAACACTAGCATAAACATAAGTTTAGGAGATAATAAAATGCATATTTCATGTGTAGATCAAATGGTTGAGGCATGCAGTCGAGAGACTGTTGCAGAAGGAGGAGGAGAGAGCAAAGCATGACAGGATTGCAGAACCAGGACATCATGCTTACTGGGCCATCAAAACTTTTAATTTTGAAATGGACAAGGCCGGATCACTTCGTAAATTGCAACTCAATGAGTTAGACGAAATTTGTAATGAAGCCTGAGAATGCAAATATTTACAAAGCGAGAACCAAAGTTTTTCATGATCAGTCCATATTGAGGAAGTCATTTGAGCCCGGTCAAAAAGTTTTGCTCTACAACTCCAAGTTACATCTCTTCCCAAGAAAGCTCCGTTCGCGATGGTCTGGACCTTTCATTGTGCACAAGGTATTTTTCCATGGCGCAGTTGACATTCAAAACCCTAAAGATGGAACTATTTTCAAAGTTAATGGTCAGATTGAAACCATATTTAGAGGGTTTTACTGATGGGGATGAGACTGTTTTGCATTTGGATGAACCTAATTCACCTACCTGATTTTTTGTTACGTCTAGCTGAAGACGTAAAACTTAGCGCTCTTGGGAGGCAACCCAATTCTTGTTTCTTGTTTGTTTTATATTTAGGTTGTTTAAATACCTGTGTGGGGATGCTACAATCTAGGTTTGGGGGTATCTTTTATTTTTCCATATTTTTGTACTCACTCCTCATTCTTAGTTTGTGTGTTTCAATGCTCTACATCTACCATGAGGCTTCTCCATTCAGGTGATTTCTTTCCTTGCACTCCTTTTCTTTTACTCGTCTTTGTAGTATAATTCTTGTTAAACATTAAGGGCAATGTTTAGTCTAGGTTTGGTGGTGTAGAAAAGTAGTTTTTCTTTGGTAGTATTTCTTTGGTTTTTGTCATGTGTTAATTTTCATTTCAAAAAAAAAATTTAAAATCATTAGTTTTTAGGTTGTTTGCAAGTATTTTTATACGTTTTGGTAGTTTATCCCTTCATGATGCATTCTTAAATTTTAAAGAGGTTAATTTACATTGGAAGTGCAAGTATGCTGGAGGATAGAGACACTTAACTAAGAAATAGCATTTTGTTACAGTCTTCTTGGATCAAGTGCTTGAGCTAATAAAACTCACTCACACATACTTAGTTACATAAAGTAATCCCCTCTAGAAATTTGTTGAGTACTAATCTACAGTGAGATAACTTTGGTTAGGTCATTAGTTGATACATTGTTATTGTTGAGCTTAAATGATCATGACAGACCATTTACTTAGCAATATAGCGGAGGCATGGACTGGAAATAGGTTGAGAGTATAATACAACCTGGACAAAATACTGCTCTGAAAAAAAAATACATAAATAAAAAAATAAATTCGGGGCTACTTGACTTTATAGGATTAACTTAGGCTGATGTTCAGGTCAGAAGTGGTCTATACTTAAAACCTAATGCCCTAAGCCAACTGACTGGGAGTCATTGGCCTGAGTTTTGTTAAACCTAAGCATCTTGAAGTTAGGCATTGCACAGTCCCATTGAAAAAAAAAGTCTATGGTATATTATCCTCTCAAATCTAGAATGTTGGACCAGAACGAGGTGCACAAACATTTGTGCTATCATGAACCTAGATATTGGGATGACGATGTAGATTTTGATATTTTTTTATTAATGGGTTACACTGGATATGTGTAAAACATAGATTTAGAGTGTATTGCTACAATGTTCTACATTTTTACTATTTATATTATAATGTTATATCATATTGAGCCGAAATTTCCAAGATGAAGGTGTAGAATAAAACCACTTATTGAGGGCTGCTATATTCCAGTTGATTGTAAATGCAGGTACATGTGGTTGATTTTCTTCAGCATTGTAGTTTGTATTTGAATGGATAATAAGATTGTTTTGTTTTGTAGTGTTTATTTTGGTTTCTTTTGTATTTAGATTAATTAGGTTAATTTCATAAGTACATGTTTGTGGGTAACATGGCTGCAAACCCCCACGAGACTTCACTCGTCCAGCCAGGGGCACCTAGGGGTTAAAAGGCTTGTTGCATACGCTAAATACAATCGTGATTTCCTGTGAAAGTGGATTAGTTAGATTTATTTGTATTGTTTTGTTTTGTTTTGCTCGAGGACTAGCAAAATGTAGGTTTAGGGGTATTTAATATATACAAAATATACACATTTTTATATGCCTTTCTACCTATATGTTAGTCGTAATTTTAGTTAAAATAAGGATAATTAATGTTTATCAGTGTTAAGTGATTAATTAGGAGTTTAATAAATAAATACGCTTAATTGAGTTATTTAGATGCATTAATTGGATTTAATAGAGTTATATTTTATTATACGTCTAATTAAGATTTAATTTTATTTATGCAGGTTTTAAGGTTCCAGATTCACATCATCAAAAGTGAACGCACGTCGAATGAGTTCTATGAAAAGATCAAAGATCCGACAGATGAAGTCGCTGCAACGGGTTTTAACTGATGGAATGAAGAAAAAGAATGAATAAGACCTGAACCAATCGGTTCAGTGGTCGGTTCGGTCTGAAGAAAAGAAAAAAATGAGTAACCCAAGCATGATGGCCCGGGTGTTCAAGCCAGAACCGAGCAGAGCTTGAGCTCTCTGCTCGAGCAATGGACAAGGGAGGTCGGCTATGGGTTCTGGCGGCAACTGTGGCCGATGGGTCTCAATTGCGGTGAGCACTCAACGGCGAGGAGTCTGGTGACGGTCGGTGGTGACGGATGGGTTCGAAATCAGCCGGTGGACAGGGCCATGTGTCGACGGCGATGGAGGAGATGATCGTCGACGATGGAAATCCAGAGCACGGCGACAATTCTGGCTCGATTTGGAAGGGTAGAAGGATGGAAAGCTCTTGCTTTGGCCTGTATCCAAAAAAATGAAAAATTACTGTTTTGAAAAGTTTGAAGTTGTGCCGGAAAAGGAAGGAGATACACTCGGTACAAAGCTTGTTGAAATGAAAAATTCTTGATTTGGATGGTGTTGAGATTTCTTGGACTCGATTTTGCGACTATAAAACTAAGAGCTTGCATTTGGGAGGCAGCGCAGTTCTAGAGGGCCCGGGGATTTGAGGAGGTAAGCCAGAATTGTTGCTTTGTTCTTGCTCGAGAGAGAGAGAGAGAGAGGCAGACCTGTTGCTGAAGAGGGCCAGCTGATTTGACATCAGAAAAAAAGGCTGCTTTGGTCGAGAGAGCAAAGCAGACATTGAGAAGGGAGTTGTCGGCTGGAAAGGAGGAGGAAAGTTATCCTGTTCGAGAGAGAGGATTGTTCTGGGCATTGTTTTAAGACCCAGTTCGGCCCAGCCAGTTGAACCGGACCCGACCCATTTTCTGGGACGGAACTGCCGGGCCAACTAGGCCAGTTGGGGGGGAGAAAACAGAGGAGGGAAGGCGAGGGGTAGCTGGGGATGAGAGGGGGGTCATCGCCGAGGCCAAGGGGAGGGAGAGGGGCCATCGACAGGGTCGCCGGGGGGAGGGGGAGTAGCGCCGGGGGGAGAAAAATAGTCGTTGGGGGGGGGGGGGGGAGAAAACAGAGGAGGGAGGGAGAGGGGCTCGTCGCCGGGGCCAGGGGGAGGGAGAAGGATCGCCGGGGGAGGGGGGGTCGTCACCGGGGCGTTAGAGGGAGGGTGGGCAGTGCCGGGACGCCGGGGGCGAGAAAAGCAGTCACCGGGGGGGAAGAAAACAGAGAGGAGGGAGGGAGAGGGGTCGCCGGGGAGGAGAGGGAGGTCATCGCTGGGGCTAGGGAGAGGGGTTGCCGGGGGGAGGGGGGCAGCGCCGGGGGGAGAGGAGGGAGGTCATCCGGGTCGATCCACCGGATCAAACCGGTTGGCCTGACCCGGTCATCAAACTAGGTCAACGACCGAACCGGGTTTTAAAACACTGGTTCTAGGAGAGGACTGCTGCTTTAGTCGAGAAATAGAGAAGTAGTCCTGGATTGCTCACGAAATCAGAACAAAGAGGAATTGCTTTGGCTCGAGAAAGCAAAGCAGAACCGTTTGCCGCTTTTGCTCGAGAAAGAGAAGAAGTGCTGAGTCCAGATGGGGGAGAGCTTTGCTTTGGGCCAAAATTGGGGACTGTTTTGAGCAAAACGGTTGGGGCGTGCAGTCGAGAGACTGTTGTAGGAGGAAACTCGACTGTTGTAGGAGGAGAGAGCAAAGCAAGATGGGATTGCAGAACCAGGACTAATTGCAGATGGCTAAATCATTCAACACATCTGGCTTTTTCTTATCTTATCTTATGTTTAGTTAGTTTGTTTATGTGTACTAAGCTTAGATGAACATCTTATTGATTAATTAGAAATAAAAAATGAGAACTTTTCAGTTCAATACTACTTGTTACACATACTCTTAGAATTAGGTTAAATTTCCTACCAAGTCTCTGAGGGATCGACCTCATGGCCATTATTCTACATTAGATTCGTGTGCTTACGAGTAATATATTAAAATTTCACATCAAGTTTTCTTAGAATGTTTTGAACTCAAGTAAAATAATCCATTAGTTATGGGTCAGCTATGAGCCTAGAAGACAATTATGGGTGATCTAAGGGTTGTGGTTGAGCCTCTAGGAAATATGTACCCTTCTTGTCTCTTCAAGAAATAAGTTGCCTTCAAATAATATCTTAGATGTGGGCCTTGATTACCTTACTTCTTTGTGGCGGACTTCCATCTTTGGAGTGGATCTTCCTTTGTGTATGCCTTTCTTCTTGTGGGCTTTTATCTTTGAAACAACTCTCATCTTGAATAGTCTTCTTTTTCTTTGGAGTGAGCTCTTCAACTTTGAGATGGGCTTCTCTTGTTGGTGTGTCTTCAACTTGAAGTGGGCTTCATTTGTTGGAGAGCCTCTCACTTTGGTGTGCCTTCAATTTGGGATGAGATTCATCCAAGTGCATGAACCTTTCTCACCATATACCTACATACAACTTTGTTATACCAGACACTTGCACCAATTTTCTACATACAACCTTTATGGTCATCAATTTGACAATTTCCTTAGGGAACAAACAAGTGCCGACATCTTTTTGTCAACCCAGTCATTAACAAAATATCCAACCAAATCATTTTCTTTTCCACATATATATGGTTCAACTCAAATTTTCTAACCCTTCGTCATATCTAAGTATTCGCTTAGTTTACCAATCTGGATAGGACCTCCCCGTCGACATAGAGGTCTCATATTCGTGTGGAGCCTATGGCACCTTTGGGGGGTCAGAGGTTAGTCTTTGATGTGTACCAAAAAAAAGTAGTATCTTCTTTGCTGCCCTAAAATGACGTTTATATGCTTTGAGAAGCTACTTACACCATGTAAAATGTCCGGTCGATCGATGATCCAACAAAAAGCTTAAAAAATTATTTCATATACCAATTTTTCACATCCTCTGCTGCTAATTTCTCATTCAAAGTCATGGTGGTAGCCACTTATTTGTAGTTGGGCATACTAAACTTTTCCACAAATCATCGACAAACTTGCTAGACATAAAGATATTTCAACTTCTTTGGCTTTACTTGTATGCCACCAAAATAGGTCATGAGCCCTAAATCAGTCATCTCATATTCATTTGTCATTACAGAAATATACTATTATTCATGAGCTATTAGTTTGGTATAAACTAAACCATCATCATAAAGGTATATAATGGCCTTCCATGTTCACAATGGACAACAACTATACGGTTCTAACAAAGTGACCGGAGGGAGTATGACCATATCGCATGAAAAATTAGCCTGTTCAAAGTGTGCATGAAAATTTCCAGCACGGTTTTACGATGATGATTGAACGACTGATATGTACAAACACAACGATTAAGTTAGGTTGAGCACAGCTATTATGTATATCTCCTTTACTAGTTATCTAAAGCATGAGCAGAAATTTCTAGTAAAAATGAGCTTTCTAGTATTAAAAAAAAAAGAGCAAGGAGAAAAACTCAACAGGCGGATGCTTGTGAATAACTTTTCTAGCAAGTTCGACAATATTTCTTGTGTTCTGAAATATGTATTATATACCTTTTCATAAAAAAAATATGTATTATACACACATACGATAGGATCTTTTGTTGACTGCTTTGATATGATAGCGACTTTGTTGTGTATCAATGAACATGTTAGTACCGTAGAATATGAGGTAAGTTGATACTTTGTACTCATGATACTATTAAACCATCCAATAAGAAAAATGATCCTCTAAATCCACTTGAACTTTTTTTTTTCTTTTTCTTTTTGGAAATGGAAATCCACTTGAACCTTTGAATAAACCTACATAAACTAAAGTGTGCTTCAACTTGTACACAAAGGAAACAGTACCTCGAAGAAGCATCATGTGATAAACGTACGTAGGTTCATCACCATCTTAAGCTTAGATACTGCCAGTTTTCGCATGGAAGAAGTCACATGGTCCACAGACGATACAAGTGTGTCCACATTTGGTGTCTGGATCAGATTAGTAAAAAGGTAAAAACTAGCCTGGGCCAGCTCTGAAGTTCAGGATGTCCCAAACAGGGGGAGAAATTACAAACTGCAGCTTAAAGCTACACTCTGCGCTGCCACCGCCCTCTTCATAACTTGTAATTCAATTTGTGCACAAAATGAACATTATCCTACACAGTAAGTCTCCATTGCTAGTTGTTAGGTGTATCTCGGTGTGACCGGAACGTCTCTTTGCTCTCACCATAGTACGCCGGTCCACTTCCAGGGTACATGATGAAGTTCCATCCAAGAGGAGACCCACCAACCATGTGCGTTCCTCGAGGCTCTTCCGCTTTCAGTTCTTCCAAGTTGCCGATCTTCCCCCATTTCTCTCCCACTTGGCCTTTCACTTTAGGCTCGACATTCATCTCACTTGCTGAAGCTTCGTTTGCAGTAAATGGTCTCTTGGTCTTCCCTATGTTAACTGCCTCCATCTTCAACTGTTTAGTCAGCTCCATCATGACTTGCATTTCTGTAATGTAACATAAGTGAATATCTAAAACGTGTTCCAATTTGTTCAAGAGAACTGCAAGTGATACTCAATATAATAAAAGACATTCTACAAGAGCAGATCATAGCATATAAAGCTTGCACCAATACGAAGATGATTAAGCATTATTCTATGCAAAATTGTGAAGTTTGAGCTTCAGTGGCCTGAGATTAATTTAAGTAGTTCCGGACGTTATGCGAAGTCAATTAAGAGTGATAAGACATGGCATAAATAGACACAAGATAGAAATAGAGTTCAACTGCTTACGTTTTCGTATCTCATCTGCAGCCTCACACTTGCGGAAGTCTTGGGCACGGATAACCTGCTTATAACTTTTAGCATGAGGGTTTCATGAGGTAATAACATACAAAGAAGCTGTAGCTTAATTAAAAAAAAGTCATATCACGAAAATAAAGAGGATACAAGACCATGTAGTGCATACTAATTTTTTATCATTCCATGCCTAGTTTCGTTATCGGTAATTGATTTTGTTAGGGAAAAAAAGCTGACATGTTACCAAGAAAATATTTTTCTACATCAGACATGAATTTATGTGACTGCATCTAATATAATTCAGTAACACCAACCTATCCAATTACGAAAAGGCTCTCTGTATAACACTCATTCACTGAAACCAATCTAAGAAATAGTTCTATCTATATTACTGTATTTGCTATCATATATAGCAAATGCAGAATGATAAGGACAAAAGTCACATTGCAACTTTTTTTTTTGGTAATTGAATTTCATTAAACCAAAAAAGGAGAGGGATTGCAAGAGAGAGAGAAAAATAGATCACCCATCCAAAGAGAAAAGAACAGAAACAAAGAAGCAGCTAAAAAGCGTAAGACAGGCAAACCATTTCAGAAAAATAAAAAGGGAAAGAAGAACAATAGACAGATTAATCAGTCCAAATAACTTCCATTACATACAGTAAAGCCTATTAGAATGATTACCTTTTGACTAAGAAATATTCCACAAAAACGTTTACAGTACCATCTCATGCCTTGAACAGAGGCAGTGTAAAGCTAATAACAGAAAACTTGACTGAACGGATACTTAGTTGACAATTTTTTGTTTAACACTCAAATGCAGTTGCTAAAAAGTTACTCAGCGAAATGCCTACTTGTTCTGACCCCACTAAATAAATGGTCAAAACTATCCAGAAATGATGATTAGAAAAATCAAAATAGAACTGAAATCCTACGGGCCTCAGACAAAAATTCATATGCCCATTCATCAGTATTATTAGCCATTCCTCAAAAATAACAACTCCACCTTCAAACATTCATTTTCATCAACTTAATCAGCATCCTTCATAGCTTAATCTAGCAATTAAGTGGATATAACTATCTAGAAAGCTTCATGAAATAAAAAAATACATCCAAGAAAAGAATCACAGGCAAAAGAAAACAATACTGCACAATAATGATAGACTATATTTTATACACAAGATAGCATACAAATGCACACAAGAAACATAGCTTCAGTCATTCATGTCTGGGAAAAATGAAAAATTAATTACACAAAGATTACAGTTGGAAAGCAAAGACTATTCTCAACTAAAACAATAGGCATATTAGCATTGAGAACAATATGGCATTCTTTCTCGCCTATATACATTCTCGTAAGTTAATCCGAAATCAAGTAGTTTTTTATATGTGGGGGGAGCCAAACAGAAGAATCTTCGAAGGTGCTGGATCTCAACAAGAATTTGCTTCTTGCTAAGCTCTCAAATAACTCAAGACTCACGTTTCTTATTTCTTACATGTCGGCTTCTCCTTTACTGGAGAACAAATGGCATATGCAATTTTTAGTTCTCATTCTGTGTAGGCTAAATCTTTTGTACTCTTCCTCTCTTTTTGCAACCAAAATTTCGGGGTTAATGCCCGTCCTACCAAGCAAAAACAATATGAAAATGGATTTCCAAAACAATTTACAATCAAACAACAAAAATAACAGGATTTTTTCAAAAAAATTTTAAGCTGTACACAGAATGCTCAAATTAACAAAGCTAATAAGAAGGTAAACACATACTTTATCCGTTCGACATTAACAATCCCTTGGTTCATTTTGGAAAACCAAATAGGACTATTAACATGGAACAGATGGGTTATAACTCTTCAGCTTTTTCCATGTGAGAAATACTTTTACATTTCAAAATCTAGAGACACCCACAAAATAAGATGACGCAGATTTGTGACTCACTTCAAGGAAATGGGGGCGGAGGCCCTTGAAGATGGTTCGGAGCTTGAAGGCCGCAGAGCTCCATTGTTGGGCATCCTCGAGCTTCCTCTTCCTGTTGTTGGCGGCTTCTGGGGCTCCAGGCGCAGGTGGGTTCATGTGACGAGTTCCAGCTGCTGCTTCTGCTCCAGTTTCCGGTTGCGTTTCTGGAAGGGGAGGAGAGCTGGCTGCTGCCATGGCCGTGGCTTGATGGCAGATGCAGACCAGCAGTTTGTGCCGACGGAGCATCAAGCATTGCGTTTGTCAACCATGTTGGTGTCATGGCCCATGGGACTTGGACTTTTCTCGTGATGGGCTGACCGGTGATCTCAGCCAATGAGCTCAATGGCGCTTTTTTATAGCCTTCAGATGAGTTAAAAGGGTGCTAACGAGCCGAGTCAAACCGAGTTTTGTGTTTTTCTAACTCTTAAGCTTCACTTCTGGCTCGTGCTTGATCCAACACCTACACTCTCAGCTAGGGCTCGGTTCAAACAGGGAACTCGAAACTCGACTTATACGTTCGAGGTTGAAAATATAGTACATGGAGTTGAACCTACGTCCGAATTGGGCTTAAATCCCGTTTTGAACCCAAATTATTGCTCTTTTTTTATACTTTAGACTTTAAATTAGTACTTCTGGATGAATTTCTCACACACTCCTAGATGAAATTTTGCGACAAGAAATACTTGTGGCCGAGTAGTGAATTACTCTTTGGAAATTCGTCATCCCTGCAAGAAGCTGTCTCAAAGAATTTGAAATATTGCCCTCAAATTGTGTATTTAAATACATAATACCATTGTTATCATGTAATCGAGTACATGATATCACTGCTATCATGTAATCGTGTACATGATAGCAGGTCAAAATTCAGCGAGTCATATCTTCCTCATTTTTTATCCATTTTCGTCCATTCTTTTTGTGTTCTTCTATATTTTTTCTCCATTTCTCTCTATGCAGACATCTCAAATTCCTTTAGACACCGTCTTGTGGGATGACGAACTTTCAATGAGTAGTTCGCTGCTCTCTCACAAGTACTTCTTGTCGCAAAATTTTAACTTTCTTCGTTCACAGAATGTGCAAATAAAAAAATAATGATTCTAAGTTGTTGTACTTCTTCTACAATAGAATGAGAAGGTTGTGAAAGTGCTTCTTCGGGCCGCGTTGGCGAGCTTCTTCTTCCTGCTCACGGAAAAAAGAGGTTGTCTGACCAGAAAAAGTTGCTGAAAATGTTTATGCCTGCCACACAACATCATCTTTCTACCGGCAAGCCTCTGCCTCCGACAAGGAACCTCCTCGCCGTATGATCACTGCATGAGAAGCTTGTGTGAAATGGGGTGCGGCTCAAGGCGGGAAAAACATGAAGTATTGTGCAGGAGGGCAAAATGAGAAGACTAGGTCTCGAAACTAGGTTATATGGCATGAGCTAGAAAAAACCACGTAATATGGCATTTCGGGCTCATTAGCTAGGTAATATGGAAAAATCTCTCGATTATTAAATAGTAGATTAATGATGAATACGAAATTAGATGCCCTTGATCCTGTCCAAGTGTGCAACCGTATTGTTTATGTCCATATTACAATAAACACTCACGCACAAATTTTCACTCACAAGCTTTACATTAATTAATGAAAGCAAATACAATTAATTACTATTTCTCGTTGCCTTTTCCACACATGCTCCCAAATACTTGCAAAACTATAAAAAATAACATCTAAGTATTTACAATACCCAATAGGATGGAAACAATGATATGATAGCTTATTCTTTTGATAACCTAGTATACAATTAAGGATTAATATTCATTATAAACATCCATTAGAACAACATAACTGTCATATGCGCACCATTCCACCTAGAATCTGCACTAGGGTCTCTTGTTGCTCTAAATGACATTGAGGTCCCTGAGGTTTGTTCTCTACCTCTACGTTTTATTACTGCATTCAACTAAGGGTTTACTCTTAATATATAACCTAATTTCCTCTTTTTCATTTGAATATGGTTTACCAGACAACTAGTAGTCTTGAATAGACTTTATGCATACCTACAGGTTGAGTTACGGCCACCATGAACTTTGTCATAACTTATGTATTCATATTGAATATTTTATGGATTATAGTCTCCCAAGATGGCCAATCATGGTATTTTTTTATAGGATATCGCGATGATCAGACAGAGCATTAAAAATAAAGAAGAACAAAAAAAATAGACAAAAATGGATTAGAAATAAAGGAGATATGAATCGTTAAAGTTTGTCCCATTTTAATGGGCGATTACACGATAGCATTGTCTATCGTGTAATCGATTACACACGATAGCTTTTAGTGGGATCGCTCGTTTCTGATCCGTTTTGCCCATTTTTTTTATTCTTCTTTATTTTGTGTTCTTTTTTATCTTGATTATATCATAAAGATGTTGAGCCACCGCATGCATTTATAGTGGATTTTATGATATTTTTTTATAAGATATCAAGATCAATAGGATATCATGATGATCAGAAAGTGCATTAAAAATAAGGAAGAACAAAAAAAAGAGCGAAAACGGATTAGAAATGAATGAGATATAAATCGTTAAAGTTTGTCCTATTGTGTGATCGATTACACAATAGCATTGGATTATCGTGTGTTAGATTATTACACGATAATTTTAGTGGGACAAACTTCAATGATGTATATCTCATTCATTTGTGATCCGTTTTTGACTATTTTTTTTATTCTTCCTTATTTTTAGTGTTATTTCTTATCATGATGATATCATAAAAATGTTGAGGTAAAGCATGCTATTTATCGTGGATTTTGTGGTATCTTTTTTGATATAATATCAAGGACATTAGGATATCATGATGATGAGAAAGAACATTTTAAGGAAGAACAAAAAAAATGGGCGAAAATGGACTAAAAATGAAAGAGATATGATTCAGTGAAGTGTAAAACTTAAAACCAGGTAATATGAAAAATGAGAGATTGTAGGATTAGGTTTGAGGAGGGCAAAATAGAGAAATCAGGTGCCGAAATGAGGTGATATGAGATGGGCCCCAAAAACCAGATAATATGGCAATTTGGGCTCATTGGCCAAGTAATATGGAAAACCCTCTAAACTCTTGGTGGCAATTGGAAAGAAAGACTGCTATATTAAAAAACCTGGAAAGAATGACTGAAAGTAGGGCTGCATCTTGGGTCGGGTCCGGGTGATCTATACATAAAATATGCATTTTATTATCTCCTAAACTTATCTTTCTGCTAGTGTTTGATTAGAATAAATGCTACTTTAATATAGTTCTTGGTTTTTGTAGGAAACAAGAGTAATACACAGAAATGAGGTGAAAAATAACTCAAATGGTTAAATTATCATAACTTCGTGTACAAATGTCAGATTGGAATAATTCAAGCTTCATGTTAAAGTTCAAGAAGTCAGCTTTCCAACGCTACCAACTACGTATAATTCGGAGTTTGGAGCGAAAAGTTATAGCTATTTGAAATTTATGAATAATAACTACGATCGATCGGCTATCAATGCGATTGATCGCCACAACCGCAAAAGCAGTATATTAAAGGAAATGATCGATCGGACCTCAAAATGATCGATCATATCTACTGAAATTTTTCAATCGCACAAGACAGTAACTACGATCGATCGGTCTCATATGGCATCGATCGGCAAAGCGATCGATTGGAGGAAAATAACGAAGGAATTGCGATCGATCGGATAGCGAACGATCGGCAATACGGAGTGATCGATCGCCGTGTGCGGAAAACCGAAATAAGACCTATTTCGAATTTGATTTGGAAGGGGACTTCGTGGTTTCTTTTCAAACTTATAAATAGGCCTGATGAGAGAACGTTTTGAGCACCAAAGAATCAATCTTTGAGAAACCCTTGGAGACTTTTGAGATTTATTGGAGGCTAGAGCAAAGGAGAGAAAGAGATGAAGAACATGAAGAACACGATGGTGATTCCTCTTTCGATGCGAGGCCAAACACTTTTCCAAGGCGTAGATAAAGCCCAATAATCTGGTTGTGTAGTTTCTTTTCTCTCATCTTATATTTTTTTACTCTAGTTGGTATATGGATTTTATTGTGTAATCACCGTTAATTCAATAAAGGTTTATTCTTTGTACTCGAGAGAGACAA
Organism: Houttuynia cordata; assembly: GCA_039654745.1. Lineage (NCBI taxonomy): Eukaryota > Viridiplantae > Streptophyta > Magnoliopsida > Piperales > Saururaceae > Houttuynia > Houttuynia cordata. The sequence goes on along the minus strand of CM077504.1, from coordinate 53,786,971 downwards.
TAGTGAATTCTTGTGAGTTTTAATCCGAAGAATACTTGCGTATCTGAGAGGAACGTGAGTAGACTGAGGTGTTTTATATCAATAAAATTTCATTGGTTTATACTCGAGAGAGATAGATCACAATTCCATGTTTTAATTATTTTATGTGTTACATCCGAGAGGAGAGCACTATATTTTGAGTTGATAAGTGTATGTCTGAGAGGAATATGCTAGCCAATTGGAAATCTTTATTCAAAAAAGAGAGAAAGAAACGATACACTAGTTTATTGTGGTGGATTCGAAGCCTTGGTCTTCTCCACGTTGATTAATTCTCACTTAGTTTAGTTAAAAGTTCATTGCTTTCGTAGTCCAGAATCAACATTGCTATTTTCTCTTCAATTTGGTAAAATCAATCATCCATCCCTGAGGTTCGACAACCCTTCTTAATACTCGCCGTAGTATAATTGCCTTGTGCACTTGCAATGGTTTTATTTAAACGATCAAGTTTTTGGCGCCGTTGCCGGGGATGGCACAATAGTTTACTAAATTCTTAGCATAGTTAGTTTTAGAGTAGTTTAGTTTAATTTAGATTTCTTTTCAGTAGCTTAATTTTGTTTTTCTTCTTTTGCAGGATTAAGAGAGAACGCTGATTTTCGTCATCGTTGGAAGGGCCATCCCTTCCCACTATTTGCACTATCTTAACCTTCTTTTAGAGTAACTTTGGGTGCTTGGTTTTTTCAATTTTCTTTGTGGGATTGCATGACGTACTAGTTGTCGCTATTAGGTTGCTAGTTGTCGCTATCTAGGACTGATGCTTGCTAGTTATTGTTATTAGGACTGTTACAGGTTTTGTTTGATTTTTATTGTGCATGCATGGTCGTCGCTCCCTGAACCCCGACCTTGCCTTTGATCATGATCCTGACCGGCTATATAGAATTTGTAGAACTCCTAGCAAACCAATCCTTGAAATTCATCCAAAGGCGGACAACATGAACCTTGGGGGTGGGAATGGCCTAAATCAGAATCCACTAATACCCCATGCATGTACCCTGCAAGACTATTACCGTCCCACTGCCTACACCTCCCCCTCATGTATCCTACTACCTGCAACCGTGGCTAATTTTAAAATTAAGCCAAACATCATCCAGATGCTGCCCACATACCATGGCCAACTCAATGAGAACCCCTATAGGCATCTCTAAAATTTCTTAGAGGTTAACACAACCTTTAAACTCACACTGTCTGATGACCAGGTGCGCCTTAGGTTATTCCCCTTCACCTTAAAAGATAGGGCCAAGGAATGGCTATACTCCCTTGAGCATAACTCTATTTCCACTTGGGAAGAACTTCAGGCCGAATTCCTCAAGAAATACTTTCCTGTGGGGCGGACCAATAAGATCCGCCATGAAATCATCACCTTTACCCAGATACCTAATGAACAACTCCATGAAAGCTGGGAGAGGATGAAAGCCCTACTCCGGTCCGTCCCCACCATGATGTGCCAAAGTGGCAATTAGTACAGAGATTTCATGAGGGTGTGTGCGATCAGCACAAGACCCTAATAGATGCCTCTTGTGGAGGCATGATCTATACATGAAATATGCATTTTATTATCTCCTAAACTTATGATTATGCTAGTGTTTGATTAGAATAACTACTACTTTAATATAGTTTTTGGTTTTTGTAGGAAACAAGAGTAATATACAGAAATGAGGTGAAAAGCAACTCGAATGGTTAAATCATCATAACTTCGTGTACAAATGTCGGATTTGACTGATTCAAGTCTCATGTTAAATTCAAGAAGTCAGCTTTCCAACGCCACCAACCACGCACAATTCGGAGTTCGGGACAGAAAGTTATAGTCATTTGAAGTTTATGAACAGTAACTACGATCGATCGGCTATCAATGCGATCGATCGCTAGAGCCGTAAAAGCAGTATATTGAAGGAAACGATCGATCGACACAAAAACGATCGATCGTATCTACTGGAATTTTTCAATCGCGCAAGACAGTAACTACAATCGATCGGTATCATACGGCGTCGATCGGCAAACGATCGATCGGAGGAAAATAACGAAGGAATTGCAATCGATCGGAAAGCGAACGATCGTCAATCGGAGCGATCGATCGTCGTATTTTTTTGTACTCGAGAGAGACAACAGTGAATTCTTATGAGTTTCAATCCGAAGAATACTTGCGTATCCAAGAGCAATGTGAGTAGACTGAGGTGTTATATATCAATAAAATTTCATTGGTTTATACTCGAGAGAGATAGATCACAATTTCATGTTTTAATTGTTTTATGTATTGCATCCGAGAGGAGAGCACTATATTTTGAGTTGACAAGTGTATGTCCGAGAGGAATATGCTAGCCAATTGGAAATCTTTATTCAAAAGAGAGAGAGAGAGAGAAATGATACACTAGTTTATTATGGTGGATTTGAAGCTTTGGTCTTCTCCACATTGATTAATTCTCACTTAATTTAGTTAAAAGTTCATTGCTTTCGTAGTCTAGAATCAACATTGCTATTTTCTCTTCAATTTGGTAAAATCAATCATCCGTCCATGAGGTTCGACAACCCTTCTTAATACTTGCCATAGTACAATTGTCTTGTGCACTTGCAAGGGTTTTATATTTAAACGATTATCGGGTTATCCGACCCTACCTGAGATAGGACCCGAGAATCCTAAACCCGACCCTACCCGAGATAAAATCCGCAATACCCAAGAACCTGAGATAAGAACTGAGATTTTAAATCTTGGAACCGACCCTACGCGATATAGGACCCGACCCGGATCAATGTTGGGTCGGTTCCATCTGAGTTGGGTCAGGTCCGGGTTTTTGATGCAGCCCTAACTGAAAGATTCCTTTTTTCTCATACAAACTGAAAGACTCATTTTCTCTCAAAACTATCTAATACTAGGCACACAATTCCTGACTCTTTATTATTAGTTAAAAAAGATGGTGACAATGATAATGTTTAACACCCATGCTCGAACCCGTGCGGCCAGCTTATCATCGTAGCCCTCCTGGACCCACGTAGAAATAGTATCATATCATATCTACGATGCTAAGTGGGAGGAGCTGCGAGGGATGGGAGTCCAAGAAGAATTAGGAGACCAGAGGTGTTCATATCAAATCATATCATGTGGCGTTAAGAGGGATCGGTGCCCAAGAAGAACTAGGAGACCATAGGAGTTGCAGATGACTCCATGTAAAACAAAGAGGAATCTCCATCTATAACTGACAATGCCTCCACATATTATCAGACTTTCAGAAGCCCACCAGTGTGAGTGCATGTGCTGGTCATTGAGGGCAAGAGTTCAGCATTATGGGAGAGAAATTCGGAGATGCCATTCCAGAGTGTGACAGGATGTGCATTGTATATTGTTCTGTAGCTATACCGAGTGAGATAGGATGTGCATTGTATACATTGTTAAATTAAGCTACAAGAGTCCGATTGGTGTGTTCTTTGTGGTGTTGAATAGATTGTCTCTACTAGAAGACATTAAGGTCTTGGAAGAAAAGTAATCGTCTGGGGTCATTATTACACTAGAAAATCCAATGGGAAAGAAAAGAGAAATAAATTACTCCATCCGTCCATGAAACAGTGACCACATTTTATATTTTATAAATCTATAAAATAGTAACATTATTTGCTCTACAGGCCAATATTTGTCAGGAACATACATGTGCAGTTGTTACATAGGAGTAACCCGGGAGTCGACACATCTATCACGACTCATGATATAGGTTGGAACTAGAGGTGGGTTGGGCAACCATCATCAAATATTTCTTATAAAGAGGGGTGTCCGTGTCTTTAGGACTCAAACCTGGCCCGGCGACTGACTTGGAATGATGGCCGGGCCGAGTCAACTTAGTTGAACGTGGGTCAAACCCGTTTGACCTTTGAATACTGTAGTAATGAGAATAGAGGAAGTCCTAAAACCATGTTGTCAGCATTAGCAAAATGGCAGTTTCCATGTTAGTTAAAGGTGCATGTGCAATTGTGCATTGATTCGAGTCCAATTGGATTCAGCTTTTTTACCGGAAATATAAGTCCTAGAACCAGGTTCAACTGGCCGGGTCGGTCTTAAAGCACCGTCTAAAGCCATCAACTTTAGTTTGGTACATAACCCAACCCAACGGACAACCAAAAACATGAGGCTGACTTTACCTCCCAAAATTGGGCTCACAGTAGGCCCAAAAAACTTTGGGCCATGCCAGTCCCTCCTCCTACGTGGGCCTTAGTTTTATTTCTGGTGCATGCTAGATGGCCCTTTCTCAGCACCAGAGTTGTATGCCTCCGACTGCCGATCTTCTCCGGAGACTCGTCCAGCCCTTCTCCTCTCCCGTGGAAAAACCTCTACTGCAAAGGAGCAAGGTATTTTGAAGCAATCACTCTCTGCACAATGTGTTAAGTTCTTCCTCTTTTCTTTATTGCTTCTTAGGTTTGTCTAGATTTTAAATTAACAAAGCTTTCAGCTTTCAGTTGTCTGTATGTGTTTGCTAGGAAAGTCTGACTGATAGGAATATGTCAGAGTTGGTAAGTTGAGAAGCTTATACTAGATGTTGTACCTTATAATTTTATGGTTTTGTTGCATTAGTTATGTCATTAAACAAGGTAATCAGTGATGTAAGTTGTGTGAAGAATGGTAATTAGTGGTTAACTTTCTTGCATTAACCATGGCATTCACCATCCGTTCGATGAAATGCGAGGATGAGAAGATGCAATGGAAAAGTCTAAGCATTATTGTATTTATTAAACGATTCTCTTTGTTATTGTTCCCTCTCTTAATAAGAAAAAAGCTTTTGTAATTTGGTGACTTTGGAAGCATATATAAAGCATTGGTTGTGACAAACCTGTAATTACAATATCGTGTGCTCATACTTGCGGGCAGAATAAGAAGCATAAAAATAGTAAAAGATGGTAGTACCGCTTGCTTATCTTGCTTAACACTTGCATAGATTATTATGCATTTTGTAGCCTAGTATTGGTGCTAAATTGTAGCAGCATTGCTGTCCTAGGTTTCCTTTGTTCTAAACTTTGTAGCTGAAAATTTTTCATGAAGAAAGATTATACTACTATTAATAAAAGAACCTAAATTTTTAGACGTTTGGTAGGTAGCAAACAAAGGCAAGGTCTTTGGTTACTTATAGGAAAGCTGGACTTAGTTGAATCAATATACTTTTGGCCTAGCTGATAGGACTTGATGATTTTTTTCTTTGGACCTACTGGGTGTCCAAAACAATTAATTTGATGCTGTGTCTAATAAAGTATGTAGGTAAGAATCTCCTACTTCTGAATTCTTGTCCCTCTAGATGACATTAATCTTTAATTTTGATTTCTATCTGTGATGGCAAGTTGAGAATGGGAATGTTAGAACATGACTATACTCAAACCCATATTGAAAACTTTACCAAGTGCATGGGGAAGAACAAGCTCCTGATGCAATGATGTTTGCTCTTAAAATTATAAAACACATATAATATGCATGTGGATACACCCATGTAAATCTCTCTATTGCTTAAGATAAATGTGTTAATTTTTAGTTAGTATTTATACTCCCTCCATTTGGAACGAGTAGTAACTTGCATTTTATATGCAATATGTCTAGGGGCCTAGCGAATAAAATTGGACGAGGGAAGCAGAATTAAGATAGTACTGACAAACCCCTATCTATTTTAATTTGTTTTCTTGTGAAAGTCCTTGGCATTCAGAAATTCAAATTTTACGGCTTAGGCCAAAAATAGAACAATGAACAAATTGAGAAGGTTATAGGACCAAATGAACCATGAAAATAGTCGGATTCACATCTGCTTTATCTCTCTCACTCTCTCTGCGGATTGCCATGGCTTGACAGTCAGATTGCTAGTCATGGCCCCGTGCCTGCTGGGATTGGACAGCCGTCAAGCTATTCTATCGTTGTGACTGCTCATTTGGGTGGCCACAGCACTGGAGAAGCAACCATGGCGACTCTCCGTCTGGTGTGGGCTGGGCTGCCTTGCACTTTCGGTGGGAGCAGTCTTGGCAAACTCCCTTTTTTTATATAATTACAGTCTTTGCAAAGTCGTACTGAAAATTTCTCCTCTCTAACTCACTTTTTTTTGCTAGATACCTCTCTAACTCACTTCCTTCTTCTTTTCATGGAGTTTTTAATTCATGATTCGCTTTTGTCACAGATTTTCATTACATCAAACCGACAGATCCTCCTGCTTCAACTTCCAGGTAAAAATATTTATTTTTTCCTTTTTTCCAAGATTGAGGGTTTTTAATTGAGATAGCAAAACAGAACAAGTATACTAGGTATGGGTGCGATTTCAATGTCGTACCTCTGTCTGAGTTCTTCTTTCATGTGGCGTCAAAGAATTCCTTTTGTTTCTTCTTTCCAAATATGAAATTATGGTTTTTTTAATCTTCTACTGTTTGCATGTAATGTCTCCCAAACATCTTTGTTAATTAAGCGATTTCAATACGTGGGTATTCCCTTTGGTAGTTATTAATTGATGACTTGCTGGTGGTAGCACAACATTTGTGAGGTGAAATGCATTAGGCGATTTAACTGTGTTGCTTGCTTGGTTATTTACCTCCTTTCCCTCTCTAGTCAATTGCTTTGTTGATAGCTGGTTATGCCACCATTTTGTTAGTATAGGCATTATAAGTAGTGTCATGCTTCCATGTAAAGCGAACAGGTTTTTATTGTACCTGATTTGTCATGGAAGATGGCCATATTGATATGTGATGTGCAACAATCATCTCACCAATCCACATAATTTGAAAGACGTATGATGATGAAGATGATGATGTTATAACTTCACATCATTTTCCCCTCTTTGTTTCTTTGCATGGATTTTGTACCATCAGATGCTCATAAGAGTTAAATATGAAATGAAACCCATGGTCTCTAATTTCCCTATAAACTGTTAGTAACTTTTTTACAGTTGTTAAATTGTTTGCATATGTTGGCAAAATTTCAATGACTTGACCACATATATGTAGATGGGTAAAAAGGCGAGCAATGTGAAGAGGTTTGAATCTGGATCAGGACGCCGATCTATAACACTTAGAGATCAGAGTACAGGGATAAAGAACAATGCCGAAAAATCTGTTTCTAAAATGTTGAAGTTAGAGCATTTGAAGAATCTTGCAAGCTGGGCTGGTGGGGAGGCCTCTATACCTCCTCTGGCTGCACTGTATGGATTCCACTTGTCTTGTGTTGCAGAGGAGATTGGACTTCCTATTGATACATCAATATTTCTCTGCCAGAGGTATGACTACTGCCATTATGCATTGGGATCATATAATTTATGTGAGCTTTCATGATATTGTTGTCAAAAAGCTTAGTAATTGCTCCCGCTCCCTCCATCCATAGTAAGTGTCTAAACTATTTAGTTCATTTCGAACAACCAAATAGGACTCTTAATATGGGACAGTGTGCTTTGAAATAAGTGGCATAAATCATTGGTTAGTTTAAGTTATTCTTTAAGTTCAACCTTTATCCTGGAGATTTCATGATACATAATTCAAAAAAAAGTTCTGTATTGATTTTGATAAAAGTTCATTTCTTGTGAAGAGCTCAGGAACATCGATGGAGAATTTGAAGCATTTATTTTGTTCAGTGTAATATTGTGTAAAAGATTTTTTTTCTAACTATGCTTTATGTAAAATTTGTAGCATTTATTTTGTTCAGTGTAATATTGTGATCATCTCAGGTGTAACTAATCTGCCTCATTTGGTTCATTTTTTGACGGTGTTGCTCAGGTGTGAAACTCATCTTAGGCCTGGCTATAACTGTACTGTTCGAGTTGAAAAGAACAAAACCAAAAAGGGGAAACTTCATGAGACTTCTTACACTTCTGCACGGAACAACATTGTTTACACTTGTCATTTTTGTTCATACAATAACATGAAGCATGGCACACCAAGAGATCACTTGAAACAGATTTCTTCAAAGGCAGAAAATGCCTCGGTTTTGAAACCCAATAAGTTTGGGGAAAATCCCGTCTATGCAGAAAAGGAAAAATTTCAAGCTATGAAACCCACCATGATTGAGGATTCTCCTCTTGGGAAGAGCTCAGGAACATCAATGGAGAAAACACCCATTCTTCTTTCTAGGAAGAAGAGACAGCACAGTGAAACATCCGACCAGGGACTTGGTTATGGTGATGGGTCATCTAACAAAAGAGTTGGTATAAATGTTGGTTCTGCAATGGCAGAGGCTGTAAAAGGCACTTCAAGGTCAAGTAAAAGGAAAAGAAAAGGTTGGATTACTTTGAAGGAGACTGCTGAAAGGGAAGCACATCAAAATGCAACAAATATTGCTAATTTAACAATTCCATTTCTTATTTGACATTCTTCCAGTTTTGCTTGTAATTAAATGTGGGAGTTTTAATGTCAACAAAAATAATCTGGCTACTTATGTGTTTACATGATTCGGGGTAGGGCGAAAATTTTGTGGTACTTGAAACAACTAGTTATATATGATTTTATTAAATGAATTAGCCCCCGAAAAACCTGATCCTAAGAAACAGAGGGAAATCAGCATAACAGTCCCATGAAAAAATGGCGAAGGACTTTTAGTCTGCCACTGTATGATGCATTAAAAGTGACCGGAGGGAGTATATATATACACATGCAAATGGTGTAGGCGTTTAGTTTCCATTGCCTGAACAAAAAGTGATATTTCATAACACAATCCATGAGGCTGGTGGATGAAATTCTAATTAGCTAGAGAATGGGTGTGCAATACTCCTCTGATCCTCCAAATCCCAACGTCGTGGGATTTTGCAATTAATTCATCTTTTTCCAACACTAGAAGTTGTCCGCACTAGTTGTGTAGCTTCCTTTGGCCATACCCCACGGTTCAGCCACCCCACTCCCCGCTGCACAGACGGTCGTGTAATAATGTATGGGCGGTGGACATCCACCGACTGAGTAAAGGCGGTGCATCACCACCAGTACAGAGACATCTCTCAGCGAAGCTTGCCTCGAGTCCAGAGGTCTCCGCCACCAGCACTTCACTCGCCACCTTTTCTTGGTAAATTTCTTGGCCTTTTTTATTTTGTGGCAAATTTTGTATTTTCTTACATAGAGGAGTGATTAATCTACTTTTCTGGAACTTTTTGTCAAAACAGACGAATGAATGGATTGTGAGGGTCGTGGACTTTGGGCGGCTGAGCTCTCATAGGTAAGTCTATAACTTTATTTGAATTGTTGGGTCCTTTCTTTTGATGTATTTGGGATGTGGGTTCTTTTAAAAAGCTGTTCTTGGCATTCTTTATGATTTGATGTATTTGGGACCATCACTTATGAATTCATGTTCAATTTCAGCATTTATGAAGATATGCTCCGGTCTCTGGGTAGAAGAGCTGCAAATCGCACCTTCTGTAATTTCGATCCCTTCTCTACATCGAATTTACCACCAAATCACTCCAAACCATCATCAAAATGTATTAGAATCAGCCTGAAAATCCCACCTACAAAGACCTACCTTTACTCATCCTTCTTCTGCGCCTTGATACGACTGTATTTGAAATCCAGACGATTCTCGGACGCTAGCAAGGCATTTCGTTTGATGCGGAAGCATGGTCTCAATCCAAGACCGCACTTGTGGAACCAGATTTTGTATCAATTTAACTGCTCAGGCTTGGTTTCTGAGGTGTGTTTTGTGTATGCACATTTGGTTCTATGTAACAGAATCCCCAGCATTTTTGCACACAATGTACTGCTCCATTCTTTGTGTAAAATGGGGAGTATCAATCTCGCCTTAGATATTCTCAGGACTATTGAGACAGATATTGCAAGTTTTAACATTCTAATATGGGGGCTTTGTGAGGGTTCAATGGTCGAATCTGCTGTCGGGCTCCTTTCCGAAATGGTCAAGAGTGGAATTGGCTTTGACACAATCAGCTGTAATACTTTGATTCATGGATTCTGCCAGAAAGGTGTGGTTGATAAAGCAGAACTAGTAATGGACTTGATGAGTGTTTGTGGGAAGGTTACACCAGACATTACTAGTTACAACACTCTGATTAATGGTTATTGTAAGATTGGGAGGATGGAAGACGCTATCAAATTGGTGGAGAAGATGAAGGGTGGAAGTCTTTGTCCTGATATAGTTACGTACAATACTTTAATTTACGGGTTATGTAGGATTGGTAGACTTGATATGGCTAAAGATCTTATGGTTGAGGTATTTGATATTAGAAGTGAAAATAAAAGCTTGGGACCTAACGTTATTACGTACACAGTATTCATCAGTGAGTACTGTCAGCGGAAGAAACTGGAGGATGCATTTTCCTTGTATGAAGAGATGGTAAAGAGTGGTATCTTACCTGATGTAGTCACATACACTTCTCTTACTTCAGCATTGTGCAAGCTTTTCAAGTTGAATGAGGGGATAACACTTTTCAGAGAGATGGAAAAGATGGGGGTTTCTCCCAACCATGTTTCTTACGCTGCTTTGGTAGATTCACTATTTAAGGTCAATAAGGAGATGACTGCACGTGGGCTTTTCTCAGAGATGATCACTAAAGGAGTTGTCCTTGATTTGGTAATGTATACAACCCTGATGGATGGCCTTTTCAAGGTTGGTAGAAAAAATGAAGCGGAACACGTATTTCATACGATTTTAAAACTCAACCTTCTTCCTGGCTGTGTTACGTATTCTGCATTGATTGATGGGCGCTGCAAAATGGGAGATATGGAGGGTGTGCGAAATGCATTAGATGAAATGGATAGAAAGTATATTGTTCCAAGCATGGTCACGTTCTCCTCTGTGGTTAACGGGTATGCTAGAAATGGTATGATAGTGGAAGCTATCAATACTATGAAGGAAATGGAAGCAAGAAGCATCTCACCTAACATCATTACATATGGGGCTTTAGTTGATGGATGCTTTAAAGCAGGAAAGGAAAAACATGCTTTTGATATGTACGAGGAAATGACGAAGAGAAAAAACATAGAGCCAAACAAGGTTTTGCTTGATATTTTTGTCAATGGATTTAGAAAAAGTGGAAAAATGGAAGAAGGGAAGCAATTATTTGAGGATATGGTACAAAAAGGCATATCACCAGATTGTTTTAACTACACTTCCCTTATGCACGGCCTCTTCAAAAGGGGGAACCCATCCGAAGCTTTTAGAATTGGAGAACAAATGATGAAAAAACAATTGTGTGATGTCGTGTCATATAATGTGTTCATTAATTGCCTTCTTAGATCTGGCAAGGTGAATGAAGCTCAGGCCTTATTTGGGGAGATGGAAGATGTGGGGTTAGTTCCTGATCAAGCTACGTATAATACCATGATTAGTGGGTTCATTAGAGAAGGGAAATTGGAGAATGCTCTGGACATCATGAATAAGATGAAACAATATGGTTTGCGTCCCAATATCATCACATACAACACAATGATTGGAGGGCTATGTCAGGCTGGAGATGTACAACAAGCAGTTGCTATGTTGATTGAAATGGTCCAAGCAGAACAGTGCCTGAGTTTTTCGACTTACAGGATAGTTATAAGTGCTTGTATGAAAAGTAGTGGAGTTGCTGCTTGCTTCAGAATGCATGAGAAACTAGCTGAGATAGGGATTCAACTCGATTTAAGAATCTATAACACCCTTATCGATATTTTGTGTCAACATGGGATGACAAGAAAAGCAACAAGTTTGTTAAAGGGTATGTCAGGAAGAGGAATCAGGGCGGATCTGAACACTTATAACTCATTACTAATAGGCTACTGCAAGAGTCATCATATGAAGAGGGCATTTGCAATTTATAGGAAAATGTTGGATGAAGGGCTTAATCCAAGTATAGTGTCCTATAATACACTTTTTGCTGGGCTATCAGATATTGGTCAGATGCAAGAGGCTAATGAATTATATGACGAAATGAAGAGTAGAGGTGTAGTTCCCATTCCTCATACTTACAACCTATTGATTGTGGGCCATGCAAAGAAAGGTAACAAAAGAGAATCTATTCGGTTCTACTGTGAAATGTTGAGAGAGGAGTTAATACCCACAGTTGGCACGTATAATACTCTTATAGCTTGCTTTGCTAAAGTGTGTAGGATGGATCAAGCCAGTGAATTTATGAATGAAATGAGCAAACGAGGAATATCACCCAATTCTTCAACATATGATATACTGATCAGTGGGTGGTGCAGGCTAGCTAATGTAACTGAGGTCAAGAGATTATTGAAGGAAATGAATTTGAAAGGGTTTGCTCCTTGTGAAAGTACACTTTTCTATATCAGTGGTGCCTTTGCAAAACCTGGGAAGAAAGGGCAGGTTCGAAGACTATTAGAGAGATTGTACAAAAATAGGGCCGCACAGGGGGCCTTTAAAGAAAATGAGATAGGTGTATAGGAGAAATAAAATGGGGTGTCTTCTGATCAATTGTCATAACCTGGAAAATTATTATAACATAAAGAGGGAAAAATGATGAGGTAAGACCAGTCAGAAGATTACGAAAAAAACATGGCACCAATTAAAGGTTAGTTGGGTTTTACATATTTTTGTATTTATTTATCTGTTAGTTTGTCACTCTAACCAAGAACTGATTAATGCTTTCAAAGACTTATCATAAATACCATGGTCCCATTTCATTCTGGGAAGATAGAAGTTAGATAATAGTCTTTTTACCCTTTGAATTATCGCATTCAAATATTTGGATAATTCACCAATTGCACATAACATAAAGAGGGAAAAATGATGAGGTAAGACCAGTCAGAAGATTACGAAAAAAACATGGCACCAATTAAAGGTTAGTTGGGTTTTACATATTTTTGTATTTATTTATCTGTTAGTTTGTCACTCTAACCAAGAACTGATTAATGCTTTCAAAGACTTTCATAAATACCATGGTCCCATTTCATTCTGGGAAGATAGAAGTTAGATAATAGTCTTTTTACCCTTTGAATTATCGCATTCAAATATTTGGATAATTCACCAATTGCACATAATTAAACTCTAAAGGAAACTTGTAATAGAAAAAAACTGTAATGCAAACAAAACAAGAAGAACCCCACTTACCAAAGTCCTTCAACCTAATATGGCCCCAGTTCCAATTTCATTTCAAAATACAGAATAACGACCCCAATTTGCACAAAACAGATGATGTATGATGATCTCTACTCTCCCTTTGATCTTGTCAAGTTGCCCTCCAATTCTTATTTTATTAGACTTCTATAACTTCATTAAGAAAAGTTAATATGAGCCATTAAAATTTGAAGTTAGATAATATCCGAGGTTTCAAATAATTATATATAACCCCACCTGTTGCAACTCTGCCATAACTTTTTCTGAGGCTCCATCATACTTGAGACACATCCATTCAATAGGAGGGGGCAAGCTGTTACATCTTTATCGGCAGCAAAACTGCATTGCTGATAGTCTGGCCGCTTATGCTCTAGACGACTTCTCTTGCTACTGGTTTTTTTAGTCCCCCACCTTTCTGCATAATGTATTACAACTAGACATATATACTCCCGCTTTGTATCCTCTTTGTAAAGATTCTCTTTTTACCAAAAGAAGAAAAGAAACACACTTGTATAGATTTTTGAGTGGACAAGGTTTTTTTATGTTTTAGTGATAGGGATCTTGATGGCAATTTTATATTTTAGTGAATGTTGTATTAACTATATGTGTGTTTTACCGTGCGATGTTACCTATTGTATATTGTTCTATGCCTGTTTGCTCCCATTTGCATGCATCAGTTATTGAATAGCTATTGAACAACACTTGTATATCATGCAGACTTCTCTAGAGCAGCAGAAGGTACTTAGATTTGGAGGCTTATTTATGGATCGACACTACACCTTTACTGAAAAAATACCTATAGAAGAACATTCAAGCAACTTAATTACACTATCAATGCCATGAAAATGAAGCCATGTCTATGTTAGAAATATAGCCATGAAAACGTTTTGTTTCAAAAGATATTCATCACCGGCATTAATGCACAGTGTTGTCTACATAGAAATATAGCCAAAATTTCCCAGGTTTTTTTGAAATTACGTTTTGTTACTATTTTTGCTATAAATTAAGATGATACAATAGGATGTTTGAGTATGCTTAGTAATACTCCCTTCCTTACCTGTCTGGATTAGTTCTTAAATATTAGTAATTAATCTAAAATACTTAAATATTTTTCATTACTAATTTCAACCATTAAGGATAGTAGATTTCGCCCATTTTTACCATTAATATTATTTTGTTTTTATTGGCTATTGCATGTGATAATTGATTGCATTGGCTCTAAATTTGGTCAGTGACTTTTTCCAGAGTGTTGGGGCATATCCACCTATGGCCTTTGTTTGTCTTTCTTCATATTATCCAGGTATTTAGAAATCATAACGTTGGTAGGAAAATGTTTCTAAATATAAACAACTGGACTTGTGATGATGAAGAGAAATGGCAATGTGGTGGATTGCCTGTTTCTAAATAGCACCTATTGATAATAACCTTTTTCTTTACACTCCGCTGCAGGTGATATTGTTGGTAGCCTTATAGTGGAGATGTTCACAAGCTTATCCATGGTGAAGTATGGTTTTATCCACCCAACCATTTCTTACAAGGTATTGATATTGATCTGATTTATGTTTGCCCTTTGTTAAGTCCTATTGAGTGCAAATATTGATCTGTAAATTGAAAAGAGAGTAACTGAATAAAAAGGGTTAAAGTTAGTGGCTTAGAATCAATTCAGCTCAGAATTACATGAATATTTGCACCTACTTTTCAACATTATTTGGTAACAAGGTGGTTGTTTCAGTTCCCTGTCTGGTCCTACCCCTTTGTCGGGAATTATTATCAATGTTTGGTTTTTCATATAACAACTAAGCTTTTTTTTTTCAAAAAAAAAGATCATGCATTTAAGTTAAAAATCTCTCGGATCAGCAGTTAACATGAATGACTTACTTGGGTGCCACAATTAAGATAATTAGATAAGGCAGGGTGTTTATGCACTAAAAAAGTATAATCTCGTTAAAATAAAGAAATTTTTATAAGCTACTGTTAAGATATAGTTCGCCACTTTCTGTAAACTATGACAGTTGAAGCTGGAGAAATGAATTTAGCTTTAGTTTATATGAGTTGAAACTTTTTGTGCCTTCTGAAAAGGAAAATGAAAATAGAAAAACGCTTCCAACAGTTTTGAGTTGGATGTTATTTTAGCACATCTGTGTGACCCTGCCCTTGCAATCTCCTGTGACCTGTTTTGCTTGGTTGTTTTAACAAGAGTAATCAGGGCAAAAAAGAACATGAGGCAGCATCTTAAATATGTGTGTCACACCATGACTGAGATATTTTGTCAATTGCGATAGATACCTATACACTTTAGTTTGCTTTTTACTGAGATAGAAGCATGTGGATATGCTTTTGAAAATGAAGTGTACCATCAGTCTTTTAGTCTGATAATATGATATGTATTCCCTTCAGAGGCATCTAACGGCCAGCTACATCCATGAAGAAAGTGGATATACTGAGGGAGGTGGTTATCTACACCTGTTTTACAAGTTCTTGTCAATTTTTTATGTTTTGTTACCACGAAATCATTAGAATGCTCAGAACTCCCCTGAAAGCTGTTGAATGGAACATGTTGATAGAGGTGCTGCCCAAATTCTCATCCAGAAAACCTTTCACTCAGCTATCTCGGAAGCCATGAAAATTCATCATAAGTGTTATCTTGTGGTAGGAAAGCTACCTTTGAATGTTTTGGATGCAAGTTATATATCTATATGTTATCAATCTCGCGTTTAATCACTTCTTGCCTGCTTTTATTAGGCACTCGTTTTAGACTGTCAAAAAATTTCAGCATCAGGTTCTGAAAGGAAAGAATTGCATATCTACAAAAACAATTGAGAGTCTATCCGACTTGTGAGGTAGTTTAGAGAAGTTTCTATGCTTATTGAATGTTAATTAAGACTTCTCTAGATATCATTTTCTCTGTATTGTTTTGGATGTTGTAGCTTAAATATATGTGATTATAAGTAGGTTGCCGAGCATATAAATTTTATGTTAGATAGCAAATATGGGAAATTTTGATCATTAACATCCTGTTGGATTTTGCAACCCATGTGTGTCTATAAAAGAAACGAGTGGAAAAAGTCTGTATTTGGGATGGGCTCTTTTTAATTGTTGGCTTAAAAGCTTTCATGTGATGTGCAGCATGTTTGTTACATAAAGCTCCTCCTCTACTCTAGATTGAGGGCACTAAATAAGTATTCAACTTAAGATAACTTTGTGCAGTCATAATCTGCCAAAGCAGTTATGCTCCTGGAGCTTGCTGGTAAGCTCACGGAGAGGTGTTGTTGCTGGATTCCAAATTTGACTGCAGGGGAATATTATGCATTCATAATCTGCCAAAGCAGTTATGCTCCTGGAGCTTGCTGGTAAGTTCATGGAGCGGTGGTGTTGCAAGCTTTTAACTGCTTAATGATAGTTGGTATGATCCGAAGTTTTCACTTGCTCTGATAGTGGCCAAATCGTTTTTGTTGGTTTTCATTGTTTTTTTCTTAAAAAATCTGGCACAACGGAGATTACAAAGATGATGAATACCAGAGTCCCTTCATATTTCTTTCAGCTGATAATCCGTACGAACTGGAGATTGCTTTCGCTGATTACTTGGGTTGATGGATTGTCATCTTCCAAGGCTCCTCTGGTCCGCCAGAGCACTTTCATCAAATATCAAAATCAGATTGTTTTTGAGGGACCTTGCCGTTCCTCTTTTCTACCCTCCATAAGTTCATACTTGTAATGATGATTTTTCTTTCGGATACAAACTGGTGCTGAATATTAATGTAATACAAATAATTGCGCTCTTGGCAACACACGTTAGCCCGTGCACTTCCACTAGTTTGATTTCGTGGGATTGTCTTCTTTATTGCCTGTTATGCTATTCTAGAGACCTCCTATGGCTTCAATAGATGAGTAAGCATAGTAGCATTGGAAGCATTCGATTACTGCAATGCCGTGTGTTTTCAAATACCCTTTTCACTATCGATAAGACTCAGAAAAGAGGTATCCCAGTAGTAAACTGCTTCATCCATCGCAAGGCCGATGGTGAAATTAGGGAGCTAATTTTGTTTTTGCTTTCTTACTCTAGAGTCTATACGGGTTCAACCTTTTATTCTTGGAAGCATTTTTGGTCTGCCTGGAGGTTTTCTGCCAGGTATCTTCTAGCACAGGGCGCCGTTGATCATCAGGATTGACGGTAGCTCCTGTTAATGGAGGACATCCTTGCGGACATCCTCCGGGTGGACCTCAAACTCTTTCTCCATTCTTTGAATGTTGAGCATGAGGCAAAGGTTCAGAATATTACATAATTTTGAAGTACCTCCTCCAGGTTGCTAGGAAGCTAATGTGGACAAGGTATTTTGTTCAAAACTTTCATTGGTGCTTCCATTTGTTTCCTCTGGCGAGCGAGAAATTCCAGAATACTTAGTCCTTTGCAGAATCGAGAGTGAGAAATATACTTTGGTTTTAAACTTTCTAACCAATCTTTACAAGCATTTTCACAATTAAAAGCAATGGAAGGGTAATGGCTTTTCTCTCCTCAACATTCAAATTTGTATTTATGAAATGCAACTACCCCTTGCAGGGATGTGCGGACCCATGTATGGGCCCTGTGCCTAGGCCCATGGTGCCCACCATCACTGAGTGGATGTTGCATATAATTGTTCAACATCGCGGCAAAACCCAACCTTAGTGATTAGAAAGAAAAATGTTTTATGAAAAAGTTTAAGGTAGTTTAGTTATAGTTTTGTGGTGTATTGGGTCCTGATATAGAGCGCTGCGCTCTTGCCAAGCACACTCAGCTCTTATGCTTCTGGCCACCCTCTCCGGCATTGGCGATAAAAAGGAAGGCCAGCGTTGAGTCGTTGTGTGGCCCTCGCCTGGATGACTCAACCCAAGCTTTGAATATAAGAGCATTGTATCCAGCCAGCAATACCCTCGGTCATGTCCAAGGTCCACCCATCATGCCCACTGGGTAAATGAGGATATGATTTCGTGTTCGTTGGCCAATGATGTCTTGCCAAAATTGGGCTTTTAGGAGTTTATTTGTTAGTACTTTTTTTTTAAAAAAAAAAAACTTTATTTAAAGTTTGATATCAATTAGGACTTTAATAGGTTTCTCTCTGTCCCCGTTTTACATGCTTTATATGGAAAAGAGGACCTTTTTAGATGCTCCATATAGGATTTAGAACCTCTTATCCCCCATCAGTTGGGTTTTCCACCATCCAATAAAAATCAATATTTTATCAGATAGAGCAACTAAAACACAATGGAGAGAGTATTTCCTAAGACTAGAAGAACTTGAACATTTGAATTATTTAAAGTAAAGACCTATGTAAAGCCTTATACTCCATCCGGTCACTTTTAATAAATACAATTTTCTTGAATAGATACAGTTTTCTTCAACTGAACTAAATTTTTTCTAGCTCATTTGAGGAAAAGTGTATCTATTAAAGAAAATTATATTTATTAAAAGTAACCAGGGGGAGTGGAAGACCTCAGTTTCTAATGAAAAAGTAGGGAATCAGTAGTTCATGCTCTATGGGAATGTGTTTATGCCATGCTTTTAACTTGGTTTTTGAAACAAATGCAAAAGTCTGAAGCTGATCTTGAACTTTTTCTCTGCATTGAAGGTTTGGTGGGAAAGGGATTTAATTAGAGTTGACAGAGAGCAACATATCCTAGAAGGCTCTGTGATGGGTATTTGATTTCTATTAAGAAATGTAAGATTTTAGGCCTATCTTATTAATTGTATTCCCCAAAGAAAGAAGGGACGTTAGAAATTGACTTTGACGGAGCAGTAGATCAAGATCGAGAGATTGCCCATAAAATGATTGCTAATGGCATGTTCAAGAGATCATAAAGGCTTTGGGGGCTATTTAGGTGCTTCCCGGGAAGATTGATGATTTTCATGGCTGAAAATTTTGTAGGAGCCAATCCACCCACTGAGGTGGCGGTTTGGATCTCCCCCTACCGGAGAAGATGGTTCGGGTTCGATTGGAGCCTGTCACAATTCGGCAGGGGGATTTAGGGGTGGGTATTCCATATTATGTATTAAACAAAATATATATAGGAAGGAGTTATCGGCTCCATTCCTTTCCAGGTTCACATGATGCGTCCTTAATCATGTTTTCATATAGGTGAATGACTTCGCTGATTCTTAGGTCTATCATGCTCCCGATGCGCAGGATTCATGGCTGGGCTTGTAAGTAGGGATTTCTTCCTCTGAGATGTTGTCTCAAGAAACAAAATTGACAGATGCTTATGTAAACATCTAAATCACTTCTAATTAAAACCAACCACATTACCGTATGTAAATAAAAAATCAGTATAACGAGCTACCTACAACAAGCTAATAGAATTTATGTAAACATCTTTAAAATTTTAATTTTCTGTTGAGTAGGCATTTTCCGACGTTTTGCTACCTACAACGAGCTAATAGAAGCAATATGTTCGAAATATGAGTGGGAGTGGAAGTATAATGCAGTGTGGATGACGACTTAAACTAATGATCAATTTGCCTGAAACACAAAAACACAATATAGATTTGCTTGGAGTGGAAACAAGGTATTCAATTCCCCAATGGAGGGTGGTTTTAATAAAACAAAAAACCTACTCAGCTGAACTTTGGCAGCTGCAGCAGCAGTATTTGGGAGGTGCAAGGATTTGAAGTATCAAGGCATTCACCTTGTTTATCTATATTATGATGTGTGCGTAATTTGGTTATTGCCAAATAAACAACTATTACTATGCCAAAATCCAAAACTAATATGGGAATTAAATAATTTAAAGAGCAAAAGCAGGCGAACCATACAGCACACATTTTCTCCAAATGATCATTTCGAATTCACCAGCAAAAAGATTCTTTACACTAGATGGTCATTTACGTCACATGCTTTCTCCACATCAATAGCAAAATTTTGGTTGCTCTGCTTCGTGTACAGTGATAAGCCGCTTCCACACTAAAACTCTCATCTTTAAACAAGCAAAACGGCATTTATACAGCCATCATTCTCCGGATTATTAGTTACTTGTGCATATTTGCCTGCAATAGCCAAATCAGAAACCCGACAAAATCAAACATCTATATAAGGAGAACCTGATAAATGACAACAAAAATTCTCATACCCCAAACAACTTTTCCAGCTGGTGTCACTAGACCAAGTTCGCTTACATTGACCTGATGATGAGACAACATTAAGCAACAACATTCTCCAAATCGTTCCATAAGTTCAAGGCTCTACATGATAAAACCTATAAATTGACTACTGAAGAGACTAATCACTTAGTGGACAATAATGCAGAAAGATCTACTAACCTCGATTATGGTTCCTTTAGTTACAACACCCAGTGATGTGTACATTGGACCGTTGGGATTTTTCTTTATACCAATAATTTCAAGGTTAAATGTACACTTCAATTCTGGGTGAGTGACATGAGCTTTATTGAATCGCAGCCCTGTAGGACGAATAAAACGCTCGTACTTTGGCGGTTTTCTAGTAAATCCCGCACCAACAAATGTGACTTTGGTCACCATCCTTTTCCATTGCTTAGCTGAAAATAGATATAGAGGTTACAGTGAGATTTCCTCTTCACATTCATACTAAAAAATTGCACCTTTGTTGTGCAAAAGATGACTGCATAAAAAACAGCTATTTTCTCAAGAAATGGACAACAAGTTACCATTTGTTTCCAAAAGAACAAGCTTTCTAAATCTACATCCAAAGTTACAGTAAAAAGCACATCCAACTATTATTCATTAATCACAAAAAGTGTGCCTCTTAAAATCAAAATTACAATGATGCCATGTTCACTTGAAAAAGGGGTTCCTCCACACATACAGAAAAGAGGATTGGAGAAGTATAAACATTATCAGGATTAATTGATGAATCCAGAAATCCATAACAAAAGTTGACCAGCCTCTAAATAGGCTTAGGGTCGCCAACAAAGACAGAAGACACAATCACCCTTCACGTGAGGGCTGACCAATTACAACATTAAGTCAAACATAAATGACTAAACTAGTGACAACCAAATATAAGCATACATACTCCTCTAACATCCTCTTCTCCCCCCTCCCCCCTTCTCTCTCCTCCCCCTCGTTCCACTTCCTCAGTCTTGCTCCACTCATTAACTCTTATTTGAGTACTAAGAGTAGAGTGGTGGTTAGACTCCAAAGGGACTCTACAAACTGCTCTCCACCTCTCGCTGGCACAATACCAAACCCGAAACTCATAAACACATCTCATGCCTTTACCATTGTGGAAGAGGACACTTAATGTCATCACCCTCATCTGATTTGCTCTCATCCTTTCTCCATACACCCTATTGACGAACAACTTTATGCCCACACAAATTCTTAACACTTCGGATCAAACTGGAAACAGCGTTACAATTTCCGAACAATATTTTTTACCGTTCTTTCATTCATTTGTTCCCTAACATAAAAAACCAGAAGTAAAGCTACTTCCTGCACCAAGTTTATTCTTCTTACAAGATCCAGAAAACGTAAGATGATCTAATGTATAAATAGCTAGAAGAGATTACAGGTTCTGCAATGCACTTACTTTTCCTTTTACCAGTGCGGACAACCTTGAACATTTCATCTTCAGCCACAGGCCTCACCTGCAAATAGATATAAAAGGAAGGATGCGAAAGTTCCAGAAATAACCAAACCATATATGCAGGTTGCAGAAAGGAGTATGCTAATTATCTTTTAAAATTCAAACTAAAAGTGAAATAGATCCTTGTTAGGCCCCTCAATTTAATTAGTCCTAAAGTATTCATAAATTCCAGACAGAAGGCTCACCTTGGGCAATGGCACCTCCCATTTACCAGCTTTCTCTTTCCTCTTTTGCTTTATGGTGTTACTTAAAACCTAACATAGAGCAAAAAGATACCACAACATTCACAAAATAGACTTAGTAAGAGAAAAGAATGAAAAATGAAGTAGAACAAACTAGCCCATGCATAAAAAGTCCATTATTGATGGTAAAGTTCAATAAAACATGAGTAAATGCTTTCTAAGACGCCTTGGAATAAAAATTACCTTTGCACGTGTTGTTGTCTCACGGTCCAGCAGATAAGCAGGAATAGCTCCTTCATGAACCTTATCATCCACCTTGCGTCGAGTTGAAGACTCATCATGCACAGCAAGCCTGTTGAAGTGATGAAAAGTTGTAAAAAAAAATGGCATCTTAGCTTCTTTAGAAAAAAGTAAGCTTGGATTAGAACCACATATCCACCCATTAATATCATTTAGTCACAATACAAATGTTCTGCAAATTTCCTCTAAATAAAAAATTTCCTCATGACCAAAGCTATAGTAGGCATGTCAGAGTAAGGTAGACATTCCAAAAACAATTGAAAGAAAAAAAGTTGCCCTGACTTGGAGTCACTGAGTACTTTCATGTTCTATTTATTTCTGTTAATAAAACGTTATCGCCAAGTTGTTATTCAACTTAGTGGAAGCTCTCCATGCGATAACTCAAAAATATATATTTAAGTCGAAAAGTGCAACCAAAAGTTCAAAGAGAGGCTTCCTTTCACCACAAAAATAGATTAACAAAAAATAGAAACCATATGCATCTCTGCAATATTATGCAAGCTACTTTCACTAGCAAATAAGCAAAAAACACACAGAAACTTTGAAATCAACCCATCCCATCACTGTTTTCAACAAGCAGCTGAAATAAGTATTTTTGCACCAAAGGAGATATTTAATTGATTAGTTTCCATACATGTATAAATCAAGTGAAATGGCGGAAGATGCTAAAGACTAAGTAATTAACAGGAAAAGAAAAAATAACTCACGTCTTCTTCATAAGCGCCTTCTCCGCATATCTCTTCTTAGCAAACATCTTGCCCTTGATTCCAAGCGCCTGAATCCAACAACATTCAACCAAAAGTTCAGACTTTAACAAAAATTCCGTGAAAAACGAATGAATAAAATGTAATAAAACAAAATTAAGAAAAAGCCAACATTTTCTATCCCATTTTGAACAAAAAAAGGGTGCAGAAATAGCGTAGAACCTTCTGAGCAATGGCGGAACGCTTGTGGACTTCGCGGGCCTCCTTCTTGCGCTTGCGCTCGAAGTGGTCATGGCGGTAGCCATGGCGCTTGCGATGGAGGTCGATGTGATCCCCTTGCGGCTGCAGAAGAAAGCCCCAATCAAATTAATCTAAAAAAAATGCCGAAGAATGAAGAAGATGGTCGATAGAATGGAGCGCAATTGGCATGAAGAAGCGAAAAAGGAGAATCTTGGAAATGGAAATGGGGGAAAACCCTAGAGGCTCACCATGGCGACGACAATGGAGGCTTTCTGAGAGGCTGGAGGAGCCAAAGGAAGCGGCCAGAATCCCTAGCTTTGTAAAGAAGGAGGGTTTAGGAACCGACCCGGTCGCTGATTTGGTTTGGTGGCCGGGTCGGTTCAACCTGGTTTGACCGCGATTAGCCGGGTTGATTCGGTTTCTATTTTTTCTTGTTTTTTTTCAAAGAACAAAAAACTTAACCCATGAGCATGCAGCCATGGGATGATGCTCTTGAAGCTAATGGCCGGCGATTGGTCAGATCCGGATCGTTGAAATACCAAGAGACTAGATTCTTGGGGGCCATATTTTCTTGATAAAACTGAATTTTAAATATGTAAAAGAGAGCTTTTTCATGTTATAATTTTGGAAGGAAGGAGTATATATATGGAGAATGCTTAGCATGCTTTGCAGACAATGTTGTAGTGTAACAAGTAAACTTCGAGCGGTGTATAAAAACCGCGGTGTTGATGGAGGGAATAAACTTCAGGTCTTGTATGCACCGAAAGCTTATCCTGCTCAGAAAGCTTCGAGCTTAATACCTAATGTGATTTTCCGTTTATTGACGGCTTTTTTACCATTTCCGAATGCAGGCTGTTGTGAATGTCAGGCCCATGATGTCAGCACACATGGTCGTCGCGACTGGGTTAATTGTTGGGCTGCCTCTAATTAGGACTAGTTGATTAGTTTACTTTCCAATTGAATAAAGTCATGATATTGTAATGAGGCCCGTTTGGGCAACTGAGGTGTACTAGGGAGTAATTAGGGGCAATCAGGGCCCATTAGGCAATAACAGGTGGCGCGTGCCCTAGGGAGCCACGCCACTCTCTTCCTTTATAAGGAGGTCATCCTCCTTATTTGAGATCATGGAATGAATTGGCTATTTGCTTCTTCTTGTTTTTCTTCTTCTTTTCTCCCTTTTCACCACGGCGTTTGATTTCGTTCGTGTTCCCTATGGGAACACAACATTGGTATCAGAGCCCAAGATCCTCGCTGTGGATGTGTACAATGACAAGATCTGGCATTTGCTTGCACCCGCCAGTCCACCCTGGGCTGACTGCATTCAGTTCTGCCTCCTCAAGTCTTCCTCCGGCGAGTGGCTCCTCCGACCTGCAAGCGTCGGCTGGCCCCGCTCCTCACGACTTGATAACATCCTCGGCCGGCCGAACAACCGCGTTGGCGCTGCCCTCCACTACGCTTCCTCTGGACACAACATTGGCCCTGTTCTCCTCTACCGCTTCGTCCATGGAGACGATGCCTCCAGAAACACCTGCTTCAAGATCATCAATCGCATCCTGCTGCAAGCGTCGGCTGGCCCCGCTCCTCACGACTTGATAACATCCTCGGCCGGCCGAACAACCGCGTTGGCGCTGCCCTCCACTACGCTTCCTCTGGACACAACATTGGCCCTGTTCTCCTCTACCGCTTCATCCATGGAGACGATGCCTCCAGAAACACCTGCTTCAAGATCATCAACCGCATCGTGCGGGGGTTTTCCTCTCG
Organism: Houttuynia cordata; assembly: GCA_039654745.1. Lineage (NCBI taxonomy): Eukaryota > Viridiplantae > Streptophyta > Magnoliopsida > Piperales > Saururaceae > Houttuynia > Houttuynia cordata. Next base: position 53,762,169 of record CM077504.1, on the reverse strand, counting down.
ATGGTTCTCCCTCATCTTCCCTCTTCGATGGGTCTTTCTCCTCATCGCCGCCGACTGCTGCATGGCCCCACCGCGCCATGGGTCCCCTCTCCACTTCCACCTCCACCGCCGACTCCATACTCCTTGCCCGCAAGACCAACCCCCCGCCAGTCCACAAAGCCACCGGCCGTAGATCCATCCGCCGCCTCCAGGCACCCCCACAAGGCGAGGTCTTTCTCTGTCTCCAGCCCCCTTCACGACTCCTCCAAACCATTCATCGTCCTCGGGGACGACATGACCCACCGCCGTGGCGTCCCAGCCATGCATCCCTCCCCATTTTCTTCCAACCGGTCCAAGGTCTGCAACCGCCCCGGCGATGTGATTACACTCTCTATTGGTGGTGCTGGCGGTGCAAAGGTGAAGTCTTTGGCGGCCAGGATTGAGGGCGGTAAGGAACTCGGCAAGGGCGGAGAGAAGCGCTACCAGGGGTGATTCGGGGCAACATCCAGGGCATCACCAAGCCGGCCATCCACCGTCTGACCCACCGTGGAGACATCAAGCACCAATCTGGGCTCCCCTACGAGGAGACCTATGGGATGCTCAAGCTCATCCTCGCCACCATCGCCGCCGTTCAATTGCGGTTCTCCGTCCAGCCCCTCAAGGGCGACATGACCACCGTCAGATTCGTTTTCCCCGCTGATGGGAACAACCGCGACGAGGGTTGCCGTCACGGTGTCCTTGCTCCTGCCCCTGCATCGATATGCCACAACCAGCTCCACCGAGTTCACCACGGCCGCCTTTGCCTCTTCGGTCGACGCCGCCTTCTCGAGGATGGTGGCCCCATTTTCGGCACCACCTTTGACACCAAGGTCCTCCTCCATCTCATCCAAGGCTGCCCATTCCTCAACTGCATCGTGGATGCCTGCGAGCAGCTACAGGGCGCCTATTTCCTAGTCTTCCTCTTCAACGACAAGCTCGTTGCCAGCCGCGATCCTTACGACTTCCGCCACCTCGGTCTCCACCGTGTCCGCCACGACTACCGTCTTCGACACACCACCGACGCCCAGAACACTACCTTCCTTGCCACTGCCGAAAGATTGGATTATGCCAAGTTCATTTTCTCCGACGGTGTCACTGCCCTCCAAGAGCGCCGCCTCCGTCGCATCCCTCCTCACACCAAGAGCCCGACCAGCGGCATCTCATCCATCCCTCCTCACGCCAAGAGCCCGACCGGTGGCATCTCGTCCAAGGGATTTCTCTTCTGCACGCTTGCTTATGCCACCCCTGCGGCCGCGTGGACCAAGATGTTCGCCGATGGTCCCCACATCCTTTCTTGGTCTCATTGAGGACAATGCAGTAGGAGCATGGTGGATTGTTGTGAATGTCAGGCCCATGATGTCAGCACACATGGTCATCACGACTGGATTAATTGCTGGGCTGCCTCTGATTAGGACTAGTTGATTAGTTTAATTTCCAATTGAATAAAGTCATGATATTGTAATGAGGCCTGTTTGGGCAACTGAGGTGTATTAGGGAGTAATTAGGGGCAATCAGGGGCCCATTAGGCAATAACAAGTGGTGCGTGCCCTAGGGAGCCGTGCCACTCTCTTCCTTTATAAGGAGGTCGTCCTCCTCATTTGAGATCATGGAATAAATTGGCTATTTACTTCTTGTTTTTCTTCTTCTTTTCTCCCTTTTTCACCATGGCGTTTGATTTCGTTCGTGTTCCCTATGGGAACACAACACAGGCTTGGCTTGAGAGGCAATTCTAACCTATCTCCTTTCTAGTGTCCTTTAGTTGACAGGGGCGAAGAGATCAATCATGTCGAGGCAAAGGGATTCTTAAGCACGAATTCAACGGGCTAAAAAGATAAGAGTGAAACTGACGATCTAAAGTTCTTCCTTTGGGATATGACTATGGCTTAATAATGGAATAATCTCAATCATAGCCTAACCTACAGTAGTCACCAGAAAGGAGCAAAACGAGAGAGTACGAGACAGAGACGCAAGCAAGGATGGAGCGATCCACCCTTTCTCGACTTGGAGTGTTCTGGGGACCGTGGGTGAGAGGCAAACCAGGTACTATAGGGTTCAGTTACATAGAGAAGAAGAAATTGTTGCCATAGTTGGATATGAATAGAATGTGATTGCTTTGGCAGGCTAACAGAAGGATCGAGGCAAAACTCTTTTTTATCCAACCAATAAAAATAGGCAAAGAGGAGGGATGCCAAAAGTAAGACCCAGTCAAGCTAGGGCCATTTGGTTCGTGAAAAATCCAAGACATCCACAGTGAAAAATCCACTTTCACTATAGATTTCCGGATTTTTCACTAACCAGGCTGAAACACCTCCTTACAATGCTGCTGGTCATCCCAGAGGTGAATCCGGAAGCCATGGCTCACATTAAGATTGGGTCAGGGATTGGGGCCACCATTTTTGGCTGACCAGATTGCTTTTTCTTCGTGCCTTTTCCCTCCTTCTCGCTTTGACTAGAACCCTTTTCTCCCTCATTCCTTTCTCTTCTTCTTGCTGATCAATCAGTGGAGTGTGTCAAGGAGAAGTGCGAAGCGACGAAACTTCTAGCGAAGCAAAAAACTACATCAAATACTTGAGGTAGGATGATTTTTTCCATTGTTTTGTTTGGATTTCCTACTCCATATTGATGATCTAAGTTTTGATATTCTAATATTATCTTCCTCTTCTTCTTATTGGAATTGATGTGTTACAAGTTCATTCACGATTCAATTGCTTATGTGACACCATATTTGATTTTTCGTAGAAATTGTTGAGATGTATTGCAATCATGCACTTGTATTGTTCCTGTTACACGTGCTAGGGTTTGCTAAGAATTCTTTCTATTTTGATTCCTCAGTTTTCTGCTATGTTGATTCATGACAATTCTATTCCGATCAAGTTGCCCTATTTTTGAATGAATTGAGTTAAAGTAAAGGAATTAGAACATTGCCAATTACTAACGATCGTTCATATCTTGATAGATTGATCGATCCTCTCTTCTACACATTAAGTTTTGTCCTTTGATGATGTTGACCAGTAATCAAGTGTACCATGTCGACATCAGTTAGCTGATTATAATTTCATGAGTGTCCATTATCAGTTGTCCAATAATCCAGTCCTAGTGTGTCATTGAAATAAATGTACAAATCCTTACTTTTGCATTCAAACAGAAGCTGATTGTTCTCTATTTAATCTAAAACCTTCTGGTCAGTCGGTCTCATGTTATGTCAGACATTTGTTTACTGTAGATGAGTCTACATTTGTTGAGTATTAGTTGTCCAATTATCCTTATTGCTTCATTCTAATAGATATAACAATACATTCGTGTTTAGGTAGTGAAATAAATCGGGTTCGTACCAAATTACTAAACTATTAACTAATAGGGTTCTATAATAACGAAAAGGTATCATGCCAACAAGTATACGAATTTATTAAGTGTCAGGAATTAAACACAATAAATAGTATTTAGACCTATTACCTAATGTCGGATTAAAATAGTCATCTCGGCCAGAACTAATTCTGCATTGATGACCTATACGAAAAGAGTCATAAATAATTCTATAAAATCCTAAAAATATGCAGTCGATTTCATAGGAATCTAGCTCATAGGAGCACCTACTATAAAATCTCTAGTCCCATATCTGCTTATACTATCCATGGCAATTGTTTGATTCTAACTATCCTGCCGGAACAACACACTTTCCTTTCAATAAAAGTGATTAATACATGACAAATATAAATTTTTGTGATATAACTATACCTATAATGTTGCTAATGAATACTATTAAATCCTAGATGAAAATCTCTAAAGATCGATCAAGTCATTAGGTTTCTAATTGCCTTGCTTGACCTATCATTCCTGTCTTTTAGTAGCTCTCTGTTTGTTCTGTATTCCCTGTCTTTTTGGATTCAATTCTTCATTGGATATTGAACCCCATATTCAACAGAATTAAACCTTGGATTCTTAGAGTCATGATGGCCAGCTCTTCACGAGTTCTTCTCAAAAGTTCTTATTCAAGTTCTAGCCACGTGTAACATGTTTGAGTTGTCAAGTACTTCAATTTGTTCTACCACTTGTGAGTCAGTTGGAATTAAGAAAGTCATATTAACAGAGAATATTGCTATATCTTTGTCTTTGAATATCATTGTTGAGTAATTCTCCACAAGGACCTTGCGAGATTTTGCCCATTAGAGGCAGTCAAATAAGTTTCTCAGGTTGAGAAATTTGTGTGCTCAAAAGCACATGTTCGGAGACTTTCATAGTATGATCATAAAGCCATGTTATACTCTGTCAGGGTGAGAGTTTTCATATACTCAAAAGTATATAGAATGTGAGCAGACTCTGTCAAGGTGACAGGTTTTATATACTCAAAAGTACCTGTGTCAGAGTTTATATTTTTGGAACCTTGCTAGGCTCCTGCCCAAAGAGATGCATATACATACGTCATTAGGCTAGTCAGACATAACAGAAGGTCTGATAGTCTCTGCCTATTGTGTCCGTTAGCACCGTTAGGGCCCTTATCCTAGACACATGGTAGGGTTTCAAAGAAAAAACCCCTGGGATTTAGGGCATAGCAAGAATGGAATGCTTGTATATCTCCATACCCTTTGGTTGTTTTGGAGTCTTGGTGAATATTGATGTTTCCCACTTGGTAAAAGTTCTTGTTTTCCCCAATTATGGAAATTCTTATGTCCAGTCCCTTATTATATTGAATATGTTTCATTATCATCTCTTTTGAGTTTTGTCCATATTCTATTGTAGTTTTTGCATCCTACTAAATATTTCTTCGGAGTACTCATGGGTTTAGACGAAGATTAAAGTTTGAAAGTGTAGCGGGGATTAGTGGATACTTGAAGAAGTTCGTTGAAGACTGCTTTATTTTAGTTTATATTATGGAAACTCTGTAATAAATGACATGTGTGCCATTAGCATATTATCTTAGATTATTGTTTCAGTACATATTGGTTTTTTTTCATTTAATAATAGTCACATTCGAGGTGATTGTTCATTTGTAAATCTTTTGATGATTGTGTAAATGACGATGTGAAATACCACATCACATCCCAAGTGATCGGCATATTATATTTATATTCGCACTCCGTTGAGGCCAAAAATTTGGGGCATGACATATGCAGTCCAAAAACTAAATTCAACTTCAAATGATCAATCATAGACCATTTATTGCGCATGTCCAATGAACATCATATTTCTTAGCATTGCCTCATTGCAATCAACTTGAAGCTAAGAATTCAATTAGAATGATACAATTCTACAATTCAATCATAGATCTTTTGAAGTTGAATTTCATATACGCATGGCACTTTAGCTAATGATGCTTGTACACTTTCCTCATAGAATGACAAGTCAACCATGTTTCCTTGCAAATACTTCTCATAAGAAGGCAAATCAAAATGTCCATTCCCACATAATGCCATCAGAATAATTTTAGCTTCTCTAGTTTCTCTACAATGTAGTGCTTCTCTAATTATTGCTGCTATGGCATGAGTTGATTCTAGCACTGGTATTAGACACTCTGATTGAGCAAATTGTATAGCACTTGCATCCAAGTAAAATTAATATGAGACATAAAGATAGAAGAGGAAATGATAATGCAATTTGTAGCAATTTTACAGCTGCTATTAATGAGAAAAAGAAGCGAATCAAATCGGATGGACACGGTTGACTTAGTAGAGAAAAGTCGACCAACCATCAAGTCAACATGATCATTGGTCTGCCTTTAGGATGGAACCCCTCAAATCAGAACTCTCCCAACATTAAACATGAACAGTTTTTACAATGCAAATTCAAAGTGCAGAAGTTGTATAAACTTACTATTTTTGGTGAGTGAAAAAATAGTGCAACGTGATCAAGAGCATGATAGTATGAATTAGCTGAGTCATCCAAGTTGATTATAACAATTCATTTCAGTTGGCATAAAACACTAAGGAAATTTACTGAAACCTTTCCCACTTAAATGCAATCAACTTAATTATAACAAAAAATTGCAGTTGGCATAAAGCACAGTTGAAATTTACTAAAACTTTCCCACTTCAAAAGCTTTTTGTGCTCTATACCTTGAAAGCATTCAGTCAATGGAATAGCAAGAACTTCCATGAAGCCCAACTCATAGAAATGTGAAATAAGAGGGGCTATGCCATGATACATCAAGCCTCCTGCAAAAATAAGAAGCTGTTTTAGTTTGAAAGATGCAACAAAAGCTAAAAGAGTCATTTAATTTTAAAAAAACTCACCTGCATGTATTGGGTCTGGAATGAAGTCATGTCCAAGTGTATACATCTTTACCACTGTCTTAATATAAATTCATATAAAAGGCTTTAACAATCAAGCCCAAAAAGGATGCCTTCCATTACTCCATATTTTAGTTATAACTTAAAATGTATATAGAAGTAACAGTTGACTGCTCCTATGAGGGTAGTGAGAGATGTAACGATTAAAAGATAAGCCATATTATGATGTAAACAAAAATACTTTTGGACTCATCAGGTGCTAGTAAGGAAATTCTTACAAACACAAATCCGATGCCCAATATGAACATTATAGTTCTCAGCACATCAAATGCCTATGAGGAAGAACCACCAAAGTTGGTTTCCTGTAGTGAAAGGGTCATTAAAAAAATTGATAAAGACAAGTGGAAACTTCACCTGATACTCTTGGAAATACATAATTCCTATACATATTATATGATCACAAAAGAACAAAAAAATGTTTTGCAGGAGGGTGGGCAGTTGCTGGCCCCTTCCTACATCAAAGAACAAAAACTTATTACATAATGACAAAAGTTTAAACGAGAAAAAGATTTGAGCATGATCACACATTCCTCTTCTCATGCTTCATTGATTTAAAGATTAAAGACAACAAGGATTAAACATTAAACATCCAGGATTATCTAATGTTCCCGTCTTTGGTCTCATTTTTACTGTTGTACTCTTCCTCCTTAAATACCTACTACTAACATAGTAGTCAGATCCTGCAAAACACATACCATGGTTCTAGTCAGGTTCAAGTACATTATACATACGTTTATACAATTTATGAATAGAATTTGAAGCTACATACAAACAATTGATAATTGACTTACTAGCCAAAAAAGCCATGCCAATTGCTGATCAGTTTTGAAGCTACTATTGATGTAGACATACATAAATTAAAGTAGATAGCTTGTTTCCATTTTAGGGAAAAAAGCATATAAACTTTGTATGCATTATATGCAGGTAGGTTAGTTAAGCCCGCGGATGTCAAAAAGGCAATTCTGCATCCTCTTCCAATGTTGTATTCCATCCATAGAGCTAAGGAGATCCTCAGTGCCTTCCAGTTAATCTACACATGAATTATGCATTTTATTATCTCCTAAGCTTATGATTATGCTAGTGTTTGATTATAATTTCTACTACTTTAATATAGTTTTTAGTTTTTGTAGGAAACGAGAGTAATACACAGAAATGAGGTGAAAAATAACTCAAATGGTTAAATCATCATAACTTCGTGTGAAAATCTCTGATTGGACTAATTCATGTTAAATTCAAGAAGTCAGCTTTCCAACGTCACCAACTACGCGCAATTCGGAGTACGGAGCAGAAAGTTATAGCCATTTGAAATTCATGAACAGTAACTACGATCAATAGGATATTCAATGCGATCGATCGCTTCAGCTGCAAAATAGTGTTATTGAAGGAAACGATCGATCGGAATAAAAACGATCGATCATATCTATTAGAGTTTTTGATCTGCATAAGACAGTAACAACGATCGATCGAAATCATACGGCATCGATCGGCAGAAAATAACGAAGGAATTGTGATCGATCGGTAGGTGAACAATTGGCAATACGGAGCAATCGATCGCCGTGTGCAGAAAAACCGAAATAAGACCTATTTCGACTCGAATTTGGAAGGAGAATTTGTGGTTTCTCTTCAAACTTATAAATAGGCCTTATGGGAGAACGTTTTGGGCTATCTTGGAGACCAACTTGGAGATCACTTTTGTGCTATATTGGAGGCTAGAGAGGAGCAAGAGAAGGAGTCTTTTGGAGCAAAGAAAAAGAAGGATTCATGACGATGGATCTGCATAAACAAGCTTCTCTTTGTTTTCTTTATATGTGTAATTAAACTTTTATTCAAGGCTAGATGAAGCCCTAGATGTGTATTGCTACTCTTGATAGTTTAATTTTATAAAGTTGATTATGATTCATGCTTAATGCTATTTCATGAGTTTCTTTTGAGTGCTTGACCATAGACTTGATTGATATGAATGAAATTAGATCTTTTTAATTCCTGTGCCTAACTAAAAGTAGGCTGGTGTTAATTCTATGCCCGACCAAGGATAAAATTAGCTACAATAATTTATAATGGATGAACTCTCGTGTCTGACCAAGAACGTGAGTGGATTCATTGTGATTTGTGTGTCTGACCATGAACACAAGTTACCATATCATTTCAACTTATGCTTAATAATAATTGAGAGTAGTAATTACATGTGTAGTGGTGGATTTTCTGCCTTGATATTCTCCATATTGATTGAATCCCAGTAATTTAGTTAAAAGTTCATTGCTTTCTTAGTCTAGAATCAACACTGCCACTTTCTTTTGAATTTGGTAAAATATTAATCCGTCCCTGAGGTTCGACAACCCTTTCTATACTCGCCGTAGTACAATTGCCTTGTGCACTTGCAAGGGTTTTATGTTTAAACGATCACCAGCTTAAGGACATTTGCCTCGTACACTGGCCTTTCTTGCACACTCTATGGGATGAGCTCCTTGAGTGAAGAGAATGTTTGGACCAAACCGTGATAATGCAGATTTGGTATGAATGGTCTCCTTTCTTTGGCAATCGATATTGCAGTAAAGTCGTGATCCATTGGTTCCACTCAATCGGTCAACCTTTATGGTTTTTGATCCTCCTCGACATTGATATAGCTGCTGGTGTGGTCATCTTGCATGGGTCCCTCAGTTTGGTCAGCTACTGTTATGCAGCGATCGATCGGCATCAAAATCGATCGATAGCCCATTTTCAAATATAGCAGTACGACGAGGGGCAATCGATCGCACTCCCCCCAATCAATTGTATCTACTGGAAAACCTAGATTGCATTGTCATCCGATCGATCGCCTACCCCGTGATCAATTGTTTCTACTGGAATTTGCTAAAAATCAGGGGCACGATCAATCGGCTTCCACCCGATCGATCGTAAGTACTGGAATCTGCAGAAAACATGAAGCACGATCGATCGTCCCTCCCCCAATCGATCGTATCTACTGGTTATTGTTGTTCACAATGGGCACACGATCGATTGCCTTGTTCTGGTGATCGATAACCCACCACCTAATCGATCACATCTGGGAGCGTGATCGATCGGCCCCCCTCGTCAATACTATAAAAGGTTGCAAGCTGGGGGCGTGATCGTTTGCTGCATCCCCTGATCGATCTTATCTACTGAAACTTCTGGAGTACTATGGCGATCGATCGTCATTCAGTCTCGATCGATCACCTCGAGGGACGTGATCGATTGCTGACCTCGTGATCGATCGATCGAGCCTTCTGCAAAAGAGAAATGCCTAAGAGTTTTCTAAAGGGCTGTCCCCTTAGGCTTTCTTAGAGTTAAGGAGTTGGGTGTAATTTTTTATCCTTGTACTCTCCTTTGTTTCCTTTAATATAAAAATTTTCAATTATAAAAAAAATGTCAAACCTAATCACTACATACTAACAAAATCACACAAGCTTAGACTGATACAAAATTGAGAATATACCACACAAGTCACTTCCTAAATTTCTCCTGGTGTTTGTCCAAATGCAAGTATATATATAAAGTAATAGAGGTGAACCCCGTAATCATCGAACCCCACTTGCTTCAACATGCTTAGTTCTCCATTTCTCCCTATCCCCATCTTCGAATGGTAAACCAAGCAAAAACAACCATAATTTGCTTGCCTTTTCATGGCATGGAGGAATATTGGCTTTTCATGCTCAAATCTCCCGCGTGTCCGAAGGCTATCGTAAATGAATATCATGCACCAAATCTAAAATCGAATAAGGACCAGTAATTACTCTTAAGGACTGGAACAAGCCACTTGCTATACATGAAAGCATGATCACTATCTGCACCCTTTCAAGATTCATGCACATTCTTGCTTCAATCTTCATACAAAGCCTCATGATCAAACCTTTTAGGTTTTCTGCCCACCATCCATGTATAGAAAGCTTTTTGGTCAGCATTACAAAATGACTGCATGCATGTATAAAATAAGCAATAAAGAAGCATGACATCACATATTAGTTTTAAATGGTATCGCAACTATATCACAAGTTTGCATTCATGTACAAGGTTAATGTAGCTCACCAAGAAGTAGGGGTCAAATATGAAGACGTTGGGAAGCTCTTAACCATGCAGCTCCCTCAAGTGCTTTCGTAGGAGTGCCATATATGTGTCACGCCCCAAAATCCCATACCTCGATCGGAGTGCGGAAGCCAAACAATGGAATACATTTCGAGGTAGAGATCCCGGGCACGCGACCGAACAGTCAATTTACCCACCGATTACAATCATCTCAAAAGGACGTGTAACCGATTATGCCCGCAATCAGTGTAATACAATAATAGACATCAATGAATACTATGAAATGAATTTACTTAATAATAATCCCTTTAGGAAAGTCAAATAAAATAAACCTATATGTCTATGGCACACAATTGCCAATAATGTCATAAGCATCAATAAAAAGCAAAGCAAATAACTAAAGTGCTTTTAAACTCTTCTCGGCGCCTGCAATCAGCCATTCCACTACTGCACTTCCTGATTTCAATTTCCATTTGCGCCTGCATCAGAGGATGCATGAGTATTTCATAGAAACACTCAGTAGGATGTAAAAACCCACTGAATTAAAACAAGCAGTATGAAGAGAATAAGAATAACAAAGGTCATAGACATTCCACAACATCTGAACTTAATCGAGGTCTATATACCTGCAAGGTTAGTCAACAACAATTCCAACTCGCAAGTATAGGAAAAATATCAATAAGACTCCTACTACACATATGAGTAAGGAGAGGATAATAATCATATCAAAGGCTCCAGACATCGAAAGTGAAAGGAGTTGCAATTTCTGCTCCCAAACTTGGTCGCTCGCAAGTGACTAAAATATACCAGAACCACCCTAGGGGTTCTCTCTTTGGAACCCTGCCATGCGTCTAGGATGCTGGCCCCACCAGTGCTTACGGACACGATGGGCGGAGACTGAGGACCTTCCGTAATGTCTACAATCTAACGTACGTATAGTGCCTCCCTTCAGGCAGTATGGAATTGCAATTTCATAATTATACGTGACCTCGCAAGATCTAGCAATGGCTTATTTGAGCATACTATGAAACCACTATGGGGAGAGTCTCGCAAGGTCTCCAGTGGAAGAAACAATCATGTAATCAATATGAGCAATATCTCAAAGAAATAGAGGCCTCAACACTCTAAGATCATAAGGTATCTCTTACCAGAATAGACTCTCTCAAGGAGTATGGATAGAAGCATCAAAGTCTTTGGTCAACACATAACTCACTCATTGGAGTAGCATAGAATAATAAGACAACTCACACAAGGAGTAACATATAATCAATACACACCTTTCATGCTCAGCTCTAGATAGGAATTCCTCATTCGCATTAGAGTTTATAATACAAATATCAGAGATAAGAAATAAAGAATCTTAGATGATTTGAATTCCAAGTAGAATATCAAACCGACATCAACGCTTTTAAAATAGATAGTTAGGAATCACTTGCTCAAAGGATTATCCCTCATAATTAGGACCGCTAAATGAGCCGGGCTCAGGCGGCCCGTAATGGTTCATCAATAGCCCGAGCCCGCTAAATATTATTGGTCACAGCCCGTTAAGATATAAACAGTTACGGGCTGTTTATTGAGCGGTTATTGGGCTATAAATATGCTCAGGCTTTCGAAGAACAATCCAAATCTGTTTGCCTTTCTAGTTTTTCCATCCCCACTCCGCCACCCAGGTTTACTGTTCGTTCCACGGTGCCGGGGCTCCGACGAAGGGAACGGACGGAGAAGGAGAGAGCCGTGAACCGAAGAATGGCCGGAGCGGAAGATCAAGGGGGAGAGTTCTACCTGAGGTACTACATGGAGCACAAAGGCAAGTTCGGCCATGAGTTCCTTGAGTTCGAGTTCCGCCCCGACGGCAAGCTCCGCTACGCCAACAACTCCAATTACAAGAACGATACCATGATCCGCAAGGAGATCTTCCTCAACCCCGCCATCCTCAAGGAGTGCCGCCGCATCATCTTCGACAGCGAGGTCCTCTCCCTTCCTCTCCTCCCCTTCCCTTCCATCTGATTTTAAGGTTTTCTGTTTGAAAAAGTTGGGTTCTTTTTCAGATAATGAAGGTCGAAATGGATTCTAGCAACAGGCCCCTCTAGAAAGACTGCTCGCATACCCGAACCAGCTACATGTCGCCGCTGTTGTTGCTGCTACTGCTGCAAAGCCGGTCAAGCAGACGTTGACAAACCCAAGGGACGGGAAAAGCTCCCAACTTGTGATCTGACACTGTTCATAACATTTTGCTGCCCAGGCTGCTGCCTCCCCCACGGCCAAGTCCCCTGCTTTTCCACTAGCTGCTGTTGCTGTTGCTGCTGCTTCAGATTCTCAATCTACAATTTCCCCCAATTGATAAGGAAAAGGAGGGAAATGGGAATCAGTAACAAACATTTGAAGGCTGAACAGGTCTGCAGTCAACAGAACCGGCAGGTGAGTTCAAGCGCCTAGCATGTCCTGCTGCAGCTGAGAGCAAATCTAAGGCATTATCTTTCCCAATGAAAGGTAATAGCGGAGGAGAAAGAACCCGCGTCGCGCTGCTCTTGTTCGAGCCTCGCTGGTCCTGGTCATACATGCCCCAGCTTCCCGACGTGAACAGAGTGGATTGCGGCGAACTGGTATAAAGAAAACAACAAACCCCTTCACCCCCCCTGGGTGCCCGCCAAGCCAGCCGTCGCAAATGGATGAGGCCTGCCTGGTGTTCGAAGCAGAGCTCAGAGGGCTCTTATTGGGCCCTGTAGTGGAGCCCGAGACCGGCTCACTTTGGGTGAGCTCGTTAATAGCCTGACCATTTATGGTTAAATGGGCTCGGGCTGGGCTGGTTTAGCGGGCTCTGAGCTCGTTTACCAGCCCTACTCATAATTGAATTACATCTAACCCAATTCTTACTGTGATATACCATAAGTATATAGTCCAATTACTGTTATTAATATATTAAGCGTTATCATATCATATTACATGATGTTATTTATATACTTAGTATTTTCTCCCAATTCTGCTCACTGTCTCCTGCACAACAGTCCTCTTCCGTTGGACACTGTGCTCTGTACAGTAAGATCTAACCTCTGAAATTTTTATTAATAATACCCTCGTGAGTCTATTTTCTAACCCCATTAATTTTATATTTTTCTGATTTTATTTGAATTAGTTATGAATTATTTACTACCGACTGTCAGCACAGAAATAGTTCAAGCCGAGATTAAGATTCTTAATTAAACTTGATTATATTACTTAGTAACACATTATAAATGATAATACATCACTAACAGAACATATACTCCCCTCCTAGATCAATTACAGAACCTAGAATTATCTGAAATTACTAAAGTTCACTCCTTTCTTATGTTCTTATATATATAACATAGTTTATAAACATTAATACACTCTTAACAAGACAATTAATGTAAGACACACCTTAAAGGCACAAACTCAACGTGAATCATCATTAACCAAACAATAACAGAACTTTTACTCTCTGGAAAATTAATAAAGCATTAGAATTTAGATGCGAATTCCCATCTAGAAGTGACACATGAATGCACATATGATTTGTAATGCACTACGCATAGAATTAAAGACATAACTCATTCATCTCGCAAGAATCCAAACAATGACTAAGGTATTGACTCAGAACACTTGTCAAAAGCATATATAATCAAAAGAGAGAAGAGGGGAAAAACCATCCTACATAATCCTTCAAAGATCTCGCCTTTCTACGCGCCTCTCGTCTCTTCCGCTTCTTCCAAATCTCCCGCTCCAAGCTCTCGCAAATTCCCACAAGAACAAGCCTCCAAGGAGATGGGTGAACGTGGGAAGGAGAAGGGAAAACTCTCTGGACGTTCTAGGGTTAGCACAAGCTAATTCTCTAGGGTTTATATAGAGTTGGGGGAGAATCTATTCTCAAACCAATCTTCCAAATCATGGACACTTTCAACCAATGGAAAGGCTTCACAATCCTCCTAGAGACGTGCTAAACAAGTCCAATTGGGATTTGGTATCTTTCCCAAGCAAATCCACCCCAAAAATACTTCTAGAAAACGCAAACCGCAACCGGCGATCGATCGGCTATACGGCGATCGATCGTCGTATTCGCTGTTTTAACACTACCGCGTTACATCCGATCGATCACCATTATTGCCGATTGATCGCTTTACGCGAGACAAAACATTCGCAATTCACAGTAACTACGATCGATCGTTTTGATACGGCATCGATCGGTTCAAGCTTGCCGATCGATCGGTTCAAGCTTGCCGATCGATCAAGCTTGCCGATCGATCGCTGTCACGTTTAATCAAATTTAATTTCTCATATCTTTTTACCCCGAACTCCAAATTGCACATAATAAGTGGCGTTGGAAAGCTCTTCTCACCAACTTTAATTTGCACAAGGCACAACACGACTAAATCAAACGTTAAGAGGGTTAAATTTAGGTTTTAAAATACTTACTAATTTTTTAGATGTTACAATATGCATCCATGACAAAGTTGTCAAACCATCCTACATCGATATCTCTTCCTCCATCCCTAGGTAGTCTTCCCACCTAATGCTATGGAGGTTGTTAATCTTGATAGGTACCCCATTAGCAAGGTCAACATTGATGTTTAAGAATTTTTTTTGGGATCCTCCAAGCTGTGTCAACAATAGTCTCATCCTTGAGTGTTAGGTAGAACTCATTGGAATGGTTTTCCCTCTCATTGAGTTAGAGTGCAATTTCACAAAAGAAAGGGATCGAAATTGTATAGCAAGATTAGTAGTTCTCAACACGGATACTGTCAGAGGAAGCCTGGTTGTAGTGGTTGGGCAACATCCTGCCTATGGTTGTATGATCTATACAAGAAATATGCACTTTATTATCTCTTAAACTTATATTTATGCTAGTGTTTGATTAGAATTATTGCTACTTTAATATAGTTTTTGGTTTTTGTAGGAAACAAGAGTAAAACGCAGAAATGGGGCAAAACGCAATTCTAATGATTGAATATTAATAACTTCGATTACATATCTCTGATGGGACTGATTTAAGCTTCATGTGAAAGTTCACGAAGTCAGCTTTCCAACGCCACTGACTGTTCGCAATTCAGAGTTATGAGCAAAAAGTTATGATCATTTGAAATATCGCACGCGAAAGAGGCACGATTAAAGAGAAGAACCGTCAAGATGAGATTGGATGGATGAGATCGATACAACGGGTTTTTGTGTAATAAAGAAAAAAAAATAAAAAAAGAAATATGACCGGTTCCGTTCCGGTCCGGTTCAGTTAAAAAAAAAGAAAAGGAAAACCGGCCCGAGCCAAAGCTCGGGCCGTTCGTCCAGATCAGAGGCGCTCGAGCTTCTGCTCGAGCGCCGGTGGGTTCATCTTGACGGCAGACGGAACGGCGGCGAGGCTGAGGGCGGAGGTGGACTCGACGGCAAGGCTGGGCTGAGACGGCGATCTCGACGGCGGCGAGACTGAGCTCCGGCGGCGGCGAGACTCGACGAAAAGGAAAAAAAAAACAAAATAAAAAAATAGAGCTCTGTTCGAGAGCTCCGGCGAGGCTGATCACGGCGGCGAGGATTGACAGCGATGATGGAGGCTCGAACGGCGTGGACCAGCGATGATGGACGGCGGGACGGCGATGCTCGACGCTCGGAAGAAAAAATGGTAACTTGTTTTGAAAAGGGAAAACAGAGACCGACTCCTATTCAAACTAGAAATTGGATTTTATCTTCGATCGGGACGTGGTTTTGGGTTCTTGTAAAAGGAGTTGGACTCCGTTCTGCTTTGCCTATAAAAACAGGAAGGGGAGAAATTTCAGAGCTTTAACGAAGAAACAGAAGACGACGCTCGGCCGGAAAACAGACGATTTCCGGTGCGATTGACGCCGGAATCCGGTGGCTTTGGCCTGAAGAAGTGAAGAGGAAGTGAAGAAGGAGAAGAAGTGGCCGGAGGGGAGGAAGAAAGCGCCAGAAAAGACTGAGATTTGGACTGCTATAGTGCACTGCTCGTTGGAGAAGATGATGAATAGTGCCCCTACGTGTGAATAGTGATTTTTCTCCGGTGAACAGTATTTTTCCGGTGAATAGTGCACAATGACTCCATCAAATCAACAGCGTTCTCCTTGTCCGATGGCCGGCTAAATTCGCGTCCAAGGCGTAGATGAAGCCCTAGATTTGTGTTATTACTCTTGATTGTTTAATTTAATACAGTTGATATGATTTTGCTTAATGCTATTTCATGAGTTTCTTTTGAGTGCTTGACCATAGACTTGATTGATATACATGAAATTAGATCTTTTTAATTCCTATGCTTAGCTAAAAGTAGGCTGGTGTTAATTCTATGCCCGACCAAGGATAGAATTATCTACATTAATTTTTAGTGGATGAACTCTCGTGTCCGACCAAGAACGTGAGTGAATTCACTGTAATTTGTGTGTCTGACCATGAACACAAATTACCTTATCATGTCAATTTGAGCGTAATAATAATTGAGAGTAGTAATTGCATATTTAGTGGTGGATTCTCTGCTTTGGCACTTCTCCATATTAGTTAAAATCTATTTTAAAGTAGTTAAATTTTATTGCTTTCTCTAGATTAATTAAAACAGAATTTACTTTCATTTGAATTTGGTAAAATATTAGTCCGTCCCTGAGGTTCGACAACCCTTTAATACTCACTGTAGTACAATTGCCTTGTGCACTTGCAAGGGTTTAATTTTAAACGATCATTGTACGCTGCCTGTATCATACCATAAGTAATGAATGAGTGGCTAAAGTTTACACACATGAAGCCTCATGAAAGGAAGTAAGTTTCTATAAGGTAAAATTTTCAATTACTAAAAGGCTCTTTAGATCAATGACTATCACTGGTCTACAACTACTAGAATCTGATGCAATGGAAATGATTGGCCTGTCTTGATGTGGATTCTCCACCTTCCTCTCCATAACTTTTGTTGATGCCTCTTCAATTTCATCATCCTCATGAGCTTCATCATTTAAATTCAGAGACCAGCTACGAGGTGACTCCAATGGAGAGGCAGTGTCCTTGTTG
Source organism: Houttuynia cordata (assembly GCA_039654745.1). Classification (NCBI taxonomy): domain Eukaryota; kingdom Viridiplantae; phylum Streptophyta; class Magnoliopsida; order Piperales; family Saururaceae; genus Houttuynia; species Houttuynia cordata. The sequence continues at coordinate 53,744,815 of CM077504.1, read as the reverse complement.
CGTGCTGTATCTTGAGAAGGAATAGGTGAGGAACCAGTGTCATCATCGTATTCCAGCTTCCTCCCCTTATTATGAGAAGATGACTTGGTTGCCAAATTCTTCCACCTTGATCAGAATGAGATGTTGGGAGACATAGCATCCACCATAGGGGAAGGCCTTGGCAGCTCTGCCTCTTGCCACTTGGCCTTTCCATCTGCCTGCTTATACTTTTTGGCAAGCCCTTGTCCCACCTCCAGTATATGGCACCTTTGTTTGAGGGAGTGATCTCCCGTTCATGTCTATACTTGATCACGCGGAGTTCTTCCTGCACCTTGTGATCGAGCTCATATATGTTAAGGCAAACTACAGATAGGATGTTATTATGCTCTTGGAGAGCCTCCAAAGTCATAAGCCTTTTCTGGAGGAAGGACATAAGGTCTATAACATAAAAAGAAATATGAAAAACATATGCAATAGTAAGAAAGAAAAACACCAACATGAGAAAAAGAAGACAAAACATTGGAATATCATCATAACTAAATCAAAACATCATTGCAATAGAAGCACAAATGAAAGAATGTAACCTATTTATGGAAGAGCATCATATATTTGGGCCTCTTCTGTTGCTCAGTAGAGTGAGCTCTACTGGTCCCTACCCCATCATAGTCTACATCAGCTAACTCAATCTCAGAGCTATTGTGTGCCTACGCTGTTACCTCCTCTTTTGTGCATGTGAAGGACTTTTCTTTGTTCCATCTCCTCTACATAATCATCAGCTGCCGGATCCTTTTTAATATTATCTACCACATCAAAACCTTTGACAACCACGACAAGTGCAAACTCAGCTCAGTGAACTCAAGCCCATAAGCAATTTGTCCTTTGTTGAGGGCTCGAATACTCAGCTTGTAGTTAGTGGCCTTTTGCACAAGCCACTTCAAAATCTTGGGTTGCAATCTATCCACCTGTTGCAACCAATCTAATGCACTATCCCTTGCTTCGTCTAATTCGAATAACCAAAATTGCATAAATACATAATTAAAAATACAATTAGTACATAAAATATTAAAGGAAAAATATTTGAAACCATAACAAGTTTGTTAGATTACATTCATACCTGTAATATGGCTGAACAACCAAACAAGTCGAATCTACCTTTCCTCATGGCCTCACAGGCATTTGTAACTCCTCTCCATATTTGCTCATATACTTCCTTGCCCCAAGGAAAATTTGAGAATGCACTCAAGTCCTCCTCATCCATCATGGCCCAGAACCTCATTTCAACAAGGTCTCTTAGCCTAGGTAGGAAGAATACCGCAATGATATAAAAAATAGCCAACTTAATCTTCTCCTATATCTTTGTCTTCTTTCCTTCAAACAAATCCCGAATCATTGTTGAAGTGATTTTGGATTCTCCTTTGAACATTCTCTCCTTGAATGCACTAGAAGATGAGAGTCAAGACTTCTCGGTTGTAGTGTACAGCGGCAGCTCGAGAATTAGACAAACATCCACGGCCTTAACTTGAGCCCTCTTTCCACATATATCAAATGTTAGTCCACTGATCCTCCTTTGTAGAATCTCACATACTAGTCGATGTCAAACTTGCGAGTGAGGAATCTTTAAGATATCTCTAAATACAAAATTTGAGAGATATCAATGGGCTTCGCCTTTGATTGCTTGGCTAAATTCAGCAAACTTTTTCATTGTGCACTTGCAATCAAGTTTAGTCAGCTACAATTGGATAGAAAATTGTAATAAGAGAAGCATCCTTATATAATAATCAGTAGCATTCTTACATTACATCATCACACCCTATACAATTAGCTTTCGCAACCTATGCAATTAACCTTCGCAACCTATGTATTTTACCTTTGCAATAATTATATCAACCTTCACAACTAAATAAATTTCACTCAACTTCAAATAGAATTACTCAACCATCACAATCAAAACAATTAACTTACGCAACCTATGTAATTTACCTTCGCAACAATTATATCAACCTTTGCAATTAAATAAATTTCACTCAACTTCATATAGAATTACTCAACCATCGCAACCTATGCAATTAAAATTCGCAACTATTCCTATAGAATCACAATCCATCACATTCTACACAATTATAACTCGTAACTTATACATATAATCTATGCAAACCTTCACAACTACATAAATAACTATTCTATACATGATTCACATCCATAATTAAAACAAAAACAACTGACATTTATGGTAACCATTCATATTCCCAACAACAACACCATCTCAATCAAAACTACCCAAATGAAGTGGTGACAGGAAGAAAGAAAGACACTTTGTATAAGCACTTCCTTTCTGGCATTGGTTTGGCCTTTCTTCTTCTTCTCTGCATTCTTCTCTTTGCCCTATGTAGTCTGTGGAGCCATTTGCATTGACGGAGAGGGGCGTCGTCGAACCGGCAAAGAGGGGGCGTCGTCGAACCGACAAAGAGGGGCGTATGTAGTGGCAGGGAAGGGTTTCGAAGCTGCTGTGAAGGATTTTGGGTGGAGGGGAGAAAAGGAAGAGTGGGAGTGGGAGAGGAGAGGAGAGTAGGCGGAGAGGGGCGCCGTCAATCTGGCAAACAGGGGCATCGACGGAGAGGGACGTCGGCAGAGAGGGCATTGGCGAACCAGCTGAGGGGCGTCTGTGGTGGCAAGGGAGAGTTTTGAAGCAACTGCGAAGGGAGAGTGGGAGGTGTGTTGGATAAGGGAGAGTGAGAGTAAAGGGAGAGAGGGGGAAGGATGTGCGACAACTTTTTAAGTATGGTGTTCACACGGGCCACATAGCATTTTAAAATTCCATGCTGTTGCATAGGTAGTTTAGGCATTATAAAAAAACCACTTGTCCCTCACGCGAGTCTCTTTTTTATATATTTTTCATGCCCTTTGTGTCTCTTTTGAACTCTCTATTTTTTTACTTGGCCCAAACCGGTTAGAAGGGCAAAATGAATTTCTAAATGAAATTGCACCATCTAGATAGAGGGAATTACGGTCTAGGGTTACGAATAGTTATTAGGATTGTTTTAATGAAAACCATACTCAATTTATATCCCTTCTTTTTTTTTATGTTTATATCCCTTCATATACTAAGCATATAATACAAGCATAAAACCCCGCAAAGAATTGAGTAAATTAAAATTAATAATGTTGTATAATCAAATTTTGTACCCAACCACTCAGAGAAGTTGAATGGCTGAGAGCACAAACCAAAAAATGTTGTCCTTCACACTATCAACTACGAGGAGGTGACAGGGCCACAAGAGGCCACCCATAATGTTCCCGTATAAGATCGCGAATGTTATCACGAACTACACGCATATACTGATCATCCCTAATGTAGAGTTCACTCCATCCAAGTCTTTGTTGGCATCAGCATCGACAACATTCTCTCGCTCCATATAATCTTGTTCCCACCTCTCAAAAAATGCATCTCCTAAATGAAATTATGTAGTGTCATTAGTTTGTATCCAAAAAGGATATCTTGGAATGTTAAAAACAACTAGTTATGTAGTGACATATAAGTCCCATTCGTGTCCGGTTCGTTGTCTATATGGACGGTCCGCTAAACTATGAATGAGCATGGACACGAATGGACTAACGAACATGGACATTAGTGAACACCCTAGCCTGCTTACTATAGGCTGGCGGACCACCTGCCCAACAATGCCATTCCAGTACTGATGTGATGAATTGAATGCTAATATTTAAGTAATTAGTTAGATGAAGTATGAGATGAGAAAAGGATAGTGAGATTTATATTGTGAGCTGGGAATGAAGACGTGGGCCTCATGATATGGTAAAGTAAGGTAGGAGGGATTTTCGTATGGTAATGGATAAGTGTTGGTATGAGTAAGGCTAAGTGTTGGTATGAATAAGGCTGGCTAGGGAAAATTGGACTATGGATATTGGGCTAGTGATTTTGGAATAGAGACCAACCCTAAGGGCTGGTGTCAAGTTATTGAATACTAATTAACTTTCAGGAAATAAGTAAACGTGATTTGATCGGTAGACCTACCACTAGCCTGCCGACAATTTTAAGTATGTGATATCATTAAGGTTCTAATTTGTAATATGATATGTACAAATGTAAATATGATTAGTAGGATTTAAGAATCGGAATTAGGGAACATAATTCTTGTTTGGGTCAATTAAATACCTTATTGTTTTAAGGAGTTAGCACACCTCTAGGAATCCATCAAAGGATCCTAAGGTATGATAAATGATAGACTGAATCCAAGACCCTAAAATAGGTCATGGATGGTTAGTGACATCGTGAAAGAAATGTGTAACATCCAGAAAATTAGTAAGTATCTTAAAACCGAAATTTAACCCTCTTAACGTTTGAATTGATCGTGTTGTGCCTTGTGCAAATTAAAGTTGGTGAGAAGAGCTTTCCAACGCCACCTATTATGTGCGATTTAGAGTTCGGGGTAAAAAGATATGAGAAATTGAATTTGATTAAACGTGACAGCAATCGATCGCCATAAGATACGATCGATTCGGCAAGCTGAGCCGATCGACGCCTTACCAAACCGATCGATCATAGTTACTGGAATTTGTGAATTTTGTGTTTCGTGTAAAGCGATCGATCGGCTGTAATAGCGATCGATCGGCAGTAGCGTATAGTGTTAAAACAGTGCATACGACGATCGATCGCCGTATTGCTGATCGATCGCCGGTTGCGGTTTTGCGTTTTCAAGCTTATCTTTGGGTGGATTTGTTTGGGAAAGATACCAAATCCCATTGGGACTTGATTTGCACGTCTCCTATAAGATTTTGAAGCCTTCCCATTGGTTGGAAGTGTCCATAATTTGGAAGATTGGTTTGAGAATAGATTCTCTCCCAACTCTATATAAACCCTAGAGAATTGACTTGTTCTAACCCTAGAACGTCCAGAGAGCTTTCCCTTCTCCTTCCCACGTTCACCCATCTCCTTGGAGGCTTGTTCTTGTGGGAGTTCGCGAGAGCTTGGAGCGGGAGCTTTGGAAGAAGCGGAAGAGACGAGAGGCGCGTAGAAAGGCGAGATCTTTGGAGGATTAAGTAGGATGGTTTTTTCCCTCTTCTCTATTTTGATTATATCTATTTTTGATGAGTGTTTTGATTCAACACCATAGTCATTGTTTGGATTCTTGCGAGATGATTGAGTTATGTCCCTATTTCTATGCGTAGTATATCATAAAATCATGTGTGCATTCATGTTTCACTTCTAGATGGGAATTCGCATATAAAGTTGAATGCTTTATTAATTTTCCATAGGATTAAAGGTTCTGTTATTGTTTAGTTAATGATGTTCCACGTTGAGTTTGTGTCTATAAGTGTGTCTTACTTCAATGGTCTTGTTTGGGGTGTATTAATGTTACAAACTATGATATCTATATAAGAACACAAGAAAGGAGTGAACTTTAGTAATTCTAGATAATTCTAGGTTCTGTAATTGACATAGGAGGGGAGTATATGTTCTGTTATTAATTTATTATCATTTATAATGTGTTATTAAGTAAGATAATCAAGTTTAATTAAGAGTCCTAATCTCGGCCAGAACTGTTTCTGTGCTGACAGTCGGTGGTAAATAATTCATAACTAATTCAAATTAAATCGGAAAAATATAACATCAGTGGGTTAGAAACTAGACTCACGAGGGTAGTATCAGTAAAAATTTCAGAGGTTAAGTCTTACTGTACAGAGCACAGTAGCCGTCGGAAGAGGACTATTGTGCAGGAGACAGTGAGCAGAATATGAGAGAAAATACTAAGTATACAAATATCATCATGTAATATGATATAATGACAATTAATATGTTAATAACAGTAATTGGACTATATACTTAAACAATATCACAGTAAGAATTGGGTTAGATATAATTTATTTATGAATGATAATTCCTTGATTTCTTATCTTTGATATTGGTATTATAACACTCTATTGCGAATGAAGAATTCCTATCTAGGGCTGAGCATGAAAGGTACGTATTGATTATATGTTACTCCTTGTGTGAAATGTCTTGTTATTCTATGCTACTCCAATGAGTGAGTTATGTGTTGACCAAAGACTTTGATGCTTCTATCCATACTCCTTGAGAGAGTCTATTTTGGTAAGAGATACCCTATGTTCTTAGAGTGTTGAGACCTCTATTCCTTTGAGATATATTGCTCATATTGATTACATGATTGTTTCTTCCACTGGAGACCTTGCGAGACTCTCCCTATGGTGGTTTCATAGTATGCTCAATTATGCCATTGCTAGATCTTGCGAGGTCACTTATAATTATGAAATTGCGATTCCATACTGCCCGAAAGGAGGCACTATACGTACGTTAGATTGTGGACATTACGGAAGGTCCTCAGTCTCCGCCCATCGTGTTCGTAAGCACTGGTGGGCCAGCATCCTAGACGCATGGCAGGGTTCCAAAGAGAGAACCCCTAGGGTGGTTCTGGTATGTTTAGTCACTTGCGAGTGACCAGGTTCAGCGAGCAGAAATTGTAACTCCTTTCACTTTCGATGTCTGGAGCCTTTGATATGATTATTATTCTCTCCTTACTCATATGTATAGTCGGAGCCTTATTGATGTTTTCCTTACTTGCGAGTTGGAATTGTTATTGACTAACCTTGCAAGTGTATAGACCTCGGTTCAGTTTAGATGTTGTGAGATGTTCACCATCCCTTGTTATCCTTATTCTCTTCATACTGCTTGTTTTCATTCAATGGGTTTTTACATCCTACTGAGTGTTTCTATGAAATACTAATGCATCCTCTGATGCAGGCGCAAATGGAAATTGAGATCAGGAAGTGCAGTAGTGGAATGGCTGATTGCAGGCGCCGAGAAGAGTTTAAAAACGCTTTAGTTATTTGCTTTGCTTTTATTGATGCTTATGATATTTTTGGCAATTGGGTGCCATAGACTTATAGGTTTATTTTATTTGACCTTTTAAAGGGATTATTATTAAGTAAATTCATTTCATAGTATTCATTGATGTCTATTATTGTATTATACTGATTGCGGGCATAATCGGTTATACGTCCTTTTGAGATGATTGTAATCGGTGGGTAAATCGACTGTTCGGTCTCGCGCCCGGGATCTCTACCTCGAAATATATTCCATTGATTGGCTTCCGCACTCTGATCGAGGTATGGGATTTCGGGGTGTGACAAAATGTGGAGCTAGTTGATACTTATAAATAATGAGGATCGCTAGTGGCTAATCAAGGGATGTGGAGTGAGTCATATAAGCTCTCAAGGCCACGTAGTAGTTAGATGATTGCAAAGTATGAGTTTCAAATGCCATAAGAGCATTATGAAAATTGAGTTGCATGGATATCTTTAGTGTGTTTTTATGTTAATATTGTTGTGTTTGTTGTTGTATGCATAACGAGTTGGTGGTCTTTTAAGTTAAATAAAGGAATCCCACTGGCGGATGAAGGGTCTTAAACCCAAGGTGGCTCAAAATGGCCAGCAGGAAGATAACCCATCAAGTGGTTTCTTTAGTAAACCAGAAGAAGACTACAAGAAGTGATGGCTATGTCAGGTCATTGTGTTCTTGTTGTGTATAGATGAAGTGCTCAAACATAGCACATGGATACCTCCATTGCCCAAGAAATGGTGGAAGGAGAGTTGTGGTGGGACATGGAGATTGTAGTCCTTGATGTTGGTATGTTGTGTATTATTGTGGTATGAGTTGCAAGTAGATTAGAAAATGTTTTGTTCATTAGTGATTGCTTAAAAGAGTTATCTATTCTTAGGCTTAAATCTGCTAAGTATACTATACTCATACATCCTCTGTAATGCAAGTAATTGATAGATATCTGCAAAGAGACTAAGTCTGATTTCAAGGAGGATCAACTAATACTACCAATGGAGTATTGTTTTGTAGTAGAGTATATCAATGTATTTATTACCTGTTTTCATTTAACTCTAGTATGTATAAGATGGAAACCAATAGAATGAATTTTATCAGTATTATTATAATTGACTTTATTTTTCAGTATGTGTTCCATTGGAAAAATAATGAGTCGCATCTCAGGTGTCATGTAAATGATTTTGTTTTAATGCAATACCAACAATCTTTGATGATTTATTATTTAAATTATTTGATTTATGAAAACTTGGGTTATGAACAATAATTACCCTGGCCAGCTTGGCCTATGAGATGTCAAATCTAGCCACAAAGGAGTGGGCTGAGGTTGTGGGTGGCTAGATAGGGTGGGGATTGGCAGTTGACGGCCTTTGCCCTCCTTTCCACGACAACCTCTCCTCTCCCTCCTCCAAGTTGCCCCTTTATTCATGCGCTCATGCCAATGGCCCTCCCCCTCCCTCCCATCTCCTCCCCTCACCATCCTCTCACTCCATCCACCCCCATTACCGTGTTTCCCACTAGCCGGTACTATCAGTTTGGAGGATGTTGTATGGGGTTGGCGCTCGAGGTCTCTGGCATGTTGGTGACCTTCAGGATAAGGTGTGTGCATTCATGCATTGTTCCATTTATTGCATATGTCGCAAATGATGATTATCGTGCCAACCTTCGCCAATCTCCCTTGGAGGGTGTTGCATTAACCCCATGTGTGACTAGATGTTTCCTTGAGGGGGTTCACATGTTCGAGATTGTGTTTTATATGGTTAGGGTTTATGACTGGTGTGTTTTGGTTTGTGTGAAAGTGTGCATATGGGGAAGAATCTTTCCTCTAGGTTCTCCCATCTACGGATGATTTAAGGCTTATTTAGTAGAGAGAAAACACATTTTCTGCTATTATGTGCCCCCATCTACTATATTTATTAAATATACTATTGAGCCCTAAATTCTTCTTCAAAAGCATATTTTTTCCAACCAAATGCCCATTTTCTTCCCCTCTAATTTTTCCTTAGAATCCTGCTTTCTCACTTCAAGAATGCATTTTTTATTTTTATATAATCTTGTCTTTTTTACAGAATTATGAGATATGCCACCTGAAAAGTCAGGATAATTGCTAATTCTCATAAAAGGAGGCCATAGTTTCTCAACGGTTATATATTAGTGATAGTCTTTTTTAGTGGGATTGTCGCATTTGTAATGTGATGGCTCTTTCGAGCTCCATTTTAATAAAAATATAAAAAAATAAATAAAAATTAGCCCGGCCGGCGGATTTATCCGGACCGATTACAGGACCTTTCTCCTACTTTATCCCAGCCGGTTTGACCAGGTCCGAGCAACATATCGCCGGGTCGAAGGCGAGACCGGATTGTGAACCCGTGTCCCAATTCCCAAATAGAAAGAGGGTTTGGCCTCTTCCTTTCGTGCTTCACCTCACCGCGACACCTGTGCGTCCGAGGCGGTGGGTACTCTTGGTCCGGTGAGCGCTAAATTTTTACCTTTTTTTTCCTTCGATTCTGTTTGATCCTTTCTCTTCTTTATGTTTTGATGCCTCTTCCTGTTGTAATTTCAGAAATTTTAGTCCTGAATCGATGGTTTTATGTTGTGTTCTGTTGTGAGTTCTTCCTCCGATGTTTGTTTTGGATAGATCGGACACGCAAGTGATTGATTTTGGCTATGTATCGAAGATTGATTCTGTATGTTTTGATCAATTTCATGTCCTCAAGGTTCAACATATCATTAATATGTTTTCAAGCTTGTCCTCCGATTTTGGCTATGTATTGAAGATTGATTCCGTATTTTTTATCAGTTTCATGTCCTCAAGATTCAACATATCATTAATATGTCTTCAAGATTTCATATTCAGCTAACTAAAAAAAAGTTTCATATTCCGGTATTTTACTCTACCTTGCAATCAACATGATAGGCACTATTCAGGAGATACCATATGTAGAATACCTTTGAAATTTACCCAAGTAGGATATACGTTTACGATAAGTATATAATCCATGAGTGTGTTTATTATTAGGAAAATTCCAATAAGCTTGAACCTTTGCAACATTAAACATCATTAATTTAGGGGGTCGTAAATTAAGTGTTTACCTTCTACATATTCAAAGTTAAGTAACTTTTTATGCCAATACGATTGTTAAACGCAAAGGTAATTTAGGTTCTGCAAAATTCTTCAACTCTATTGCCATTTATAACTCCCTTAAGAGGTTCATGAAGGGGTTAATTTGTTTTGTATATATATTAAGGGAGTCCAAAACAGGCCTGAATGGAGGAGTAAGATCCAATGTCGCCGACCCCAAATAGTTGAGAAAATGCGCTACTTGATTATGATTATGATATTAAGGGAGGCCATGTATGCCAGGAATTTGCATATTAAGGAGCCAACTTATTAGGACTTTTTAATTTTAAGATTTGAACATATATGTCAGGAGTTTGTGAAGAATTACTGAACTATAGGGAGCCCATTGCAAATATTTTTCAGTCCCATTCTGACTTTAATACTCCCTCCGGGCACTTTTAATAGGTACAGTTTGTTTTTAAATGAACTCTGTATTCATTAAAAATGCCCGGAGGGAGTAGTATGTGAACATATATTGGAAATTTGCAAAAGCTAGCTGAACTATAGCGGGTCCATAGCCTCTAATTTCAAACTTTAGGTATGTTTCTTGCCTCTCGCTTTGGATTTCTCTATTAACTTGTCGTCCATTTTTGAGAGATTCTTCGATGAAAATCGTCCTTCTTGTTGGATGATCCTGTCAAGTGGTTCGGTCTAGTTATGATGTTGATAGAATTCTACATTTGTTGTTCTCGGTTATTCTTTTCCATTGCTACAGTCTTCAATGTTGCAAAATTTTTTTGGACAAACAAATTAGTATTGGTGGTGAAGATTTCAATACTGTTGATATTCTAATGGTTTTAATACATGGAAAAGGATCAAGAGAACTGTGGAAAGAAATACCTTTGTTGCTGGATTTTTCTATGTAATGACATTGGATGTCGGATGAAGAAAACAAATTTATTTTTGCAAATGAATTAAGCAAAAATTTTGAAGAAAACAGGAATAGGAGTGTATGACAGATTTTTAATATGCTCCACTGCATAACATGTTTTGTATAAGTTAATTGTTAATACTAGATAAATGATTCTGTCTGGTGCAATTTAACTTTAGTGAACAAACTTGTTAATTACTGATTTAAATCCCCCGTGCTACAAGTAGAGCTTATTCTTCTTGGATGTGGGGTACGTATATTAAACCAGTATGCTGCTAAATTGATTGTAATTATATCTGAGCATACCTCTCTTAATATCCCTTTTGTTTTTATGTATGTCTTTTGTATGATGAAAATTGTCCTTTTTATAAGGATTTGCACTTGTATGTTTTTTGTTGTGTATATTTTTATTATTTGCTTTTATGAGTTTATATGGGAGTCGTCCTTATCAGGTCACTTGTCTTATTAGCTTTTTCTTTAATGCTGTAAACTTCATTTTGCTGATGTTGCAATTTAGTCTATCTGTTATTTGAAGATTAATAGTTGCAGCGACTGAAGAATCATCGAATGTGCAAAACTGTTCAAGACATTGATGTTGAGGAGGCAATCATTTTGACAATCAAATTTCAGTGATTAGCTGAAGCCCATCAGATCTAAGAGTGTTTTTTTTAGTTTGTCACAATGGAAAAGGGAGTTGAGTCCAGCCTCTTTGTCAATGATGGCTCGTTCATGGAAAAGTTTAAGCAAATGCAACAGGAGATGCAAAAGAAAGGAGCCTCATCAGAGTCTAAACCAACAATTTCCTATATTCCTGGGGCCGTCAAGCCGACTTCTGCTACGAACAAAGTCATGCATGACTCTGAACCTAGCAAATCCCAGAAAGTGACCCCTTCTTCATCAAGTGGAAAACTTGCATTCAGTTTGAAACAGAAATCAAAGCTTGCTGTGCCTTCTGTGAAGTTAGGTGTAGATGAAGAAGAAGATGAGGGCGATACTGGAAGTAATCTTACTGATATGCCGGTGAAACGGCGAAGGTTGGGACAACCAGATGCATCCGAGTCTTCATCAGAGCAAGGGGTTGTGGGTAATAACTGCTTTTACCTAAGGATCGCTTTATTATAGGTTTTGAGCTTGCAGAATCTCTTTGCAGATAGTTTCTTCTATTATAGGTTTTATCTAGGGATACAGGCTTGTGTGTTTAGAAAATTACAATCTTCTGGTAAGTATGAAACAAAAAAAATACATTATTTTAACTTAGGTGCTTTTTAGTGAAAATTTAGATTGAGTATTATGTTCCTTCTTGTTCTCATATCTACGGTGTTATTATTATTGTTGTTGTTTTTGTTGTTATTATACTTGTTATTATTACTATTGTCTCAGTTGTTTTCCTTTTTCAAAGAAAATTATTTAATCGGATATATCTGGTTATAATGGGTTATACTTTTTCCATGAAGGACAAAACTGTTAGTGTTGAGTGCCTGATTTGAGCAGAAGGATCAGAGTTTATTGTGAAAATTTTATGAGTCTTACTAGAGTTGGTCTGGGGAGTATTCGTTGAAGTTGTAGCTCTGCAATTTTTGCTCCGTTCCTAACAACTGGGACCTTTATTCTGTTATGGCTTTGTTTGACTGAGTCAATGGATCGGAAGGCTATCCCCAAATAATATTGTGGTTTATCTGTGTCAAACCTCAATGTGATTTTGTCAATCCTCCTGGTCTTAGGTTCTTCTAACATCTGTAGGCTTAAAGTTAAAGGTGATGCCCCTTTTTACGCCTTTTGGGCTTTTTATGCTGGTTATTCGTAAGATACAATGGCAATATACTGTCACTATCTGAACATTAGCATGGCTTCAGTATTGGTATGTTTAAGAATAACATGATTTAATGGCAGGATGGTGTGGAATAAGTTCAATATCTTTCTTTTTTGCATGAAATGGTGTTTTTTCCTTCCCTGATGATAATGATTAGTAAAGGTTGCGATTATGTTTCTTTACATGATTTTTCACCATAATTTTAATATTAGTAGGAGTCAAATATGTAAACCATCTATGTTGCCGACCCCAGATAGTGGGATAAGTTGTATGTATTATGATGATGATGATGATTTATTATTTATTAAATGATGATGATTAGTATAATAAATAATTAAGGGTTGAAAATACATTTTGTTACAACAATAGCTCCTGTTGTGTGTGTGTATAAATTACCTATGCTTACTGATAGAAAATATTAACTACGCTTTCAATATAAATGATTAAACCTTGATTAGTTGTTAATAATGGAGGGATACTTACCTTCTCATTACAATTTTAAATTAGAAAAAACTTAGCTGAGTTGCACTTGTTCCAGGGAGGCGCCACTGGCTGGCTCTTTCCTGTGCTCTAGTAACACTCAACCCATCCTTCAATTTGAAGGTGTTCACTAGTATAGCAAGCCCTGCCAGCGTTGGGGGCAGATGAATATGGGGCTGGTTGTCAGATGATAATCTGAGGCTCGCATTCCTATTGCATATGCTGCTGAATCTGCAATGGCTGGGTGAATTCTTTTTAATTTTTTTATAATTAGTGAATTCTTTTAATTGATTATCACGTTTCCCGGAATTCTTTATTTGGATGCATGATGGACGTTTTTTACAAAGCGGCATCTGCGCTAGAGTGGATAATGGTCGTGTATGCCATTCTGCCTCTGAAAACTTTTTGCAGAACGGGGCTTCCCTTATTATGCTGTCTCTTAAGGAAGGGATATTTGCAAATGGCATAATATATAAATGTCTGGCCTAGCGTGGGCACTATTTTTTAAGCCCTTACTAATGTTGTTGAAATCTCTTTAAATATTGAAATTGCATGAGTCTGTTTTTAAGGACTGTCACTCCACTTACAGGCGTTGTAGGAAATTCCATAATTATGTCAGGTAGTCTTCAGATGGACACTTTTTGCACTTCAAATTTTATTCAGTTAACAATCTATTTCTCATGGTGTCTTAAATGCTTTAAACCAAAGTTCCTTTATGTGTCACTTGTTGACTTCTTCTTTTCACATAGGTTCTACACGGAAGCATAATTTACTTTATGGCTATTTTCTAGTGTAGTTGTAAGTGTTTCGATTAATTTTCTTGAATTCATTATTCTACTTCATAGGAAGTTGCTTGGTTAATTATTCAGCACTTTTCATTCTTTTGCTTATATTTCTTATTGTGTATTTATATGTTTACATATACACACATATACATACATACACATATACATACATACACATACACATACATACACATACACATACATACACATATACATACATACACATATACATATATATAGTTAAAGGAAATATACGACTTTGCCATTGATGGAAACCTATTGAAAATTCTTGAAACCTATTGTATATGCATGTGTTCCCTTCACTGGATCTTTTTTTACATCTCCTCCATAAACAAGTAGTGAAGAATGTGCAAGGAACATTGCCCTCTCTTCTCCTGTATAAATGTTATGATCAATACTTTCTTGAAAGCTTCTTCTGATCAATGCAGTGTCTTAAGTCTTTCTCGAGTTTGGTGGGAAGAGATGTTGATTGAAAGATATGAAAAACACGTGGCATGGGCTGCTCAAAGAGTATTTTGCATTCCGTTTGTTCATACACTCGGTATTAATCAGTTATTTAAGTGACATGCAGCACCTCCCCCTCCTAGTGATCCTTTTGTGAAGAAAATTGCAGACAGACTCGCTACTTTTGTAGCAAAACATGGAAAGCAGTTTGAGCTTACAACACGTCAAAAAAATCCTGGAGACACGCCTTTCAAGTATGTGGTTGTTGCAACTAGTTCCTTTCTTTAATTTGATACTTGATATTTGGTATTTGATATTTGATATTTGATACCGTTTTCAGTCAGTTCTTCTGATTTGCCAAATTAGTTTCTTATGTTTATGAAATATATTAATGACATTTATTTTGTTGCATCATGGGCCTAGTTGTATAAACAAACGAATATGAAACATTAATATAATGTCTGTTTTCTATTAAATGGTTATGATTACGCAGTCAGATCTTTTTCTCATCATCATTCACTTGTGTATGGATACCTGTTCTGAAAACTTTTAGTTTTTATAAAATTTGTGAATTATTTATTTCCTTTACAATGTTATATGCTGATAGCATTATGATGACAAGTGATATTTATGTTGTTAGCTTCTTGGCGTAGTCATTTATACTTTGAATATAAAACAAACATATGCTTCTAGTTGTTTCAAATGGTTTTATAGTGATTTTAGTCTCTTTGACCTGGCATTTCTGTTGAATCATGTACTTGGCAGGTTTTTGTTTGATACTGGCTGCCCAGATTATAAATATTATGAATTTCAACTTGCTGAAGAGGAGAAAATTCTTGCACAAACCAGGGAATATCAAGCTTCATCTGGCGGTTAGATTTGTTTGCTTTGTTTTGATATCTTTTTGCAATTGCTATGTATAATGCTCAAAGTAGTTCTTCGATACATATAAATGACTTCAAAATTTTGTTTTACTGAACTTACCACAAATAGTTATGAACTACACAAAATTGACTTGTGTGAGAAAACTTTAAATGACTGTTTTACGTACATCAAATATTGATTGCGGGAAAAATCTGCTCGTTATGTACGAGTGTTTTCATCTCCAAAATTTGTTATTTTCTTTTATTTCTATTCTTCTATTGATTTCTTGACTTTTTAGTTAAGAGATTCATGATTTGGCTTCCTATTGTTCCCCATGGTTTGTATGCAACTTATATTTGTGCTGGCAGCAACTGACTTAGTTCTAGTATATCCAACATACTTCCAAGTTTGCAGGATCTATAGGGTTTTTGAATATCTTTTTTACAAAACGTCAAATTTTCTTAAAATCTTCTCCAGTATGATTATGTGGTAGTGTCTCAAGTTTGAATCTATGTTATGTGAAGTTGGCCTCTGGTATCAATTTTGGTTCAGTCATCTGATTGTTTAGTAGATACATTTTGTTTACTGGCCATGTTCATATTTTGTCTGTTGTTTTTTTGTAAGGCTATCTGTTCAGTGACGGATTTCTGTCTGCTCTTGTTTTAAGTAAAGTAGTCTAATCCACCATGAGTCTCACTTTACCTTCTGAAGGATAGAGAGAGAGAGAGGGTTTTGCTATTGACTATAGACATACCAGTATCTTTTTAATTTGTCATAACTTGATACTTACAGCTTCATAATTTTACTTTCTTGCATGTGTATATGTAATTATGTAAGGACATCTGTGTAGTTCAGATTTAGTGACTGATTAAATAACTTCAATTTTTTTTTTTATCTTTATTCAGATGGGATAAGTGGATCTTCTCGAACGATAAGCAGTACTGAAAGGTCTTCTCCGCAGCAATCTAATTATCATATACCAGCTTCAGCATTATATGACTCTACTAATGATGGAAACAACACAATAGTGGGAAACAACACATCGTGTGGTATTTGCTGCTTACTTATGTCTTTGCATTTGCTTGTATGGCACGGAGGGGAGAATAAACATATGAAAGAATACAAAAATGTGTAATTTGTTGAAGCTATTTCTCAATCACATCGGAAGTGACTAGTCACATACTTTGGGATTCAATAAGGAGACATTAATCAATCAGAATCATCAGATCTTCGGTAAAAAGCCACATTATATGGAACTAGGATCACTTGAATAGACAGATAAAGGAAGGTGCTGTGGCAGTGGAGAGTAGTTTTTTTCTTGTCTTCTACGAGAAAACTAAGGAGAAGCATCAAGTGTGTGTACTTGGGTGGAGGGGGTGGGGGGGTTACATCTTGGGAGGAAAAAGAACGGGCTATCAACTGAGTATATCCAAACATTAAAAAAGTCCCCATATTGCACATCAAGTCCCCTATTTTTAGAGGTTGAAAAGAAAGTGCCATGACATGAATTTATTATTGGCTATGTTCTGCAGGAATGGAGAATCCTTATACGCAAAAAATTATCTATTGGAGTGGTAAATCTGAGGATAAATGTTGTTTGCAGGTGAAGCATGTGCGCCTCCTGCCGCTGATCCAATAGCAATGATGGAATATTACATGAAAAAGGCTGCACAAGAAGAAAGGCGGAGGCCCCCTAAGCAGTCGAAAGATGAAATGCCCCCTCCTGCTTCTCTCCAAGGTTAGCATTGTCTATTGAGCAAGTTACTAGAAGAAACAATTTTTTACAACTTATGAAACAGACTGCATAGCACAGTGGATCAGCTCGTTTGACTTGGGATGAAAAGCTTAAGCATTTTTTAATTTTATTGTTGCATACTCCTTGTCCTCTTTTTATAGCTCCATCGAGAATAAAGGACAGTTCAGTTTTAGATGCTCATTCTGGTCAATTTAAGTGGATTTTGAACCTCTTCTTCTCCCAATAGTAGTTGGGATTTCCACCATCCAAATGAAAGTCAACGTTTTTCAGATGCAGATTTTAAAACAGGACTGAAGGAGTATTTTTTTCTTGAAATGTTTTCTTCTGAGTGTTGTGGGTTTACTTGTATACTATGTGCTAGATTCTTCTGCTAAAATGAATATATTACTATATGTCCTGTGGTGATTTCAGTGCCTGGAAAAAAGGGCCATCATATGGGGGACTACATACCACAAGAAGAGCTTGAGAGGTTCTTGGCGAGCTGTAATGATGCTGCTGCACAAAAAGCTGCTAGAGAAGCTTCTGAGAAGGCGAAAATTCAGGCCGACAGTGTTGGACACAGACTTCTATCAAAAATGGGCTGGAAAGAAGGTAATAATTAAGTATCTAACTTTGTATGATTATGTTAATATTGGTCTATGCAGGTGCTGGTTGTAAAGGAGTCAACATTTTTTTGCATTTTGCACATAAACAATTGATATTTTACAAAATTGGAATATCATTTTGCTGTCTAGGTAGGATAAAGGAGTTTTACTCTGCAAATTATAAGCTACTGTTTACACATTGACATGTTTGCTCCTTTTTTTCTTTTGAACTAGACTTTAACAAGTTGTATAATACTGGTAGGTGAGGGCCTTGGTAGTTCCAGAAGTGGTCGTGCAGATCCAGTACAAGCAGGAAATGTGAAGTTGAACAATTTAGGTGTGGGAGCTGAACAACCTGGTGAGGTTACTCCTGAGGATGACATCTATGAACAGTATAAAAAGCGCATGATGCTTGGATACCGTTACAGGCCAAATCCTTTGGTAAGGCTCTATCTTGAATCACTTGGCTGTTAATTCTTTTTGCATGGCAAGTAAGAAACTGTAGAAGTTAAAAGGGCTTGTTTGGTTAGAGATTAGTAGACGGGAAATTCCGGCAGGATTTTTCTGACAATCCAACGTCTCAGTTTCTGTTGGGGGTTTGGAGGATGAAGTCAAACACGCTGGATTGTGGGACAAGTTCATTGTTGTAGAAGTCGGGTTTAACAGTGCAGAATCCACCTTTTTGAAAAATCTCAGGAGAATTTAAAAAGAAGCCCAGATTGTGCACTGTCAAGGAAGATGGGGCACTGTTAATAGGCTTGGTCTTTGGTGGACTCATAAATCAAGGTTAATTAATGTGCTTTTCAAGACAATCTCCCAACAACCATTTCATTCACCAATTGGGTTCTCCAACCAATTAATTCTTTTTCATGCACACCCCAAAAAAAAACCAAAAAAATTAATAGAAAACTCAAACAATCCCTATATGAGCTGAATCATGATGTTTTAACTTTTTTACACGAAAAGTAGTTGAATGTTTTGAAGTAATGACTATATATTGTAGCTGTTAGTAGTTGCAATTTGAAACGATCTCGATATGCTTTGCATTCCTTTGTTGGAATGTTTGCATTGTTTGTCATTTGAAGTTTCATGTCCCTTTTAAAGATATGAACATACTTTAGCATGCCTGTCAATTTAAATTCTCAATTTTGTCATTCATTGTCCTTTCTTCAGCAGACGAGTTATTTTATTTATGTGATGACCCCTATTGTTTTTTGCAGAACAACCCGAGAAAAGCATATTATTGAGGAACATGCCCTTTTGGATCTTGAAGCATACATACATTGGATGTTGGGAACAGGGCTGGAAGATAAGCAGCATGGGAATGTAGTGTGTGAGAAGATACCGCAATGTAGATTACTTTATTTACTTGTTGCTTTGATTAATTAATGCAGTTTGATTTAAGCGTTTAAGAGTTGGTTGCTGCAAAGGCCAATGATTGCAAATACTTCAGCTAATCTAAATATTTGGTGTGACGTTTAATTACGGTATGTTGTTGGGGGTACTTTTGTACAATCCTTTTCTTGTTTAGCCCTTGCAATTTTAGTTCTTAGAACTTTCAGTGTCTTTTTCTTTTATAACAAGAGCTTCCAATATCTTGCCTGGACGCAGGTTTGTATTTTTAGCAGTGAGCAGGTTTATACTACTTGTGTCGGCCAGGTGTATGAACAGTGATTTATACTATTTTTTTTTGGTAAAGAAACAGTGATATATACTACCATTAGAAGGGGTGGAACAGAGACGACTTCACGTCATATAAACAAAAATACTCCATATAAAATTTCCAATAGATTTGGCATATGCAATAACATCTCAAACAAATATTCACCCCCCCTCCTACTATTACTCAGGCGCGTCTCAATGATCAATGGCGAGTTCTCTTTTCCAGTGTTGTTCGTTGACCACCGTTGTAACTTTGCTATGCCTTTTTAGCCGAATAAAAAAATATATATGCACTTAAATGAATAATGTCTAAACATATTTGCACACCAATTTACAAACAACAGTATAATATCATCATTGTATGCCTTTTATCTCATCATCTATGTGGGGTTGGCAGTGCGTTTGACTCTTATTAGAATAAAAATAGTATAAAAAATATGTAAAGAAACATAGTGGCAAGTTTTTAACCTGAAGACTTTCTTGATGCAACGGACGATGACAGGAAGATTCAATGTCATCATATTTATCATATATTTTTTCAACTATGTGGATTGGCTTTATGACATAATTGTTACACATGAAATATTAATATAGTCATCCTCCATCTCAAAGCTGGTATCAATGAAAACAAGTCTACTTTTTTACACATGAGCATGGCACCACAAAAATTAGTATAATAAAAATTGAAAAAAAAAAGGCAGAATAGAATTTTTTTAAATTCTTGTGGCACTGGCATCCTGCATGTGAGAATTTTACTTTTGCAAGGTTTTTTTTCTTTGTGTTGCAATAACTGCTCAAGACAATGGATGGACACATCCACGCAGCCAGTGTTCTAAGATCCTCCTACTATTTGTGTCGATTTAAACCCACTTCTTCTTTACTACACTGGAGACAGAAGACCAACAGGCTTATGCGTTTTGGGTGCTGGTGCATTTTTAATTGTTTCCATAAACTTACTTAAAAAATCTACATTATTAGGGCAGCACAAAACACGTATACGATTTGAGAGAGAGGGAGAGAGTCAGTGCAGAAAGACTCAAAATGCTCTCAACTCTAGCCTGACCATCAACATGAGCCTGTGGTTACGTGATACATCAATTTTAGCATTGCCTTGCCTTTTTGGAACACAATTGATTGCCCAGAATACATATTTCCTCCGGTCACTTTTAATAGGATTTTTTCAACTGAACTATTTACTCTGGTCACTTTTAATTGAGATTGTCAGATAATTGGTCAATTTTACTGAGATGTGGGGCCCATAATAAAAGCCTAGGCTTCCCAAGCAAGTGAGTCACCTTTCATCGTGGAGGCCCCTTGACCTCGACCTAGGGTAGCTAGTGGGCGGCCATTCTCGCCATCTCTGGCCGCTTAGCCGGACAATAATTAGGGAACTATATGATCTAATTTTGGTCCACTATATTTATTAGAAGTGACGGGAGGGAATATTTAATCAATCAATAATGCCACATGGGTACATCTTCAATGAAAGTTTGGTATCGCTTTGAAGTCTTGTCCCAACCTAATCTGCTAAAATTATGTTTACATATCTCTACATTTTCCGTGAAAGTGTTAATCTCAAGTTAGCGATAAATTATTAGGTGGGCTTGAGTCCACATAAAAGTATCGCGCGATCCTAGACTGTGAGTGTCATGTTTGCTAAAAACCCTCACTTAGTGGATGTCGGAGGTTCCTTGGATTAGGTGCTCCGAGAGTGGATGTACCCGTTAAAACAAGTTGCTTAGCGGCGAACCACTATAAATCTTTGTGTGATTGCTTGTGTTTGCTTGTCTTGCATATTGTTACCCACACACATTCCACTCCTCTTAAGGCTCTCTCACTTATGCGCTTCCAATTACTTGCTAATGAGAGAATGTTGCATTGAACGATTATTTAAATTAACATTATCTCTTAGTAAAATAGAGTGAGAGTTTTTAAGTGGTTGTCCTATTCATCCCCCCTCTAGGACTTAAGAGCACTTTTATATTTTATCTATATTACTAAATTACAGCTAACTTCACTGTTTGTCATGTACATGTTTGGTTCTTCGAATTGGCGGAGGCCAAGTTCGCAGAATTTGGGTGATTGATCTGGTCAGATAAGGAGGACCAATCACCCAAGTTGAAGAAGTTGAGTGTTAATGTTGCCCCAAACACATACAATGATGGTACGACCTTGAATACACGAGCATAAAACTTGTTCACCATGGGGCAGCATGTGGCAAGAGACATTGAAGAAGGATGCAAAGAGGCCGATCACTTGCCATGTAAGAGGCAACAAAGAAAAAAGAGCAAAGCAAAGTGGGCAGGGGAGGCACCACTGGAGGAGGCTCCTAGGATCAGTGCATGAGTTATGACTCCAAATATGAGGCCTCACAGTGGCTCAGATGCTGAATTTGAAGACATCCAATGGCCTAACAGCAAATGCAGACGAGAAGCCACCAAAGTGAGTAAGCTGGTGATGCTTATGTTGAAGGTACTTGATTGTCAATCGGTTGAGATTGTTTAGACTTAGGTTGTATTTGATGTATATGTATTTGTGATAGAGGTAGTTTGTAGTTGTGACGTTATATCTATTTATTGTTGTAGATAATGGATATTGAGTTGTGATGATATCTCTATAGGTTGTGATAGTGGTTATGTCCAATATGTGAATAAGCTGATATAGTTGTGGTAGACACCGTATATTACGTTGTGATGGTCTAAATATAGGTTGAGATAACCCTTATATTGACTTGTGATGAATTATATGTAGACATCGGATATCGAGTTGTGATTATATACTTGGAGGTTGTGAGATATCTCATTTTGAGTTGTGATGATATTTATCTAAGTTGTGATAGTTGTTGTGCCCAATATGTGCATACGCTGGTATGATTATCGTAGATATCATATATTGCTTAGTGATGGTCTAAATGGAGGTTGAGATAGCCTTTATATTGACTTGTGATGGATTAAATGTAGATGAGGATATTGAGTTGTGATGATATAATTGTAGGTTGTGATATATCTAATATTGAGTTGTGATGATATCTCTCTAGGTTGTGATAATTGTCATGTCCAATATATGCATACGCTGATATAGTTGTGGTATGGCTGAGAATATTTTATATGAGTTTGTGGTATGGTTGTATCTAATGTTTGATCATTGGTGTGATCTATGTTGTGTTGTATTGATTGTAGAAGTTCGCAAGCTATTTGAGAACAGGCCTGCCACTAGAAAACTTGTCCAAGCTAGTGAATAGCTTGATGGTGACAAATATCCAAATGTATGAAGTATTTAAATGGAGATGGAAATCCCACTATTCACATTTTTGACCCTATTAGATTGTAAATTACATTTATTATTGATCTATATTATCATTATTCAATGTTGTGAAGCTTACTCTTTATGTTGAGATGTTTGTTGTGATGATTGTTTATGTTCACCATTATAAGTTGTGGTTACTTATATTGTAGTTATGATTTATGGTTGAGATATTTGTTGTGATACTTGTTTATGTTCACCTTTATATATTGTGGTTGTAGTGTATAGTTGTGTATTTGTGATTATTTCTTATAGTTCAAGTTGTGTATAGGTTGAGATGAATGTTGTTATGCTTAATTATGATGATAATTTTAGATTATGCTTAATTATGTACATATTATCGTCATTCAAACTTTCACTACTATGGAGTGAATGACATAATGTTATTCATGCAGTCTTTTTTTGCAACGGAAGACAAGAAGTATGATGAGTAGAGGCTTGCACATTCTGATCTAGATGGTGATATTGAATGACTATACCCTACGAAAGCATGACATCGGGAGGTTAGTGCCGGATTGAGAGGGCCTAATGGGAATAATGCATTAAGTTGTAAGAAGTGGATGCTTTCAGTGCTCAAGGACAAACATTGGTGTTTGATAGAATTCAGATTTGAGCAAAGGAAAACTTTTAAAAATAATAACATGAATAGTAGACCGAAGTCGCAGATGAAATCAACTTGTTCTTGAAGACTATGAGGAGACATTCGAAATATGTTATTATAAGTCAATTTTGAGGATGAGGCATGAGATAAATGGAAGACAAAAATGGTGGAGGTTCATGAGACAAAAGGTAACACTGATGATTGTGGAGTTTTTATGTGCTACTACTTTGTTGAAGAATGTGCTCGATGATAAGCTTCAAAGGTTTAACATCAAAAGGTTTAGAAAGTGGGTGGGGTGGTACATAGTCTCAAAAGTCGATGGCTATGTACCAATTTTGTGATAGACTTGATTTTAGACTTGATTTTAGTTGTGTGAGCATGTAAGCAACTTGAGATAGAGTTATGAGGTTGCATTAGATTAGGATTCATGTTGTGATAGAATTTGCATCAAGGTTGTAATACATTTTAGGTTTGATGACACATGTTGTGATTGAGTTATGGTGACTTATGCATGTTGTGATAGAAGGTTGCATTTGTGTCTATGATTGAATTGTGATAGGCTAGTTGCTGCCATGCACACAAACTTCTAGTACCTTTTTATTTTATTGTGATGGAGTTGTGGTAACTAATGCATGCTGTGATAGAGGGTTGCATTGAGGCCGTGATTGAATTGTGATAGGCTAGCTGCTACCATATTCCTTGAAGTCTAGTAACTCTTTATTTTGTTGTGATGGAGTTGTGGTGACTGATTCATGTTGTGCGTTGCATTGAGGTTGTGATTGAATTGTGATAGGCTAGATGATGTCATGTTCTAGCAGGTCCAGTAGCTTCTTATTTTTTTGTGATAGAGTCGTAGTGAGTGATGCATATTGCAATAAAGGGTTGCGATTGTGATTGCACCATATGATTTTTGTTGCACTGATAGTTGCATTTTTGTTGTGATTCAAATTGCGATAAAGCAAACAATACATTTGTGGTATGAATCATCCTACAAACTACAAAGTAATGTAAACATTATAATTGCAAACCATAAAAAATGAAGTTCTACGGAATACCATCTAAGTTATTAAGTTCATTACATACCATAAACCTCATAAAGAAATAAAGTTTGTCGGAATTCTCAATCCACATTGATTGGTTGCATGCACGATGTTTGATTGTGCCCAAGGCCATTACATCAACTGCATCTAAATTGATGTTTTGGTTTTGATTGTTGTGGTGGATAGGGCTTCGCCTTCTTCATCCTGGGGTTAAACAAGAAATAAGGAGAACACAAAGTAGGTCACAACTTGTATAACAAATTTATCACAACTTAGACAAGTAACATCACAATTGATGCAAACAGTTATCACAACATTAATTATAACAAAACAATTCAAATTGGAAGATATATAGTTAAAAATAGTGGTTTTCCTACTTACTTTTGATTTTTCCTCTGTATGGGTTGCGTCAATATGCCTAACAGCTTCGACTTCTCTTTGCATGCCCACAATGCTGTTGGTGGAGGTGCCAGTTGCTGCTGACGTTGCATCTGCCAACTCAGATCAGATGAGCAAGGTGGGATTGGGGCTTTCAAGTGGAGTTCTGG
The DNA here is from genome assembly GCA_039654745.1 of Houttuynia cordata. Lineage (NCBI taxonomy): Eukaryota > Viridiplantae > Streptophyta > Magnoliopsida > Piperales > Saururaceae > Houttuynia > Houttuynia cordata. The sequence goes on along the minus strand of CM077504.1, from coordinate 53,720,081 downwards.
GCTCGCGGCAAGGGCTTTCTTGGGTTGGAACTACAATGGCGAAGGATCACTAGATGAAAATCTTTGGAGCTCGATTATGGAGCTCTAATGGCGGACGAGTGTTACAAGTGAGATGGGGAAGAAAAGGAATGGGGAAGAAGGGTGTTGAGGTAGTCCTAGGGTTTCTTGCACCTTGGCTGCCCCAACTACTTCGTCTCTCTCATCCGGCAGGAAAATGAGGGACTGGTGGCCCCTCTGTTATGGGCACTTTGGTCATTGACCATGGGGGGAATCCTTCAAAATGCTAAGGTTTAACCATTTTAGTCCTCGGGACCAAAACGGAGAAACTTTCACTTAGTTAGATTAAAACGTAATTTTTCTTTCCAAAAAATGCACAAAACAAGGAAAAAAATTTACTAAGGGGTGAAGGCCCGCTATGAAACACTAAAAAAAGCAAATCTGGACTTGCACTTGCACAGACAACAGAAAGTATACAAGCGCCTTCTTTCAAATGGTAGTGAAGAAGGATGGGGCCAAGCAATTAAAAAAACAAAAGAAATTAATTGTGTGATTGTTTTTCACCTTTTCACATGAGAACAAAATTTCACACCTCATCTCTCTTTACTTTCCTACTAAACCTCATTAGCCTAGCTACTAGAAGTAAATTGAATGCATGGAATAGAACGTATGTGGGGAATACTCATTCTCAATTGAAGGTCATTCATCATAAGCTTGAGATGTCTACTGCATCGCAGATGTAGCCTTTTTCTCATGTCCTACAAGCTAAGGAAGCGGAACTTCGACGAAAATATGATCAACTTGCTCGATTCCAGGAAAGTATATGGGCTTCAAGAGGGGGATCTGAATAGTTCATTTTTCCACAAAACCACTATGATCCATCAGGCACACAATCGGATTTGTAATCTCAAAGAATCAGATGGGATGGTGGTTACTAAACATGTTATTCAGCATATCTTATTGTCTTACTTTACATATGTTTATACAGATTCGCAAGGAGAAAATCACAGGCAGGACATTCTTCACTTTATTCAACCAGTTGTCTCTCCTGCAGAGAATGCAATTCTTCTTTCTCCGGTTGAAGATGAGGAAATCAAAAGAGCTGTGTGATAATTGGTACCGTTCCATAGTCCGGGACCTGATGGTTTGTCTGGAAAATTATATCGATCTCATGGGAATACTGTTGGCTCATCCCTCTGTGCGATGGTTCAAAATTTATTTAGATATGGTTCCTTTGCTAAAGATATAAATCGTACATATTTAGTTCTCATTCCTAAAGTGGACAATCCAACTGAAGTCTCGCAATTTCGGCCTATCTGGTTGTGTAATTTCTCATACAAGGTTATTACTAGAATCATTCTCAATCGGATGCAGGGATTGATGGTGGATAAGATTGTTTCTCCATATCAATCTGCTTTTATTAAAGGCTGCACACTTCACGACAATGTGCTTTTGGTGCAAGAACTATTTCATATAATGCACTCAACAAGATATCAGGCGAAAAAAGGAGGAGGTACATTTGCTATTAAGTTTGCTATTGCAAAAGCATATGACAGAATCAAATGGTGCTTTTTAAGAAAAGTGCTTCTTAAGCTGGGATTTCATCCATCATGGGTTCAGAGAATATTATTTCATGTCACCACAGTCTCTTATAGCTTACTTCTCAATGGTTCTCCTACACCTTACTTTCATCCTCAGTGTGGAACAAGATGGGAAGATTCAAAGGTAGTAAAATTGTCAAGCACGCTCGGCCTATCTCTCACTTGATGTATGCCGACGACCTGATTTTGTTTTTGAAAGCAACAACTAAGAACTGTAAGGAAGTTAAACTGATTCAGATGAATATTGCGGGGCTGCGGACTTAATATTTATACCGGCAAATCTCGTATATCTTTTAGTCCCAATATCCCAATTCCACTTCGTGGTTCTATTCGGGAAATTGTTGATGTCCCCTTGGCTGAGCCTAATTCTAAATACTTGAGTTCCAATTGTGAAGCGTGACTGTGGTGAATTATATGCTAAACTACAACGGAAGCTAGCGGGTTGGAAGTCTCATTTACTAAGGGCCGTTTGGTTCGTTATTAAGGGGCCGTTTGATTCGTGATTAGGGGCCGTTTGGAGCGTGATTATTGCAAAATATCCAGACTGGATATTGGATATATACTGTAGCATTCATGTGGATTTTTACATCCAGCTGAAACACCTCAGGAGGTGTTTCAGCTGGATATATAAAATATCCATATGCTACAGTGTAGCAAAACATCCCATCTGGATGTTTTGCTTTTAATCACGCCCCAAACGGCTAAAAACAAACATCCAGCTGAAAAAAAATCAGCTGAAACACTTCATGCTTGAAAGTTGAAAACATCTCAAAAAAACATCTACAGTGAATTATCTACTGTGGATGTTTTGCTTCTTTCACGCCACAAATGGTCAGTCACGCTGGTATAGCCACACTTATACAGTTCACTTTAACTTCCCTGTCTGTGGATTGGATGTCTGTTTATCGTCTTCCGGTTACAGTCACTAGTTGATAAATGTGCACGTGATTTTTATTGGGCACGTAACTCTTCCCAGCTGCTGCACACGATCAACTGGCAGCTCTTAACAATGCCTAAGAGTGAGGGTGGTTTGGGTATTCGATGTGCCCAGTCATTTAATACCAGTGTTTTAAAAATCAGACCCGCCCGGCTAGTTCGACCGGAGCTGGTCGATTTTTCGAGCAGGGTCAATTGACCCAGTCAACCTAGTTTAAACTGCCGGATTGAATCGGGTTGAACCGGCCGAGCTGGTTCGGTTTTTAAAACCATGACCCATGGGTTTGTATCAGGTTTAAGCTCTTTCTAATACAATTTCTTCATTTCTTTTTTCTTTCCAACATCCTTTCATTTTCTTTTGACATAGAATCTCATATTGCATATTTGTTTTATGTCTTAAAAGAATATATTTATTTTTTTATTTAAGAATTTTACTTTTCTTAATATAGTTGTTTTGTTCATTAAATTGCTATACATAGAATATTAGACTATGCAAAGTTTTTATATCATATAAAATTTTGGGACGATTTTTTTCCATTATTTTTATTGATGACATCAGCAATCGGGTCAACCCGGGTTGACTGTCGGTTAAAATTGGTTGGACCTACTCAGTCCGGTTTTAAAAACCTTGTTTAATACTGCTATGCTCTTGAAGAACTTATGGAATCTGTTTATACAGAAGGACTCCATAAGGGTCTCCCTTATATCTAGTGAATACATGGATGGTGTTGAGTAACGTTAATGCCAAATTGACGGACTCTCCAGTGTTGAAAACTCTCATCCGTTTTATTCCTACATTGAAGGAAGGTTTGGCTTGGGTGGTGAGTAATGGTGACTCAATTCACATGTTTGAAGACCGATGGCTGCCTACATTAGAGCTGCAAAATAAACCGGATACACTACCTGGAGGCTTGAAATTGAATTTTTTTCTTCATCCTGGTTCTATAGACGAAGGAGTGTCGTATCGGATATTGGTAAAATATTGGTTGACCAAAGAGACAAAATATCGGAGATATATTGGATATATTGTGTAAAAAAATATCAGTGGTCTAAAATTAGCTTTTACCATATATTTTCACAATATAACTTCTAAAATGAGTGATACTCATTTAGACAAGCATAAATTTTAAAATATGCATAAAATGCGTATATGATTCCCGTATCCTTCTACTTGGCATAGGATGGGAAATAAACGGAAAAGTTGATTTTTTTTAATTTAAAAAAAACAATTTTTTTAAAACACCGATATATTGGACTGAAACCGATATACAGGCGATATTTTTAAAAAAGTTCGAAATCAATATTACATTGTATCGTTTTACCTGTTGAAGGCCGATATTGATATATAGCCGATACAACATTCCATGCTATAGACAGGAATCTTTCTAATTTATTGCAGTTCTGGCCGGTTGACATGGTACAAAATATAATGGCAATTACTTATTCATCACAACTGGATCAGCCGGTTTGGAGGTTCACTCAGTCAGGATGTTATTAGATGGCATCGGCATATCCTTGGCTAACGCTCAGAGGCCATTACAATCTACTAAATTTGGGCTCAGATTGTGGCATCTCCCAGTCCAACAAAAAATTATCCATTTTGCTTGGAAAGCTTGTCAAGGTGGCATTACTACTAGAGATCGTCTACAGAAGCAATTGGGTATGCCTCTGTCAACCTGTATTCTCTGTAAGCAGGAATTAGAGGAAATTGATCATTTGCTGCTTCATTATCATTTCATTCGCACTATATGGATTAATGTGATGGGATCTGCCATTGTGCCATTACCGTCACAGCATTTGGCTAATTGGCTAAGATTCTTGGATCATTTATCTTAGTAAACGGAATGATTGATTGGCACCGTTTGGCAGCTTATGTTATACTCCCTCCGTTCTAAAATACTGTGTACATTTTGGTTAATCACGTAAATTATTACTCTTTCCCCGACTTCTTCCCCCGCCTCTCTTCACCTGACCCTCATCCCCATCAGTCTTCGAGAAAAGTGCCTCAATTTCCTCTGCCGTCTGTGATTTCAGGCTCCAACCCATTTGTGAGCCCCATGGTCCTCCTCCTCGACATGAAGTTGATCACCTCCTCCCGCTCTTCAATGTCCCTATGTATCTTTTCCACAAGAGCTCGTAGCTTTGCTTCAGACTTTTCCAGCTCCGTCACTCTGGCCTGCAAGCGAAGGACCTCCTCTTCGGAAACGTCGATTTGCTGGAGGAGTCACTTCTCCTCCAGCTGCCAGGCGTTCCTGTGGCTGGCGAAGATCTCCTGCTGGCGGGACTTACAAGAGGCGGAGCTGTTTGTCGGCGTGAAGGAGCTTGATGGAGAGGCTCCGGTTGCTGCTGGACTGGAGGGAGGAGAGGTGGGAGAGGTGCGAGTCAGGTAGAAGCCCCAAAAGATCACAAAGCTGATACCCAAATACGAACTAAGGGTTGAGCTATTGGGAATGGGAGGCTGTGAAGCCATGGGCGGAAGCTCTTGGCAATGGCCATGGAAAAAGGAGCCAACAATTGCCAAGGCTCATGGGAGTGGCTCTGCTACTTAAAGAGCTATCGAAGCATAACAATCATTATTACCTTTCGGCTAATATTGCACTGAGGGTTATAACTTCGTTCGTGAGTGAGCAGTTGAGTGGTACGGGATATCACGGAGAGGAAGTAACGTGACTTCGTTATAGGCTCTATATTCTAATAAAGATGACAATTTTCTCAAATATATACAGTATTTTAGAACGGAGAGAGTATTATTAACGTTGCTGGTGTGGAAATCTCGTAATGCTTGCCTCTTTGAATAAAAGATAGTTTCAGGAACAGAGGTCCAACACCAATTTGGATACCAACTTAATGTGCATGCTATGGCCATACCGGTGCAGTCCTTTTCTAAGAACAAAAGGAAAACAGAGCAAGTTGTTCGATGGCTTCTCCCCAGACCGGTTTTGTCTTAATTTTGATGAGCCATTTCTTGCTTCATCGGGGTGTGCAGCAGCGGGAGGTGTTATAAGAAACTCGGATGGTGGAGCTTATGACTGCATTTGCATATGAGTGTGAAGTAACTGAAAGTAATCTTAATTAACATACAACATCATAATTAGTAATAGAGCGTACCTGAATCCATAGCAAAAATGATGAGGAGAGGTTTCTCTTCCTTGTCCTAATCTTTCTGATGATCTCTTTCTTTAGATAAAATTTTTATCGTCTGGTTATTCATGTCTGGGTGGAGAGAGGACTAACTCCTCTATTTATACTTAAGTAACCACGTCCATCAAGTGGTTATTACTTTCATACCCTTAACCAATTAGAATTAGGATAACTAGTCTTGTAATTTCATTAGTTATCATGTGGGACCACTTAGTAATTAGAGAATTACTTACATTCTCCCACTTGGTCCGAATGATAATTCATCATAATAATAACAAGACAACATAAGGTGCATAAGATTATCCATTCAGATTGGTCACATAAGACTATAATTAAACAAACTACTAAAACGAGTCATGGCGGTTCTATGTTTTTAGACGACACGGTCCCATCCATGTACCACAATATTAAATAATCTGTTCAATATAGTATTTAAAAGATGAAATCATAAGAGTTCACTTAATGTCTCTACAAATTGAGACTAGTCCTGTCATAAATATTTATTCATTCACATCGATGCATAATATGGACAGGAAAAATAGAAACACGTTTATTGATATCAAAGTGTAATAGAGCAGAAACATTATCATAAGTAAAGCACGATTCATACCATTATGGATCGGTCTCAAGACTCATTCTATTGGCATGTTCGATAAAGGTCTTTGGAGGTAATCCTTTCGTTAATGGATCGGCAATCATAAGGTTAGTACTAATTTGCTCTATAAACACTCTTTATTTATGAACTTCTTCTTTAACAACAAGAAACTTTAATTCCATGTGCTTTGCTCCTTTAGAGTACTTGTCATTTTTTGAGAAGATAATTGCTGCGGAGTTATCACAATAAATTTTCAGCGGCCGATCAATAGTGTCAACAATATCAAGCCCTGAAATAAAATTCCGCAACCATAAAGCTTGAAGTGTGGCTTCATAGCATGCCACAAATTTAGCCTTCATAGTGGATGAAGCAATGATAGATTCTTTTCCACTTTTCCATGATATGGCTCCTCCAGCAAGCATAAATAAGTAGCCAAATGTGGACTTTCGATCATCAACACATCCAGCAAAATCAGAATCTGAGTAGCCAATAACCTCAAGATTCTCAGACCTCCTATATATGAGCATGTGATCTTTTGTGCCTTGCAAGTACCTTATTACTTTCTTTGCAGCTTTCCAGTGATCCAATCCAAGATCCTTTTGATATCTTCCTAGCATACCAGTAGCAAAACTAATATTTGGCCTTCTACAGGTTTGTGCATACATTAAACTTCTAACTGCAGACAAATATGGAATTCCCTCCATCTCTTTTCGTTCCCATTCATTCTTTGGACATTGCATAAGGCTTAATTTATCCCCTTTCTGAATGGGAACTGGGCTTGATGAGCACTTTTCCATTCCAAATCTCTCTAAAATCTTTTCTATATAGGCTTTCTGAGACAAACCCAACATTCCACGTAAACGATCCCAAAATTCTTCTATTCCAATCACGTATTTTGCCTCACCCATATCTTTCATTTCGAAATTTTTAGAGAGAAAGTCCTTGGTTTTATACATTAATCCAAGGTTATTGCTTGCAATTAATATATCATCAACATACAAAATCAAAAATATGAATTTACTCCCACTGACCTTTAGAGAACCAACTCCTCTATTTATACTTAAGTAACCACGTCCATCAAGTGGTTATTACTTCCATACCCTTAACCAATTAGAATTAGGATAACTAGTCTTGTAATTTCCTTAGTTATCATGTGGGAGCACTTAAGGGTAATTAGGGAATTACTTACAGTAACTTCTGTATGTCAAGTGGAAGCTTTTGGTTGCCTGCAAGGAATTCTTCTTGCTAAGCATCTACGTCTTAAGCTAGCATATTCAAATACTGGAATGTTCTCATAACTTTATTATCACAGCCTGTCAGGAATGGTCAATGAAAATTGTGTAATCAGCTTCAACAAATTGCCAAGACTCTTCAGTATTTTGACATGGTTGACGTTAGACATTCAGGAGGCGAATATTGCTGCCGATTGTCTTGCCAACTTTGCATTGGATGAGAGGTCATGTTGCTTGTTCAGAGAGCCTCCAGTTTTTGTATTATTCCTTTTCTTTCTACTGGACAACTCTCTTGTATACTTCTCCAGGTTTAAGTAGTTGTGGCCTCAGTTGAGGAGGCTTTCACCGTATTGACACTCATGTAGACCATATACACAAAAATGGCCCTCCACAACATGCATTAGCAGCATTGACCATCCCGACATGCAAATACCAGACATGTAGCATGAAAGTCATAACTACCCCTCTTCACTTTCGCTTCGGTTTTTTACTTCAACTACCTCCACTTTTGCCACCTCTACCACCGTCACCACCATCAGCTCCTCCTCTTTTGCCATTGCCCACTACCACCACCTGCTCCTCTTTCGGTGCTGCCTCCTCATCCACCACCACAACTACTCACCGCTGCTATCACCACCACCACTACATCCTCCACCATCACCTCCTCATCCTCCGTGGCCTCCACCACCACCTCCACTCTAGGGGTAAAAAATATAATTATAAAATCATCATTTTACATATCACATATCATTATATCACATATCACAGTTCACAATTCATAATTCACATTTTATATGTTATTTGGATATAATTTGAAATGCTTATCCTATGACTGAAATCATGAATGCAGGGGAACTATAAAATTTAGAAGCCAAGGTGAAGGTGGTTCTAAGATTGATGGTGCTTGTGGATCTAAATGAGATAAGTTAGCACTCATTTAATTTATAAAATTTAAATGAGATTTCAAAATGTGACATTTGAAATTCAAAAGGTCAAATATGAGATTTTAATGTGAATGCTCTAGGTTAGAAAATGCTCAAAACGATGTCGAAGAAGGCCTCAATCTTCGGAGAAAGTGTGGGCTTCTGTTCTTGAGGTCGATGCGACTAAGGAGGAGTGGTGGTGGAGGAGGTGGCTATGAAAGAGAAAGGCATTGCCACCTCTAGCCCTCCCTTCCCACATTTTTTTACTCCCCTCCCACTGGCCCTCTCCTCCTAGATCTCTAGGTCTACTCCTCCACCTCCATCGTTGTCTTCTCCCCCTTCCCCCACTCCACCACCTCCTTTTCTGCCATTGCCACTGTTTCCACCACCGTTACCAACACCACCACAAGAATCTCCTCCTCTTTCGTTGGTGCCTACTCCTCCACCACCACCACCACCACCATCTCCTCTCCTCCTCCACTACCACCACTGTCACCTCCTCTTCGTCCTTCACGACCACCACTTCCGAGTTGAGGGTCCAAAATTCAAATTTAAAACCACCCTCTTACTAGCATCGACCTCAATAATAACAACACTTTTCTCGAGATTGAGTTCTTCTCCAGCGTCAATTTTAACATTTTCTAACTTGAAGGCATTCGTATTAAAATCTTATATTTCACCTTTCAAAATCTCATTTAGATCCAATAAAATAAATGAGCGCTAACTTATCTCATTTGATCCACAAGCACCATCATTCTTAGGACCACCTTCACTTTAGCTTCTAAGTTTTATAGTTCTCTTGCATTCATAATTTCAGTCACAAGATAAGAATTTCAAACAATATCAAAATAACAGGTAAAATGCTAATCGTGGCATGTGCTATATGATATGTGATATGTGATATGTGATATGTAAAAGGGTGGTTTTAAAAGAGGATTAAGAGATGATGGTGGTGGGGAGGAGAAGTGGAGGTGATGGTGGAGGAGGTAGTGGTGGTGGCGGTGGCGACAACAACAATGGTAGTGGTTGTTGTGGTGGTGGTGGTAGTGATGAAGGAGGAGGAGGAGAAGGAAGAGGAAGAGGAGGGGGGGGGGGGGGAATAAAAGAGGAGGAGGAGGATGAGCTAGTGGTGGTGGTGGTGTAGTGGTGGCGATATTTTTGAATTTTCTATAATTAGTTACAATATTTTAATTACCACTCGTCGGCGCAGGAATAGTTCTGGCCTAGTATCTGGTTGTTTAAAATTAAACTCTTGCAAGTGCACAAGGCAATTGTACTATGGCAAGTATTAAAGGGTTGTCGAACCTCAGGGATGGTTAAATACTTTACCAAACTCAAGGAAGAAAATTTTTGTTTATAATGAATCTAAAAAAGAAATAAACTTTAACTAAACTAGCTGAGATTAATCAATGTAGAGAATTATCAAGGCAATGAATCCACCACTAGACATGTAATTACTACTCTTATTATTATTACACACAAATTGAGATAATATGGTAATTCATGTTCTTGGTCGGACACAAATCATTAATGAATTCACTAACATTCTTGGTCGGATACGAAAGTTCATCCACTATTGTGTAATCAATCCTATCTTTGGTCAGGCATAGAATCAATCACAAACCTGTTCTTGGTTAGACACAGAGATTAAAAAGATCTAATTTCATTCATATCTAATAAGTCTATTATCAAACACTCAAGAGAATACTCATGAAATATTATTAAGCTTAAAGTTCTTGGTTGGACACGAAAGTTCATCCACTATTTTGTAATCAATCCTATCCTTGGTTGGGCATAGAATCAATCATAACCCTGTTCATGGTTAGACATAGGGATTAAAAAGATCTAATTTCATTCATATCTATTAAGTCTATGGTTAAGTACTCAAGAGAATACACATGAAATATCATTAAGCTTAAATCATATCAACTTTATTAAATGAAACTAACAAGAGTAGCAATACACATATCTAGGACTTCATCTAGCCTTGACAAAGAATTTAGTTACACATAAAAAGAGAGAAAAGAAAAGTCTATTTTGATAGTTCAATTAACATGGATCTCTTCTTCTTTGGCTCCAAAAGACTCATTCTCTTGCGCTTCTCTAGCCTCAAATTCTACTCTAGATCCTCCAAAACGTACTCCCTCAAGGCCTATATATATATGTTTGAAGGGAAACCCCGAAGTCCCCTTCCAAATCCGAGTCAAAATAAGCTTGATTTAGGTTTTGCAGCATAAAGCAATCGATCGCTCCGTATTGCCGATCGATCGCTTACCGATCGATCACTTTCCTTCATTAATTCTTGTGTTGCCGCACCGGTCTATCGTTTCATCTCGCCGGCTGATCGATCACTTTTCTGGTCGATCGATTGATTGTACTGTATTGTGCACATCTAAAAACTCCAATAGATATGATCAATCATGTTAAATGCCGATCGATCGTTTCCTTCACTAATACTATTTCCCGGCTATGACGATCGATCGTGTATGAAATGACAATCGATTGTAGTTATTGTTCATAATTTTCAAATGGTCATAACTTCCGCTCTGAACTCCAAATTATGCGCGGCCAGTGGCGTTGGAAAGCTGATTTCTTGAACTTTAACATGAAGCATGAATCAGTCCAATCAGAGATATGTAAATGAAGTTATGAAGATTTAACTATTAAAGCCACTTTTCACCACATTTCTACATTTTACTCTTGTTTCCTAAAAAAACCAAAAACTACATTAAAGTAGCACTAATTCTAATCAAACACTAACATAAACTTAAGCTTAGGAGATAATAAAATGCTTATGTCATGTGTAGATCAGTATCTTACTCTAATGTGTTCTAATCTTGTTAAATACATTATATGACATCTAATTAGTGATATTAATCATCATTACCCATTCCCCAAGGTGTATTATAGACCCTTAAGGCTTTAGTAATAAGTAATATTTCTCATACTATGATACCTTTAGCTTACAACAAACTGTTTATGTTGATTAGCATCACATTACTATCACTTTTCACCCAAAAAGGACATCCAATCCCAGACACGAACCTAAAGGCTGATCAACTGATAAAATCACAAAAGAGTCGACTTTCTTGTGAACCTAGAGTCGAGACACAAAATAAATCATCAAGCATGAATATTGGTTACAATACACAACTAGGTGTACACACTTACCATTAATAGATGATACCTGTTTTAGATCTCCTAGAACAACACAACAAGGAGACAATAAATATGGGACAATGCATTGCTTACTCACCCAAGCACCATACTAGAACATCGAAGAAGATTATTTACAATATAGGAATCATCTAGGCGCTAGCACATTGAATATCAACACAACTCATCATCATAACTCATGCATGCATAAACATTCAAATCGGTATCTTTGTAAAGAATAAGCATCACCACCATATGAATAAGGGATCTTAATATCTCATGCAATACTTTTAGAATCATAGAACAAGGATTAACCATAATTGGAAGAGGGAAAAACACATCCTACTAACGTACGCGACGAGTTCCTCAAGTCTTTGCGTAGAACACCGCTTTCTCTTCCCATCAACGCCTTGCTCCACAGATTGAACACGACAAATGCTTGATGATCAAGCAAGGAAAAGAGAAAAACTCAAAAATACCAAGGGCTCGACGTTCATGCACTTAGAACAGTCCTCCTTAAGGGTTTTTATAGAGAAACTCTAACACAACTAGGAAATCTCTTCCCAAATCCTTTTCCAAATCAGTTTACTTAAAAATAATCTCCACTGTTGGTTCAAAATCACATTCAAGCCATCAAGGGTGCTCTATTAATGGCCCTCCTTGATTATGTAGGATCCCCAACTCAAAAAGATCTCAAAAACAAAAAAATCGAAAACTGCACTTGTCAGTGCGATCGATCGCAAGCCATGGCGATCGATCGGCACGCACCAAAATTGCGAAACACCATAGATACAATCAATTGCATACTAGGTGATCGATTGTGGCTGCCTATCGCTTGATTATAAAACAAGCCCAATCGATCATGTCATTTTTGGCGATCGATCGCATCCAAAAATTTTAAAAAATCCTATATTTTCATTAAATTTCCAAATTCCATAAAATTGATGGAAATGAAGGGCTTACCTTGAATACTAACACATTAGCTCTTGCCCTCTCAAGATCAATACAGTTGCTTGAACATTTCAAATTTTTGGACATCAGGAGATGGAGGAACCAGACGCCAGATGCACTGGGCGCCAGGGCCACCTGGACGTTAGGCGTACCTGGGCACCAGTGAGGGGACGTGGCTCATGAAGGGTCGCGTGTGTGTGTGACGAGTTGGTTAAGATGTGTGGTTCGTGGTCTACGTGAGTTGGAGTAGCATGGCATGTACGCGGGACATCAGAGACATGTAACCGTGGGACAAGTGTGATGTGGCACATGGTGGTTATCAGGATGGTTAGAAAGAATCTTGGAAAAATATTGGATTTGATCTCCCATTGGTAACTAAGGAAAGTCTGTGGTAAATCAGGAAATTACCCAAATTAGTTAGGATTAATTAAGAGAGTAAATCAGCAATTAGAAGAGGATATTATATAAATCTCCATCAGCCAATTAGAAGGGATCACCCAAATATATTGGACGTCCAAAGGAATTAGGCTAGATTTGGTAGATTCCAATTATGGGTTGAGATAAACATGTATAAGGAATGAATCTTAATAGGAGATCTAGAATCCTAACTAACTGGGGATTCAATAATGGATCTCGTCCTTGTCAAATTGAGAGAGGTTTATTATTGGATGGGTGAGATTATGAGACGAAAGTGATCTAAGGAAGGAGATATCCTAATTAGAATACAATTTGGTATAAAAGCACATGAGGGGGACTAGCCCATGCTTTGGATGACCTCACCCTTGTGCTGCCTTTTGTTTCTTTTCTTCTCCTCTTTCTACTCCAAACCAGCAACACTTCAAACCTCTATTTCGATTCAAATCTCTTCCGTTTCAATAGTCAAAAGCGGCGTTGCGAAGAGGAGGCATAGTCCTACGCGAGGAAGTAAGAAACACTCATATTCAAGTTTGGTAGGATGGTTTTTCCTGCATATTCCTTCTAAATTTCATTTGCTTTTGAAATTCATTCTTATGAATAATATATGATTGATATATTACTTCATATCAGTTATTATTGTTGAGTAAATTGCTTTGATACTATAATTATGAGTTGTATATGTTGACAATAATGTTGATACATCTTCTAGACTTACATGCTAGTACCTAGATGGGAACACCACTCCAGTTTGGAACGTCTCTTGATCGATTTAACATCTAAAAGGTTCATAGTTGATCTGTAAATCTTCGGATTTGTTTGATCCAAGTGTTTAGATATAGTTGCCCTATTGTAAAGGTCTCTATTATCAAACGGGTAATAGCACAAACTAGTTTGTGTGATAAAAGACACATTAAGACATGTAATTATAAAATTTCAGAACCCTCAAAGCTCTATTGTGAACCTAGGAATGGTGTATTTAAGGCTAGTAAGACTCTAGTAACCAAAATAAGGGATAGCTACATGTGATAATCAAGTATGGTTAAGATTAATGATCTCGGTCAGAACTATTTCTGCGCCAATGATCTGTAATAAAATAATCATAACTAATTACAAAAAAATCAGAAAAATAAAACGTCTATGGGGTTAAAAACTAAACTCATAGGCTTAACTCCAGTAAAAGTTCAGAGTTGAATTCAAATCGTACTGACAGTGGGGATAGTTGGAATTGGGCTGATATGCATAAGACAGTTTACTGTAATTAGGGTATAAGACACTAATATTTACTAATACTAAATAATATGGTATGAAAAGAGCAAAGTATCATTATTATACATTATAAAACTGGATAAGGATTATTACAGTTAGATTGGTTAGTTAAAAAGATCGACATCATGGGATAATTCAAGGTGATCTAGAGTTCCAATTGTCCTTGATTTTGAGTGTAACTTGGTGTCAGTTTGAGTTTCCATTTGGAGACCAAACTTTGAAAACCCCATTATCATGCCTTTACTTTGGACTCATGAAGTGTGAACCCAGGTACTTTCAGGGATGTTCCTATCTAGGGCTATGCATGATGTAAGTTATCAAAATTATTGGAAAACCTATTGATACTCCCGTGGCGAGTCATATGCTATTTGAGATATTAGAATCTCATCAGTACTCTTGTGGTGAATCGCATTTTAATGAGAGATATTGGTGTCTCATTTGTACTCCTAGAGTGAGTCAATTATCGGTAAAAGATACCTTGAATTCCATAGAGTTGCGATCTATGTCTTTTGAGATATTGCTCAGTTTGATATTGAATTGCTTCTCCACTAGAGACCTTGCTAGGATCTCTCCAAAGTGGAATCAAAGTATGCTCAGAGAGCCATTGCTAGATCCAATGTGATCTTCGATTATTTTTGGAACCTAGTTGTTCGTTCCCGAAGGGAGGCATATACATGTGTTTAGACTGTATGATATTACTGAAGGTCTGCAGTCTTCGCCCATTGTGTCCGTAAGCACTGATGGGGCCAGCATCCTAGACGCATGGACGGGTTTCGAAGGGAGAACATCTAGGGTGATTTTGGTAATTAGCCACTTGCAAGTGGTAAGTTCAGCAAGCGGAAATTGAAAGCTCCTTGCACTATGGATGTCTGGAGGTATTATTATTTGACTATCTTCTCCCTACACTTTTGATGTTCGGAGTCTCGATTATAGTAAATTCTCCCCTTACACTGGTGATTGTTCGGAGTCATCTTGATTTCTATTTCTCCTTATACTTGCGAGTTGGGATTGTATTGACTGACATTTTTACTCATGTAAAGTAAACCTTGTGTTCAGTCTTGATGTTATTGAATATTTCATTTCTCTTTTGCTAAACCTTTCATCATCCTGTCTAAAGTAAACCTTGTGTTCAATCCTGATGTTATTGAATATTCCATTTCTCTTTTGCTAAACCTTTCTTCATCCTGTCTATTGTACCTTTTGGTGGGTTTTTACATCCTACTGAGTATTTCTATAAAGTACTCATACATCCTCTAATTTAGGTGTGAAAAATGAGTAATTCAAGATAGATCGCGGTTGCAGGAAGGCGTTTTTGACTGCGTTGGAAACGATTTCAAGCTATTTATTACTTAGCTTATTTTATTAACCTATTGTGGATTAGTGGCAAGTGTGCCCAGAATTGTTATGTTTTGAGTTGTTGACTATTATTTTATTGGTTGTGTTCAAATCTAATCAAAAACCTTAGATTTTCATTTCTTATATGTAACAATGTTTGTTTTGAGACTGAATGACTATGTATAGTCGATTATACATCCTTTTGAGATGGCGTAATTGACGGTTAATTCGAGTATTCGGTCACGACTAGGGGTTTCGGCCTCAAGAACATTGACATTATTGTTGGCTTTCGCACTCTGATCGAGGTTTGAAATCTCGGGGTGTCACAATGACGAATAATGTTGACTTTACCATATGCTTCCTCTTTGCAAATTCGTCATGTCCCTATCTTAGTGAACTTTAAAATATCCTCGTAGGGATAAGTATGAGAAAAAATAAAGAAGAAAACAAAAAAATGAGCGAAGATAGATAAGAAATAAAGGATATATGACTTCTTCAATTTTCTTCTAGTGTCATGTTATCAGCCTATAGTGAATCAATAATACGATAACAATGCCTATAGTGTTATTGATTAAGCAATAGCAATGCATGTAGTGTTATCTATTACAAATCATTGCCACAGTTCACCACTTCATGTTTTAGCCAGCCCACCCCTTCAAATGGTCAGTGGGTGCCCAGACGGTGGACATCCATGGTTTGTGTGTAGGTGGGGTAGGCTAGTTTGGCCGTAGGTGGTGAACTAAAAGTTATTATGGGCATTTGTGGAATTGTTATTTATTATATAAATATTTATGATTTTGATAAACTTTTTAAAATATTTGAGAGAATGAACCTGCCACGCAACATATATGTTTATTTAGTTTTTTTTTTAAGTCGTCCATATGAAGGAAGAATTACTTAACTTGAGAAGTCATCTATACGAAAAGAGAACTTATTATAAGTTTCCCTAGAAGTCGTCCATGACTTGGAGTTGCCTACAAGTTATCTGTCGCAACGATGACTTTGTCATTCAACCCAAAACGCGTCCTAGACTGAGGTTGAAGTCGTTGTTCAAAAGGAGAACTTCAAGTTGTATCCCTATTTCGTCTTTCACGAGGACGACTTTGGCAACATTCCCCACATCTCTAGGTTGAAATGCATCTGACACTGAAGTCATCCTTTTGAATGACGATGACTTCAACTCCTCTCCTTCTCACAGTCAATAGCTAGAGTAACCAGAAGTTTTTTTCCTTAGGGGCCATTTGGGGCGTGAAAAATCAGCACCATCCAGCTGAAAAAAATACAGCTGGTTAGGATATTTGGGAGTGGATGAAACTAATTTTTCACGCCCCAAAAGACAATTTCATATATCTATAAAACCTACAAAAATCAATAAACACCAAATTGAAATGCAAATGTTCTATATAATAGTGTTCCACAAAAGGTGAAAAACACCAACTTGAAAAATGGCTAAGTGTTGCTAAATTCAATTCAAGGCATCGCTGCAAAGGAAGAAACCAAAGTCTTTTTTCACATTGATGACTTCATTATAGAGGCATGAGTTCCTCCTTCCAAATGATGACTTCAAAAAATAATAAACCCTCCATTCCAAAATACGGTATACATTTACGAAAATTCTCATTTTTATTGGACCATGAAGCCCACAAGAAAATTCTCCCTGGTATCCCGTTCAACTCGTATGCTCGTTCACGAACCCAAGTTCAAGTCAATCTTTCTAAGTCTCCTCCAATTTTGGAAAGAGGAAGTCACGTGAATGTACACAGTATTTTAGAATAGTGAAAATTTCCAAATGTACATAGTATTTTGGAATGGAGAGAGTAATAAAAAAAGAAGTGCAAGCGGTAGCAACCAAGTTGGCGCCTATGTGGTGTTAGCGAACCACATTTTCACAAATATTTTGAAAAACTTGTCAAAGTCACTAATTTTATTTAATTAATAACTGTTCCATAAAATGGCCAATTATCGTCATCCTAAAAAAATGGAAATTTACCATATAATATTTAAAAAAATTATTGATCGAAAAAAGTTGGAAAATATTTTCTGATCCTGCTATCTGACCAACCACGCAAGCGGTAGCGTGGCGCTGGCCTGCCACGCTAGCTCCTGTGTTGGACTTTTTTGTTACCCTGACCCGGAAGGCTTCACTTTAGAAGGAAAGCATTGTTTCATTACCTTATCTTTATTTCCCCTTATTTCCTCTAGTAGTCTGTTATGAAGAGCCTTTCACTTCTGAGGGACTTTCTCTTTATAACAAAAAGGCATCGATTAAACCGACACCTTTTCATTTCTTTTTAAACTCCCTCGCCTCTGTCAGGCTCCGCCAAACCAAGCCCTAATTCCCCTCCTCCCCACCTTCCTCCCTGCGTCGACCTCTTCTCCGACCAGTCCCACCTCCCCTCGTGCTCCGGCCAGACCATCCTCCCCCCAGCTCCTCCTCCGGCCAGACCGAAAAATATTTTCCTTGCTACATTATATGACCAAAAAGCAAGGCCAAAGGACAAGTGGAGGGGGGACCCAGGAATCTTAGGTAAAGTTGTAATTTATCCTTTTATTCATCCCTTACTTCCTCTCTTCTGATGATGTGGCAAGTGGTAATGTGATGCTGGTAATGAAAATTGGTCAGGCTAGACAGAGTCGGCCAGCCACTCCTCCCCTCGCGCCCGCTCCGGACAGTCCTCCTCCCCCCCACCTCAATCAAAGTTGAAAATACATACATGTTAGTAAATACACGATTATTTTCGATTGATTTTGCTCTAACATTTTATCAAATAGATTATGTCATATTTGAGTAGTATTTTGTTAGTGTTTATTAAAGGTTTTGTGAGTAGAGATGGTGGGAGAAATAGTTTCGTTTGTGCTAAGGCATAGTGGTAAAATTACAATCGATAGAGGTCAATACAAAGGTGATGAAATCGTAAGATTATTTATTAGTAAGCCAAACACTTACGAGGAACTAGAGATGCAAGTTGCCAATAAAATGGGATGGGACCAAAGAATTTGGACCATTGATTGACGGTAGAAGCTAGACCTTGTGGTGTCAGCCGGCTTTGGCCTTTCACTAAGGAATTCTTGGATTGGGCTTCGGCCCCAGATATTCTACGGTGAGGGTTTAAGCGTAGACCACCATAAGGATTGATTTCACTCTATCTATCATAGCCACCCCATCCATTGAGCAAAGGGTATGAAATCAATCAGATTTTGAATTGAGATGATTGATTTTACGCGGGCGGGGTGGGCATCGGATTAGCAGGTTCAGCTTATCTCAAAAATCTTCCTGCATTCTTCAATGGGTTCAGGTCCGATAGACACGAAACGGAAAAGAGAAGGATACCGTACTACCAATTGATGATGACAACTTTATACAACAAATGCTTTATCTTGTGCCTCGTGTGTATACATTCGAGCTATTTAAAAAAAGAGGCGTGCATGCCTAGTTTTGCAAATAATGGCGAAAGCGGAAGTAGGAGTTCTCAAAGAAATATGTCGAGTGGAAAGTTGAAGGGAAGGCTTGTGGAGGACAATGAAGAAGATGATTTGTCCATCTCATTTACGTCCAACTTTTGCCTAGTTAGAGGCATATTTATTAAAAAATATAGTTCAACTATTCAACTTACGGTTAATGTGATTGTTTATTCATGATATTGTTAGTTTTCTTTTTAATAATTTTGGCACACATCTCATGCTCATGAAGCTATGAATCTTGGCATGACACAAAGTGGTGAATAGTTTGGTACATAATGTTCACTTCATAACCCTTATACATACACTGGTTCAAGTGGTTGGGAAGAGGGAAATATGAATGATGAGGGAGACAATGGGGTCAATGATGACCAGATGAATAATTCGGCCGCTAATGATGTTGAAGGCGTACGAGGAGAGGATAGTGCGCAAGAGATGGTTCATAATGAGGGAGATGAATTGGTGGACATAGCAGTTGCTACGGATAACTTGGATGACTTTGAGGAGGAGCCGCCATATGCGCGAATCACAAATGAGGAAATAGATGAGGCAATTGATCAGGGTTTGTATGAGGAGGCACGCTATAACGAAGGAATATATGTGGGGCAAATATTCACCAATAAAGATGAGTTTGTCCACGCAGTGAGTTTGTTTTTAATTATACATAATGTTCGCTATAAAGTGTTGCGTACAAGTCTGACACAGTACATAGCAAGGTGTCAATATCTTGACTGCCCATGAAGAGTACATGCATCAATGAAGAAGGAGATTAATGATTTTAAAGTGAATAGGTATTGTGGCGAACACACTTGTAGAAATGATCAGCTGGACACTAGTCATAGATAATGTACTACAACGTTTGTTTGTCGCCATATATTACCCTCAATTAGAGTAGAAGTAGATATCCCATCAGTCGTTATTTAAGATAGGATTAAGGAGATTTTTTACGTGGATATTTTATAATAAAAAAAACATGGATGACAAGGAATATGACCATCAAAGCAGTGTATGGTAGTTGGGTTGAGTCTTATCGATTTTTGTCAATGTACTTGGAGGCAATAGTTATTGCCAATCTGGGAACCATTTATAAGTTGGTGACAAACCAAATGGAAGATGCCGGATGTCGGTAGTTTGACAAGGCATTTTGGGCCTTTGGACCATGTATTGAGGGTTTTAAATATTATCTCCAAGTTATAAGTGTTGATGTTACTTTCTTATCTGACAAATATACTGGAGCCCTCATGGCAGCGACTGTTAACGATGGGCACAAGAGTTTGTTTCCAGTTGCATTCGGCCTTGTTTCGGATGAGGATTACCCTAATTGGAGATGGTTCTTACGTACGTTGAAGGCGCATGTTGTCCTTGATAAGACATGTATCACTATTATATCTGATCGACATAAAGGGTTGCAAAAAGCCGTGCCGGAGGTGTTTCCACTTCCTAATTTTTCTCACCGATATTGTATACGACAATAAAAGGTAAATTTTCATCAAAGATTTAAAAATGATATCTTAACAACATTAATACTGGAAACTACAATGATGCTTACTACAGAAGAGTTTAATGATAAAGATGACACTGATCGGTGCAAAAAGTCCAAAAGAAAAAAAGGCTACTCGATGAGGAAGGTGAATTATCACCTCAATTATGGTCTCTTGCTCACGATGGGTTTACAAGATTTGCAATGACCACAAATTTGGCTAAAGTCTAAATAGCGTGTTGAAGGGGGCTCGATCATTACATGTGCAAGCCTTAGTGCCAGCCACATTCTACCGGATCGTCAAATTCTTTGTGAAGCAACATTCGGCCGGGTTGGCCATGACAACACCATACACCCCTAGTATTGAGTTGAAGATTAAACATAATATGCGCTTGATTGGTAGCAGTTAGGTTGAGCAAATCAATTCTCACTTGTACTGTTGTTGTTTTAATTAATCTTCTTAATTTTACTCGCAAGTGTACAAATCGTGTTTGGAGTATAGTCGCACAATTCTTACGAGGTCGAACCCACAGGGACTTGTGTTTTTGGAATTCTAATTCGAAGATCAGATTATTACCCTTGTTGAAGAATTAAATTGATTTGATTAACTACAACTACGACTAATCAAAGACTCAATGCAATTAAACGACTTTAACTAATAAATTAATCTAAAAGCAATTAAGTAATTTATGAAAAAGAAACTAATTGGCAAATAAAAATTGGAACTTTAATCAGGAATTTAAAACACTAGGGCATAAGAATCAGCACATGACAATTCTAGGAGCAATTATTTAAAATCCACAATTGTTCTCAGTGTTATCTCGTAGAGAATTTGAATTCAATCTATTCTCCTACAGAAGATTTCAGCATTAAAGCATACAAATTTCGGATTAGAATTTATCTTCTCTTGCATATCAAAAGATGAAATTCAAATCATTAGTTGTATCCATCATTTAATAAATCACAACTAATATCCAAACAACATACTAAATTTATGATTCAATGCACTTGATTCGAGAATAACAATCGTTAAAGCGTAATTATTTGAGATAACAATTACATCATATAAACAATACTCCTACAACTATTCATGGCTTCATCTCAGCCCTAGATATGAGATTAGCTACTCATGCAAGGGAATTGAACTACAATAACAAAGGAATTTATTTGAATAAAAAATAAGATTTAACTTACAATAATTTTGGAATAATAAGAAAATTAGCAAAACATGCACTGTTCTTCTCTTTTGGTCGTTCAATACAATTGAGAAAGATGAAAGGCAACACAGCAACCCGTTTGATACAACTCCAATACAGTGAACCAATAACCGAAATGAGAAGAAAATAGAAGAAAAGAAATGAAAAAGAACTTAATTTTCTGGAACTAAAATGAAAAAAAAACTGCTCCGGTCGTCTCCTCTGTCAGACGGCTCCCTCTGATATGCACTGTGCTTCTGTTTATAAGGACTGCAAACCCTCCGTTCTTCCAAAATCAGTCCTTGCCAAATCTAACCATCAAATCTCCTAAATCCATCAATCTGCAGTTCCAATTCGCGCCCAAATTGGTAATAAAAATCCAATCTTTCCTCCTCTCAAAACAGTACCAAAAACACCAAAAATGGTCATGTCACGCCCCGGGCACCGCCCGATCTGAACCAAAAATGGTCCAAGAGTCGAACCGGCACACGGGGGCGACGTTAAGAGATATAGCGGAAGACTTATGCCCCTCTTATGGGCGGTCTCACTAACAGAGTTACGCATAAACAGTTTTGAGCAAGAGTAAATAAGAGGAATAAAAGTAGAGTCTAACTCAAAGTAGATCGACAAGTCATTAAACTCAGAAAATACAAATTTGAGCCAACACACCAGCTTGAATCAAAAGGGTCTACAAGTCTCAACATACCAAATATAACAACTCCAAAAGATAAACTAATCAAGTCTAAGGCATCCACACCCAATCCCGCTCTCTCTACGATCACTCCTCAAATAGAGGATCCTGTCCGTCTGCGTGTCGCACCACGCAGCCCCAAAACAAAACAAAGAAAGAGGGGTGAGTATAACACTCAGTAATGGTTTTATATAATCGACAATAATTAGAAATCACAAGGCATCATAACATAGCTAAAAATCCATAATCGACATGATTATTCCATTATCTAGTCATGCATGTACAACACATAAACCTGCATAACCATATCACATTCACATGCTATCATATCGCGCATCTATTCGATAATCCTGCATAATGATATCTCATTCACATACTTTCATCTTGATCAGGCATTCATATCTCATAAATTCACCCTGCATATCCAAAGTAACCAACACATGGTAAAATCATGCATTCATATCTCATAAATTCACCCTGCATGTCCAAATTATCCAACACATGGTATAAGCATGCATAACATCACAATAAGCATATATCATCACAATGGTGAATGCCTCCATCAAGGAGTAACACAATCTGCTATAAAGGCGGGACACAATCAAGGCCCGAAAGCGTATCATAGTTCGGTTCCTACACAGGAACAAGGGGGTGGTCAATCCCAACGTGCTGCTCGCCCTGGACAATCCTGGCTAAGGATGCCCGAATCTCAAATAGAGAAACTAGAGTAGGTGTGTTCGCCCTGGGTAGTCTCCTGCGGTGGGGGAGAGCCCGAATCTCATCCTGAGAAACTAGAACACGTGATAGCTGGTGCACAAGAGCCTACCACCCGGGTGCTCAGTGTCCGGTTTTTGACCTCTC
Organism: Houttuynia cordata; assembly: GCA_039654745.1. Lineage (NCBI taxonomy): Eukaryota > Viridiplantae > Streptophyta > Magnoliopsida > Piperales > Saururaceae > Houttuynia > Houttuynia cordata. Next base: position 53,696,844 of record CM077504.1, on the reverse strand, counting down.
AACTCCGCAAGGCGAGTCCATCCCTCGCCCCCTCATATCTCAATCAAACTCAACCCGAGGAGTGAACCTGTTCCAGGAGGGAACGAAATTGAAAACATGTCCTTTCGGACCAACCAAGTTTCGATTAATCCATCGATCGATTAATCCGGCATACAATCTCACACATTGCATACAATTGATCAATTCCGTTTAAACAACGATAAAACTTCATCCATGAAGTCCGATACATGATGCATGCTATCATGGTACATCCGTGAGCAATCCTACGTGGGTTCCAACACTGGAACGTGCTCCCAATCCATCCCCTCATGCATCATAAGCAAAACATATATCAACTACAATATCATGATAAACTCCCAAATATGTGTGTGTTCATGCACATTCTAATCACATGGCAATATGCTTTGACATAACCTCATAAGATATTAAATGCATTCTTAAATCCCATTTCAAATCACAATTCTCAATAAAACCATACTTGACATAAAAGAGCACATCTCATAGTTCACAATATCATACTTTGCCGGAAACATGCTTATTCACAAGGATTTCACCATGATATAATTTCAATATCAACATGTGTCATTATCAACATGTGCAATAATATCACATACCCTACTTAGCTTAATCCATCCATGTAGAGTTGAAGGCTTACTCCTACAAGCATGCTCCTTTACCATATAATAAACCATAACATGATCACCTCAATTACTCATAAGCAATATGATCTACACATGAATGATGCATTTTATAAGCCATTTAACCTATGTTTATGTTGGTGTTTGATTAGAATTAGGGGTACTTTAATGTAGTTTTTGGTTTTTATAGGAAAACAAGAGTAAAATGCAATAATGGAGTAAAAAGTAACTCTAATATTTAAATATTCATAACTTCGTGCACAGATATCAGATTGGATGGATTCAAAGTTCATATTAAAGTTCAAGAAATCAGCTTTCCAACGCCACCACGCTCAATTTGGAGTTTGGAGTAAAAAGTTATACTCATTTGAAAATCAGGCTATAAATCAAAACCGAGAAAATGATCGCGGGTCATCTCTCCCATTTTCAAAATTTCAAAAAAACCGAGACTCCATTAACACATCTTGAAGGTTTAATACATGCCTCAAACATTAATAAAAACTCATCAAACATTCCGGAACATATCCACATATTATTCTAAGATGAAACCCTAAGAAATCATAGTAAAATATTTGCATTTATTAAACCCACCATTAGAGCCCTAAACAAGAACACCCATTCATGTAAAAACTCTTAAAACAAATCATTCACTACCCAAAACTGAGATTAAAGAACCCATTACCTTGATTTGATGAGAGAAACCTTCAACCACCTTGAACACCTTTCAAACAAAATAATTTTATATTAATACTCTATTAATCATTATTAAGCTTTGAAAAACAAATGCTAAACCTTAGATCTAGGGCGTTTTAAAAACATAGACATATGATTTTGAAGATTAGTCTTAGTAGATAAGTAAAAAAAATAGTAATTTTTATGCTTTTAAAATGGAATAAAACATTGAATGAATCAAGATTAAGAAATGATTAAAAGATTTTTAAAGAAAATAACAAAGATTAGGCTAAATACCTTTAATACCTTCCTCTTTAAGCAAGGGGAAAGAGGCTCCTAATTCTCCCAGCCAAGCCTTTTTCCCAAATTGGGAAAGGGCACAGCACTTTCCTTTTATAGAAAAATTTGGGGTAGCCCTAATTAAAGTTTGGGGTAAAAATAAGGTTTTTGGCTAAAATTTGATAATTTGGCGATTTTAATCCTAAAGTAAGTCCAGAAAATTCTGAAAATTTTTGAAATGACTTTCTATAATGTCTGGGGCATTTTTGTCATAAAAACCTAATTTCGGCGGCGGGGCCCGCCGGGTCCCGTCAAACCCTAATTTTCGGAAAATTAGTGAAAAATCTGAAAAATTCCAAAAATGCCGGTTTGATCTAAAATCACTTGAAACTCATTATTGTGAAATCATTTTTGATTAAAACCTTTGTAAATTCATTTATTTTTGAAAACAACCGAGTTAAATCGGAAATCACTTAAACCACTTGATTAACCAATGACTAATATTAAAATAAACCGGTCCAAAAGTTAGGGTCCTTACAGGTCCTCTTTCCCAATCTGAGCCAAATCAGACTTTGTGCAATCTTCAATCGAAACAAAAATTAGTACCTTGCCATTCTGAAACAACTCTACAATTCGTCTTTCCCAATTTGGCTTTCTCACACGCGACCTTCCAAAATCAAACGATTTCCTTCTGTTGCTGCTCTGTTTGCGCCGCCACGCCGGAACCATCGCCGTTGATCGTCAACTCGTCCTCAGCTCGAGCCCAACCGTCGTCATCTTTCTCCGTCGCCATCGAAATCGCCCCATGACTGCCGTTCTCTGATTTTGCCAGCGCTCCACTTGTCGTTCACCGATCTTGAGCTCAGCCGCCACCATCGTCGCTGCTTCGAATGACCGCCGCCATGCCCAAGTTGCCGTCGATCTCAGCTCCAAAGTCACCTCGATCGCAACCACCGTGACCTCTGCCATGAGTGCTTGAGCGAAAGCTCGAGCCTATGTTCTCTGGAACACCCGAGCCTCTCACGGGTTTTCATTTTTTTGTTCTTTCGATCCGACCCAACAAGCCGGTTCGATTCAGTTTCCTTTTTTTTTCACTAGAGTTCAAACCCATTATACCATATTCATCTGCTGGATTGAATCTGAATGACCCTTCACTTTAAATCAGCGCCCGTCTTCTCTTAAGTAACTCATTAACGGTTCAGATCTTCGATGCGCGCGATATTAGCTCTTGGGTCCGTGTAATGGCTTCACTTTGGCTATTCCGCAGTCTGGGCACTTGAACCTACAAAAATAAAACATGTCCCACATTAGTCGCATCAAATATTTCATAAAATTATGGAACACATTTAAATTGAACCATTTAAAGCGCATTATTTATTTAATTCCTAATTACTTAGAAAATTACTAAAACTCATTTTATTCTTTATTTTAACTAGAAAATACAACTAACAAATAGGTAATAATGCATATAAAAATGTGTATTTTTCATACGTAACATATATGAAGTGAAAAGATTGGTTGGTAGAAAATATGTGGTGGATGCCCACCATAAGACATGTTCTTGCAATTATCCTCAGGTGTACAAACATCCCTGTCATCATATAAATGTTGTCCAATCTAGGCGAAGATGGCCCATCGGCAATTTAGTTGGATATTTGTGTACACCTGATGCATATCGAAATAAGCCATCGAAATTGGAGGAAGAGTCACTGATATTTGTGGTGAAGCCCCCAAGAGGAACATGAAAACCCGGTCATCAATGCACTAGCAGAATACAGAATGCGATGGACAGTGCGGCCATGACGAAAGATGGTCGATCACAATACCATTGTGAGAATTGTAACGAAGTTGGACATAATAGACTAACTTGCGAAAACCCACCTTCTACTGATTGGTACTTTTATATATTGATCTTTATATGTAAAGTAACTTGTTTTTTACTTTGCTTGAACGTGATATTAACTATTGGTTTCTTTGTAGATATTATGGATCCAGGACCGATTGATCCCTCCATCATCACAGAGCAGAACTCGCATAGATCTGATGGCATATGAAACAAAGAGGTATGTGCATATTCATTACCTTTTTAATTTTGGATATTACATGTAGTTAACTACTTTTCAGACTGTAAATAACTTTTCATGTGTATTAGGATCCCGGGTGCATTAAATACACTGAGCACTGGTGCAACATATGACATTGGGCGGTTGATGCACGCTTGTTGCCGTACATAGAGATGGCAGGATTTGGGCAGTTCATACGAGAGTATATAAGGATTTATAGGGCTCTTATAATTGCCCTAATTGAGAGATGGCGGAGGGAGACCCAAACCTTCCACTTACATTTGGGAGAGATGACTATTACGTTACAAGATGTAATCGTCCTATTTGGGTTGCACATTGATGGCATAGTGGTGAATTGCACGACTTTGGGCATTGGTTGGAATGTGGTATATAAGCACCTTCTTGGACGGGCATCTCCACGTGATGCATTAAAAGGAGGAACTCGGGTGAGCCTTTTGTGGTTGAGACAGCTCTTCAGTCTCCTCCTGGAGGATGCCAAAGAGATAGATATCGAGCAACATGCGCAAGCATATTTACTCAAGATGCTTGGTTGCACCATATTTGCCGATAGCAACATCAACCATGTGCATCCCATCTATCTCATCTTGTTAGAGGATTTGAGGTACAGTATGCATGGGCAGTGCCACGCTTGCCTACATGTACAAAGAGTTGAGAAAAACTTGCCAACCCAGCACATTAGGGATTTTCGGTTGTGTCATCCTCATCCATGTAAACCATCAATAATCTTTGGCTACTCTATTTATGTTAGATGCCTATGTGGCAAACAACTATGGTCGTGGAAGAGATTGCATGTTGGACATCCAAACATTCAGAGCACTACACAAGATGGTTTTTCTTTGTTAGGAGTTAGGTATGTGTTGTGTTCCGATTGGAACACAAGCGGTACCAAGATTCAAGCAAGGGAAAGGAAAGAAAAATGGACGAAGGAAGAAGAAGATATTTTCTTTTTGCATAACCTCCAAAGGAGGAAGGAGATTCCCTTATAGGGGAGGGCATGACTCACTAGGAAGCCGTGCCAGCTGGTGGGCCACATGAATTGCACGGCTTTGGGCATTGACTGGAATGTGGTATATGAGCACCTTCTTGGACGGGTACCTCCACTTAATGCATTAAAAGGAGGAATCTAGGTGTGCTTTTTTGGTTGAGACAACACTTCAGTCGCCTTCAGAAGGATGCACAAAGATAAACATCAAGCAACATGCACGAGCATGTTTACTGCATATGCTTGGTTGCACCATATTTGCCAATAGGAGCAGCAGCAGCCATGTGCACCCCATCTATCTCATCTTATTAGAGGATTTTTACTCCATGAGACAGTATGCATGGGGAGTGCCACCCTTGCCTACCTGTACAGAGAGTTGGGAAAAGTTTGCCAACCCAGCACATTAAGGATTTTAGGGTGTGTCACCCTCATCCAAGTAAACCATCAATAATCTTTGACTACTCTATTTACCATAAGTATAACACATTTGATTCATGTTGGATGTTTGTGTCAAATAGCTATGGTCGTGGGAGAGATTGCATGTTGGATGTCCAAACATTCAGAGCATTCCACTATATGGTTTTTCTCTGTTAGGAGTTAGGTATGTGTTGTGTTCTGATTGGAACACAAGCGGTACCAAGATTCAAGCAAGGGAAAGGGAAGAAAAAAGGACGAAGGAATAAGAAGATATTTTCTTTTTGCATAACCTCCAAAGGAGGAAGGAGGCTCCCTTATAAGGGAGGGCACGGCTCCCTAGGAAGCCTTGCCAGCTGGTGAACCACATGCCAACTGGCTGGACATCAGCTGGTCCGTTACACCCGAATCTCATTCCCTCCTACATTACATCTTATTGAATCCTAAAAGGAAAATATTGAAAAGTAAAGTAAACTCTAACATAGTAAACCTTAAGAATGGAAAGTAATACAAGTCGGGATAGACCCTGCCTATGAACTATCTTACACAACACTCCACCATGCAACTTTTTTGCCTTGTCCTCAAGGTGACCAAGTAGGAAAGCGCTCCAGAAACTCATATTCAAGCATCCAAGTGGCATCCTCAAGAGATCGACCCTGCCAAGCCACGAGTATCCCAATGACAGTGCGACCAAAACATAGAGGGGGGCAATATGGTTGATATGCACCCGTCGCTTATCAACCATAGAGGCGGAGGTGGGGCGCTAGAGAAAAGGGTCGAATCCCCAACAAAGCAATGGAGGCGAGAGACAAGAAAGACCGGATGCACGAATGAGCCAGTGGGCAATGCCAAGCCATTGGCCATGTGTCCAATGTGCTCGACAATGGAATAGGGGCCGTGGTAACGGGGTGCTAACTTAGTATGCTCGGTTTTAAACAAAGTGGTCCAGCGCTAAGGAATCACCGAAACATAAACAAGGTCATCCACTTGAAACTCCTGATCGGAATGCTTTTTGTCATACTGTAACACCCAAAAATTCTGTAAGTTTACCAAAACTGCTATTTTAGGAAACTGTTCTAAAATAGGAAAGTTTTGCTGCCTATTTTGAAATCTTTTAATCTGGTGTGTCGAATTAGTTTTGTGATGCTTAAAAGAGTGGAATTAATAAACCTATTAGGCAGTACACCAGGGCACGAGGACTAGTCCTGGCGCTGAGGCTGGCTTGGCGCCAAGGGCTGAGTGCACCTGACGGCAAGAGTGGGGACCAGGCGCCAGGGTATGAGATCAGTGTGTAGAGACTCATTTGAGTATTTTGAGTTATTAAATTGAGTTAGTGATGTGGTACAAGAGTTGTGCAGTATTTTTCAGCAAACATCATTCGCGGGACATCGGTGCCATCCGTCTGTGTGCCACGCACCAAGCGCAGGAACATCTGAGAACTAGAGCCACGTGGACACAACGGGGCACTGTGCATGTGGTTGGCATGTTTTAGATTTGGTTAGGGGAGAGAGAATTAAGGAGAAGAGGGAATTTTGAATTAATTGCAAATCCGGTTTAATTTGGACTATTTTCGAAAAATTCCTAATTAAGGAAAATTATGCTAATTAATGGGATTATTTTGCCAAATGAGGTGGAATGAAATTAGTTAATGGCATGATTGAGATCTTGCCAATTGAGAATCAATTAGGAAGAGATTTTGGGTTGGTTATGGAAACCTAGTTAACTAATTTAATGCTCTAATTAATGGGAATTGTAATCGATTTGATTGAGATCTATCTCATCCCTGACGTGGATTCCTTCCTTATGAAGTCAAATCTTGGCCATAAATTGGGTAGCAATCAATGGTGAGAGATTGAAATCTAATTTGGAAATTACCTTAAATATGGTGTAACCGATAGAGGAGATTTGAAGCTCCTTAATTGTAGGAAATCCTAACTAATTGAGGAGTTAATTGGGGAAATTAGAGTAATTAGTGGGATTGTAATTGAACGTGATTAATGAGAGAATCATGGCGGTTACAAGGCTAATTTATTGGCACGTCTTGATTTAGAAAGAGATCTTAGATTGATTTTTCAAATTAGGGGATTACAACCCTATTTTGAGTAAGATATTGATTTGATTTAAATCCCTACTAAAAAGAGATTTGTAACCGATCTAAATCAAGGGAAATCACGTCCTTGGATGGATTAGTAATCAACAGTGAGGATTTAATGTAATCACCTATGCATCTCCTATTTAAACCCGCATGAGAGGAGGCCGTCAAAGACTTTTGGATGCCCTTGGGATGTGTGCCAGCCTTGGAGCGAGCAGCCAACCTTATCTCATTTTGTTCTAAAGGTTCTACATCAGTTTGTGCACTCGTTCGTGGAGATTTCACGAAGAAAAGGGGTAATACGCGTAGAATCGAATAACGCGCAAAGAGTATCGGTTCCACCAAGAGGTAGGATGCTCTTTTTCCCACAAAATTTTATATCTTAATTACATCTTATGATTATATATGCTTCATGATTGAGTTATATTCATGTGGAAGTTATATGCATGAATTTCAGTTCATATTCCATGATTATATTGATACGTGTTTGAGATATTGCACGTGACCCTGTGTTTACTTCGATCCGTCATCCGATCTAGCACTTAGATGACATCCCTGATTTGATTAATATATAAAGTTGTGATCTTTATCAATCTTTGGAGGCTTTTATAATCTGTCAAATTGGATTATTCACTTCTTTTATTCGTTATACATCGATATTGAGATAAATCCGTTTAATCTCATTTCATCCACCATAATCCTTGATTATTCCATGAAATTGCTATTGATTTGTTGATGTTTCTATATGATCACGACCCTGACGTAGTAAGCCAGGATTGTGGAGTTATGTCTCAGTTGATTAAAGAAATTTTGTGTCCATTATTAATTGTCCATTTCAATGTTCGAGTCATTGGTAACCCTTGGGACATTACTATAACGAGAAGTGTAAAACTCTTTATCTAATGAAGTAATCTGATAATTCCATACCTTCTTGGTTCTATAAAGAACATAAGTAACTTGTAATCAGCACTGATAAGTGTAATTAATTAGTTAATTAGACTGAATTTAACAATTGAGTAAAGTATATGATGATATTTGCTCTCGGCTAGGACTGTTCCTGCACCGACGAGCAGTGATCAGAAAATAATAAATAAATATAAACAACTCAGAAAATTATGATTCTGGTTGGGTTAGAAACTAGACACTTAAGATTATATGGGATAAAAATTTCAGAAAAGGATTCAGGCTCTGTAGTCAGTGATCGCTGATGGAAATTGGCTGTTATGTACTAGACAGATTACTGTAATTCATATTAAAACCCTAATTCGGTTTACTACTATACATTATAAGTATATATATATATATTATAATGATCTGATTTCTATAATGTAAGACTTTGGGTACAGTAATATTAGATTATGAATATAAGTGGTGAGTTAAGGATTACTGCCCGAAAATTACTTGTCCCATGTGTCCGAGTTCTTGAGCGGCCTTTTGTCCAAAAAATTCTATCACAGATTCAGCACCTTGTGCACTATTGTTGACCAATTTCTGATAATGAGAACCTTCTATTCTGATTCAAGGGGATTGTCATATCTAGGGCTAGGTACGGTGATGCGATTCAGTGTTCCGATTCTTGATGAATCATAATTGGAGTCATCCATTGTTGTATCATTCTAAAGACTTTGAGTACTCGTATGTGAGTTAATTCAGATTGTATTTCTTGAGTACTCCTATGTGAGTCAATCCATATTGCTACATTACTCCTTTGTGAGTCAGATTTTGGAAGATTGATGTTTGGGTCTCTAGATGAGAGAACCCTGGTTAATTCTAGATTGATTCAGTTCCATGTAAATTATTTCTCCACTATGAGTTGATGAATGCTCTTAGATTGGAATCATAGTATGCTCACAAGCCATTGCTAGATCCTTTGTGATCTCAGATGATATATGAACCTATGTAGTTCAGTCGATGATGGCAACGCATGCGCTTTAGACTGTATGATATTACGGAAGGTCTGCAGTCTCAGCCCATTGTGCCCGTAAGCACCGATGGGGCCAGCATCCCTAGACGCATGGCCGGGTTCCTCTGTAGAACCTCTAGGATGATCTGGTATTGATGTCCATAGGGGAAGTGGACTGAACAGAGAGCAGAAATTGTTATCTCCGACACTATGTATGTTTGGAGTCAGTATTCATTATTATTTCCTCCCAACACTCTATACGTTTGGGATCTGAGTTAATGTTTATTTATTCTCGACCGTTGATGGTCTTTGATGATGATTATTGTCCAGGTAAGTGAACTCCGTATTTGCTCAACCTGATCTTTCTAAACATGTCTTTATACCATGTTGTCAACATTTCCTTTATTATTATTTTGTTGTGGGTTTTTCTTGGCTCCTACTGGGTATTTCTTTCGAAATACTCATGCATCTCTCGATGCAGGATTCAAAGTGGAAAGGAACTAACAAGGTACGTGTGAAGGAGCTTGATGCTAGAAAGTTGATAGAAGTGGATCTATTCCTTGTTTTTAAATTTTCTTGTTCGTAAGAGAACTGATCAGCGTGTGTGCTGAATTTAAATTTGATGTTTGATGATTTGTTGACTGGATTATTGTAATAGTGTAGTTTGTTTTATTATTTAAGATTTTTGAATAACAGAAATTGGTTAAGCATTCTGGAATGAGATCGTTATGTGTTGAGTATTCAGTCGCGGCCCGGGTTTCAGCCTCATGACCTTAACTGAGTTAGTGCTTTCGCGCATTATTCGAGGTTGTGAAATTCGGGGCGTGACACATACACTTGCTTCATGCAATTTTGCGCGAAGGCCAAGTTAAGTTTGAGCTGCCTGATAACCTCATCCCGAATCTGTAACATATAATCAACCTTGGCCATAGAAGAGCGGTGGGGGACATATGATAAAACGGTAGGGGGAGGACGGCCATATACCACTTCAAACGGAGTGAACCCAGCCTAATAAAGGAAGGAGCTGAAGCCATATAGGCCATGTTATATGACCATTTTGCCCAAGGAAGGAGCTGAAGCCACCGATGGGGCTGATCCGCTACAAAGCATCATAAGTATTGTTCCATACAGCAGTTAACCACCTCAGTTTGACCGTCTAACTCTGGGTGATACACAGTGCTCATATGAAGCTCAGTGCCTTGGAGTGTGAAGAACTCTCGACAAAATTGAGAGATGAAGATCCAATCCCTATCGGAGACAATGGTACGAGGAATGCCATGCAACTTCGCTATCTCACGAACATAGAGCTCAGCTATAGTTTTGGCGGTGAACCGATGACCCAGAGCACAAAAATACGCATACTTCGACAAACGATCCATGATATCTACAAAATATTCATATTTTTATATACCTTTCTACCTATATGTTAGTGGTAATTTTAGTTGAAGTAAGGATAATTAATGGTGATTGATGTTAGGTGAGTAATTAGAAGTTTAATAAATAAATGCACTTAATTGATTAATTTAGATGTGTTAATTGGATTTATATTTTATTATACATTTAAGTTATATTTAACCTTATTTATGCAGGTTTTAAGAGTCCAAATGCAGATCGTCAAAAGTGAATGAGCGTCAAACTGTTTCTGTGAAGAGATTGAAGATCTGATGGATGGAGTCGCTATAACGGGTTTTAGCCCAATGAAAAGAGAAAAGACCAGTTCAGGGAAAGAAAAGAAAAAAAGAAGAACCCGAGCCGAAGCTCGGGCATCTGTTCCAGTCGAGCAGAACTCAAGAAATGGGAAAACCAGCGAATCACGGCAGCCGCCGTGGATCAGGGAGCTTAGGGAGGTTGCTGGCCGCCCATGGGTCACGACGGCAGAGCCTGCCGATCGATTGACGGCGATGGAGAAGGCGATGGCGGACTCTGGCGGCCATGGGCGAAGAAAACTCAAAGATTGATCACGGCGGCTGACAGAGGTTGACGAACGACGGCGAGTGGGCTAACGTCAGTGAAGGTCGATAGAGAAGCTTGAAGAGCATTGAAGGCGATGTCCGTGGAAAAGTCGGATATGACAGAGAAGGAAAAACGGGACTTTTGTGTCCACAAAGGACTCTTTCAAAACAGTCATGCTCGGATAGGAGACTCTTTCGATCTACCTATAAAAATAGCAAAAGATCAAAGCACAGATGAGGGACTGGTAAAAAAATAGAGTGGAAGGGATTTTGGGACTAATTTCGGAGTACTGTTCATTGCTACAGTACCATGGCTGGTCGGGAGAGACACAACTGCCTATAAATCCATCGAAATAGGCTATTTCTTTCTCTATTTTTACGTCTAGCTAAACTTTTATCAGGGCTACGATGAAGCCCTAGACTTGCATTATTACTTTTAGTTGCTTCATTTAATGAAGTTGTTATGATTTTCTTTCATCTATGCTTAATGTTGATTCCATGATTTCTCATCTAGTGCTTGATCATAGACTTGTATGATTATGAATAAAATCTAATCTTAATAATTCCTGTGTCTAACTAAGGATGACGATTGTATTAATTCTATGCCCGACCAAGAATAGAATTGGCTACATTAATTTATAGTGAATGAACTTTTCGTGTTCGACCAAAGAACGTGTAGTGCATTCATTAGTAATTTATGTGTCCGACCAAGAACACGAGTTATTGTGTCATATTAATTTGTGAGAAATAATAATTGAGAGTAGTAATAGCATGTTTAGTGGTGGATTCATTGCCTTGGTATTCTCATAAATTTGGTTTCTTATTAAAGTTTATTCCTTTAGTTCGTTAAATCATTACAATTTCAATATCTTCATTAGAATTAGTTAAATCAAAACAAGTCCTTTGGGTTTGACCTCGTTTCCACTAGACTATAATCAGTCTCGTGCAATTGCGAGTAAAGTAGTTAAAATTCATAACAATCAATCCACAACCACCAATATCACTGATTTGCCCTGCACCACTGGCAAGGCCTCCACAAAATCCATAGACACATCTTCCCAAACCTGATCTGGAATAGGAAGGGGCTGAAGTTGCGGGTGACGTAGTGGCCGCCTTGGCACACTGATAGACGTCACAAGCAGCAACATAGTCCTGAACCGCCTTCTGAAGTTCTTGTCTTAAGAAGCTCTAACCGACCTGCTTATATGTCTGGAAAGAACCCTTGTGGCCAGCAAATGGTGTATCATGAAAGTGAGAAAGAATGCGCCGTCAGAGGTCAATGGCATCTGGCACTAAGTCGCCCTTTCCAGAAGAGATCTGAGTGCAGACGAGCAACCAACTCACCAGCAGATGAATCCACTAAATAAGCTCACCGTAGATCTAGAACGAATGGGTAAGAGGGTATATAGAGCGCTAAGGAAGAACCCTCAGAAGGGTGGCGAGAGAGGGCATCCGCCACGTTGTTTTCGCCCCCTTCTTGTACACCATGTCATAATCATACCCCAAAAGCTTGCTGATCCACTGCTGCTAAGCCGGAGTTGAAACCCCCTGCTCGAGGAACAATTTTGAAGGCCTATGGTCTGTGCATATGAGAAAACGGCGATCGAGCAAGTAAGGGCACCATTTGTTGACAGCATGCACTATGGCGAGCATCTCCTTCTCATAGGCTCACAGAGTTAGGGAACATCCGAAAAGCATTTTGCTGAAGACGGCAATAGGTCATTCCTTCTAAAGTAAGACGACACCAAGATCGGAATCTGACGCATCTGTCAGTGAAGGATCAACACTTAAGCGGTAGCCATGGCCTGCTACTTGAGAAGTACAGTGAGGGGACTCGCAATCAAACCATACTTATTAATGAAGTGTTGATAATACCCTGTGAGTCCAAGAAATCCGCGGAGTACCCGTACACAAGTGAGGATTGGCCATGAAAGCATAGTAGTCACCATCGAAGGGTCAGTTGCAACCCCCTCACAAGAGATAATATGGCCAAGGTACTCCACCTATTCACTGTCAAATGAGCACTTCGAACGCTTAAGGAATAATGAATTAGTTCGTAAAATAGAGAAAATGGACCTGAGGTCCACCCATGATGTACTCTAGATCAAAATGTTATCAAAGAAGACTAAGATGAATTGGCGGAGGAAAGGGCGGAACAGATCATTCATGAGGCTCTAGAAGGTGGCAGGTGCATTGGTCAACCCAAACAGCATGACCAAGAACTCAAAATGTCTATCATGAGTGCGAAAGGCCAACGTATGAATGTTAGTGGTCTGCATTCGGATTTGATGATAACCCGAACGGAGATCAAGTTTGTTGAAGACGGTAGCTTTGGCCAACTCGTCAAGTAACTCCTCAATCACCGGAATATGATATTTATCCTTGACGGTGATGGCATTAAATACCTTGTAGTCCACACAGAATCGCTAAGTCCCTTCCTTCCGGACAAGTAATACTGGACAAGAGAAAAAACTAGTGCTCAAATGGATGATACCTGTCTAGAGCATGTCTGACACCAATCGCTCAATCTCAGCCTTCTGTATGTGAGGATAATGGTAAGGGCAGACATTAGCGAGCGAAACACCTGGAATGATAGGAATTTGATGGTCATGGCGTCACACTGGCAGAAGCCCCTTAGGCTCAGCCAATATGTCCTCATGAGCCGCCAAAAGGGTAAGCAGATCCTTCGGAAGACTATCCTGGTGCACGTCCAATGCTGCACACTGTTGGAGGAAGAATCCTTGAGGTGCAAATCTAAAGAGTGAGATCACCGATTGGGTGGACTGCAAGGAGCACGACTGCGAACCCTGGATGCGCACCCGCTGCCCTAGCACCTAAAAGTCCATGATCATGTCGCAAAAATTCCACACCACATTGACAGGTTCCTATAGCCACTGGACTCCCAACACCATGTCCGCCCCCTTCATGGCCACCAAGAATAAGTCAGTGGTGAAGGTATGGCCCTGAATAGATAATGTAGTATGCGCATACATCTCAACGCTCCGAAGATGCTTACCATCGCCAATCAAGACATCGAATGGCTTGGAATCTGACACATTCCATTCCAGTCATTGTGCCACCTTATCATTGATGAAATTGTGGGAGGATCCATTGTCGATTAGGATGACCACCTGTTGCTGCTTGAGGTAACCTTGGACGCGCATGGTACGAAGGGTAAAGGCTCTGGAGAAGGCATGCACAGAAATCTCCTGCAGCACATTGTCATAAGGAGGCAGTGCATCTAGGGAAGAGAAAAGATCCTTCATGTCAGCTTCCTCGACGAGCAAGCTGCCTCAGAAGGAGCAACGATGGCCGGGCATGAACTTCTCATCACATTTAAAGCACAAGCCCGTAGAGTGCCTCTCATCCATTTGGGCAGGAGTGAGGCAACGGATGGGAGGGGCAACAAGGGTGGAGGGCTGGTTGGTTTGGCTAGTGGTAAGCCTGGAGCTGAGAGAGAGGATGGCGCTCAGCTAGTTGGATGGCGTGGAGAAGGGCCAATCTGCCTCCCTGTCGCTGCCGGGCAAGTTTTCCCTCTTCAATCCGTGCATGACGCACTACTTCTCGCATCAAGTGCAATGGAAGTGGCGCATCTCATCCGAAATTTCAGGTTTGAGACCCCTCTTGAAGGTCCCTACTAAGGCCGCCATCGACCAATCAGAAAGATGGTTGGCAATCTTTATGAATTCGGAATAATAAGCTCGCACTGTGGTAGTCTGGCGCAAGGTGGAGAGCATCTCGTTAAAGTCCTTGAACTCATTGGGACCAAATTGGGACGCAAAGTTCGTCAGTGACAAAGGGCCAAGTCTGGAAGCGGACCTCCTTCTCAAAGCTCTGGAACAATACGGAGGCATCGTTGTCTAAGTGAAAGGCGACTATGCACAATCGTTCACCCCTCATAGAGTGTTCGTTGGTAGGCGAAGAACTTCTCCGCCTTGTAAAGCCATTTCCATCGGATCTTCGTATCCATTATAGCATGGGAACTGAAGGCGAGCCAAACATGGCTCGACCCAACCCCGAGGTCCTCCACGAGACGAGGAGTACTACTCCTAGTCTTCCTCAAACTCATGGGACATGTTTCAGTGATTCGATGTCATTGAGGCATTTAACCAAACATCTGGGAGGCCTTGTGTGTCCAAGCGTGCACATCCCTCTTCCTCGGGCCGATCAAAGGTGCCAAAGCGGACAGAATGGAGGAGGGTGCACATCTTTCTCAAACGATGCTTGAAGGCCGGAAATGCGAGAGACAAGGGGCTGGAAGAGCTCGCCCATCTCAGCATGGGCTGTATGCGGGTTTGGTCAAGAGGGGCGCTGCAGGGGCTGTCTGAAGTTGTGCAACTGACTTGGTGAGTTGCTAAATTTAGGTGGTCATTGCTTCGAACATGGAGATCATAACGACATTAGCTACGTTGGCCACTAGTTTGGGGTTGTCCCTCCACTTTCTCCTTCTCTTTCTCGGGCTGCATCTCTGGGGCCGTGGTTAGCTGCTTGCCACGCCCCTTGGCAAATCGTTGAGGCTTTGATACCAATGTTATATTCCGATTAGAACACAAGCGGTACCAAACTTCAAGAAAGGGAAAGGGAAGAAAAAAGGACGAAGGAAGAAGAAGAAGAAGATATTTTCTTTTTGCATAACCTCCAAAGGAGGAAGGAGACTTCCTTATAAGGGAGGGCGCGACTCCCTAGGAAGCCGTGCTAGCTAGTGGGGCCACATGCCAACTGACTGGCCATCAGCTAGTCCGTTACACCTGAATCCTATTCCCTCCCACATTACAGCTTGTTGAATCGTAAAAGAAAAATACTGAAAAGTAAAGTAAACAATACACATAGTAAGTCTTAAGAATGGAAAGTAAGGTAGGTCGGGATAGACTCTGCCCTTGAGCTGGCGTACACAACACTCCACCACGCTCCGCTTTGGCCTGGTCCTCAAGGAGACCAAGTAGGAAAGCACTCCGAAACTCATCTTCAAGCATCCAAGTGGCGTTCTCAAGAGACTGACCCCGCCAAGCCACGAGTATCTAAATGACAATACGGCCAGAACGATGCACCCGTCGCTTATCAACCATAGAGGCAGACGTGAGTACATCAGACATGTTGAAATGATGCCTTTCTATTTAGGAGAGAGGTGTTGGTTTAAGTGACTCCTTTTGGATGAAGTTAAAAGAAAGGCCACGGAGCGCCAGCACCTAAAAAAAGCTGGGATGACACTATGCTGCCTAAAAATATTTGGAATGACAGTATGCTACCCAAATGCTAGTTTATTTTTTCTTCTCCACCTTTCGTCAAAAATTAACTATCCTCATTTAAAAATAAAAAATGAACGGATTTTAGTTTCATTTTGGTTTCCTGAGAAGGATAGGTACTTTTAAATGGAGGGGGCACTTGATTAAATCTCCCTTGACCACAAACCTGATAAAGTCAATCTGCGAGTTTCGAGAGAAAATGGTGAACATATTGGACATGCCCGGATCGACGGTACGGGCATCGAAGTCTGCAACAGTGTTTTAAAAAATTGAACCGGCCAGTTCATCTCGAACCAGTCGGTTTCTCGAGCTGGGTCGACTCGGTTGATTGACTCAGTCGACCTAGTTTGGCCGAGAACTGTTGGTTTTTGGTCCGGGTCAGCCTGGGTTTTATAACCCCCCACATCCCACATCCAACTTCCCTCCCCCTCTTCCCCTCCTACCGTGCCCTCGCCCCATGCCGCCACGATTGCCATGGGAGCCAAGCCACGAATATCTCTCGACAATACGGCCAGAACGATGCACTCGTCGCTTATCAACCATAGAGGCAAATGTGAGTACATCGAACATGTTGACATGATGCCTTTCTATTTAGGAGAGAGGCGTTGGTTTAAGTGACGCCTTTTAGATCAAGATAAAAGAAAGGCCGCGGAGGGCCAACACCTAAAAAAAGCTGGGATGACACTATGCTACCTAAAAATATTTGGAACGACACTATGCTACCCAAATGCTAGTTTATTTTTCTTCTCCACCTTTCATCCAAAATTAACTATCCCCATAAAAAAGTAAAAAACGAACGGATTTTAGTTCATTTTCGTTTCCTGAGTAGGATATTGATCGTTTAAATATAAAACCCCTGCAAGTGCACAAGGTAATTGTACTACAGTGAGTATAAAAAGGGTTGTCAAACCTCAGGAACGGATTAATATTTTACCAAATTCAAGAGAAAGAAAAGTTGCAATTTGGTTTAATCTAAGAAAGTAATAAATTTTAACTACTTAAAATGAGTTTAACTAATATTGAGAAGTACCAAAGCAGATAATCCACCACTAGACATGCAATTACTACTCTCAATTATTATTACACTCAAATTGAGATGATACGGTAACTTGTGTTCATGGTCAGACACACAAATCACAATGAATTCACTCACGTTCTTGGTCGGACATGAGAGTTCATCCACTATAAATTATTGTAGTTAATTCTATCCTTTGTCGGGCATAGAATTATCATTTCGGCTAATGATTCTATCCTTGGTCGGGCATAGAATTATCATTTGGGCTAATGATCCTATCCTTGGTCGGGCATAGAATTAACACCAGCCTACATTTAGCTAAGCACTGGAATTAAAAAGATCTAATTTTATGCATATCAATCAAGTCTATGGTCAGGCACTCAAAAGAAACTCATGAAATAACATTAAGCATGAATCATATCAACTGTATTAAATAAAACAATCAAGAGTAATAAAACAAATCTAGGGCTTCATCTACGCCTTGGACGCGAATTTAGCCGGCCATCGGATGAGGAGAACGCTGTTGATTTGTCGGAGTCATTTTACACTATTCACTGAAAACACTATTCACTATGCACTGTTCACAACTGTAGCAAATCACTGTTTACGCGATCGGGTTACTGTTCATCATCCCCTCCGATTAGCCGCCGGTACTGTAGCAGTTGGAACTTTACTGTAGCAAAGTGAAAGTCCTCCAAAGCTCTGCCTTTCTCTTCCCTTTTCTCCTAGGGCCTTCTCCCTTCTCTTCTGGCTCCTCTTCTGGCAGAAACAGCACTGGAATCGTCTGCTTTTCCGACGAGAAACCGTCTCTATCCAAGCTCTGAAATTTCTCCCGCCAGGTGTCCTCTTCTCGGCCAAAAGCTTGGTTTTTATAGGCGATTGAAACTTCAAATCCAACTCTTAGTTGATTCCCAGTTCATGTTGTATTCGAATCGAGATCAAATCCGGCAATTTTCAATTTTAACACGTCTGTATTTTTTTTTTCGAATGGTTTCCTGATTGAGCACAGCTTTGTTCCGCCACTCGTCGATCCCGCTATCTGTTGTTGTTTTAATTAGTCTCCTAATTTTACTCGCAAGTGTACGAATCGTGTTTGGAGTATAGTCGCACAATTCTTACGAGGTCGAACCCATAGGGACTTGTGTAGCGGAAATCTAATCGAACCCTAACTAAACCCTTGACTAAACTATGAAACTTGTAGAAATTGATTAACTAACTAACGACTAATTAAAATCAATTAACGGAATAAAAATCTAAACTTTATCAAATTGACAAAATACTAAGGCTTTGGAATCGGCATGCAATAAATTGTAGAGAACCCTAACCCTTCAATCATTTATCATTCTCCAAATACTCATAACAATCTAGAATCCTATTCACGTTGTTTACGGAAGATTTTACTTTAATGCACAATTACTCATATAAAAATCACGTCCTTCATGCTATTTAAATTAACAGCTCAAATTACTAGATGTATCCACTTACGAGTAAATCACAACTAGTATCCGATTTGTTATTTAATCAATTAAAATAAGCATGCATTGACAATAGTAATTCCAAATCATAGCAAAAACATGATTAATGCTATATCCGAAACTAACTACGCAATTAACACAAGGAACGCATAATCAATTAACGCACAATTCTATAATAAAAATATCAACTTTCATGAAAAAGGGATTCCCTACAATTACTACAGCCTCATCCTAACCTTAGCAATTAATCTAGCCAACCATATTAAATATAACACATGCATAATTCATAAAATTCATCTCCATTAACAATAGCATTCACTTACAAAAAAAAAATGATGAGGTAAAACTGAAATACACCGTACTGTTCTTTCTCTTCTCAGTCGACTGTCCAGCAATAGTCGTGACAAACTCGATCTTCCAATCAACACCAACACAGTAGCAGATGAAATCCAAAGTAAAAAGAGAAAACTGAAACTAGTTTTGGAACTGGAAAAAAAACTTTTCTGATCGTCTCTCTCGCTCTGGTCGGATGCTCTCTTGCGCTGCGACTCCTCCGTTTTTATACAGAGAACTGCCCTTTTTTTCTTTCTCAAATCAGAACCCCCAATCTCGTCAGAAAAATCCTACCTTCGGTGTGCTTTCCAAATCCGTCGATTTGCATCTCGATTCACATTCAATTCCGTCCAATTGCAAAGAAAAAAATCCAATTTTGAACACGCAATACAGAGCCCAAAACATAAGTCTTTCCTTTCTGAGACCTTCCAAATCAGTCACCGATTCGGCTCTGTTCTGGCCCTCAGTCTGCCGCTTCCTCTTCCGTCTCCGTCGAGTGCTCTTGCCGTCGACAGCCGGAATCCAGCCGTCATCGTCTCCTCCTCAGCTCGAACCTCCATTGCCGCCATCCATGGCCGCCATCGGCCTCTCGAGCTTCACCAGAACCCAGCCGCCTCGCCTTCTTGCTGCCGTCGCCGGAACCCAGGGCCATAGCCGCCGATCTTCACCGCCTCAGGCCGCCGTGATCGAAGGACTCCACCGCCGAGCAGTTCCTCTGTTTCAGGAAGACACCCGAGCCCCGACTGAACAGAACACCCGAGCCCCACTCGGGTTTTGTTTTTATTTTTTATTTTATTTTTTTCATTAAACCGGACCATTGAACCGGTTCGGATTTTCTTTCTTTTCTTTTTTTTTTTCTTTTACTCTCTTAAAACCCGTTGTATCATCCTTATCCGCTAGATCGAATCTGAATGGCTCTGTATTCTAATTCCATGCCCGTCTTCTCTTGACTGACTCATCAACGGATCAGATCTTTTCTGCGAGTGATATCAGCTCCTGGGTCCGTCTAATGGCTTCACTTTTGGCTGTTCAACAGTACGAGCATGCGAACCTATACAAAATAAAACATGTCCCAAATTAGATGCACCAAATATTTATAAAAGTACGGAACAGTGTTAAATTGAGCAAATTAGAGAGCCTTATTTGATTAATCCTAATTACTTAGAAAATTACCAAAATTCACTTTATTCCTCGTTTTAATTAGAAAACATGACTAACAAATAGGTAAAAGGGCATATAAAAATGTGTATTTTTCATGCTTAACAAATACCCCCAAACCTAGATTTTGCTAGTCCTCAAGCAAAACACAAAAGAAAAAATAATAAAACTACTCAAAAATAAATGCCACTGTCGTAGGGAATCACGATTGCATTTAGCATATGCAACAAGCCTTTTAAACCCCCAGGTGTCCCTGGCTGGACGAGTGAAGTCTCGTGAGGGTTTGCAGCCATGCTACCCACAAACATGTATTTATAAAATTAACCTTACTCTTTATCTAAATGAGAAATAAGTCAACTAAACACTTCAAAACACAAAACCTATTATCCCTTCAAATACACACTGCAATACTTAAGAAAACTAACCACACGTACTTGCATTTATAATCAACTGGAATATAGAAGCGCTCAAGTAAGTGGTTTTATTCTACACCTTCATCTTGGAAATTTCTGCTCAATATGATATAGCATGATACTTTAAATAATAGAAAGTGTAGAACATTGTAGCAATACACTCTAAATCTCTGTTTCATACAGATCCAGTGTTACCCATTAACCAAAGAACATCAGAATCTACATGGCCATCGTAATCTTTAGGTTCATGATAGCACAGATGCTTGCGCGCCTCCTTCGGGTCCAACATTCTAGATTTGAGAGGATAATACACCATAGACTCTTTTTTTTCATTAGGACTGTGTAAGGCCTGACTTCAAGATGCTTAGGTTTAGCAATGACTCAGCCCAATGACTCCCATCCAGTTGGCTTAGGGCATTAGGTTTTAAGATGAACCGCTTCGGACCTGAGCATCAGCCTAAGTTAATCCTATAATAGTCAAGCAGCCCCTTTTCTTTATTTTCGTTTCCATTTTTTTTTTCATTTTCAGCATATATATTTTCAAGCACATCTTTATTCTGTCCAGGCTGTATTATACTCTCAACCTATTTCCGGTTCCAAGCCCTTGCCATAGCCAAGTAAATGGTCTATCATGATCTTTTAAGCTCAACAGATAACCACACATCATCCAATGACTCTGACTAAAGACATCCCACTGAAGATTAATATTCAACAAATCTCTAGAAGGTATTACTTTATGTAACTGGTGTGTGTGAGTGAATTTTATTAGCTCAAGTACTTGATCCAAGAGGATTGTAACAGAATGCTATTTCTCAGTTAAGTGTCTCTATCCTCCAGTATACTTACTCACACTTCCAATGTAAATTAATCTCTTAAAAATTGAAGTATGCATCACGAAGGGATAAACTACCAAAACCTATAAAAATACTAACAAACAACCTAAAATCTAATTTAAATTTTTTTTTTTTTTACAAAATTCAAAACAAACAAGAAAATAACTTAAGATATCCTAAACAAATATCTTCCTATACCCCCAAACCTGCATGAAACATTGTCCTCAATGTAAAAGAGATATGAAATAAGTACTGAGGAAAATAAATAGACGAGGGAAGGAAAGATAGTACCTGCACTCCACTGAAACGCTATAGTATCTAGCAAAATGAAAAGAACAAGTGAAGCACAAGAATAACATAAGAAAAATAAGCACAAAAATAAAAATTCTAAAAACTTGGGTTGCCTCCCAGTAGCGCTAAGTTTTACGTCTTCAGCCAGACACAGCTATTAATTCATTCATTAATGGATGATGCAGATTCTACCAAGGATTTAGCGTGAGACCACAGAGAATAAAAATATGACCAAATGACATCTCTCAAATTGCAAATTAATGTTCCCAGTCTTCTCTTCAATGTCTCCCACCTAGACTCTCTGGGGAACAAAAACGAATATGAAATGGGAACAACATTGACAGCAGCTATGGGCCCCTGAAGATCAAGCTCATCTATGGGTGAGTCATCCATAGTCCCCGCTAACTGATGTGGTAGTAATGGTGCCCAAGGATAGACGACTGGTATATCTAAGTCTGGACTCAGTGGATGTTCATTCACTACTTCTTCTAACTGTGCAGGCATCACCCATAAGTGTAAGAATATGGCAGCCATCTAGATATCCTGTGAGAATCATAAACCTAAAAATGTGAGTGATAAATAGTGAAAAATAAAGCACACAAAGAAAACTAAACCCACGAGGCACAAAACAAATTACTGCAACGTTAGTCATTATAAGTCGGGTCTGCCAGACTCAATTCATCAATCTGAGGTTGCTGTTGTCACGCCCCGGAATCCCATACCTCGATCGGAGTGCGGAAGCCAATCAATGATATACACTTGGAGGTAGAGAATCTCGGGCGCGAGACCGAACAGTCGATTTCACCACCAATTACGATCATCTCAAAAGGATGTGTAATCGGTCATGCCCATCATCAGTGCAATACAAATACAAACATTAATGAATACTATGAAATGAAATTTACTTAATAATGATAATCCATTTAAGAAAATCAAAATAAAATAAACCTATAAATCTATGGCACACAATTGCCATTAAATGTCATAAGCATCAAATAAGCAAAGTAAATAATAAAAAGCTCTAAATCTTCACGGCTCCTGCAACCGCTTCACTACTGCAACTTCCAGATCTCAAATTCCATTTGCGCCTGCATTAGAGGATGCATGAGTATTTCATAGAAACACTCAGTAGGATGTAAAAACCCACTGAACTAAAACAACAGTATGAATAGGATAAGAATAACAAAGGTTTATGAATATGCCGCAACATCTGGACTAAACCAAGGATTTATACACCTGAAAGGTTAGTCGATAATAATTCCAACTTGCAAGTAGGGAAAACAACAATAAGGCTCCTACTACACATATGAGTAAGGAGAGAATGATAATCATTTCAAATGGCTCCACACATCTAAGTGAAAGGAGTTTACAATTTCTGCTCGCTGAACCGATCACTCGCAAGTGACTATACCAGAACCACCCTAGGGGTCCTCTTTTTGGAACCCTGCCATGCGTCTAGGATGCTGGCCCCACCAGTGCTTACAGACACGATGGGCGGAGACTGAAGACCTTCCGTAATGTCAACAATCTAACGTACGTATTTTGCCTCCTTTCGGGCAGTATGGAACCGCAATCCCATAAATATTAGTGACCCCGCAAGATCAAGCAATGGCATAATTTGAGCATACTATGAATCCACTTCCGGAGAGAGTCCCGCAAGACCTCTAGTGGAGGAATCAATCAAATAATCGTGATGAATAATATTTCAAAGGAATAGAGGTAGCAACGCTCTAACAATATAAGGTATTAATCACCGGAATAAACTCTCATACGGAGTATAAATAAGAATGTCACACAAGAGAATAACATAATCCATACATACGTTCATGCTCAGCCCTAGATGGAAATTCTTATAGGTCTTATCGTAATATATAAATCAGAGACAAGGTATTAGTGAGTCCTAGATGATTTGGATTCCAAATGGAACCTCAAACCGACACAAACGCTTTATCTTCAAATACACGGTTACGGTTTTCTTGACATAAGTATTACCCCATTTATCATATTAACCATAACCCAACCTTACTGTGATAATCATAAGAACATAGTCTAGTAATAGTTACTAACACGTCATACCATCTTCACATCATATTAAGTGGTTTTACTTAAGTACTTAGTATTTTCACTTAGTTTCTGCTGACTATCTTATATACAATAGTTCCCTTCCGGCGGCTCCCAGACGCTGTACAGTTAAGATTATCTTCTGAAATTTTTACTGAGAGTACCCTTATGAGTCTAGTTTTCTAACCCCACCATCTTTATATTTTTATGATATCATATGAATTAGTTATGAATTATTTTACTGCCGACTGTCAGCACAGAAAACAGTTCTGGCCGAAAGTGAGACACATGATTAAACTTTGATTATCTTATTCCGTACCACTCATAGATGATAATATACTCATGATAGATGATAGTACTCCCTCCTAGATCAATTTACAGATCCTAGAATTAACTAGAGTTACCAAAAGATTCCTCTTTTATCATGTTTCTTCCCATACCAACACATCCTTAGACCATAATGTCTTTCAATTAAGACAATTTAAGTAAGACAATCATTAAGGCATAAACTTATTCATTAGAACTGATAATCAATGCAATATCAGAACTTCTATCTTCTGTAAAAATTAATAAAGCATCCAACTTTGATGTGATTTACCATCTAGACATGAAGCATGAAGGCATATATACATGTATTGCAATACTTATGGAAAACAAGACATAAATCATTAATCCCGCAAGATTCAAAGCAATACTCCAAGGAAATCAGTAAGAACACTCATCATATGATGTGAGAAAAGAATAAGAAGAGAGGGAAAAAACCATCCTACTCTTTATCACCAAAAGACGTCGCCTTTCTACGCGATGTTTCGTCTCCTCCGCTTCCTTCAAAGCTCCCGATCCAAGCTCTTGAGCAATTCCACTAGAAGAGGTCTTCTAAGAGAGGGATGAACGTGGGAAGGAGAGGAGAAAAGCCTCTGGACGTTCTAGGGTTTAGTTTTCAAAAGCACAAGCCTAGTCTCTATGGGTTTATATAGAGTTTTAGAAGATCTTTGCCCAAACCAATTCTACCATATCTTGGACACTTTTCACCAATGGAAGAGTCCCTAAATCACCCTAGGAACGTGCAATACAAGTCTAGTTAGGATATGGCCTCTTTCCCAATCAAATCCGTCTCAAAATAAGTTAGGATTTCGCCAAACCGCAACTGGCGATCGATCGTCCAATACGGCGATCGATCGTCCTGCGCTGTTTACCAACTGCGCGATGGCGCCGATCGTAGCTGATCGAAGCCGATCGATCGTGTTCCATATGCCGATCGATCGTTTTAGTGCGATCGATCGCATCTGCGGGTGTATTTATTCAATTTCCCTTATCTTTTTACCCCGAACTCCAAATCACACAAAATTGGTGGTGTTGAAAAGCTCTTCTCACCAACTTAAATTTGCACATGGCACAATACGATCAATTCAAACGTTAAGAGGGTTAAATTTCAGTTTTAAGATACTTACTAATTTTCCGGATGTTACATCCTCCCCTCCTAAAAAGAACATTTCGTCCTCGAAATGCCGACTCTCAATCTTCAAAAAGGTAAGGGTAGGATTTCCTCATCTCTCTTTCCGTTTCCCAAGTCATTTCCTCTGCCAACTGGTTTTGCCACAAAACTTTCACCAAAGGAATAGTCTTTCTTCTAAGTACTTGATCCTTTCGGTCCAATATCTTCACATGTTTTACCGGAAATGTCAAATCTGCTTCTAACTCCATCGTTGTGAAATCCAAAACATGTGATGAGTCTGACACATATTTCCTCAGCATAGAAATATGGAAAGTATTATGTACTTCATCCAATTGTGGCGGTAACGCCAACCGATATGCAACTGGCCCAACTCGCTCCAAAATTTCAAATGGTCCAACAAACCTCGGACTCAGCTTTCCTTTCTTACCAAACCTCATAATTCCTTTTGAAGGTGATACTTTCAGAAATACATGGTCTCCTACTTGAAATTCTAACTCTCTTCGCCTGTTGTCAGCGTAATTCTTTTGGCGACTCTGAGCCGTTTGTAATCTCTGTCTGATCTGTCTTACCTTTTCTGCACAGTATTGCACTAATTCTGATCTCAGCACTTGGTTCTCTCCAACGTCTGTCCAACATGTAGGGGATCTACATGGTCTTCCATATAGTGCTTCAAATGGTGCCATTCCGATACTCGAATGATAACTGTTATTATAAGCAAACTCTATCAATGGTAAATGATCATCCCAATTACCTTTCCAGTCAATCGCACAGACTCTTAGCATGTCCTCCAAGGTTTGAATCGTACATTCTGATTGTCCATCACTCTGTGGATGAAATGCTGTACTAAAATTTAACTTGGTTCCCAACGCCTCTTGTATACTCTTCCATGTTCTCGATGTAAAACGAGGGTCTCAGTCAGACACAATAGATAACGGCGTACCGTGTAGTCTAACAATTTCTCTTATGTATAATTCTGCCAAGCTTTCCGGGTTTTGTTTCCATCTAATCGGAATAAAGTGTGCTGACTTTGTGAGTCGATCCACTATAACCCAAATCGCATCTCGTTGTCTCTGAGTCTTTGGCAATGCCACAACAAAATCCATCGTCACATGCTCCCATTTCCACTGTGGAATCTCCAATGGTTGCAACATTCCCGCTGGTCTTTGATGTTCAGCTTTTACTTGTTGACAAGTCAAGCATCTAGATACAAACTTGCCAATATCTCTTTTCATCCCATTCCACCAAACTGTCCTCTTTAAATCTTGATACATCTTCGTACCTCCAGGATGAATGTTAAACTGAGAGTGATGTGCTTCACGCAGAATTTCCTGTCTTAATTCCATGTCTTTAGGTACTACCAATCTTCCTCGGAATCGAATACTTCCGTCTGCTCCTTTTTCAAAATCCGTCCTGTCCAATAATTTCTGTATCTGCGGGTTCTCTTTTTGCGCTTCAAGGATTTTATCAACCACCACTGATCTTATAGAAAGATTCCCAATGAATGATATCCTCCTTGAATTCGGCCATCCCAAATGACATTCTCCCATTTTCTGCATCAGTTTCCACTCTTGTACTAACAAGTGAGCAACTATCCCAGTCTTTCTGCTTAATGCATCTGCTACCACATTCGCCTTGTCTGGATGGTAATGAATGGAAAAATCATAATCCTTCAAGTATTCTAGCCATCTTCTCTGTCTCATATTCAGATCCTTCTGGGAAAAGATATACTTCAAACTTTTGTGATCTGTGTATACTTCAAAAGTTTCTCCATACAAATAATGTCTCCAAATCTTTAAAGCAAAAACTACTGCTGCTAATTCCAGGTCATGTGTTGGGTAATTCTGCTCATGAATTTTCAATTGCCTCGACGCATACGCCACAACATGTCTGTGTTGCATTAGTACACACCCGAGTCCACTCTTCGAAGCATCACTGTATATAACGAATCCTCCAGTTCCCGACGGTAAAGTCAAGATCGGTGCCGATGTTAATCTCTTCTTCAATTCCTTGAAACTTTTATCACATTCATCGTTCCATATAAACTTTACTCCCTTTCTGGTCAACTTCGTCATTGGCAAAGCTAGGCTTGAAAATCCTTCAATGAATCTTCTATAGTAACCTGCCAATCCCAAGAAACTTCGAATCTCCGTCACATTCTTTGGTTGTTCCCATTCTAACACTGCCTCTACCTTCGTTGGATCGACTGATACTCCATCTTCTGATATGACATGTCCAAGAAAATTCACCTTGTTCAACCAAAATTCACACTTATTCAGCTTAGCATATAATTGATTATCCTTCAATATCTGTAACACAAGAGTCAAGTGAGTTCTGTGTTCTTCCCAACTTGCTGAATACACCAGAATATCGTCCACAAAGACTCACAATCCGGTCCAATAAGTCCACAAAAATTCTGTTCATCATGTCCATAAATGCTGCTGGCGCATTAGTCAAACCAAAAGGAATCACCAGGAATTCGTAGTGTCCATACCTGGTCCTGAATGCTGTCTTGGATATATCCTCCTCCCTGATCCTTAACTGATGGTATCCAGATCTCAAATCAATCCTCGAAAATACTTTTGCTGATTGCAACTGATCAAACAAATCATCTATTCTAGGCAAAGGATATTTATTCTTCACCGTGACTTGGTTCAGCATACGATAGTCGATACACAATCTCATCGACCCATCTTTCTTCTTTACAAATAATACTGGTGCGCCCCAAGGGGAAACATTAGGCCGTATGAACCTCTTATCCAACAACTCTTGTAACTGCACCTTCAATTCTTTCAACTCAGTTGGCGCCATTCTATATGGTGCTTTTGAAATAGGTGCTGTTCCCGGTATCAATTCAATCGAAAAATCAATTTCTCTCTTTGGTGGCAAACCAGGTAACTCATCAGGAAAGACTTCGGGAAAATCCCTCACTACCTCAATATCCTCAACTCTCGGGGTAGGCATCTCAACAGGTGTCACATTTGCTAAATAGGCTCTACAACCTTTAGCCAACAATTTCTGAGCTTTAACAGCTGATATCAAACAATCTCCTTTTCTATCCCGGATTCCCTGAAACAGTAGTTCTTTCTCTCCAGGAATTTTAAAATAAACTCTCTTTTTAGTACAATCCACTAGTGCATTATATTTTGATAACCAATCCATTCCCAAGATTACATCAAAATCACACATATCAATCAGCACAAGATTAGCAAGCAAAATTCTATCTTCTATCAGCACAGGAGAGTTTTCAATATATTCGGTTGCTATAACCGAATCTCCCATAGGAGTAGAAATCACCAAATCATCACTCAGTCTAGACAATGATTTATCTAGACTTAAAGCAAACACCGAAGAAATAAAAGATCGCGACGCTCCCGGGTCAATTAACACTCTAGCAAAACGATTGAGGATAAGAAGAGTACCTTCAATAACCTCATCTGAACCACGCGCATCTTCGGATGACAGAGCAAAAATTCTTGCTTGAGTCTTCTTATTCATATCAGCCCCGGTCTTCTTTCCACGATTAGGGCAATTAGGAGAGATATGCCCAACCTCATTGCACACGTAGCATCTTCGGGGATCCGTAGGGCACGGCTTTCCTTTATGCGAATCCTGTCCACAAATCCTGCAACGACCTCCATTCATATTACCACTGTCATTGCCTCGAAACTGTTGACGTGATGCACCGTTCATCCGGTTCTGTTGCTGCTGCCTTTGCTGCTTAAATGGTCGCTGATTCCCCCGATTAACATTATTGTTAAAACGCTTCTCCCCAGAACGTTTCAGTTTATTCTCCTGAGTTTTGACCTGATTGGTCCTCCTCTCCAAGGTTCTTTTAAAATCATCCTCCAAAATGGAAGCTAGCTCGACCGCCTTTGCTACAGTCGTTGGTTGAGAAACTAACACCCTCGACCTTATGCCGTCCTTCAGCCCATCCACAAAACGTTGCGCTTTAATCAATTCATTAGGGCAAGCATTAGTAGCAAATCGTTGAAGTTGTTCAAACTTCGTCTCATACTGAAGCACAGTCAACGATCCTTGCACTAACTCCAAGAATTCTTTCTCCTTGCGTCGCTGAATATGGGAAGGAAAGTACTTGACGTTGAACACCTCCTTAAATTCTTCCCAAGAAATCTCCTGATTCGCAGTAAAATTGTTGCGCTCGGCGGACTCCCACCAAAATACCGCCTCACCAACAAACAGGAAGGTAGCATAAATCACCCGATCAGCCTCAGGTACCTTCATACCCTTGAACAGCCGCTCCACTTCAACTAACCAACGCTCAGCCTTTTCTGGGTCATCCTCACCAGAAAACTGAGGTCCAGCCCTCTTAAATCGTTCAAGTGTGGGCGCCTTAGCATTACTATTACTACTTCCACCATTTCGCAATTCAGCCGCCAATTGCCTAACCATATCAGA
Organism: Houttuynia cordata; assembly: GCA_039654745.1. Lineage (NCBI taxonomy): Eukaryota > Viridiplantae > Streptophyta > Magnoliopsida > Piperales > Saururaceae > Houttuynia > Houttuynia cordata. The sequence goes on along the minus strand of CM077504.1, from coordinate 53,667,134 downwards.
CATATTCTGACTGGCTCCCTCATCCTGTGAAGGATTAGGGTTCACATTGGTTCGACGTCCACGATTTCCAGAGTTCACCATTCTCGCGTATCTACAGTCAAAGAAAGGAGATGAATTAGAAATCTTACATATAGCTCAATTTGTAATTCACCTCTCATTCCTTTGACTCCTAGCATCGCTCACACAAAACACAAAACATGCAAAAATGAAACAATCACAAGGCAAGCATTAAAGCAAATAATTCTTTTATTCATTAATAAGAAGATTCCTACACTGAGATCCCTTATAAATCAGGGTTTTTATTACAAAAGATTTTTGAAACTAAAAACTATCCTAACTCTTTCTCTTAACCATCCTTCCTACGCTCTTGCCTTCAGAGGTAATCATCCAGTATGTCTAAAGCTAACCAAGTTGGTGCAAGCCTCAAATGCGTATGCCACAGAATTTCCCACATCGTCATGTATGGCCATCTGTAACCCAAAGATTTAAACATATGGTACAGAGTGTCAGACAATGCAGTATCATTCTTGGCCCGAACATAGACAGGGTGCCTTCTCACAATCTTGGCCTCTACCATCACAAATATAGAAGGAGATCCATCGTAAAATGCTATTTCAATCTCTTCTTGTTCATATCCTTCAATCTCCATTCCTGGCATATAGTCCAAATAAGGATCCCACTCTGGGTCGTCTATAGGCAAGGGTTCTACATCAGCCACTGGGTTCTGGACTTCCTCTATGTCAATCTGTAATGGGTCATCTTCGGTTCCACTCCCTATGTCTTTCTTTTTCCAGTCCTCAAGCCACTGCCTAACGGCTTCCTGCTTGTCTTTCTCATAGATCCTACCGCTTCTTGTTCTAGCCATTTAAACCTACACAAGAAATGTCATCATTAGTCTTCTAAAATAAGGTTTCAGGTTCGATCTATGAATCTACTCTCACATAGTAAGTTCCACTAGGTACCCCCTTTTACTTACTATCAGGTTCAACTATTTCATTTCATAATTCAGCAATGTCCGTACTGTATTAGACTGAGTTTGAGGGCTCCGATACCACGCTGTCACGCCCCGGAATCCCATACCTCGATCGGAGTGCGGAAGCCAATCAATGATATACACTTGGAGGTAGAGAATCTCGGGCGCGAGACCGAACAATCGATTTCACCACCAATTACGATCATCTCAAAAGGATGTGTAATCGGTCATGCCCATCATCAGTGCAATACAAATACAAACATTAATGAATACTATGAAATGAAATTTACTTAATAATGATAATCCATTTAAGAAAGTCAAAATAAAATAAACCTATAAATCTATGGCACACAATTGCCATTAAATGTCATAAGCATCAAATAAGCAAAGCAAATAATAAAAAGCTCTAAATCTTCACGGCTCCTGCAACCGCTTCACTACTGCAACTTCCTGATCTCAAATTCCATTTGCGCCTGCATCAGAGGATGCATGAGTCTTTCATAGAAACACTCAATAGGATGTAAAAACCCACTGAACTAAAACAACAGTATGAATAGGATAAGAATAACAAAGGTTTATGAATATGCCGCAACATCTGGACTAAACCAAGGATTTATACACCTGAAAGGTTAGTCGATAATAATTCCAACTTGCAAGTAGGGAAAATAACAATAAGGCTCCTACTACACATATGAGTAAGGAGAGAATGATAATCATTTCAAATGGCTCCAGACATCTAAGTGAAAGGAGTTTACAATTTCTGCTCGCTGAACCGATCACCCGCAAGTGACTATACCAGAACCACCCTAGGGGTCCTCTTTTTGGAACCCTGCCATGCGTCTAGGATGCTGGCCCCACCAGTGCTTACGGACACGATGGGCGGAGACTGAAGACCTTCCGTAATGTCAACAATCTAACGTACGTATTTTGCCTCCTTTCGGGCAGTATGGAACCGCAATCCCATAAATATTAGTGACCCCGCAAGATCAAGCAATGGCATAATTTGAGCATACTATGAATCCACTTCCGGAGAGAGTCCCGCAAGACCTCTAGTGGAGGAATCAATCAAATAATCGTGATGAATAATATTTCAAAGGAATAGAGGTAGCAACGCTCTAACAATAAAAGGTATTAATCACCGGAATAGACTCTCATACGGAGTATAAATAAGAATGTCACACAAGAGAATAACACAATCCATACATACGTTCATGCTCAGCCCTAGATGGAAATTCTTATAGGTCTTATCGTAATATATAAATCAGAGACAAGGTATTAGTGAGTCCTAGATGATTTGGATTCCAAATGGAACCTCAAACCGACACAAACGCTTTATCTTCAAATACACAGTTACGGTTTTCTTGACATAAGTATTACCCCATTTATCATATTAACCATAACCCAACCTTACTGTGATAATCATAAGAACATAGTCTAGTAATAGTTACTAACACGTCATACCATCTTCACATCATATTAAGTGGTTTTACTTAAGTACTTAGTATTTTCACTTAGTTTCTGCTCACTGTCTTATATACAATAGTTCCCTTCCGGAGGCTCCCAGACTCTGTACAGTTAAGATTATCTTCTGAAAGTTTTACTGAGAGTACCCTTATGAGTCTAGTTTCTAACCCCACCATTTTTATATTTTTATGATATCATATGAATTAGTTATGAATTATTTACTGCCGACTGTCAGCACAGAAACAGTTCTGGCCGAAAGTGAGACACATGATTAAACTTTGATTATCTTATTCCGTACCACTCATAGATGATAATATACTCATGATAGATGATAGTACTCCCCTCCTAGATCAATTACAGATCCTAGAATTAACTAGAGTTACCAAAAGATTCCTCTTTTATCATGTTTCTTCCCATACAACACATCCTTAGACCATAATGTCTTTCAATTAAGACAATTTAAGTAAGACAATCATTAAGGCATAAACTTATTCATTAGACATGATAATCAATGCAATATCAGAACTTCTATCTTCTGTAAAATTAATAAAGCATCCAACTTTGATGTGATTTACCATCTAGACATGAAGCATGAAGGCATATATGCATGTATTGCAATACTTATGGAAACAAGACATAAATCATTAATCCCGCAAGATTCAAAGCAATACTCCAAGGAAATCAGTAAGAACACTCATCATATGATGTGAGAAAAGAATAATAAGAGAGGGAAAAACCATCCTACTCTTTATCACCAAAAGACGTCGCCTTTCTACGCGATGTTCGTCTCCTCCGCTTCCTTCAAAGCTCCCGATCCAAGCTCTTGAGCAATTCCCACTAGAAGAGGTCTTCTAAGAGAGGGATGAACGTGGGAAGGAGAGGAGAAAAGCCTCTGGACGTTCTAGGGTTTAGTTTTCAAAAGCACAAGCCTAGTCTCTATGGGTTTATATAGAGTTTTAGAAGATCTTTGCCCAAACCAATTCTACCATATCTTGGACACTTTCCACCAATGGAAGAGTCCCTAAATCACCCTAGGAACGTGCAATACAAGTCTAGTTAGGATATGGCCTCTTTCCCAATCAAATCCGTCTCAAAATAAGTTAGGATTTCGCCAAACCGCAACTGGCGATCGATCGTCCAATACGGCGATCGATCGTTTTGCGCTGTTTACCAACTGCGCGATGGCGCCGATCGTAGCCGATCGAAGCCGATCTATCGTGTTCCATATGCCGATCGATCGTTTTAGTGCGATCGATCGCATCTGTGGGTGTATTTATTCAATTTCCCTTATCTTTTTACCCCGAACTCCAAATCACACAAAATTGGTGGCGTTGAAAAGCTCTTCTCACCAACTTAAATTTGCAAATGGCACAATACGATCAATTCAAACGTTAAGAGGGTTAAATTTCAGTTTTAAGATACTTACTAATTTTCCGGATGTTACAGCTGCAATTCCAAGAATGGTTTAAGACGATGACCATTGACTTTGAATATATCACCATTCTTTGGGTTTTCTATTTCAACTGCTCCATGAGGATAAACAACACTAACTAGAAAAGGTCCTGTCCATCGAGACTTCAATTTACCCGGAAACAGATGTAAACGAGAATTGTATAAAAGAACTTTCTGCCCCGATGTAAAAGATTTTCGCAGAATATTTTGATCATGAACCTTTTTCATGCGATCCTTGTATGATTTTGCACACTCATAAGCATCATTACGAAGCTCATCCAACTCATTCAATTGCAGTTTCCTTTGAATTCCTGCTCTATTTAAATCAAAATTCAGGTGCTTAATTGCCCAATAAGCTTTATGCTCAATTTCAACAGGAAGATGACAAGCTTTCCCATAAACAATACGGTATGGAGACATTCCAATGGGAGTTTTGAATGCAGTACGGTAAGCCCACAAAGCATCGGTGAGTCTCAGTGACCAATCTTTGCGATTAGGATTGACTGTCTTTTCTAAAATGTGCTTAATCTCCCTATTAGAAATCTCAACTTGACCACTTGTCTGGGGATGGTATGGGGTAGCAATTTTGTGGGTTATGCCATATTTCTTCATTAACTGTTCAAAAACCCTATTACAGAAATGTTTTCCCCCATCACTTATTATAGCACGAGGAGAACCAAAATGTGCAAAAATATTGTCTTTTAAGAATTGGACCACCACTTTGTGGTCATTGGTTTTGCATGCTACGGCCTCTACCCATTTAGAGACATAGTCTACCCCCACAAGGATATAAAGATTGCCAAAAGAGTTAGGAAAAGGTCCCATGAAGTCAATGCCCCATACATCAAAAAGGTCTATAATAAGGATTGGGGTTAAAGGCATCATGTTACGGCGTGAAAGTGCTCCTAACTTCTGACATCTTTCACATGCTGAACAATAAGCATGACAGTCTTTGAAAATAGTAGGCCAATAAAATCCACACTGCAAAATCTTTGCAGCAGTCTTTTTAGAACTAAAATGGCCCCCACATGCTTGATCATGACAAAAAGAAATGATGCTTTGTTGATCATGTTCAAGAATACATCTCCTAATAATCTGATCAGGACAATACTTGAACAAGTATGGATCATCCCAAAAGAAATACTTAACTCTGGACAAAAATTTGGACCTATCTTGCGAAGACCAATGAGGTGGAATTTGTTCAGTTACCAGATAATTAACTATGTCCGCAAACCAAGGCAACTGGGACATTGCAAGTAATTGCTCATCAGGAAAAGATTCAGTTATGGGCAATGATTCATCAGTAAAATCAACTATCAACCTAGATAAGTGGTCGGCTACAATATTTTCGGAACCTTTCTTATCCCGAATTTCAATATCAAATTCCTGTAGCAATAATATCCATCGGAGAAGACGAGGTTTAGCATCTTTTTTAGATAAAAGATACTTCAATGCAGCATGATCCGAATAGATATAGACCTTCGATCCCAATAAATAAGACCGAAACTTATCTAGAGCAAAGACTACTGCCAGCAACTCTTTTTCAGTTGTAGAATAATTAAGTTGAGCATCATTCAATGTTTTACTGGCATAGTAAATCACATGGGGAAGTTTATTAATTCGCTGCCCCAACACAGCACCAATAGCATAATCAGAGGCATCGCACATTATCTCAAAAGGTAGGCTCCAATCAGGTGGCCGAATAATAGGTGCAGATGTTAACTCTGATTTGAGTTTCTGAAAGGCATTATTACAAGCATCATCAAAGACAAAAGGTGTATCTTTTGCAAGAAGATTACACAAGGGTCTAGAAATTTTACTAAAGTCTTTAATGAATCTTCTGTAAAATCCAGCATGGCCTAAAAATGATCTGATTTCTTTCACAGTTCGTGGTGGTGGAAGATGTGAAATCAAATCAACTTTAGCTTTATCAACTTCAATGCCTTTATTAGATATAATGTGCCCAAGAACAATTCCTTCTTGAACCATAAAATGAGATTTCTCCCAGTTAAGTACCAGATTCTTCTCTTTACACCTTTGAAAGGTAGCAGGTGCATTGCATAGGCCAAACGGCATGCGACGGTAGGCAAAGGTACCAAAAGGACACGTGAAAGTGGTCTTTTCTTGGTCTTCAGGGGCTATGGGAATTTGGTTATAACCAGAATAACCATCAAGGAAGCAATAATATTCATGTCCCGCTAACCTTTCCAGCATTTGGTCAATGAAAGGAAGGGAAAAATGATCTTTTCTTGTCAAAGCATTCAACTTCCTATAATCAATACAGACACGCCAACCCGTTTGAACTCGAGTTGGCACTAACTCATCAGCATCATTTTTCACTACAGTTATGCCAGACTTTTTCGGTACAACTTGAACAGGACTTACCCATTTACTATCAGAAATTGGGTAGATAACTCCTACATCTAAAACCTTAAGGATTTCAGCTCGAACAACTTCTTGCATTACAGGGTTAAGACACCTTTGGGATTCACGAGAAGGCTTGGCATCATCCTCCAAATGAATTCTATGCATAACAATAGAAGGACTGATGCCTTTAATATCTGCAATGGTCCACCCTATGGCTTCTTTGTGCTTTACAAGAACATCAAGTAGTTTACGCTCTTGAGCCACATCTAGGTCCGATGCAATAATGACAGGTAAGGACTCAGCAAGACCTAAATAAGCATATTTCAGAGTATCAGGCAATGGTTTCAGGTCTAATTTAGGTGGCTCAACACTAGATGGAACTACTGGTGATGATGATAAGGCAAGAGGCTCCACTTTTGGTTGCCACCGTTCAGTACTCATCAGAGGTACAGACTCAAGCAATGAGTTTACTTGTTCAATTGACGGATCGATATCAAATTCACAACCAAAATGTGTTAAGCATGCCTCTAAAGGATCTTGGGAATGTGTTTGAAGAAATGTTTCATGGACAAGTATTTCAATCAAGTTTATTTCATTCACATCATCCATGTCAGGTGGTTGTTTACTGATGTCAAAGATGTTCAATTCCACCTTCATATTCCCAAACGAAATTTGCATCACTCCATTTCTGCAATTAATGATAGCATTAGATGTAGCTAGAAATGGACGACCCAAAATGACAGGTATTTGCCCACTTATGTTTGGAACAGGCTGAGTATCAAGGACAACAAAGTTCACAGGGAAATAAAATGTATCAACCTTTATCAAAACATCCTCAACAACACCTCGAGGAATTTTAACCGAACGGTCAGCTAATTGAAGTGTCATTGTCGTGGGTTTTAGCTCTCCCAGACCTAATTGCACATACACAGAGTAGGGCAATAAATTCACACTTGCCCCCAGATCTAACAAGGCTCGCTCAATCTGATGTTTCCCTATCATGCACGAAATTGTGGGACAACCAGGGTCCTTATATTTGATAGGAAATTTACATTGAATGACAGAGCTGACTTGTTCTGTTAGAAATGCCTTTTTAGGAACATTATTTTTCTTTTTGACAGAGACTAGATCTTTCAAAAATTTTGCATATGAAGGCACTTGTTGGATTGCATCTAGAAAAGGAATGTTTATTTGCACTTGTTTAAACACTTCTAGAATATCTCCATATTGTGCACCTTTTTTAGGATTGACTAGTCTTTGTGGATAAGGTGCCCTAGGTACAAAATTCCTAGGTGGAGAATCACTGTCGACAGTTGGAGAAGAATCTTTAGTCGCTATTTCAGTCTTAGTGTTCTCACATTCTTTTTCAGACATTTCAATTTTATTATCAATTTGCTTTCCAGACCTAAGGGTAATAACTGATTGAACATGTTCCTCATTCTGTGAAGAATTAGAGCTACTACCAATGGAGAATTGGCCCTTCTGGTTAGGCACAGGTTGACTAGGAAATCTCCCTCTCTCTCTTTCTGCTAGTTGAGTAGCCAATTGACCAACTTGAGTCTCTAACTTAACAATTGCTTGAGTATTCATGTGTGTAGAGTTCTTCATCTCAAGCATAGCTTGGTTAGTTGACTGGATAACTTGGCTTGTGGATTGGATGAAAGATTTGAGAGTGTCCTCTAACGAGGATTGTTTTTGAGTAAGGGATGGAGATTGAGTGACAGATTGTTGATATTGGGTAGGAGGTTGAGACAAGGCTGGATAAGGTGGGTTGCTCTGCCTAAACTGATTATGCATGGGTTGCATAGGCTGCCTGATCTATACATGAAATATGCATTTTATTATCTCCTAAAACTTATGTTTATGCTAGTGTTTGATTAGAATAACTACTACTTTAATATAGTTTTTAGTTTTGTAGGAAATGAGAGCAAAGATACAAAAATGAAGAGAAAACGGACTTCAATGGTCAAATTATCGTAACTCCATGTACAAATATCGGATTGGACTGATTCAAGTCTCACGTTAAAGTTCAAGAAGTCAGCTTTCCAACGCCACCAACCACGCGAAATTCGGAGTTTGGAGCAAAAAGTTATAGCCATTTGAAGATTCCGGACAGTAAAAACGATCGATCAGACACCAACGCGATCGATCGTATCTACTGGAATTTTTGGACTCGCGCAAAGTTTTAAAGACAGTAAAAACGATCGATCGGCTTCGTCCGGCATCGTTCGCCATACGATCGATCGGAAGCAATTAACAAAGGAAAACAGCTTCGTTCGGCTACGTTCGTAAAACGATCGATCGGGCTATGAAGGCGATCGATCGGTGCATACGGAAAACGCAATTTAACCCTATTTTGACTCGGATTTGGAAGGGGATTTGAGGGCTTTCCTTCACCCCTATATATATGCCTTAAGGGAGAACGTATGGGGTATGCAAGAATAGAGTTTTGAGTTCTTTTGGAGTTCTTGGAGGCTAGAGCAAAAGAAGAAGAAGAAGAAGAAGATGAAGAACTTGTTGATGGATTCTCTTCCCATGCTTGGCTAGACTCTCTTCCAAGGCGTAGATGAAACCCAACTGATTGGTTGTATTGTTTCTTTCTCTCATATTATGTTTTTATTCTAGTTGGTGTATGAATCTTTGTTATGCAATAAAAGTTAATTCATTAGAGTTTATTCTTTGTACTCGAGAGAGACAAGAGTGGATCTTTGTGGATTTCAATCTGAAAGAGCACTTGCGTGTCCGAGAGGAACGTAAGGGCTATGAAGTGTTCCATATTAATAAAGTCTCATTGGTTTATACTCGAGAGAGATAGATCACAGTTCCATGTTTTAATAGATTTATGTGTTACATCCGAGAGGAGGGCACTATAATTTGAATTGACAAGTGTATGTCCGAGAGGAATACACTAGCCAACTGGAAATCTGAATTCAAAAGAGAGAGAGAGACGATACACTAGTCTATTGTGGTGAATTCAAAGCCTTGGTACTTCTCCTATTGATAAATCTCAGCTTAGTTTAGTCAAAGTTCATTGTTTTTCTCTAGATTAATTAAAAACTGCTGCTTTTCTCTTGAATTTGGTAGAATATTAATCCGTCCCTGAGGTTCGACAACCCTTTCCATACTCACCGTAGTACAATTGCCTTGTGCACTTGCAAGGGTTTATATTTAAACGATCAAGTTTTTGGCGCCGTTGCCGGGGACGGCACAATAGTTTACTAAATTCTTAGCATAGTTAGTGTTAGAGTAGTTTAGTTTCCTTTAGACTTCTATTTAGTAGCTTAATTGCTTTCTTCTTCTTTTTTGCAGGATTAAGAGAGGACGCTGATTTTCGTCATCGTTGGAAGGGCCATCCCTTCCCACTGTTTGCACTCTCTTAACCCTCTTTTAGAATAAATTTGGGTGCTTGGTGTTTTCCTTTTCTTTGTGGGATTGCATGACGTGCTAGTTGCCGCTATTAGGTTGCTAGTTGTCGCTATCTAGGGTTGATGTTTGCTAGTTGTCGCTATTAGGACTGCACAGGTTTTGTTTGATTTTATTTGTGCATGCATGGTCGTCGTTCCCTGAACCCCGACTTAGCCTTTGACCCTGATCCTGAGCGACTCTACAGAATTTTGAGAACTCCTAGACAATCAATTCCTGAAATCCAACATATGGCGAACAACATGAACCTCGGGGATGGTACTGGTCTAAACCAGAATCCATTAATCCCCCATGCCCGAACCCTGCAAGATTACTACCGTCCAACAGCCTACACCTCCCCTTCCTGTATCCTACTACCTGCTACCGTGGCCAATTTTGAAATCAAGCCAAACATCATCCAAATGCTGCCCACTTATCACGGCCAACTTAATGAGAATCCTTATAGGCATCTCCAAAATTTCTTGGAGGTTAACACCACATTCAAACTCACATTATCGGATGACCAGGTGCGTCTTAGACTTTTCCCATTCACTTTAAAAGACAGGGCCAAGGAATAGCTATACTCCCTTGCACACAACTCTATTTCTACTTGGGAGGAATTACAAGCTGAATTCCTAAAGAAGTATTTTCCTGTGGGGCAGACTAATAAGATCCGCAACGAAATCATTACTTTTACCCAGCAACTAAATGAGCAATTCCATGAGAGTTGGGAAAGAATGAAATCCCTCCTCCGATTCTGTCCCCACCATGATGTGCCCAAGTGGCAGCTAGTGCAGCGATTTCATGAGGGTGTGTGCGATCAGCACAAGACCCTGATTGATGCCTCCTGTGGAGGCACATTCATGAAAAAAACCCCTGATGATGCCTGGGACCTACTAGAGGACCTAAGTGAAAATTCTCTACATAGTGCTACTCTCTACAGAACTGAAGGCCATCTGCCGGGTAGGAGTGCCTCAAGGGGAGGCATGTATGATGTTAAGCCCACCAACAGTCTAGAACACCAAGTGGCATCACTGACCGAGAGATTTGACCGTTTTTTCTCACAGCTCCCTTCTCAGACCCCTATCTCTCACGATGCCTGTGCCATCTGTGCCAGCCCCATGCACACTGTAGTTGACTGCCCTTCAGCTTCCCAGTATCCTGATCTTGTACAGGAGCAAGCCAACTTTGCACAAGGCTACCCTAGAGCTAATAACCCCTATTCAAATACCTACAACCCGGGGTGGCGAAATCATCCCAATTTCGCCTGGAAACAACCTAACCAGGGGACCACTTTCAATCAGGCCCCAAGACCCGAAATCCAACACCCAACTCAGCCTTACCAACCAGCCACCAATCCTCCCTTTGGCCAAACCAATAAGAAGCCATCCTTTTAAGATCAGATGAGCCAGTTGCTGGCCACTCAATCTACCCTCCTCTCAGCTTTTAATGCGATGGAAGCCAAAGTGGATGCCAAGATAGAAACTAAACACAGAGAGCTGACAGGTGAGCTAAGAACCCAGGCCCAGCTTGTCCATTCCCATACACAATCCATTGCCAAAATAGAAACCCAATTAGGACAGTTGGCCCAATCTATGAACCGTAGGGAAGTAGGAACCTTGCCCAGCCAACCACAGCAGAACCCTAGAGGCCAGTTCGCCGTTGAAGGTTCCCATTATCCAAATGAGCAGGTGCAAGCTGTTACGACCCTAAGAAATGGAAAACAAGTTGACAATCAGGTTAGGGACCCAACCATTGCGAGTGAGGACACTCCCCTTGAGAAACAGAACCAACCCACTCCTACTATGTCTGATCCTGTTAGTCTTCCACCACAGAAGGATGTCCCAGCTGAGCCCACCAATGAAAAATCCTATATTCCTAGGGCTCCTTTTCCTCAATGCCTCAACCAACCCTCCCCGTTTAGTAAGTCCCGCCAACGAATGGAGGAAATGTTAGAGGTGTTCAAGCAGGTTAAGATCAATCTTCCCCTCTTAGATGCCATCAAACAAGTACCTGCGTATGCCAAGTTCCTGAAAGACCTGTGTACCCAAACGAGGAAAACCAAATCCCATGTCACCCAAAAGGTCTTTTTGACCAACCAAGTCAGCTCTTTACTAACCAGTGATGTGCCACCTAAATTCAAGGACCCGGGAACCCCTGTTATATCCATTGTCATAGGTGACCATACCATTAGCAGAGCCCTCTTAGATCTAGGAGCCAGTGTCAATCTCCTCCCATACTCAGTTTATCAACAACTTGGCCTAGGAGAGTTGCAGCCCACCTCAGTCACCCTACAGTTAGCAGATCGATCCATTCGCAGACCTAGAGGTATTATAGAAGACGTTCTTGTCGGAGTTGACCGGTTCTACTTTCCTGTTGACTTTGTCGTTCTAGACATGGAACCTGTTGCCAACTCCAAGTCTCAAATTCCTGTTATCCTTGGCCGGCCTTTCCTAGCTACCGCTGATGCCACCATCAATTGTAGGTCGGGTCTCATGAACGTCTCATTGGGGAACATGAAAGTTAAATTAAACATCTTTAGTGCTTCCCAACAACCCTCGAGTGAAGTTGAATGCCTTATGGTTGACGACCTAGATGACCTGGTCCAGGAATACCTCCTATTTGCTGTGCTTAAGGATGCCCTCGAGCACACCCTTTTCTATGACTGGATTGATACCTATGAGGGCACACCTGACCTTGAAGAGGTCCATCACCATTTAGTGGCTGCTTTACACCCTGACCATATCCCATGGAGACCCCACCCCGACCCTCTGCCTGTGTCCACCTCTCCACCACTCAAACCTTCCATAGAGTCTCCTCCCACACTTGATCTGAAAACCCTATGATCTGTACATGAAATATGTATTTTATTATCTCTTAAACTTATGTTTCTGTTAGTGTTTGTTTAGAATTATTGCTACTTTAATATAGTTTTTGGTTTTTGTAGGAAACGAGAGCAAAACGCAGAAATGGGATAAAACGCGACTCTAATGATTGAATATTTACAACTTCGATTGCATATCTCTGATGGGATTGATTTAAGCTTCATGTTAAAGTACACGAAGTCAGCTTTCCAACGCCACTGACTGTTCGCAATTCGGAGTTCAGAGCAAAAAGTTATGATCATTTGAAATATCGCGCGCGAAAGAGACACAATGAAAGAGAAGATCCGTTCAGATTATATCCGGCGGCTGAGATTATGACGACGGGTTTTAAAGAAGAAAAAGAAAAAAAAAGAAAAGGAGCGCTGAACCGGCTGGTTCAGTGCCGGTTCAGTTAAAATAAAAAAAAGAAAAAAAATAAATAAATAAAAAAACCCGGCCCGAGCCGAAGCTCGGGCGCTCGGGCTTCGTCTGTTTCAGAACAGAAGAGCGAAGCTCTGTTTTGGATGAGCTCGCCAGAAAAGCTCGAGCTGGGGCGGCGGACGGCGGCCTGGGTCTCGACGGCGGATGTTGCTGAGGCCGGAATGCGTTGACGGCGCCGGAGCTAGGCGAGGCGGCGAAGATTGCAGAGCTCGACCTCTGTCGGCGAGTGGGCAGAGGATCTGGGCTCGACTGAGGAAGACAGCAGGCGGCAGAGCTGAGGCGGCCACGGGCACGGCGACGGCTGAGGAGGGCCACCGGCGGTTCAACAGCAGTGAGGAGGCCATCGACGAGGGCAGAAACGGCAAAAAAAATAGAGCGACAGAAGGAAGGCTCTGATTTTGGAAATTTCCAAATCGCGCGCGACAAAGCCGAATCGGGAAGCTTCAATTGATCAAAATAAATGAAATCACGATGCAAAATCGCTCGATTGGGAAGGTCCCATTTGCTATTTTCATGAGACTGTGGGTCTGTATAAGAGGAACTCGAGCGAAAAACACAGCTTGACAAGAAAACAACCGACAGAAGAGAAGAGACAGAGGGAGAAAAGGGAGGAACAGAGCCTTTTCCGTCGGGATTTTGGCCGGAAGAAGAGAAGGAAGAAGGAGGAGTCGGACGCCGGGAGAAAGAACTGATTTTGGGCCGGATTTGGAAGTGCTACAGTGCTGGTTCGAAAGTGCTACAGTGCGAGTTCGCCGGAGAAGATGATGAATAGTGCTACAGTGAATAGTGCACAGTGAACAGTGAAATCGCTACAGTATTTTTGTGAATAGTGCCCGTGAATAGTGCAAATGACTTCTCCGACGAACCAGGCTTTTTCTTCCCTTATTTTCATGTCTAGCTAAATTTCATTGTACTAAGATTAGATGAAGCCCTGCTGATTGTTTGACTCTCAATACTTATTTGCAATTCTAAAGTTGTGATTTTTATTCCCTATGCTTATTATTTTGCTATGATTATTATGTTGCTCGAGAGAGGGTAGAGTAATTGTTAGTTAAGGGTTTGTTAATGTTCGAGAGATCTTAGCGAATTCCAAGGTGTTATTTGAATAAAAATTGCATTTTTATGATTGGTCTTTGCTCGAGAGAGGGAGATTAATTAAGATAGATTTAATTGTTTAGTTGCATGTTCGAGAGGGCTGCACACATTACGATTATTCGTGACTTCGAGAGGGGCACGGGTAGTTGATCACTTGGAATTGTACGGGTTTAACGGAGAGGATAGCTATTTGGTTTGGGTGGATTCGAAGTCTTAGTATATTTCTCATCATATTATTTTCACATAAGTTTCATTGCTTTGTTAAATTAGAACTTTTCATTCTGTTATAACTAGTTTCATAAAAAATCAAATCTTTCATTAGAATTAAGTTGAATCAGTCCAAGTCCTTTGGGTTCGACCTCGTTACCACTAGACTATACTGAGTCTCGTGCGATTGCGAGTAAAAAAGTAGAAAAATCAATCAATCACCCTACCTAGCTCGCTGAAATATGCCTTTCTGGGTCCTAATGACACCCTTCCTGTGATTATCTCCTCAAGTTTATCTAGTGACCAGGAAACCCAGTTATTAGAGATTCTTACCACACACCGGCGAGCTATAGGATGGACAGTAGCTGACCTCCGGGGTATAGACCCCTCTGTGTGCATGCATCGCATAAACCTGGAGGACCAGGCTAAATCTTCTAGGGAGGGGCAGCGACGGTTGAACCCACACATGAGAGAAGTGGTGATGAAGGAGGTAGTGAAATTGTTAGATGCTGGTATCATATACCCTATCCCTGACAGCGAGTGGGTGAGCCCCATCCAGGTCGTCCCTAAGAAATCAGGCATCACGGTGAAACCAAACTCAGAGGGTGAACTTGTGCCAATAAGAGAAACCACGGGCTGGCGGGTATGCATTGATTATAGGAAACTGAACTCCAATACCCGTAAGGATCATTTCCCTCTCCCATTCATTGACCAAATCCTAGAGAAACTAGCGGGCCAAGAGTTTTATTGCTTTTTAGATGGGTACTCAGGATATAATCAAGTGCCAGTTTTTCCAGGGGATCAGGAGAAGACGACTTTTACATGCCCCTTTGGTACATTTGCATATCGAAGAATGCCTTTTGGTCTTTGCAATGCCCCTGCTACATTTCAGCGATGCATGATGTCCATTTTTTCCGACATGATTGATAAATTTCTGGAAGTTTTTATGGATGATTTTTTGGTATTTGGCACTTGTTTTGATGAATGCTTGCATAACCTTACTTTGGTTTTAAAACGCTGTGAGGAAACAAATTTAGTGTTAAGTTGGGAAAAGAGCCACTTCATGGTTCAACAGGGGATTGTGCTTGGACATGTTATATCAAAAAGGGGTATCGAGGTTGACAAGGCCAAGGTTGACCTGATTGCTAATTTACCACCACCTACATCAGTTAAGCAAATACGGTCTTTCCTTGGCCATGCAGGGTTTTATCGTCGATTCATCAAAGATTTTAGCAAGATATCACGTCCATTATGTCATCTGCTAGGTCAAGACGTGCCATTTGACTTTGATGATTCATGCAAGGATGCTTTTACAAAGCTCAAAACCCTCCTCTCTAGCTCCCCTATCATTAAGCCCCCTGACTATACACTGCCCTTCGAGATCATGTGTGATGCATCAAATTTTGCTGTAGGGGCAGTGTTAGGCCAACGCATCAACAAAATTCCTCATGTCATATACTATGCTAGCAAGACACTCACTAGTGCTCAATTGAATTATACTACCACAGAAAAAGAGTTGCTTGTTGTTGTGTTTGCCTTAGATAAGTTCAGGTCCTATCTCCTGGGTAGTAAGATCATCATCTTCTCTGATCATGCAGCCTTGCGGTACCTTCTTTCCAAGAAGGATGCCAAGCCAAGGCTGATCCGTTGGATTTTACTCCTCCAGGAATTTGACTTTGAAATTAAAGATAAAAAGGGTTCTGAGAATGTCGTGGCTGATCATCTATCCAGAATTCCTATTCCTGATTTGCATAGCCATGACCCTCTAAGAGATTCATTCCCTGATGAGCAGCTTTTTGCTGTCTCAACTACTGCTCCACCTTGGTACGCAAATATCGTGAATTATCTTGTTGTGGGTCAAATCCCCACCTTTTGGACTAAACATGACAAAGACTTGTTTTTCTCACGAGTCAAACATTACTATTGGGATGACCCTGATCTATTTAAGATATGTGCGGATCAAGTCATAAGACGATGTGTCCCAGAAAGTGAGTTTCATAGCATTTTATCTTTTTGTCACTCTCAGGCCTGTGGTGGACACTTCGGTGGTAAGAAAACTGCAGCCAAAGTTCTTCAAAGTGGTTTTTATTGGCCAACTCTATTTAAAGACGCCCATGCTTACTGTCAATCTTGCGATAGGTGTCAAAAACTAGGAGCCCTCTCAAAAAGGAATATGATGCCTCTACAACCTATATTGATTGTTGATTTATTTGATGTATGGGGTATCGATTTCATGGGACCTTTTCCGCCATCTTTTGGTCATACATTTATTCTTGTTGCTGTTGATTATGTGTCTAAGTGGATTGAAGCTGTTGCCACTAGGACTAATGATCATAAAGTTGTGCTGGAATTTTTGAAAGCTAACATTTTCAGCAGGTTTGGAACTCCTCGAGCTATCATTAGTGACGGAGGTTCTCACTTTTGTAACAGGTCATTTGAAGCTCTTCTCAAGAAATATTCCGTCACCCACAAGGTTGCCACACCATATCATCCTCAGACCAGTGGCCAGGTGGAGGTCTCCAATCGCCAAATCAAGCAGATTCTCGAGAAGACGATTCGCCCCGACAGAAAAGATTGGTCCTTGAGACTCAATGATGCATTATGGGCCTACCGGACAGCTTTCAAGACCCCGATTGGCATGTCTCCGTATAGATTGGTATATGGCAAAGCTTGCCATTTACCTGTTGAGTTGGAGCACCGGGCTTACTGGGCTATTAAGGCATACAACTTCGACATGGATAAGGCCGGTGAACAGCGCAAGCTCCAACTGAGTGAATTAGAGGAAATGCGCCTTGATGCATATGAGAATGCCAAGCTCTACAAAATGCGAACTAAGGCGGTTCATGACAAGATGATTTCCAGGAAATCCTTTCAGCCTGATCAGAAGGTGTTGTTCTATAACTCTTGGCTGCACTTATTTCCTGGGAAGCTTCACACTCGGTGGTCTGGACCTTTTACTGTGACCGAAGTGTTTCCACATGGTGCTGTTGAGATCCGAAATCCAAAAGATGGGAGCACATTCAAAGTAAATGGCCATCGCTTGAAACCTTATTTGGAGGCAGTTAGTGACCAGGATGAGATGCCGGTATATTTTGCTGCTCCAACAAGTACAACATGAGCCTGGATCAACGTCTGGCTGAAGACGTTAAACTTAGCGCTTGGTGGGAGGCAACCCACGTAATCAGGTGTATTCTTCCCTTTTCATCTTCTTTATTTTTATTTACATTGGGACAATGTGCATAATACGTTTGGGGGAGGTTTTTCTGCTTAATTCATTAGAGTTAAAAAAAAAAGTGTCAAACAGTAAACACGATCAATCGCACTACGATCGTATCTGTAGATCATCAACGCCGTTCATCTGTGATCTGACGGGCGCCGATCATCATCGGTTAAAACGATCGATCGGTTTTTTATGCGATCGATCGCGGGTCGTCTTCTTCGTCTTTAAAATCTGCGCGGCCGCGGCGAATGAATCCTATTTTCGCTCGCCACCGCCGCCTCCGACCCCAGTTTGAGCTAAGACTCCGGCCCCCGACGAAGTTTTGCACGGAGAATCCATTTCCGGTGGCCGTTTTAGAGATTTCCGTCTCTTTTCATCGCAATCCCGAGCTTTTTTTTCCGGTAAGCCGAAACGAAAAAATTGATTTTTCTTCGTTTCTGTTAGGTACTTTTGAAATCTGTCTCATACTTGCTCTTAAATTGATTATTGTGATACTTGTGTATGAGTTCAGCCTTTGATTCTCAGCATTTTCGCCAAATCTTATGATTTTTGTGCGTGAACAGTTCTGTTTTTCAATCGAAAAAAAAAAAAAGAAAAAAAAAAATTTCCGAAAGTGAGACATTCCGGATTTTCGATTCCTCTCATGCATACTTTTGATTGCTGATTCCATTGCATGTTCATGATTGCTATCTCCGATTTGTATTTATTTATTTATTATTTTATTTATTTTTATTTTTCAAAAAAAAAAAAAAAAAGAACGCCAACGAGCTTTCCTATGCCATTATTTGTGATATGCCTGCTGTGTTGATGATCTATACTTCTTTGTGCATTAGTTATCTTTATAAGGGTTTTTATTATGACCTTTGGTTTTCAGGAACGATGCCTCAGAAATCCTCTGCTCACAAACGCCCAAGGAGTGAAGCTTCCACTTCACGACATGTTGCTTCCACCCCTGCACCTCCACCTACTGCTACTCCACCACCACGGCCACTTCAATATGAGCGCCAGGTTCTCCTAAATCCATATATTCCTGATATACCAACCCAAGGCTGGATAAAGGCTCGGCCGGATTGGGTGAATTACTTCACCCGTATTGCTTCTACGACGGGGAATGTGCCTCACTTGGTGCACGAGGACGCCGTCAGAGAGTTCTATTTGAATGGCACTATAGAAGACCACGAGGATCAGGAACAAGTTGCCATTCACAGTTTGGTGTGTGGCACTCCTTTACGCATATGGGCTGCTGACATAGCTCGAGCTATGGGCTGCGAGCGAGGTACTATTTGGCATCCAGATTTCAGTGGTTATAAACTTCCCATGCCTCGCATTGTTACGGGTCGCTTGACAGGGTCGCCCATAGGACCTTGCCTGACCACATATCTCCAGGCCATCAGCATGCTACCGGAGTTCCGATTTGCCTTTCTCATTTTCCAGCATGATGTATGGTCCGCCAGGAAGGAGAAAGTTGACCGCACGATGACTGAGCTACTTTATGTATTCGGCGACGAGGCTAGGCGGGGCAACCTTGATTTACCTTCATTCGTCTTTGGGCAGATGAAGCAGATGATGGTGGGGAGAAAGGATGAACGGCTACCGTATCCTTTCATTCTTGAGCGCATATTCCAGACCAGTGGGGTCCGTTTTCCAGAGCATGCACGTTTATCTCGTGGACTCGGTCCGATTGGAGTTGACGCCTTTAACCGTATGATCGCCCATACACGTATACATACTTGGCCACAGGCTCGCCGTGCTGAGGAGCAGGCCGAGCCACCTACGAGTCAGCCTACTCAGCAGCCCCCTTGGGAATCTATTCAGCAGCAGATCACTGATCTCACCAGCCATGTGCAGGAGATTCGGGCTACACAGCAACAGATTCTTGCAACCCAGCAGGCATATCAAGAGTCCCAAAATGTTATCACGTTACGCCTTGACTCTATTGTTGACTTTCTCCATGATTGGCGTTTCCCTCCTACGGACGATGGCGATGGTGACGACCAGGACTCTTAGTCCTTTCTTTTCTGGTGGTTTTCCTTCCTCTTTTCTCCTTTACTTATCTCAGATCATTGCCTTTTTATCTTTTGCTGTGCATTGAGGACAATGCTTGTATTAGGTTTGGGGGAGAGGATGTGCTTCATTGTAAAATCAGAAAAAGAAATTGAAAATAAAATTGATTAGTTTTTAGAGTTGTTTGTTAGTACTTTTTCATAGGTTTTGATAGTTTATCCCGTAATGATGCATGTTACAATTCTTAGGAGATTAATTTACATTGGAAGTGTGAGTAAGTATACTGGAGGATAGATACACTTAACTGAGCATATCTTTCTGTTACAGTCCTCTTGGAACAGGTGCTTGAACTAAGAAAATTCACTTACACACACTAGTACATAAAGTAATACCATCTAGAGATTTGTTGAATGCTAATCTACAGTGGGATGTCTTTAGTCATAGTCATTAGATGATGTGTAGTTGTCTGTTGAGCTTAAAAGATCATGATAGACCATTTTCTTGGCTATGGCAAGGGATTGGAACCGGAAATAGATTGAGAGTATAATACAGCCTGGACAAAATAAAGATGTGCTGAAATATATGTGCTGAAAATATGAATGATGAAAATGAAAATGAAAACAAAATGAAAGAAAAGGGGCTGCTTGACTTTATAGGATTAACTTAGACTGATGCTCGGGCCCGAAGCGGTCTCTTAATACCTAATGCCCTAAGCCAACTGGCTGGGAGTCATTGGCCTGAGTCATTGTTAAACCTAAGCATCTTGAAGTCAGGCCTTACACAGTCCTAGCGAAAAAAAAAAAGTCTGTGGTGTATTATCCTCTCAAATCTAGAATGTTGGACCCGAAGGAGGCGCGCAGATCTATGCTATCATGAACCTAAAGATTACGATGACTATGTAGATTCTGATGTTCTTTGGTTAATGGGTAACACTGGATCTGTATAAACAGAAATTTAGATTGTATTGCTACAATGTTCTACACTTTCTACTATTTATGTTATCACGCTATATTATATTTGAGCAGAAATTTCCAAGATGAAAGTGTGGAATAAAACCACTTACTTGAGGGCTTCTATATTCCTGTTGATTATGAACCAAGTACATGTGGTTGATTTTCTTAAGCATTGTAGTATGTATTTGTCGGGATAATAGGTTTGTGTGTTTTGCAATGTTTTAATTTTTGCTTTGTTTTTGCACTTAGGTTAATTAGAATTAATAAATATATGTTTGTGGGTAGCATGGCTGCAAACCCTCACGAGACAACACTCGTCCTACTGGGGACACCCAGAGGTTTAACGGCTTGTTGCATACGCTCAATGCAATCGTGTTCCCTACGAAAGTGGTGTTTACTTTTATGCATTAGTTCCTTAGTTTGTTTGATTTTGTTTTGTTTTGTTTTGCTAGGGACTAGCAAAATCTAGGTTTGGGGGTGTGATTTATACATGAAATATGCATTTTATTATCTCCTAAAACTTATGTTTATGCTAGTGTTTGATTAGAATAACTACTACTTTAATATAGTTTTTAGTTTTGTAGGAAATGAGAGCAAAGATACAAAAATAAAGAGAAAACGGACTTCAATGGTCAAATTATCGTAACTCCGTGTACAAATATCGGATTGGACTGATTCAAGTCTCATGTTAAAGTTCAAGAAGTCAGCTTTCCAACGCCACCAACCACGCGCAATTCGGAGTTTGGAGCAAAAAGTTATAGCCATTTGAAGATTCCGGACAGTAAAAACGATCGATCGGACACCAACGCGATCGATCGTATCTACTGGAATTTTTGGACTCGCGCAAAGTTTTAAAGACAGTAAAAACGATCGATCGGCTTCGTCCGGCATCGTTCGCCATACGATCGATCGGAAGCAATTAACAAAGGAAAACGGCTTCGTTCGTAAAACGATCGATCGGGCTATGAAGGCGATCGATCGGTGCATACGGAAAACGCAATTTAACCCTATTTTGACTCGGATTTGGAAGGGGATTTGAGGGCTTTCCTTCACCCCTATATATATGCCTTAAGGGAGAACGTATGGGGTATGCAAGAATAGAGTTTTGAGTTCTTTTGGAGTTCTTGGAGGCTAGAGCAAAAGAAGAAGAAGAAGAAGAAGAAGAAGATGAAGAACTTGTTGATGGATTCTCTTCCTATGCTTGGCTAGACTCTCTTCCAAGGTGTAGATGAAACCCAACTGATTGGTTGTATTGTTTCTTTCTCTCATATTATGTTTTTATTCTAGTTGGTGTATGAATCTTTGTTATGCAATAAAAGTTAATTCATTAGAGTTTATTCTTTGTACTCGAGAGAGACAAGAGTGGATCTTTGTGGATTTCAATATGAAAGAGCACTTGCGTGTCCGAGAGGAACGTAAGGGCTCTGAAGTGTTACATATTAATAAAGTCTCATTGGTTTATACTCGAGAGAGATAGATCACAGTTCCATGTTTTAATAGATTTATGTGTTACATCCGAGAGGAGGGCACTATAATTTGAATTGACAAGTGTATGTCCGAGAGGAATACACTAGCCAACTGGAAATCTGAATTCAAAAGAGAGAGAGAGACGATACACTAGTCTATTGTGGTGGATTCAAAGCCTTGGCACTTCTCCTATTGATAAATCTCAGCTTAGTTCTCTATTGTGGTGGATTCAAAGTTCATTGTTTTTATCTAGATTAATTAAAAACTGCTGCTTTTCTCTTGAATTTGGTAGAATATTAATCCGTCCCTGAGGTTCGACAACCCTTTCCATACTCACCGTAGTACAATTGCCTTGTGCACTTGCAAGGGTTTATATTTAAACGATCACTGCCCACCTACATTCATAGGTGGTTGACCTTGTCTCCAGGAGAAATTTGGATGATTTCTCCAACCTAAATTATAGGTTTCAGAGAAGGGATTTCCTGTCGGCTTCCCATAATTATTCAGGACATTGACTTGTTCTGCATAACTCTCTGGATAAGTATTCATTGAAGGACAGTTCAGAGATGTATGCATCGGACTAGCACACACAGAGCATGCTTCATTCATGTTGAGGGCATTGATGCTGCGGTTCAAACTCAGGGCATCTATTTTCTTGGTTAACGCATCAAGTTTGACCTTAACATCTACGTCCTCTTTAATCTCGTAGAGACCTCCCTTCTTAGGAGCTTGATGTTGTCTCTCCCTATGACCTGCAAAATCCCACTGTTGGGACCTTTCAGCTAATCGCTCTAAGAAGTTATAAGCTACTTCACCTCCCAAGTCTAAGAAAGCACCGCCATTCATTGATTCAATCATGTTGCGGTGTGTTTGAGTTAAGCCATTGTAAAAATGTTGTATTAACCTCCATGTTTCAAACCCATGATGTGGACATTTTAGTAAAAGGTCTTTAAATCTTTCCCAACTCTCATAAAATTTTTCATTTTCATCTTCCATGAAGTCAGTGATTTCTCTCTTTAATTCATTGGTTTTGGCCATTGGGAAGAATTTGGACAAGAATTTAACCACGCCTTGGCCTTGTCCTTCAAAGAGAAGGGGAAAAGGCGCAGACGAACAGACTCATCAGAGAAGTCTGTGAACCTAAATGTTGCACAAATTTCTAGAAAATCCTTTACATGCATGTAAGGATCCTCTCTGTTAAGATCATGATAAATAGGCAAAAGTTGAATTATCCGAGGTTTTAGTTCAAAATGCTTTGCAGAGGTTGCAGGCAACACTATGCAAGATGGAGGGTTGATTGTGATCGGAGAAAATAACTCCCTCAGAGATTTCTCATGTTGATCTTCCATTTTGAATGAAAGATCAATTTTTGTTTCACTATTCTCTAAAGGATTAGAATTATTGCTAACCAGACGCAGTGTGTGATCACATGTCCACGTGGTCATCCACCGTCAATCAACTCTCACGTGTTGAAAATTTTTTAAATTTTTTAAATTTTTTTATTTTTTGACCTAAAATTAACTGCAAGGGAAAAATTAGTCTTAGAATTTGATTTCCTACAAGTCCCCGGCAACGGCGCCAAAAACTTGTTGTTGTTTTAATTAGTCTCCTAATTTTACTCGCAAGTGTACGAATCGTGTTTGGAGTATAGTCGCACAATTCTTACGAGGTCGAACCCACAGGGACTTGTGTAGCGGAAATCTAATCGAACCCTAACTAAACCCTTGACTAAACTATGAAACTTGTAGAAATTGATTAACTAACTAACGACTAATTAAAATCAATTAACGGAATAAAAATCTAAACTTTATCAAATTGACAAAATACTAAAGCTTTGGAATCGGCATGCAATAAATTGTAGAGAACCCTAACCCTTCAATCATTTATCATTCTCCAAATACTCATAACAATCTAGAATCCTATTCACGTTGTTACAGAAGATTTTACTTTAATGCACAATTACTCATATAAAAATCACGTCCTTCATGCTATTTAAATTAACAGCTCAAATTACTAGATGTATCCACTTACGAGTAAATCACAACTAGTATCCAATTTGTTATTTAATCAATTAAAATAAGCATGCATTGACAATAGTAATTCCAAATCATAGCAAAAACATGATTAATGCTATATCCGAAACTAACTACACAATTAACACAAGGAACGCATAATCAATTAACGCACAATTCTATAATAAAAATATCAACTTTCATGAAAACGGGAATCCCTACAATTACTACAGCCTCATCCTAACCTTAGCAATTAATCTAGCCAACCATATTAAATATAACACATGCATAATTCATAAAAATCATCTCCATTAACAATAGCATTCACTTACAAAAAAAAATGATGAGGTAAAACTGAAATACACCGTACTGTTCTTTCTCTTCTCAGTCGACTGTCCAGCAATAGTCGTGACAAACTCGATCTTCCAATCAACACCAACACAGCAGCAGATGAAATCCAAAGTAAAAAGAGAAAACTGAAACTAGTTTTGGAACTGGAAAAAAAACTTTTCTGATCGTCTCTCTCGCTCTGGTCGGACGCTCTCTTGCTCTGCAACTCCTCCGTTTTTATACAGAGAACTGCCCTTTTTTTCTTTCTCAAATCAGAACCCCCAATCTCGTCAGAAAAATCCTACCTTCGGTGTGCTTTCCAAATCCGTCGATTTGCATCTCGATTCATATTCAATTCCGTCCAATTGCAAAGAAAAAAATCCAATATTTGAACACGCAATACGGAGCCCAAAACATAAGTCTTTCCTTTCTGAGACCTTCCAAATCAGTCACTGATTCGGCTCTGTTCTGGCCCTCAGTCTGCCGCTTCCTCTTCCGTCTCCATTGAGTGCTCTTGCTGTCGACCGCCGGAATCCAGCCGTCATCGTCTCCTCCTCAGCTCGAACCTCCATTGCCGCCATCCATGGCCGTCGTCGGCCTCTCGAGCTTCGCCGGAACCCAACCGCCTCGCCTTCTTGCTGCCGTCGCCGGAACCCAGGGCCATAGCCGCCGATCTTCACCGCCTCGGGCCGCCGTGATCGAAGGACTCCACCGCCGAGCAGTTCCTCTGTTTCAGGAAGACACCCGAGCCCCGACTGAACAGAACACCCGAGCCCCGCTCGGGTTTTGTTTTTATTTTTATTTTTATTTTTTTTTCATTAAACCGGACCATTGAACCGGTCCGGATTTTCTTTCTTTTCTTTTTTTTTCTTTTACTCTCTTAAAACCCGTTGTATCATCCTTATCCGCTAGATCGAATCTGAATGGCTCTGTATTCTAATTCCACGCCCGTCTTCTCTTGACTGACTCATCAACGGATCTGATCTTTTCTGCGAGTGATATCAGCTCCTGGGTTCGTCTAATGGCTTCACTTTTGGCTATTCAACAGTACGAGCATGCGAACCTATACAAAATAAAACATGTCCCAAATTAGACGCACCAAATATTTATAAAAGTACGGAACAGTGTTAAATTGAGCAAATTAGAGAGCCTTATTTGATTAATCCTAATTACTTAGAAAATTACCAAAATTCACTTTATTCCTCGTTTTAATTAGAAAACATGACTAACAAATAGGTAAAAGGGCATATAAAAATGTGTATTTTTCATGCTTAACAAATACCCCCAAACCTAGATTTTGCTAGTCCTCAAGCAAAACACAAAAGAAAAAATAATAAAACTACTCAAAAATAAATGCCACTGTCGTAGGGAATCACGATTGCATTTAGCATATGCAACAAGCCTTTTAAACCCCCAGGTGTCCCTGGCTGGACGAGTGAAGTCTCGTGAGGGTTTGCAGCCATGCTACCCACAAACATGTATTTATAAAATTAACCTTACTCTTTATCTAAATGAGAAATAAGTCAACTAAACACTTCAAAACACAAAACCTATTATCCCTTCAAATACACACTGCAATACTTAAGAAAACTAACCACACGTACTTGCATTTATAATCAACTGGAATATAGAAGCGCTCAAGTAAGTGGTTTTATTCTACACCTTCATCTTGGAAATTTCTGCTCAATATGATATAGCATGATACTTTAAATAATATAAAGTGTAGAACATTGTAGCAATACACTCTAAATCTCTGTTTCATACAGATCCAGTATTACCCATTAACCAAAGAACATCAGAATCTACATGGCCATCGTAATCTTTAGGTTCATGATAGCACATATGCTTGCGCGCCTCCTTCGGGTCCAACATTCTAGATTTGAGAGGATAATACACCATAGACTTTTTTTTTTTTTTCATTAGGACTGTGTAAGGCCTGACTTCAAGATGCTTAGGTTTAGCAATGACTCAGCCCAATGACTCCCAGCCAGTTGGCTTAGGGCATTAGGTTTTAAGATGGACCGCTTCGGACCTGAGCATCAGCCTAAGTTAATCCTATAATAGTCAAGCAGCCCCTTTTCTTTATTTTCGTTTCCATTTTTTTTTTTCATTTTCAGCATATATATTTTCAAGCACATCTTTATTCTGTCCTTATTTGATTAATCCTAATTACTTAGAAAATTACCAAAATTCACTTTATTCCTCGTTTTAATTAGAAAACATGACTAACAAATAGGTAAAAGGGCATATAAAAATGTGTATTTTTCATGCTTAACACTATCCATCGCCACCGGTCCACGTCGTTCGACCCCAGCCGATCATCGTCGCCGTCGCCAGCCTTGCTGGCTTTCCATCTCCGCCGGAGCTCAGCCCATGCCGGTGCTCGAGCAGACGTCCGGGCTTCTCTGTTCTGGACGAAAGGCCCGAGCCACTGGGGCCGGGTTTCTTTCTCTTTCTTTTAACTGAACCGAATCGGACCGGAATGGAACCGATTCAGTTCATATTTCTTTTCTTCTTTTTTTTCTTTATTAAACTAAAACCCGTTGTATTGATTTCCTCCATCCAATCTCATCTCGACGGTCCTTTTGTTTTCTTCACTTAAAACCAACATCCGTCGTAACGATCTCATATGTCAACTCTCATCTGAATGGCTCCTCTTTAATTAGCACCCGTCTTCTTCTATATGTACGTTAGTGGCTCATTTTGGTTCGATCGCGTATAATGTGCCAATAGATCACATAGTATTTTTGTGTACAAATCTTCAAATGATCATAACTTTTCGCTCATAACTCCGAATTGCGCACAGTTTATGGCGTTGGTACGCCTTCGTGAACTTTAACATGAAGCTTAAATCAATCCAATTAGAGATATGCGCACAAAGTAATGAATATTCAATCATTAGAGTCATGTTTCACCCCATTTCTGCGTCTTGCTCTTATTTCCTACAAAAACCAAAAACTATATTAAAGTAGTAGTTATTCTAATTAAATACTAGCATAAACATAAGTTTAGGAGATAATAAAATACATATTTCATGTATAGATCACACCCCCAAACCTACATTTTGCTAGTCCCTAGCAAAACAAAATCAAACAAACAAATTAAAGGAACTAATGCATAAAAGTAAACACCACTTTCGTAGGGAACACGATTGCATTGAGCATATGCAACAAGCCGTTAAACCTCTAGGTGGCCCTAGTAGGACGAGTTGTGTCTCATGAGGGTTTGCAGCCATGCTGCCTACAAACATGTATTTTATAAACCTAATTAACATAAGTGCAAACAAAAACAAACAAAACAAAAACATTACAAAACACACAAGCCTATTATCCCGACAAATGCAATTTACAATGCTTAAAAGAATCAACCACACGTATTTGGTTCATAATCAACAGGAATATAGAAGCCCTCAAGTAAGTGGTTTTATTCCACACTTTCATCTTGGAAACTTCTGCTCAAATATTATATAGCATGATAACATAAATAGTAGAAGTGTAGAACATTGTAGCAATACATTCTAAATTTCTGTTTTATACAGATCCAATGTTACCCATTAGCCAAAGAACATCAGAATCTACATAGTCATCACATTCTTTAGGTTCATGATAGCACAGATCTGCGTGCCTCCTTCGGGTCCAACATTCTAGATTTGAGAGGATAATACACCATATACTTTTTTTTCTCACTAGGACTGTGTAAGGCCTGACTTCAATATGCTTAGGTTTAGCAATGACTCAGGCCAATGACTCCCAACCAATTGGCTTAGGGCATTAGGTTTTAGGAGACCGCTTCGGGCCAAGCATCAGCCTAAGTTAATCCTATAAAGTCAAGCAGTCCCTTTCTTTCATTTTATTTTCATTTTCAGCACAAATATTTTTCAGCACATCTTTATTTTTTCCAGGCTGTATTTCTCAACCTATTTCCGGTTCCAATCCCTTGCCATAGCCAAGTAAATGGTCTATCATGATCTTTTAAGCTCAACAGATAACTATACATCATCCAATGACTCCGGCTAAAGACATCCCACTGTAAATTAGCATTCAACAAATCTCTAGATGGCATTACTTTATGTACTAGTGTGTGTGAGTGAATTTTCTTAGTTCAAGCAGTGTAACAGAAAGATATACTTAAGAATTTTCTTACTTCAAGCAGTGAATTTTATGTACTAGTGTGTGTGAGTACTGTAACAGAAAGATATACTTAGTTAAGTGTATCTATCCTCTAGTATACTTACTCACACATCCAATGTTAATTAATTTCTTAAGAATTGTAACATGCATTATTACGGGATAAATTATCAAAACCTAACAAAAATACTAACAAACAACTTAAAAACTAATTCAAATTTTATGATTTTTCAATTTTTTAATTTTTTTGATTTTTTTTATATGCAAGCAATATTCCCTCGCCCAAACCTATTATGAGCATTGTCCTCAATGTGAACACAATAGAAAAAATGACAATGATCATATAACAAAGAAAATAAGAAAAGGAGAGAATACACCTGAATACGTGGGTTGCCTCCCACCAAGAGCTAAGTTTAACGTCTTCAGCCAGACGTAGCCACAATCATTCTGTAATTGTCGGATCATCCAAG
Organism: Houttuynia cordata; assembly: GCA_039654745.1. Lineage (NCBI taxonomy): Eukaryota > Viridiplantae > Streptophyta > Magnoliopsida > Piperales > Saururaceae > Houttuynia > Houttuynia cordata. The sequence continues at coordinate 53,638,286 of CM077504.1, read as the reverse complement.
TAAACAATCATCACATCAATATCTGTCATAGCCTCGAGATATGGTTTCAATCAGTGACCATTGACTTTGAATGTAGTCCCATCCTTTGGATTATAAATCTCAACCGCTCCATGGGAGTAGACTTGTTTCACAATGTAAGGGTCATACCACCGAGAACGAAGTTTCCCAGGAAATAAGTGTAGCTGCGAATTATAGAGTAACACTTTCTGATCAGGCTGAAAAGATTTCCTGGAAATCATCTTGTCATGTACAGCCTTGGTCCTCATTTTGTAGAGTTTGGCATTCTCATATGCATCAAAGCGCATCTCCTCTAACTCACTCAGTTGGAGCTTTCGCTGCTCATCGGCTTTATCCATATCAAAGTTGTAGGCCTTAATAGCCCAATAAGCCCGGTGTTCCAACTCAACAGGTAAATGGCAAGCTTTGCCATATATTAATCTGTAGGGAGACATGCCAAGAGGTGTCTTGAATGCTGTCCGGTAGTCCCATAATGCATCATTCAATTGCAAGGACCAATCCTTTCTATCGGGGCGAACCGTCTTCTCAAAAATCTGCTTGATTTGGCGATTTAAAACCTCCACTTGTCCACTCGTCTGAGGATGATATGGTGTGGCAACCTTGTGGGTGACAGAGTATTTCTTGAGAAGAGCCTCAAAAGACCTGTTACAAAAATGAGAACCATCGTCACTAATAATAGCTCGAGGAGTTCCAAGCCTGTTAAAAATGTTAGATTTCAGAAAGTCCAGCACAACTTTTTGGTCATTGGTCCTAGTGGCAATAGCTTCAATCCACTTAGACACATAATCAATAGCAACAAGAATATATGTATGACCAAAAGATGGTGGAAAAGGTCCCATAAAATCAATACCCCAAAAATAAAATAAATCAACAATCAAAATAGGTTGTAGAGGATTTTAGATAATGGCTCCAATAAGCATGGGCGTCTTTAAATAGAGTTGGCCAATAAAAACCGCTTTGAAGTACTTTGGCTACAGTTTTCCTTCCACTGAAGTGTCCACCACACGCATGAGAGTGACAAAAAGATAGGATGCTATGAAACTCACTCTCAGGGACACATCGTCTTATGACTTGGTCAACACATACCTTAAATAGGTCAGGGTCATCCCAGTAATAATGTTTGACTCATGAGAAAAACAAGTTTAGACAAAAAGGTTGAGATTTGACCCACAGCAAGATAATTCACAATATGTGCAAACCAAGGTGGGGATGTAGTGGAGATAGCAAAGAGCTGCTCATCAGGGAATGAATCCCTTAGATGGTCATGGTTATGCAGATCAAGAGTAGGAATTCTAGATAGATAATCAGCCACGACATTCTCAGAACCCTTTTTATCTTTAATTTCAAAGTCAAATTCCTGCAAGAGTAAAATCCAACGAATCAGCCTCGGCTTGGCATCCTTCTTAGAAAGAAGGTACCGCAAGGCTGCATGATCAGAGAAAATAATGATCTTACTCCCCAAGAGATATGACCTGAACTTATCTAATGCAAACACAACAGCAAGCAACTCTTTTTCAGTGGTGGTATAATTCAATTGTGCATCATTGAGTGTCTTGCTCGCATAATAGATAACATGAGGAATTTTGTTTATGCGTTGGCCTAACACTGCCCCTATTGCAAAATTCGATGCATCACACATTATCTCGAAGGGTAGTGTATAGTCAAGGGGCTTAATGATAGGGGAGCTAGAGAGGAGGGTTTTGAGCTTTGTAAAAGCATCTTTGCACGACTCATCAATGTCAAATGGCACGTCTTGACCTAGAAGGTGGCATAGTGGACGTGATACCTTGCTAAAATCTTTGATAAATCGACAATAAAACCCCGCATGACCAAGAAAGACCGTATTTGCTTAACTGATGTAGGTGGTGGTAAATTAGCAATCAGGTCAACCTTCGCCTTGTCAACCTCTATACCCCTTTTTGATATAACATGTCCAAGCACAATCCCCTGTTGAACCATGAAATGACTTTTTGCCCAACTTAACACTAAGTTTGTTTCCTCACAGCGTTTTAAAACCAAAGTAAGGCTGTGTAAGCAATCCTCAAAACAAGTACCAAACATCAAAAAATCGTCCATGAAAACTTCCAAAAATTTATCAATCATGTCGAAAAAAATGGACATCATGCATCGCTGAAATGTCGCAGGGGCATTGCAAAGACCAAAAGGCATCCTCCTATACGCGAATGTACCGAAGGGACATGTGAAAGTCGTCTTTTCCTGATCCCCTGGAAAAACTGGCACTTGATTATAGCCGGAGTACCCTTCTAAAAAGCAATAAAACTCTTTGCCCGCTAGTTTCTCTAGGATTTGGTCAATGAATGGGAGAGGGAAATGGTCTTTACGGGTGTTAGAGTTCAGCTTCCTATAATCAATGCACACCCGCCATCCCGTGGTCTCTCTCACATGCACTAGCTTACCATCAGAGTTTGGTTTCACAATTAAGCCTAACTTTTTAGGTACAACTTGGATAGGACTCACCCACTCACTGTCAGAGATAGGGTATATGATACCTGCGTCTAGAAGTTTTACTATCTCTTTCATCACCACCTCTCTCATGTGAAGGTTCAACCGTCTCTACCCCTCCCTAGAAGGTTTGGCCTGGTCCTCAAGGTTTATTCGATGCATACACACAGAAGGGTCTATACCCCGGAGGTTAGCCACTGTCCATCCTATAGCTCTTCGGTGGTTGGTAAGGATCTCCAACAACTGGGCTTCTTGGTCACTAGATAGGCTCGAGGAGATAATCACAGGAATGGTGTCATCGGGTCCTAGGAAAACATATTTCAGAGAGCTAGGAAGGGGTTTCAGCTCAAGTGTGGGTGGAGACTCTATAGAAGGTTTTAATGGTGGGGCGGTGGACACAGGAAGAGGGTCAGGGTGGGGTCTCCATTTGATATGTCCAAGATATAGGGCAGCCACTAAATGGTGATGGACCTCATTGAGGTCAGGTGTGCCCTCATATGCATCTAGCCAGTCATAGAAAAGGGTATGCTCTAAGGCATCCTTAAGCACAGCAAAGGGGAGGTACTCCTGAACTAGGTCATCTACCATCAGACACGCAGCTTCACTAGAGGGTTGTTGGGAAGCACTAAAGATGTTTAACTTAACCTTCATATTCCCAAACGAGACGTTCATGAGCCCTGACCTACAGTTAATGGTGGCATCGGCTGTGGCTAGGAAAGGGCGGCCAGGGATAACAGGAATCTGGGATTTGGAGTAGGCAACTGGTTCCATATCTAAGACTACAAAGTCAACAGGGAAGTAGAACCGGTCAACTCCTATAAGAACGTCTTCTATAACACCCTAGGTCGACGAATGGATCTGTCTACTAACTGAAGGGTGACTGAGGTAGGCTGTAACCCTCCTAAACCAAGTTGTTCGTATACGGAGTACGGGAAGAGGTTGACACTGCCCCCTAAATCCAAGAGAGCTCGACTAAGGGTATGGTCACCTATGACAATAGAGATAACAGGGACACCTGGGTCCTTAAATTTTGGTGGCATTTCACTGGTCAGCAAAGAGCTCACTTGGTTAGTCAAAAAGTCCTTTTGGGTGATGTTGGATTTGGCTTTCCTCTTCTGGATGCACAGGTCTTTCAGGAACTTGCCATAGGCTGGTACTTGTTTGATGGCATCTAATAAGGGAAGGTTTATCTTGACCTGCTTGAACACCTCTAACATTTCCTCCATTCTTTGATGGGACTTACTAAACGGGGAGGGTTTATTGAGGCATTGGGGAAAGGGAGCCCTATGGATATAGGATTTTTTATTGGTGGGCTCAGCTGGGACATCCTTCTGTGGTGGGAGACTAACTGAGACAGGTGTGGTAGGAGTGGGTTCTGTAGCTTTATCTGGGGAAGTGGTTTCACTCGTATTACCCACGGATGGGTTCCTAACCTGATTATCAACTTGCTTACCACTCCTTAAGGTAGTGATGGCCTGTACCTGCTCATTTGGGCAATGGGAACCTTCGACGACAAACTGTCCTCTAGGGTTCTGCTGTGGTTGGCTTGACAGGGTACCTGCTTCCCTACGGTTCATGGATTAGGCCAGCTATCCCAATTGGGTTTCTATTTTGGCAATGGATTGTGTATGAGAGTGGACAAGTTGGGCCTGAGATTTTTGGTCAGTTTTCATCTCCGTTAGGGTGGCTAGTATTTGGCTCATCTGGTCTTCTAAGGATGGTTTCTTGTTGGATTGGCCAAATTGAGGAGTAGAGGATGGTTGATAAGGTTGAGATTGTCTTTGGAATTCCTATCTTGGGCCCTGATTAAAATTGGGCCCTGATTAGGTTGTCTCGAGGCGAAATTTGGATGATTTCACCACCCTGGGTTGTAGGCATTTGAATAGGGGCTATTGGCTCTAGGGTATCCTTGTGTAAAGTTGGTGTGCTCCTGTACAAGATCTCGATATTGGGAGGCACAGGGGCAGTCAACTATGGTGTGCATAGGGCTAGCACAGATTGCACAGGCATCTTGAGAGATTGGGGTATATGGTGGAGTCTGAGAGAAAAACCTGTCAAACCTCTCTGTAAGGGATGCCACTTGGTGTTCTAGGTTCGTGGTAGCTTTAACATCGTACATGCCTCCCCTTGAGGCATTCCTACCAGACATATGGCCTTCAGATCTATAGAGGATGGCACTGTGTAGAGAGTTTTCGCTTAGGTCCTCTAGTAGATCCCAAGCATCATCAGGGGTTTTCTTCATGAATGTGCCTCCACAAGAGGCGTCAATTAGGGTCTTGTGCTGATCGCACACACCCTCATGAAATCTCTGCACTAGTTGCCATTTGGTCACATCATGGCGGGGACAAGACCAGAGTAATGCTTTCATTCTTTCCCAGCTTTCATGGAATTGTTCATTAGGTAGCTGGGTAAAGGTGATGATTTCATGGCGGATCTTATTGGTCCGCCCCACAGGAAAGTATTTCTTGAGGAATTCGGCCTGAAGTTCCTCCCAATTGGAAATAGAGTTATGCTCAAGGGTGTATAGCCATTCCTTGGCCCTATCTTTTAAGGTGAAGGGGAATAACCTAAGGCACACCTGATCATCAGACAGCGTAAGTTTAAAGGTTGTGTTAACCTCTAGGAAGTTTTGCAGATACCTATAGGGGTTCTCATTTAATTGGCCATGGTAGGTGGGTAGTATTTGGATGAAGTTGGGCTTAATTTCAAAATTAGCCACATTTTCTGGTAAGATTATGCAGGAGGGGGAGGTGTAGGTGGTAGGCTTGTAATAATCTTGTAGGGTACGGGCATGAGGCACTACTGGATTCTGGTTTAGGCCATTCCCACCCCCAAGGTTCATGTTGTCTGCCATATGATGGGTTTCAAAGATTGGGTTGCTGTGAGTTCTAAATACTCTAAATAGTCGCTCAGGATCAGGATAAAAGGCCAGGTAGGGGTTCAGGGAACAACGACCATGCATGCACAATATAAAGCAACAAAACCTGTAACAATCCTAATAGCGACAACTAGCACGTCATGCAATCCCACAAAGAAAATGGAAAACACCAAGCACCGAAATTTATCTAAAAGAGAAAGGATAAGAGAATGCAAACTATGGGAAGGGATGGCCCTTCCAACGTTGGCAAGGATTCCACGTCTTCTCTTAATCCTGCAAAAGAAGAAGAATGCTATTAAGCTACTGGAAAGCAATCTTAATTAAACTAAACTACTCTAAAACTAAGCTACGCTAAGAATTTGGTAAACTATTAGCTTCCGTCCCCGGCAACGGCGCCAAAAACTTGATCGTTTAAATATAAAACCCTTGCAAGTGCACAAGGCAATTGTACTACCGTGAGTATAAAAAGGGTTGTCGAACCTCAGGGATGGATTAATATTTTACCAAATTCAAGAGAAAGAAAAGTTGCAATTTGGTTTAATCTAAGAAAGTAATAAATTTTAACTACTTAAAATGAGTTTAACTAATATGGAGAAGTACCAAGGCAGAGAATCCACCACTAGACATGCAATTACTACTCTCCATTATTATTATGCTCAAATTGACATGATACGGTAACTTGTGTTCATGGTCAGACACACAAATCACAATGAATTCACTCACGTTCTTTGTCGGACACGAGAGTTCATCCACTATAAATTATTGTAGTTAATTCTATCCTTGGTCGGGCATAGAATTATCATTTGGGCTAATGATCCTATCCTTGGTCGGGCATAGAATTAACACCAGCCTACTTTTAGCAAAACACTTGAATTAAAAAGATCTAATTTCATGCATATCAATCAAGTCTATGGTCAAGCACTCAAAAGAAACTCATGAAATAGCATTAAGCATGAATCATATCAATATCAACTGTATTAAATAAAACAATCAAGAGTAATAAAACAAGTCTAGGGCTTCATCTACGCCTTGGACGTGAATTTAGCCCGGCATCGGATGAGGAGAACGTTGTTGATTTGTCGGAGTCATTTTGCACTATTCACTATGCACTGTTCACAACTGTAGCAAATAACTGTTTACGCGATCGGGTACTTTTCATCATCCCCTCCGATCAGCCGCCGGTACTGTAGCAGTTGGAACTTTACTGTAGCAAAGTGAAAATCCTCCAAAGCTCTACCTTTCTCTTCCCTTTTCTCCTCCGGCCTTCTCCCTTCTCTTCCGGCTCCTCTTCCGGCAGAAACAGCACCGGAGTCGTCTGCTTTTCCGACAAGAAACTGTCTCTATCCAAGCTCTAAAATTTCTCTCCGCCGGGTGTCCTCTTCTCAGCCAAAAGCTCGGTTTTTATAGGCGATTGAAACTTCAAATCCAACTCTTAGTTGATTCCCAATCCAAGTTGGATTCGAATCGAGATCAAATCCAGCAATTTTCAATTTTAACACGTCTGTATTTTTTTTTCGAATGGTTTTCTGATTGAGCACGGCTTTGTTCCGCCGCTTGTCGATCCCACTGTCCATCGCCACCGGTCCATGCCGTTCGAGCCCAGCCGATCATCGTCGCCGTCTCTAGCCTTGCTGGCTTTCCATCTCCGCCTGAGCTCAGCCCACGCTGGTGCTCGAGCAGACGTCCGGGCTTCTCTGTTCTGGACGAAAGTCCCGAGCCACTTGGGCCGGGTTTCTTTCTTTTCCTTTTAACTAAACCGAACCGGACCGAAACGGAACCGGTTCAGTTCATATTTCTTTTCTTCTTTTTTTTTTCTTTATTAAACTAAATCCCATTGTATTGATCTCCTCCATCCAATCTCATCTCGATGGTCATTTTGTTTTCTTCACTTAAAACCAACATCCGTCGTAATGATCTCATACGTCAACTCTCATCTGAACGGCTCCTCTTTAATTAGAGCCCGTCTTCTTCGATATGTAAGTCAGCGGCTCATTCTGGTTCGACCGCGTATAATGTGCCAATAGATCACACAGTATTTTTGAGTACAAATCTTCAAATGATCATAACTTTTCGCTCATAACTCTGAATTGCGCACAGTTTATGGCGTTGGAACGCTGACTTAACATGAAGCTTAAATCAGTCCAATCAGAGAAATGTGCACGAAGTAATGAATATTCAATCATTAGAGTCGCGTTTCACCCCATTTCTGGGTCTTGCTCTTGTTTCCTACAAAAACCAAAAACTATATTAAAGTAGTAGTTATTCTAATCAAATACTAGCAGAAACATAAGTTTAGGAGATAATAAAATGCATATTTCATGTATAGATCAGATATGTACTTTTAAACGGAGGGGGCACTTGATTAAATCTCCCTTGATCCCTAACCTGATAAAGTCAATCTGCGAGTTTCGAGAGAAAATGGTGAACATATTGGACTTGCCTGGATTGACGGTTCGGCCATCGAAGTCCGCAATGGTGTTTTAAAAATCAGACCGGCCAGTTCATCTGGAGCCAGTCGGTTTCTCGAGCTGGGTCGACTCGGTTGATTGACCCAGTCAACCTGGTTTAACCTGCGTTTTGAAAGCCAAATTGGCCCGGCCAGTTCGACCAGAGCTGGCCCCTTTTTTGGTTTGGGTCAGCCTGGGTTTTATTACCCCGCACATCCCACTTCCCTCCCCCTCTTCCTCTCCTACCGTGGCCTCACCCCGCGCCGCCACGATTGCCATGGGAGCCAAACCACGAGTATCTAAGTGACAATATGGCTAGAACGATGCACTCGTCGCTTATCAACCATAGAGGCAGACGTGAGTACATCGAACATATTGAAATGATGCCTTTCTATTTAGGAGAGAGGCGTTGGTTTAAGTGGCACCTTTTGGATCAAGGTAAAAGAAAGGCCTTGGAGGGCCAGCACCTAAAAAAAGCTAGGATGACACTATGCTACCTAAAAATATTTGGAACGACACTATGCAACCCAAATGCTAGTTTATTTTTCTTCTCCACTATTCATCTAAAATTAATTGTCCCCATTAAAAAGTAAAAAATGAACGGATTTTAGTTCATTTTGGTTTTTTTAGAAGATAGGTACTTTTAAATGGAGGGGGCACTTGATTAAATCTCCCTTGACCCCGAACCTGATAAAGTCAATCTGCGAGTCTCAAGAGAAAATGGTGAACATATAGGACTTGCCTGGATCAACGGTTCGGGCATCGAAGTCTGCAATAGTGTTTTAAAAATCGGATCGGCCAGTTCATTTGGAACCGGTGAGTTTCTCGAGTTAGGTCGACTCGGTTGATTGACCTAGTCGACCCAGTTTAACCTACCCCACTCAGGGACGGATTAATATTTTACTAAATTTAAGAGAAAACAGCAGCGTTGATTCTAGACTAAGAAAGCAATGAACTTTTAACTAAACTAAGTGAGAATTAATCAATATGGAGAAGACCAAGGCTTCGAATCCACCACAATAAACTAGCATATCATTTCTCTCTCTCTCTTTTGAATAAAGATTTCCAATTAGCTAGCATATTCCTCTCGGACATACACTTGTCAACTCAAAATATAGTGCTCTCCTCTCGGATGTAACACATAAAATTTAAAACACGGAATTATGATCTATCTCTCTCGAGTATAAACCAATGAAACATTATTGATATATAACACCTCAATCTACTCACGTTCCTCTCGGATACACAAGTATTCTTCGGATGATTACACAATAAAATCCATACACCAACTAGAGTAAAAACATAAGATGAGAGAAAAGAAACTACACAACCAGATTATTGGGCTTCATCTACGCCTTGGAAAAGTGTTTAGCCTCGCATTGGAAGAGAAATCACCATCGTGTTCTTCATCTTCTTCTCTTCTTCTCTCCTTTGCTCTAGCCTCCAATTTAGCTCTAGATTCTCCAACGGTTTCTCTGGTAGCCAAAATGTTCTCCCATAAGGCCTATTTATAAGTTTGAAGAGAAACCACGAAGTCCCCTTCCAAATTCGAGTTGAAATAGGTCTTATTTCAATTTTTCGCATACGGCGATCGATCGCTCCGTATTGCCGATAGTTCTCTTACCGATCGATCGCAATTCCTTTGTTATTTTCCTCCGATCGATCGCTTTGGCGATCGACGCCGTATAATACCGATCGATCATAGTTACTGTCTTGCACAGATCAAAAATTCCAATAAATACGATCGATCATTTTGAGATCCGATCGATCGTTTCCTTCAACACGCTGTTTTTGCGGTTGAGGCGATCGATCGCATTGATAGCTGATCGATCATAGTTACTGTTTCATAATCTTCAAATGGCTATAACTTTCTGTCCCGAACTCCGAATTGTGCATAGTTAGTGGCGTTGGAAAGCTGACTTCTTGAAATTTAACATGAAGCTTGAATTAGTCTAATCAGGCATTTTTACATGAAGTTATGATCATTTAACCATTTCAGTTATTTTTCACCTCATTTCTGTGTATTACTCTTGTTTTCTACAAAAACCAAAAACTATATTAAAGTAGTAGTTATTCTAATCAAACATTAGCATAATCATCAGTTTAGGAGATAATAAAATGCATAATTCATGTATAAATCAGTAGTACTCATAATTTTATAAATGATAAAGTAGCAGTGCGACTAGGATGTCCCTTGCAAGCCTCGTCCCCCTTTGATGTCTGCATTGGTGATGGCTCTAACCTCTGTAGCGATGGCATGTCTCCATGCATGGAGTTGACTATCCAAGGTCACCCTTCTCCGTGGACCTCTATTTATTGCCCACGCTGGGAGCTTATGTGGTTCTGGGCATGCAATGGCTCCGTGGTCTCGGAAATGTGGTTTGGAATTTTGAGGCAATGGCCATGCAGTTTATTATTGGTGGCCAAACCGTCAGGCTCTCGAGCGGCCTTCCAGATACCCTTCACTCTATGTTTTCGGTGGATTCCCTCACACATGGTACTCCTCAGGGTTTTTTATTGCAATTATTATCATCTGAGAGCATTACCCCTCGAGAGGACCCTCCTGACTTGGCCGACCTCCTGTCGGATTTTGAGGACCTCTTTCATGAGCCTTCGGGGCTGCCGCCCCCACGGTCACATGACCATCATATCCCCATCCTACCAGGGGCTGCCCTGGCCAATGTGCGTCCATACAGGTACCCCCATATCCAAAAGGCTGAGATCGAGAAATTGGTTCATGATATGCTTTTGACGGGAATCATCCGACCGAGCTCTAGCTCATACTCCTCACCAGTTTTGTTGGTCAGGAAGAAAGACGGTACATGGAGATTTTGTGTGGATTATAGGGCTCTCAATGCGATCACTCTCAAAGATAAGTACCCCATTCCTGTCATCGAATAGTTGCTAGATGAACTCACCCATGCGCAGGTCTTCTCTAAATTGGACTTGCGCGTGGGATATCATCAGATCCGCATGCATCCAGAGGACGTCCACAAAACAACCTTTCGCATACATGATGGCCACTATGAATTCTTGGTTATGCCTTTCGGTCTTACTAATGCTCCGGCCACCTTTCAAGGTCTTATGAATGATTTATTCTGGGATTTCCTACAGCGGTTTATTCTCGTTTTCTTTGACGATATACTGGTTTATAGTTCTTCTTGGGAGCAGCATCTACAGCATTTGCGCATCGTGCTCAAGGTAATTCATGCCAACTCCTTATTTCTAAAAAGGTCCAAGTGTTCTTTTGGTTGCTCTCAGGTTGATTATTTGGGACATGTGATTTCTCATGGAGAAGTGTCCACTGATCCCTCCAAAGTGGCCGCTATGCTCGATTGGCCGGTACTAACTTCACTGAAGAGCCTCCGGGGGTTCTTGGGGTTGACTGGTTACTATCGTCGGTTTGTGGGCCACTATGGGTCTCTGGCAGCTCCTTTGACCGGGTTGCTTAAGAAGGGCGCATTTGTTTGGTCACCGATGGCCCAACAAGCTTTTGATGCTTTAAATGCTGCTATGTCTTCAGCCCCTATTTTAGCCCTTCCGGATTTTTCATGCCCTTTTGTCGTCGAGATGGATGCCTCCTGTCATGGGCTAGGCGCAGTTCTGCTCCAGGACGGCCATTCCATTGCTTACTGGAGCAAGGCTTTGTCTGGTCGATCCTTGTCCCTATCGGCTTATGAGAAAGAGATGTTGGCTATTGTGCATGCTGTGACTATGTGGCGACCATACTTATTGGGCGACATTTTCTTATTCGCACGGACCATCAGCCACTTAAGTACTTCTTAGACCAACGTATCGCTACTCCGGCCCAGCAGCGTTGGGTGACTAAATTGCTTGGTTATGATTATGAACTGATATATAAGCGTGGCTCTGAGAATATTGTTGCAGATGCTTTATTCCATCAGTTCGATGACGCCTCCCATTTGGGTATGTCCGCCCCTGTGTTCCCTTTCCTCGCCGACTTGCAGCAGGCCTACCAGCAGGACCCAGCGGCGGTTACTCTATTGGACAAACTTCAGGCGCAGACTTTGGATGATTCTTCTTATGCCTCGCAGAATGACATTATTTATTGGAAGGGTCGGTTGTGGGTACCTAACTGTGAGTCTAT